>OX459096.1:39113657-39771157 GCA_949775045.1 Metridium senile
TGTAGCTTATGTCGAAGTGTTTGAAACACAGATAACTTTTACAACTTCAAATTAATGCTTTTAAAATTTCCTTACCATACTTGCATGGTATAGGCTATGTATTTTTAAGGTTGAAACCCCTGGAAAAATACTATGAAGATTTCTCGGCGAGGCTTAAATTAGTAAGAGCAAAAAATGGCTGCCGTTTCGACAACAACAGTGTCGCGACATTTTCAAGTTTTTGCAAAGTTTTATTTATCTCTACAGAAAATTTAATTCAACCATGATACAATCTAGCTTTTTTGACTATTACAGTAGTCTTTTTACCTCAATAGCTGGAGATTAAGCAATCTTTTTGTGCAAATCGGCTGTTGAATATCAAGCCTTCGTCTTTGAAAAATGCTTGTCTTCAATTTAGAGAACAATCCACTATGTCGAAGTGTTTGCAGAAACTGCCACTCCAATGACCATGACAATACCATCATTTTGAAGCTTGTATAATAGAAAATTAGGAAAGTTCATTTTTGAAAACAAAATTAATCATTTTCGTCACTCTTTTGACACAAAAATAAGCCATAAAATCCACATAAAGAAGTATGCTCAATCGTAAAAAGGTCGCTCTACTCAAACGTTTTACAAGAAAATATGCCTTCATCTATCTTGTTTTGTTCTTCAATGCTTAAAGTTCTTATAAATCATATTTTAAGACCAAAATATCCTTTAAGGTTGTCCAAAAACAACGAAAAACAAACATATACAAATGTCAAAAATTTCGCCCGAAGCTGTTGTTCGAAAATATGCCGATTCAGCCAATCCGGTCACTCGAGCCTAGTCTCCCAACATTTGCCACAGATCGGGAAGATTGAAACCGAGGCGCTAACACCCAGCATTCTTTGCGACATACAAGGTGAATGATCAAGGCGGCCACTTTACGATGGCATAAACAAAATGGACATAGTTTATCAAATAAAAACGCTTTCCATTCGTAAGGAAGCTGTCTTAGCTCCAAGAAACGAAGAAATCAGCAAGCATATCATCTACAGCTACCTCGATGGTCGAAAAACCGGCAAAACAAATTACTATTATAATGAAAAACAGTTAAACATTGGTTTAACTCACAAATCAACAACATGAGTAAGTCTTAATAATCTATTCAATAGTAAATCTCATTGTAGTAAAACAAGGACGAACTTTAATTGTAATGCCACCAAATGCATTTATTCAATAAAATGTTGTACTCAAAATGAGAGCTATTGTTTTTCTAGAGGAAAATTACTTATTTCACGTGACATTGAATCAAATCCTTCCCCTCTTACTCTAGATAAGATTGTGCAAACTGTTCCAACAATTCCCCCTGTGGTATTATTGCAGTCTTGATTAGCTGAATGAGGTTTTCCAATTGTTAGATGTTGGTGGTGCAGGTAATCAAATGAGGGCTTTGCACCATTTAATTTGGTTAGTCCTCTATATACAGGAATTAATTATACTACAATAAATATTGGTCATGTGGATAAAGTACATTATGTTTGAACTTTTTGGATAATCAATTCTTTAACACTTATAAATGAATCTGATGGTTGCAGTGATAACTTAAACTCTCACATGAATTATATTGCTGAGAGTAAAACATATTTTCTTATCAATTGCAGCATACGCTATATGTTTCTGTGTTATAAAATCCTGTGGATATTGGAATTATGTAATATTAGATTCCATCAATGAGCATGCTAAGCTGTGTAGGAAAGATTATGCTAATTTATGTTAATTTATGTGATTATGTATGACGTAGCTGTCAGAGAATAAAATACATGTGAGAGAGAAAATGGCGACTCGTGAACTGATCTGAAGTTAACTGTGACCTGTTGTGAACATCTGGCCCAAACGAGGGAATTCCAAACATCTGGCGACCACGCCAGGACACGATGCCCGAAAGCGAAGCGAAACTATAGGTAAAACTTCAAGTTTTAGAGCTAACAAGTGGAAAATCCAAAGAGATCGCCGACTCAGCGAATCTCGAGAAGATCAAACGCCATAAAGACGCCTTGACAAATCTTATCAAAGCAGTTGAGGATCTTAAGAGAGCATGTCAGTAATTATCGAACAAATTCGATCTTTCGCGGCCATGGATAAAAAATGGATTTTGCTCAAATTTTGCCCAAATGTACTTCATTATATTACGAAATGAACTGCATTGTTTTTTAAGAAAAATAGATTTTTATTTTTGAGAAAATGCGTTTTTAAAATGTCCTCCCGAATTCGCCATTTTAGCATCCAAATTTTGAGTTGAATTTAACGACCGAGTTCAGTACGAAAATCGATTCTAGTGAACTTAAAACTGCTAAAACCCTGCTCCATGATATCTAAACATCCGGTTACGTGACTTAGAAGAAATTTGAGTTACTTTTTGTGACAGAAATAATCTTACTTTTAGGACACGTGATTCTACTTGATTGACGATATCCTCTAAACAAAATCGATTTTCACCATGCGATAAAGTTCCAAATCTAACAAGCTTCAGTTGGTTAGTTCTTTAAACAATAAGCTTTCATATGATGTAAAAATTTCGCTTGGCAAATAAATATGTGTTGCGCTACAGCTCATTGAAATCTTCAATTTTTGACCTTTTGAGGTCATACGCGATAATTTCCCACACGTGCATAATCGAAGAATATTATCTCTTATTATTACTGATTTGCCTTCCAATTACAAGAAATACACTTAAATATCATTTCTTACCTTGTTAAAGCTGATATCTGCTGTAGTAATCTCGGTATTCGTTATAATGGTATCCGTAAGACTTCATAGTTAGTCATCAGTAATAACGGCTATTTACACACTGATTATTATCAAATATGTCAATTGTCCAGCGCTTACTAAACGGAGTTCAAATCCCTTTCACATGCAGCCAAGCTATATTTTCTTTTTGAACTGAAGTCCTGCCACATTATTATATATCATTATGATTTCGAAGTTTGGTTTGTGGTACAGCTGAAATCGAATTGTGAGTACGTAAACAAATGGCCTGGAATGATGCTAATTATAAACTACGACTTACTAGGGGAGGGACGGTACGTTTCAAATAATGGTTTTTCTCTGACATCCCAACAATTTGGTGTTTAAGACTTCTGATAAACTGTTAGATAAATCATCTCTAGTGATGTATACCAATGATTAGTTGCTTTATGATCTTTGTCATAGTCATGATCTGCAAAATAATATGATTTGCCTAAGTTTCTAAAATTACACAGGGAACCCAATTCTCGGGGGATGTTAGCCGTGCTAATCTGAACAGGAATACTAGGAGTACCCAACGACCAACTTTTAACAAAATGGAATAAATGTTGTGTACAACACATAACAAGTGATCCCACGTTAATTATACTTAATAATTATAACCCCTGGGAAAAAAGTATCCGCTGCTCAACATCCAGTCATGTATTTTACATCTGAATTCCCAGCCAGCATTTACGATAATTTGTTTCCCCACCCACGAGACTGTGTTGACAAGTTTCCCCTATAGGAAACAAAGATGAAAAAAATCATAACTTTATAAATCAAAACTTATTAAATATCTGGTTGCATATCCCTGGAATAAAAGCTATCCAGTGCAACAAAAGTGTTATTCAGCGCAAAATAGAAACTGAACTAGCCAATCAAGTAACATGTTGTCATGTTTGTAAAATGACTATCACTTACCTTGAGATGATGTAGGTATGACATAGACACTTTTTGCAAATTAAAAAAATGCATTATTTTTTCCACGTTTGTCACAATATGGGAAACAATAGCTCCGTACACTCGGTAGATGTCAGCCTCATTATGAAAATAAAGGCAAGTTCATTCAAATATCCGACTTATATATTGGACATCTTAAATGTATAGTCATTGACTTCAGTGTTGTAGACCATATATGAGACGATCCAAGTGCGGCAAGCCCGGGGGGGGGGGGGGGGGGGGTGTGTTCTCCCTTAATCCAAGTGGTAGGGGTGATCGACGTACCTTTTAGGGTTAAAATATTTCCAGTGCGTACCTTTTAGGGTCCATTTAGAGATTTGGCTCAAAAATCAGTTATAAGGGTCGTTTTTACTCTGCTTTATGTGTATCTGAGCGTACCTTTTAGGGGTCCTTTTCAAAATCTCCGCCGATCACCCCCCCCCCCCCCCCCCCCCCCCCCCGGGGCGGCAAGATTTGTGTAGGAATGCATATACTATTGGTCATATACTATATGCAGAGTTTATTGATTTGATTTTGACGGCCAGTAAGACAGAGATAGATGACCAACTGACTTGAGGTTGTATGGCGCTTTCGATCTTTGGCATCAGCACCACAAGAACTACCAACGAGAGACTTAAACGAACAACACGCTTCCATTTCTTTACAGCAACTGCGTTAAACTAGTGCAAATAGATTAAACAGCTGTGTTTATCTTTCGTAATGACAATACAAAAATACAATTCCTTGCTGCACAAGGGATTAAGATATCCAACTCGATAGAATACTTATGGTCTTATTCCTAGAGTAAAATCCAATAGTGGACTTTATTATGACTGCGCAGAGAAAACACAGAGAGAAAAAATACATATTCAAATTCCGGCGTTCTTTTACATAGTCGCGAATCCCAGGAAATTGGGCTCCCTGTGTACCTTTAGAAACTTAGGCATTATTTTGCAGATCATGATTATGACAAAGATCATAAAGCCACTAATCATTGGTATACATCACTAGAGATGCTTTATCTAACAGTTCATCAGAAGTCTTAAACACCAAATTGTTGGGATGTCAGAGAAAAACCATTATTTGAAACGTACCGTCCCTCCCCTAGTAAGTCGTAGTTTATAATTAGCATCATTCCAGGCCATTTGTTTACGTACTCACAATTCGATTTCAGCTGTACCACAAACCAAACTTCGAAATCATAATGATATATAATAATGTGCCAGGAATTCAGTTCAAAAAGAAAATATAGCTTGGCTGCATGTGAAAGGGATTTGAACTCCGTTTAGTAAGCGCTGGACAATTGACATATTTGATAATAATCAGTGTGTAAATAGCCGTTATTACTGATGACTAACTATGAAGTCTTACGGATACCATTATAACGAATACCGAGATTACTACAGCAGATATCAGCTTTAACAAGGTAAGAAATGATATTTAAGCGTATTTCTTGTAATTGGAAGGCAAATCAGTAATAATAAGAGATAATATTCTTCGATTATGCACGTGTGGGAAATTATCGCGTATGACCTCAAAAGGTCAAAAATTGAAGATTTCAATGAGCTGTAGCGCAACACATATTTATTTGCCAAGCGAAATTTTTACATCATATGAAAGCTTATTGTTTAAAGAACTAACCAACTGAAGCTTGTTAGATTTGGAACTTTATCGCATGGTGAAAATCGATTTTGTTTAGAGGATATCGTCAATCAAGTAGAATCACGTGTCCTAAAAGTAAGATTATTTCTGTCACAAAAAGTAACTCAAATTTCTTCTAAGTCACGTAACCGGATATTTAGATATCATGGAGCAGGGTTTTAGCAGTTTTAAGTTCACTAGAATCGATTTTCGTACTGAACTCGGTGTTAAATTCAACTCAAAATTTGGATGCTAAAATGGCGAATTCGGGAGGACATTTTAAAAATGCATTTTCTCAAAAATAAAAATCTATTTTTCTTAAAAAACAATGCAGTTCATTTCGTAATATAATGAAGTACACTTGGGCAAAATTTGAGCAAAATCCATTTTTTATCCATGGCCGCGACTTGTTCGATTTTAATGGACATGCTCTCTTAAGATCGAGGTAGTCGAAAGAAAGCTTTCAAACGAAGAAAATATCGAAGAAGTACAGCAATGGCAGGAGAATATAGAAGCGAAAATAGACCAAGTTGATGTGAACGTAAACATGCTTCAAACTCACATCAAAGAGGCCGACAAACACGCCGAGCACGAACGAATCTTTAAAGAACAAGAATTACTAGCACGGCAACGAGAAGAAACCCTAAAATTTGAGAAAGAGCAACTTGAACAACGAGCTCAAATCGAGAAAGAATACGGACAAGCTCAGGCGAATTCTACTTCAAAGGACGAGAAAACTGATAAACCAAGCGTAAAGTTGCCCAAACTAGTTATAATAATAATAATAATAATAATAATAATAATAATAATAATAATAATAATAATAATAATAATAATAATAATAATAATAATAATAATAATAATAATAATAATAATAATAATAATAATAATAATAATTTTTATAATATAAGACAGAACGCTTATTTCACGACGTTTCGATGTCGCTGACATCATTTTCAAGTAGGGTTTTATTCGATAAATTTGAATATTACATTGAGATGAAAGTTATCCTCTTGGGATCAATATTCAAATTTATCGAATAAAACCCTACTTGAAAATGATGTCAGCGACATCGAAACGTCGTGAAATAAGCGTTCTGTCTTATATTATAAAAATTTGCCCAAAAGCCACTCTTTTGAAAATAATAATAATAATAATAATAATAATAATAATAATAATAATAATAATAATAATAATAATAATAATAATAATAATAATAATAATAATTATCATTTATATAGCGCCGATATCCTTAAGCTCATCGGCGCTTTACATTTTGAAAATCAAAAGACAAAATATTAGAAAAGATTCAAAAACATGAAAAAGACAATTAAATTTCATACATTTACTTTTTTTTTACATATATCATATTTCATACATTAATTGCAGTAAAAGTACACATAAAATATAATAACTGTATAAATTAAAACATTTCAATTTTAAGAATATGCTAAATTAAAAAGGTAAGTTTTTAAATGTTTTTTAAAAATATCTAAAGAAGAATTTTTTCTAATATTCTCTGGAAGGGAATTCCATAAAAACGGAGCAGCGACTGAAAATGATCTTTTACCATACGTTTTGAGATTAAAGGTAGACCTTTGTAATAAGTTTGACGAAGAAGATCTCAGAGAACGAGCAGGAATGTAAAAATTTAAAAGATTAGATAGATAGGAAGGAGCCAGTCCATGCAGAGATTTAAAAGTAATAAGAAGAATTTTATACTGAATCCGTTGCTCTACGGGCAGCCAATGAAGAGATTTAAGAATAGGTGTAATGTGCTCCTGCTTTCGAGAGTAAGTGACAAGTCTTGCTGCGGCATTTTGTACCAGTTGAAGCTTTCGAATATAATTTAGTGGAAGGCCATACAACAGGGAATTACAAAAATCAAGTTTTGAAGAAACGAACGCATGAACTAGGGTTTTTAAGTTTTAACTTGTTATCATGCTTCCACTTGTCAATCTCTCTAGTACATACTTCAACCTTTAGTTTAGCAGATGGCACTTCATCATTTGAAGAATCAGAAAAAGAAATGTAGAGCTGAGTATCATCAGCATACAAATGAAAGTCTAAACCATGAGAAAGGATAATATCTACTAAAGGAGAAGTGTATAGAAGAAATAAGATTGGTCCCAGAACTGACCCTTGAGGAACACCACAATCAAATGAGCGATGTGAAGACTTGCCCCTTCAACAGAAACAAAAAAGGTTCTACTTTCTAGATATGACTGAAACCATTTCAGTGCTGAGCCTCCAATCCCAAAAACAGTTTCAAGTCTATTTAACAGGATTCCATGATTTACAGTATCGAAGGCTGCTGACAGGTCAAGTAAGATAAGAAAGACAGCTCTGTTTTCATCAATAGAACGCAGTATATCATTATGAACTTTAATGAGAGCTGTTTCGACACTGTGGTATTTCTTGTATGCAGATTGCAAAGGTTGATAAAGATCATTATTCTCAAGGTGCTCAACCAATTGCAGAGCAACCACTTTTTCAATGGCCTTGCTGAGGAACTTTAAGTTTGAAATAGGACGAAAGCTAGAGAATTCGTCAGTTGGCAAGCTCTGTTTTTTAAGAAGTGGCTTTATAACAAATGACTTTAAAGTAGCAGGAAATTCACCAGTTTCCAAAGAAAGATTAACAACTTTCGTAATAACTGGAAGCAAAAAATTAATGGACATTTTTAAAACCTTAGCAGGGACTGGATCAAGCTCACAAGATTTACATGCAATAGGAGTGATTATCTTCAAAAGGGCTTCAGGTGACATTTTAGCAAAAGACATAAGACAAGTGTTTACATTCATTGATTTATCTTTCGTAACACAATAAGGATCAGTTTGAAAGCCGTTCTGAATGCTGCTAATCTTGTCAATGAAAAAGTCAGCAAAAGAACTAGCCAGTTGATTTGAGGAAGGAGCAGGAGGATAGCTCAATTCAGCATTCTTGAAAGTCATTTTTTCAAATGAAGAAAATAGAACTTTTTGGTCAGACTGGTGCTCATTTATCAGGTTAGAAAAATAATTAGATTTAGATGATTTAATTAGATTCTTAACAGTATTGCGTTGAGCAACAAAAAGATCCCTATCTACTGTGAGACGAGTAATGCGCCATCTTTTCTCTAAGTTTCTTCTCTTCTTAACCTCAGCCTTAATCTCGGGTGAGTACCAGGGAGAGAAAGGACGAAGAGTGACAATACGTTCCTTCAGAGGAGCATGAAAATCAAGAATAGAGGATAGCTGCGAATCATACTGATCAACAAGGCAGTTAAGATCATTAGATTGGGATTTCACAAGGGAAGAACTGGAGAGATCATTCAAAAAGTTTTCGTAGATGATGCCCTTTAGATTTCGGCATCTAGAAATAATTTTCTCAAGAGGAGGTTTCTTTATTTGAAGGGTGCCGAAGACAGCACAATGGTCAGAGATTGCAGGATCAGAGACCAACACGTTTGAAAGGATTGTATCGCTAGCCTTAGTTATCATAAGGTCAAGTGTTCGTTTGTTTTGATATGTAGGTTGGTCGACGTGTTGAATTAAGTTGAATACTTCAAGAAGATTCAGAAATTTAGCAGCATCAGAATTAGAAGAGTTATAACCCGTTTTGATGGAAAACTCGAGAACTGGCTCGGATTTTGGAATAAATACGAAGCCGAAATTGACTCTGCAAGTTTGTCTAGTGTGTCAAAGTTTGCTTATCTTAAGGAACTTGTGGAACCTAACGTGAGAAAGCTAATCGACGGATTGCCATTTACAACGGAAGGATACGAGCGTGCTAAAAACATTCTCAAGACAACATAGGAAAGAAGGAAGGAAGGAAGGAAGGAAGGAAGGAAGGAAGGAAGGAAGGAAGGAAGGAAGGAAGGAAGGAAGGTAAACTTTATTTAAATCACGGTAAAAACATCAGTATTATTACAATTAAAATTACAAATATTATAATTAAAATTTACTGCTTTCCATGTTTGCCATGGGAATCGGATGTGTACAACGTATTGATAGCTTTTTTAAATTTGCCAATACTTGTACTTTCACGTACATGTAGGGTAAGTTCGTTCCGTAGTTTTGAAGAACTATAGACAAAACCTCCCCTTACATACTCTTTTTTTGGTTTTGGTAGTTTGAGGCAATTCTCGTTATTCCTGAGTTGGTAGTATTGCTCTTGTTTGCAAAATAGATCTTGCAGATATTGTGGCGCGTGCCCATTCATTATTTTGTGGGTTAGAACTAATTTTTGCTTTTTGCGCCGTATGTCTAAAGTGCTCCATTTGAGCTTTTCTAGGAGATCTTTGGACCTAGTTTCATAGGTAGACTTAGTTATAGCCCTGGCGGCTCTGTTTTGTAACTTTTGTAGTTGACTACTAAGGTTATCATATAATCCGTCCCACACTTGGCTGCAATAGTCGAGGTGAGGAAGGATTAATGCGTCATATATCTGTATGGCGCTTTTAGTTGTTAAATAAGTTCGATTTCTCTTTAGAGCACCGATCACGGCTGAGGCTATTTTTTCGTGATCTCTTTTATGTGCGCTGACCAATTAAGGTTCTTGTCGATTGTTACTCCTAATGTTTTAGTTTGATCAACTTTTTTAATTTTTTGGTTTTTAATTTTTATATCTAAATCAATATCACCATGTGCCGTGAATTTTTGTCTGGATGCCATTACCATGAATTCCGTTTTAGTTACATTTAAAGTTAATCGATTGGCATTTAGCCATCGGTGTAAACTATCGAGTTCTAAGTTAATTGCTGATTCCATGTCAGCTATATTATCAGATGCTAAACTTATGCTCGTGTCGTCTGCGAACATTCTAGGTGTAGCTGCTGAAAGGCAGTTTGGTAGATCATTTATGTATATTAAAAACAGTAATGGCCCGAGATTGCTTCCTTGCGAAATACCGAATTTCACTGCACATTGCGACGAGGGTGATACATTAACACTGCACTGCTGTGATTACATACGGGAAGACAAGCGAGATAATCAACGCTTACGTCGAGAACATTTTGGCGCTACCGACTATTTCTGGTTCACAACCAGCTAAAATACATGCCTTTTATCAGACACTGTTGTTTAATGTACAGTCCTTGGAAACACTTGGAAAAACAACAGAATGTTGGTCGATGGTTCGTGGTGTTTTGGACAAACTAACTGGTATCAAAGCCGAATTAGTACGAGGAAAATCCGAATGGCAGTCTTGGGGGTTCTCACAGCTCCTTACCGCGATACGAGAATGGACTGAAATCAATCCAAATACACCTAAAGCAGTGGAGAAACCAGGGCATGTTACTACTCGTCAAAGGAGTTTTCAAGTTCAAGATTCAAGGATAAAAGACTCTGTTTTAACTGCACTGGAAGTAATCATCGAGCGGAAAAGTGTAGAAGTCATGCTACGTGTGGCAACTGTAAAAAACGTCACCATACTTCAATCTGCGACAAACAAGAGAAGAGTTCATCTCCGGATAAACAAGTGGCAATGACAGCAACCCATGTTGGAGACAAAGTGTGTCACCCTGTTGTGATTGTAAAAGTGAATGGAGTGAAATGACGTGCTCTTCTAGATACTGGATCAACAAGCTCTTATGTGTTATCATTTCTTGTTAATCTGTTGAATGTGAAACCAGCAGAGACACTCACACGTAGCCTCAAAACGATTGTGGGGCTTGTTACAAGGCGTGTAGAGACTTACAATGTTGAAATAAGTGATACTGGTGGTGAGTGTGTGTTACCTGCCTGTGTAACTAAAGTTGATCATGAGGAACTGTTGTCATTGGACAATCCCAACTACCCTGAGATCTTGAGAAAGCATTCATATCTACAAGAATTTGAGAATTTGCTCTTGTTCTAAGAGTTTCAACTTTTAGGGTGGTGCTAACAACAGATCACAAAATAGACAACTGTTCGTTTTTATATGGTTAAATAATTAAAGAAATGGTTACTCGCCACAGGGAGCCCGGCTTTTGGTTGCCTTTAAATAAGATAAAAAATCGCGTAGCTTTTTTTGGATTCCTGTGGTGTTTAGGAGATTAGCGCTACATATCGTGACCTTTGTAAACTAGTTTGCGTAATCTATGAAATCCGACCTCAGCAATGGGACAGTCGGTCGTTGGCGTGTAATTAGATCCGGTGGTAACGCATTTAATAGCTGTGCACTTTCGAGCGGTGTCAGGGTGCTGTCAGGGTGCTGTCAGGGTGGGGGTAAGTAACGATTTTTGTTTTTGTTTTTTACTTTCCGGTGTTTTTTATCCAATCACAAATTGGTTGACTTTGATGAGATTCAACTTCCGGTACTTATTTAAAACAAATTCAGCCAATCAGGAAAACTTCCGGTTTTTGATTGAACCAGAGCCCTTCGGGAGAACCTTCCGCTGGACGGTTGACCGCGGGCTCTGGGGACGAGAATGTATTCGCCATCTTTGCAGTAAATCAGTTTTCGTAAATGTTTCTTTTCTAGACCTTAGTTGTCACTATTTACAGTGACCATTTACAGTAGCCACATGCAGTCATAGACTGCCTATTTTTTAATGAATATTGTTCCGTAGTTGCTAGGAGTTACTCGCAGACGAACTTGCAGTTTACGCTATACTATATCATAGTGGTAACCAAAAAATAAATGAACATAAAACAGCAACAAGAACAAACACAAATCTGGAAAAAAAAAGGAAATGAAAAAGAGGGAAATTAATAAAATATAGGAAAGCAAAAATCGATTTGATGTAATATTACCGAAAAATGCTATGAAGGTGACTCAGAGAGTAGTCATAGTTATGGCATATATATTAAAAGGACTAAAACTTTTATTGAGGTGGAGTGTTTTTCTTCTTTTCGAATATTTTTCTCATTTTTATTTGATTTGATTTTTTTGTATTTTTTTGCACTCGTGGCCATCCATGTTCGTTCGTGGTGGTTTCGTGGTCGGTTCTTTAGCGTTTGTTGTCACTCTAGATCTCGTGTACCACGCGCGAGGTACATAACGATGTGAGCACTGAGAAACTTGTCCACGCTTTAATAACGTCAAAACTTGACCAGTGTAATAGCATGCTCTATGGGCTTCCTGATAAAGAGTTGTCCAAGATTCAAATAATTCAAAACTCTGCAGCGAGAATAGTATCTCGAACCAAACGATGTGAACATATTATACCAGTTCTAAGAAAACTCCTCTGGCTCCCCATTATCTCAGTAAACTATTGAAACCATACAAGCCAACAAAAACCTAAGATCAGCATCCAAGCAACAATTCCATTACCAGAAATCTAAGACATTTTACGTCCGCGATATTATGACCAGCGGTCTACTGGCAGTCCAGAATTATCCTCGAATTTCTATCGAAATAAATCAATTTATCAAAACCAAACTACTATAAGTTTGTTTAGAAGTACCAAGCGCTTCTGGTGCAGTTGAGATATTTAAAATTGAAGCGCTCGCTTACGCTCGGCATAGAATAATTCGAACGAATTAGGTCACTTAGAAAATTTCAAAAGGACACAGGAAGCCCATGCTATGAACTTTGAATTTTGAATTTCCCGCTTAAGAGGCCTTCGGATTCTTTAAACAGCGGTATAACACGTAAAATCACCAGGCTACTAAGCTGTAAACATTGCAATCGACTCGACGATCGAAACAAGCTTCTTTGCAGGATTTATCGGTCATTTTTTATGATATTTTGGTGTAAAATTGAAATTTTTAAAACTAAAAAATTATCACTTTTTACCGTTAATCTGCGTCATTAATGTATTACTTGGAAAGACTTCTAAAACAGCAATAAAAAGCCCGTAATCTCAGAAGCATTTTAAGAAGGCGGCAAGGATGGATCCATGTAAACTATCGATGGCAGGTGATGCTGAACACAAGGTAAATTACACATTTTTCGCTGAAATACAGACTAACGTCAAGCAATTATTTCTCAATAATGTTATTCCTTTGTGCTGCATATTGAAAAAACTAAATCAAACGTAACTTGCATAAATAAATAGAACTTATACTCGAGTTAAAAGTTAGGAGGCGGCACCGATAGTACAATGATATTTAGCAAATATATTAGACATTTTCTTTCTGAGCCCATACATTTATCAGTAATTCTGAGCGGCCATTTTTAAATGCCACAAATCTAGCTTTAGCATGCGGTGACGTCACATGTCTTCGATTTCTGGTAATGTCAAAGTACCTACATCAAGAACAAAGTACTACGGTGGACGTGTTGTTCTCAATCTACGCACCAAAGCATTGTAACACTTTACCACTACACATCAAGCAACATGAGTGCCAAAGGCCCAATTGAAAACACACGTAGTCGAAGGCCCGCTAGATAGAGTCGCTTTAGACGTGATTGGACCTCTACCAAAGACAAAGAAAGGCAACAAGTTCATCCTGGTGATAGGCGATCACTTCCCTAAGTGGAAATTACGATAATTTTATCAAAACCATCGTAAAACGTCATAAATAATGCCAAAGCGTTCAATGTTGTAAGAACGTCTTTGACGTTTATTTTATAAGGCATTTATCTCGATAACTATTGTTGGACTTCGTTTTTCGGGTCTTAGGACTTCGTTTTTCGGGTCTTAGGACTGACTTCGTTTTCCGGGTCTTCGTTTTCCGGACACCCCGCATTTCTTCTAGAACACCGTCTTCGCTAAAATAGCATCTATAGTTAATTCGTCAATCCAAAACTACACGGCACCTCAAAACTTACTGCAAAATATAGAACACTAGACCAAACCTTTTTACCCAGAGCTTGTCCATTTATTCAAGTACAAAATGCAAGAAAAAATTTGAATGTCAAGTAAAAGGGAAAAAGGCACTAAGTGATAGGCTTACAATACTTTACGAAATCTGCATTTTGCGAAACGAAACGAAATATTTCGCAAAGTGCACACAAATTATAAGCAGAAATGAGATAAAAGTAAAACATATTAATTTTAACATTTTAATGTTGTTTTTTATAAAACAACTTGTATATGTACCTCAAAGTTTAGTGTCTTTCAGAAACACTTTTCTTTTTAGTAGCACTTCCTATATGTGCTGAAATATTACGATCGCCCTATCGAAGTCGGCGTAGAACAGAACAGAACAGAACAGAACAGAACAGAACAGAACAGAACAGAACAGAACAGAACAGAACAGAACAGAACAGAACAGAACAGAACAGAACAGAACAGAACAGAACAGAACAGAACAGAACAGAACAGAACAGAACAGAACAGAACAGAACAGAACAGAACAGAACAGAACAGAACAGAACAGAACAGAACAGAACAGAACAGAACAGAACAGAACAGAACAGAACAGAACAGAACAGAACAGAACAGAACAGAACAGAACAGAACAGAACAGAACAGAACAGAACAGAACAGAACAGAACAGAACAGAACAGAACAGAACAGAACAGAACAGAACAGAACAGAACAGAACAGAACAGAACAGAACAGAACAGAACAGAACAGAACAGAACAGAACAGAACAGAACAGAACAGAACAGAACAGAACAGAACAGAACAGAACAGAACAGAACAGAACAGAACAGAACAGAACAGAACAGAACAGAACAGAACAGAACAGAACAGAACAGAACAGAACAGAACAGAACAGAACAGAACAGAACAGAACAGAACAGAACAGAACAGAACAGAACAGAACAGAACAGAACAGAACAGAACAGAACAGAACAGAACAGAACAGAACAGAACAGAACAGAACAGAACAGAACAGAACAGAACAGAACAGAACAGAACAGAACAGAACAGAACAGAACAGAACAGAACAGAACAGAACAGAACAGAACAGAACAGAACAGAACAGAGCCCGTTTTGTTTTGTCTGCCGGTAATTTGAGGTTACTGGTTGTGGCGGTGCTATATGTATATTTTTATAATTTTGTTTAACTGCATCATCTAACCGCTCAAACATATCAGCACGAGCTAAAATAACATCTCGCTTTGTCAGACGGATTCTTCACAAATAAAGAGAGGCGAGGTGGTTTGTCCATGGTGAATTTTAAACGAAAACGGTTTTTTTTAAGGTTTGAAAATTGCGATGAAAAACGAATGTTTACAATTATTAATTGTCAAGTTGATGATATATTTCGGGATCAGTAGACATTTTTTGAAAGAACTATACTGGTCAACAATGTATCAGTAAGTTTCAAAAGCCCGAGTAAATTTTTTTTCAATTGTTCAGTTAATTAGCTAGAAAATAAAAAATATTGTTTCTTGGCTTGATATTTTTCTATTTGACAGAATAGCTAATTCTAATTAATTCAATTCCCAGTAATCTCCGCCAAAGTAATCTCACAGTAGCAAAACGGACGTTCATTCAATTCCCGCCAAGGGCATAAGATATTTTTCTCATGATCTTCAATTCTAATTAACACGAAAACTGAATTTTCATAATAAATTAAGAATAAAAAAAAAAAGAGAAAAAGAATTGAGACTGTTTGTTGTAGCTTTTTTAAAGTTACTCTTTATTTATAGAAACAATCACGCCTGGCATATAATGCTGTTTGTAATTAATTAATAAATTAAACGAGACTTACCTGTAAGGTGAAGTTTGATTGGAATTCTACCTCCTCATTATTGCATAGAGAGATTACGTGAGATAGCGCATGCGTACTGAAAATCATCCTTTAAAGTGGGCCCATATGAATCATAAGGGTTGGGTTAGACACCAGACATAGGGTGGCCACGTAATCTCTCTATGCAATAATGAGGAGGTAGAATTCCAATCAAACTTCACCTTACAGGTAAGTCTCGTTTAATTTATTAATTCTACCTCCTCATTTGCATATTCGAGATCCCGTGAGACTTCAAAGCTACATGGGCCCAGTAACCTCAATGTGCCCAAATTGATAGTAATAAAACCTTCAACCCATGTTAATAAATGATTATTAACAACTTTATTAAGATAACTAAAACTTAAAATAGAACATCTTATATTGCACAGTTTAGGATTGAATTTCCATATTCATTGTCTGGTTTGATTTCTCTCTTGTAATAATGTGCAAATGTACAGTTTGATGACCACCCTGCAGCTTCCAAAATAGTATTTAAGGGAACCCCTTTATGGAAAGCAGCTGAGGTTGATGCTGATCTGGTACTATGTGGTCGAAAGTTTTCAACATCTATGCCTGAGTCTTTCATTACTGTTTTGACCCATCTAGAGATTGTACTTGAGGTCACAGGCTGATAGGGCTTGCAAAAACTAAGAAAAACCCTTGTGTTTTGTGAAGTGCCATTACCAGAAATCTAAGACATTTTACGTCCGCGATATTATGACCAGCGGTCTACTGGCAGTCCAGAATTATCCTCGAATTTCTATCGAAATAAATCAATTTATCAAAACCAAACTACTATAAGTTTGTTAAGAAGTACCAAGCGCTTCTGGTGCAGTTGAGATATTTAAAATTGAAGCGCTCGCTTACGCTCGGCATAGAATAATTCGAACGAATTAGGTCACTTAGAAAATTTCAAAAGGACACAGGAAGCCCATACTATGAACTTTGAATTTTGAATTTCCCGCTTAAGAAGCCTTCGGATTCTTTAAACAGCGGTATAACACGTAAAATCACCAGGCTACTAAGCTGTAAACATTGCAATCGACTCGACGATCGAAACAAGCTTCTTTGCAGGATTTATCGGTCATTTTTTATGATATTTTGGTGTAAAATTGAAATTTTTAAAACTAAAAAATTATCACTTTTTACCGTTAATCTGCGTCATTGGTGTATTACTTGAAAAGACTTCTAAAACAGCATTTAAAAGCTCGTAATCTCAGGAGCATTTTAAGAAGGCGGCAAGGATGGATCCATGTAAACTATTGATGGCAGGCGATGCTGAACACAAGGTAAATTACACAATTTTCGCTGAAATACAGACTAAAGTAAAGCAATTATTTCTCGATAATGTTATTCCTTCGTGCTGCATATTAAGAAAAGTAAATCAAACGTAACTTGCATAAATGAATAGAACTTATACTCGAGTTAAAAGTTAGGAGGCGGCACCGATAGTACAATGATATTTAGCAAATATATTAGACATTTTCTTTCTGAGCCCATACATTTATCAGTAATTCTGAGCGGCCATTTTTAAATGCCACAAATCTAACTTTAGCATCCGGTGACGTCACATGTCTTCGATTTCTGGTAATGATAGATTCTGTTCTAGTTATATACTCGTCCATGTATGTCACTACACAAAGTCTCCTGTCTGCAGGAAAAGCAGGAAGTACAAGTACCGGTTGTGGTTTTCCAGGTTTGGATTGTTTAACAAGTTTATGTAGATAAAATTTGTATGATGACTTCCCTTTAGAGACATGTCTTAAATCCATCAAATGAACTGACTGGCAACGTTGCCCAGTAACTAACATGCATAACATAACAAGCTTAATAGTTAGTATTTTTAAATGTAATTTTGAGGCAGGACTCCAGGTTTTTAGTAAATCTAACACTTTACAAACATCCCATGTTGTATGGTAGCGTGGCAGTGGTGGTCTTGTTTGATATGTTGCTTTAAGAAATCTTCTTATTAATGGGTGTTCTCCAACAGTTGATTTACTGTCAGAGGGTTCAACTACTGCAGACAATGCAGATCGAGCAGTGTTTATGGCAGAATAACTGTTCCCAGCATCATAAAGTTGTGTTAAGAATTCAATTATATCAGCTATAGTTGGATGAATGGGATCCTGATTTCTGTCTGAGCAATACTTTCTCCATTTATCGAGATACACTCTATATTGCCTTGTCGTCCCGCTTCGCCATGAAGAGAAGATAATCTCACAAGCTCTGTCTGATATTCTCTGTTGCTGGAGTCTTTCCCTGATAAAAGGCATGCCATTAGTTTCAGTTTCGGCCACAATGGGTGCGGTAGGGCCCTGTTGTGTGGTAACTGTAGCACAAATTTGTCTTGTGGGAGTAGTACTGGCTGTTTGATCAACATGTGTGCTATCTTGGGAAACCAGACCTGAGTTCTCCATAAAGGTGCTATTAGCAGAGCTTGGGCCTGGTCTTCCTGGATCTTCTGAAGTGTCTTTAATAACATGCTGAAAGGTGGAAAAACATAAACATATTTATTTTCCCAGCTCAAACAAAAAGCATCTATTGCTACAGCTTCTGGATCAGCCCGCCATGACACAAATGGCTTGAACTGGTAATTATTTCTCGACGCAAATAAGTCTATCTCTGGTTTTCCCCAGCGGTCTACTAGCTTATAAAAGATACATGGGTTAAGTTGCCACTCTGTCCTATCGGTAAATTTTCTACTCAGCTTATCAGCTGTTTCATTTTTTACCCCAGGAATATGCGAGGCACTTAGCCATATTTTTCTTGATATGCACCAAAGCCAAATTTCACGTGCTATTTTGTTGCATGCTAGTGAATGTGTGCCACCCATATTGTTTATGAATGCTACCGCTGTAATATTATCTAACTGTAAGTGTATATGTACATTACTTTCAGTGTTACACAAAGATTGTAAACCTAATTTTGCTGCTTTCAGCTCAAGGTAATTGATATGTTCAACTTGTTCATGTGGGAGCCATCGTCCCCCTGTACATTCTACTTCTTGTCTATGTGCACCCCACCCTTGTAGGGAGGCATCTGTTGTTAGAGTAAAATCAGGATTTGATTGAACAATTTTCTTAGTAAACCTTTGGTGATCTCCCAGCCACCATTTAATGTCTTCTCTAGCAGCTTTCGAGAAATGCATATAAGCTTGGAAGTCACCTTTACTATTTTTAAGTGCTCCAATTTTATCAATTTCAAGTTGTTTGTAAAATAGTGGTCCATATGGTACTCCAACAGAGCAAGAGACATAAGTTCCAATAAGTTGAGCTGCCTCTCTTATTGTGCATGTTTTATTATCTAAAGCATTCTGGCTAAGTAGCCGAATATTTTCAATTTTTTCTTTTGTAAGACTAACTGTCATATTAACAGAGTTAAGTATAAAACCCAAGTGCTCTAGTATTTTGGTTGGTTTAGTAATAGATTTCTCTTCTGAAATCTGAAAACCAAGAGCTAAGAGAAGATTGTAAGTGTCATTTATATTCTTTAAACATTGATCATATGACACCCCCATTATAAAACTATCATCTAAGTAACCACTTGAAATGTGACCTCTGGTTCGCAAAGTGGAGTACACTGGCTTCATTAGTTTTGTGAATATTCTGGGTGCAGAGCTTAGGCCATTTGGCAATGTGATGTACTTAAATAGTTGTTCTTTCACCTGAAATTTCAGATATTTTTGTGACTCCTGATGCTCAGGTATATTAAGGCCTGGGTCACGGGGGTCATTTACACAAAATTATGAAAAAATAAAACAAAAAATCGTAGAAATTTGAAACTTCTATTTTATTCCATAAAACTTTGCAACATGTTTCTTTAGCTATTCTAAATTACAGTGAGATCACTATTGTATGCTTTTTATTATTGACGAGGTTTAAAATTAATTAAAATTGGCGCTAAACGGGGAATAAACTTCAACTAAGGGGAAGAGTAGTTTTGAATGTTCAAATTAGCTTGGTTTTAGTTTCAATATGTTGTAGCACTGGATACTAAATTGAATCCAACTAGAATGGCTTGAAATGATGAATATTTCAATATTAAGGACAACAAAATGCAAATACGTATACGTTCTTCAGTTACCGTGTCACTTTTGATACAGACTTCGCGATAATTTCTTCAGTTTCAAGTTGGACTACTAAAGTATCATAATTACACAACATAAAGAGTACATAAAATGGAGCTTTTCTTATAAATTTCATACTCTCCAAGACGTGTATTCTTCCTTGGATAGAGCTGCCGATTGCAAAGCAATACATGCACGAGTGCCCGCGATTAAGTTATCAAGTACAGCGGGTATTTCATTGACTCTGTCTATTCAACCAATAAGAAAGCCACAATGCATAATGATAATAACAAAGATGGCGGACGAGTAGTAAAGGAAAGCTTCCACTCTTTTCTAGATCAGAATGGACTTCTATTTATAAAATAAGCTTTGTAATCTTCGTGAGGTATGCAAGCGACCCTTCTGCCTTTGATATGTATTGTTTATTTCACGAAAAAACCGTAAAATATAGTATATTATGCTTAAATTGACTCGTATTTGACGTAGATGGTGGGGAAATTATACACATAAAATGACTCTTTCTTTCTCTTATCCTTGCAAACGTACCCTTAATACTTTGTTGCTCAATACTTCGATCATATTTCAACATTTTTGGCGCTCAAATTCAACATTTTGGCGCAAACTTCGCAATACGAACGTCTCTTAAAACATCTCTATATAGTCTTAAAATAATCGCGTTTATTTAATATGTATCGTACATTCCTGGATCCTAAAAGCTGTGGCTTTGCAAAAATCGGAGCTATCAATGCAGGGAAAAAAGCAAAACGCTTAGAAAGAGAGTTTAATGAAAGCAGTATCAATTATGGCGCTCGAGTGCTAAAGGAGAGATACCTACTCTTCCAAGATATGTTTGCATCCAACACAGACAGTTTCGAAATTCCTTTTAATGAATTCAACAAGAAGGTTAAATCTCTAGATATGTACATCACGAAATGGAGAAAATGTAGTAGAAAGAACTCTGAGATGCAGCAATGTTTTGATACATTTCAACCAGAAGTTTGGTCAAGCTTTACAGATTCGAAGAGAAGAGAACATACACTCTTTGATTGCAAAGGATGTCATCACAGCTATGCTAAAACTCAGGCTTACTTCCCAGTGAAATCACCACTTTTAAAGAATAAAGCAAAGCAAAATCCATTCTCAATCACAGAATCCACAGCTCGACGAGTTTTAAAGAACCCAAATAAAACTAAAGCCAAGGAATCTGCTAAAGAACTTTATAATAGAATTAATGCAGCATTTGAAAGTGTCTGTGGTCTTTCATTTGGTGAAGCTTTAGCCCAAGTTCCAGAAACCAATCTGCAAATAAAACAGAGCAGCAATGAAAAGAAGGCAGTACGAAGAGATATTTTAAGGAAAAACAAAGAAAACATTGAAACAGAGTGGATGAAAACATCTGTAGAGAGGTAAATAATATCAATTAATTAAGTCTGATTTAGCATAAACACTGGTTATTTAGGCCAAGTTAATAGATGGTTATTTGGGCTAAGTTAATAAATGGTTATTTGGGCTAAGTTAATAAATGCATGTTATTTGGGCTAAGTTAATAAATGGTTATTTATTAATAAGTGAAGGAATAATTATATAATATAATAATTATATGTATTGTATAACAATACATGTTTGTACATGATTGTATATGTAACACTGGTATATTAACTTATGTACATACAAATAATAGAAATTCCAATTGCTTTTAGATGCCTTGGGTCCAGACAGTCCTTCGCTGGCAGGCAAAGAGAAAGGGTTGGTGCTGGATTTGAGAGTAAGAAATCAGCTAAAGAACGTATTGTCAATGAAAATCAGCAAAGGCGCAAAAGATGCCATGCAGGAAATTTTGATAAAATGTCATGGGACAAGGAGGGTTTAAGAAAAGAAGTAGAGGCATATGAGGATGGTACATTAGTAAACTGGACCAGTATTGCTAAAAAATATAGAATAACCAACAAATCTGGACAGATTGCAAAGAATGGAGGACAAATTGCCCAAGAATTCCTTATCAGTAAGGGTGAGAATATCCATCGGTTCAAGAAAGTTGGAGAACAAGTTGTGGGAAGAAGAATAAGAAGAAAAAAGCTACGTGGAATTGGAGGTATGTATCATCACAGATTAGATATATTATTCCATTATTAAGAATGTCAAAATTAATTGATATTTAAATAGCTAAAATTCAATTATGAATAATTAAGGACTGTATTTAATTTAATTTAATTAATTAGTATAGGTAATCATATGGTTTCGAGTGGAATTTGGGAATAATTCGCACAAGTGTGTTTTTCGTACAAATTGCACGAGCCAATCACAAGCAAAACCTTTGTTTGTAATTTGCACTGTGATACACTTTTTTGCACTGTGTTACATGCACTGCTCTAAGCCAATCAAATTCGAGTAATTTTTTCATGTATATTATTACAGTAGTTAAATATAATTTACAACAATACAATATCATTAATAAAAAGCCTAAGATACTATTAAAAACTATAAGCTAAGAGGTTTAAAATATAATATAACATAATAGTAACTGTAGATATATTATATTACATTTTAAACCTCTTAGCTTAGTTTTAAAATAGTATTTTAAAAATGATATTAATGATATTGTATTGTTGTAAATTATATTTAACTAGTACATATATATTTTTAACTTTAAGATTGTAAAGCGCATATGGACATTTATGGAAATGGCGCTATATAATAACTAAATTATTGTTGTTATTATCAAAATAAACTCATAATAAAATTCATAATAAATTATAAATTGTTTGAAATTTTGAAATAATTATCAGACTACATGACTTTTTTTGTAAAAACAATTTACAAAAAAAGAAAAAGAATACATGTTCACAAACAACAATGATGCAATAATTTCAAAAAAAAAAAAGAACTACTCCTAAATTGTTGCTTTTTTAATTACAGGTGAAATCTCTATACCAATCCCACAGACAAATACACAACTTAATGAAATGCTGAAATTAAAAATACAGCAGGGAGAGTACACAGTTGGTGAGCTTGTTGTTCCAAGAAAGTATGAAAAGTTGTTAGTAAACACAGATGGAGAAATAGTTAAAACTGAATTTGTGGTTGAAGGAAGAAAACAGCCTCTTGAAGAAATTAGAAAACAAATGATTGAAAAGCACAGAATGTATATGAGGCAACATGAAGACATCTATTATGATGAGATGCCAAGGCTTCAGATAGTAAAAAGGCTCACAGAGTTAGGTGAATTTAATGATGGTGAAGGTCTTACAGCTATGAGAAAAAAGTTAAAGGCATTTGAAAGATCAAGACATTTACTTGTTTGGCATGATCACTCAACTGTAGCCAATCATGGCCACATGGTGTTCATGGTGTCAGCAGTGTATGATCCTGCTCTGTTCTTAACTCCTGATGAGGTATCTGAGTCATCTGGGTTGAAGATTGATGTGCAAGCAGAGGTAGAGAGACCAGAGATATATATTGTTGGTAGATGCAAGAGCACTGATGTTGAACAATTAGCTTATTGTGAGACTAGGTGTGAATGTTTACAAGATCTTCCCAACAAAGTTGAATTAAGCCCTGGAATTCCAATTACAGACACAATGAGATTTTTTAAAGGTGATGGTCCAGCAGTTGCGTTTGAGGTTGGACAACAGAAAGGTGGCCATTATTTTTGTTCTTCGTGTGGTATGCATGCCATACAAAGCGACGACCCTGAACATTTCTTTAGGTGCAAATATGTGTCTTTCTTAGACAGACAAAGAATGATTTTAAATGGCCCTCAAGGGAAAAGTGGCTCTCTGAGTCAGAAACCAAAGCCCTTTGATAAGATGAAAAAGGAGGATCTGAAAATAGAGCTTAAAGCAAGAGGCCTTTTATACAAAGAAGATGATTTAAAGCCTGAGTATGAACGGGAGCTCATTAGTGAGCTTAAAGGTGTACAGAGGGTACCTGCTCTGCTTTTCTTATCCCCAACCGCACAGTTGGAGGACATAAATCTCTTGTCATATGAAGCACTAGCATGTGAGCCCATGCATGATATTGCTAATCACATATCAAATATCATAGAGGAACTTCCATGCCATCTCACCAAAGAACAAAAAAACAAATTTCAAGAAATTTTAAGTCTAACCCTTGGGGATAAGGAAATTAAAAGAGCCACAGACCACAGAGCTGCTTTAATTGTATTTTCTCACCAACTTAGGGGACATGTGTCAGAAACAGTTCAGTCTCTGTTAGACACATTGGTAGAAATGCAAGCAATCCTATATTCTAACGACAGCAAGAGATGTCCCCGTCTAATCCTACGCTACCACAACTCCAGTTTTGTTCACTTTGTCATGTGTGATATTCTATTTGGATCCTCCCCTATTGTTTTAAATGCCAGAAAATTATATGGAAAATATCTTCACAATCTTGTCTCCCATGCACCTATCCAACTTCGTCTCATATCAGGCCCATCATCAAATGCAGAAGACGAAGAAAGAATGTTCAGTACCATCAAGAGCATCACACAGACAACATCTTGTAACAGGCCTGGTCACATCATTGGTAACATATTTATTAGATTACAAGCTGAAGAGAAAATTGGCAACTTTGATGACTCATCTCCACTAATCATACAATCTGGTAAAATATCCAAGATTTCATCAACCCTACCTAAGTTTCCAAACACTGTTATCCCAAGTTATATTCTTAAAGGCAAAAAGTACTCTAAATGGTATCAAGCACATTTAGAAAGAATCAGTGATTTTCTTTTGCCTGGTGAAGGGGTTTGGTGGCTAGGTGATGATAACAGTGTGACCTTCTTTGATTCTGAAGCAGAGCCTGGAGAAAGAGAACAAGGGCCAATATTACATCACTTCAGATCCAGTGACTTCAAGAAAGAAGAATCTTATTTGTCATCCTGTTGGAATGAATGTCTTGAGCCGAGAAACAAAATCAAGCTCCCACTACATTATCATTACTTGCCTGATGCGACAGGAAAGCAACAACAAATATCAACATGTAATTTCAGACAAGATGTTAATGAGACCTACAACTCTTCTGTGCATGACACAATTGAACAACCTGCAAACCCAAGGCAAGTAGAAGAAGAAGAAGAGGAAGAAGAAGAAGAAGAAGAGAACGATAATTTGGACATTGGCGAGGAAGAGCATGTTTTGAACATCACACTTGTTGTCGACTCAGCTGAAGACTGTTTAGAGACACTTGAAAGCGACCCTATTCCTAAATCAACTCTCCCTCTCCCTCTTGCAAACAACAACTTACCTATCACTTCTGATGTTATTTTCAAAGAAACCACTCAGGATCCCGTCCATCAAACTACAGTCCTAAGAACACGTCTTGGCCATACAGTAGAATTTGTCCTGGGAAATACAATTGAAGTAATTCAGTTTGATTCTGCTAGAGATAAATTAAAACAGTCTCCACATAACAAAGACTTCTTAACATCATATAATTCCAAATTAGCTATAATACAGACACGTGTTCTTGCCAAGAGGGCAAAACTAAAGAAAGAACTGAAAGACTGGGAAACAAATCACTATCTGAACAATGACTTTTCAATGGTTTCAATGGATCAAATGAAAAAACATCCCATTGCCTCTGTTTTGCTAAAGAAACTTAAATATGTAGACACTTTGCTTAAGGAATGGAAGATAAGACTTTGACATTCTGTGTTTAAATAGATGTAGAATACTTAGTAGGCTTAGTCATAACTATTTAAATATAATAGAGCTTATATTATTGAGCTTAAGTTATATACTTAAGTTTGCTTATTCCTCGTGGTCAACTTTTCAAAACGTTTTATCGCTTTGAATTGCTCCTCCATCACTAAAGATGTTCAATCACATTAATAGTACATATTATTGGGTTAATCGTATATAAATACATGTAAATAGTCAGTATATATGCATGTAAATAGTCAATATGCTTATTCCTCGTGGTTAACTTTTCAAAACGTTTTATCGCTTTGACTTGCTCCTCCATCACTAAAGATGTTCAATCACATTAATAGTACATATAATTGGGTTAATCGTATATAAATACATGTAAATAGTCAGTATATATGTTCAAATTCGTTGCGTAAAACTAAATAGAGTTTAAACAACTCTGTTCTGACGGGTCAGTATGATGAAATATGTACATAAAAACATATAAATAAGTAAAATATAAGAAACCTTCGAATGAAATAATCGTATATTACTCACCTCATTAAATGTTCCCCTTTAAAAGTTTCCAAACATACGAAAAATCACCAATATCTAGCAAACTTTGTAGTTATTTCGTGCTCTTTCGTGATACCGGCCGCCATGTTTACAGTCCCAAAATAAATATGCAAATTAGTAGCCTCGATTTCGCCCTAACTTCGTTGGGGGCAATTTTTCGGATTTGACCCAGGCCTTAATATACCTGAGTGAATGGAGACTGAATAATATGCATCAGTCAAGTCAAGTGATGCCATGAAACAATTTCTTTTCATTAAATTCATACATGAATGGATTGTGTCCATTTTAAAATGGATAGGCAAAATATTTTTATTTAACTTTTTAAGATTCAATATCAGTCTATATTTTCCATTCTTTTTTGGTCTCAAAAACACTGGTGAGATGAACTCACCACGTTCATGTTTACATTCTCTTATCACTTGTTTATCTAGAAGTTCTTTTATGAGTGCATCAAGTGCTTGTTCCTCAATTGCATTAAGTTTTGATTGTTTTGGAGCTATTGTTTGCTCTGGTGGAGACATAAAATCAATCTTATATCCTGTGATTGTATTTAGGATATTTTTATCAGATGTAAGCTTTTGCCATTCATTTATATGATATTGAAGTCGCCCGGCTTTTAAAACTTGTTTGTCAGCCAGTGTATTCGCAATTTGCAAACCAGATTTCTCTGATTGTAATATATTTGTGCCTACCTGAACGTGTGATACAACGGTGTTTACAGGGTTTACTTGCGAGGCTGGTACTGGGTTTGACCTTTCTGTGCGTGTCGGTATGCTTGACCGCTTTTTTGTCTTCCAGCGTAGCCTCTGCCCTGGCTTAAAAAAGGAAATGATCTTTTCTGATCTGGCCTTCCATGCTGACTACTATAAATGTAGCTTTGCCTCTTGTTTTTGTTGGGTTTCGAAGTTATTTTGGAGGTGACCTTACTGGCCTCTGTGAGATTTTTTACTGATTTGCCCAGTTCCGTTCCGAACAAAAGCTCTTTGACAGGACTTTGGTCGCTACACAGTAAGCGATATTCGGATTTCATATCCGACTTGAATAAAGATCTTCTGCGTAGATCTATCTCGTGCGACGCATCGCTCAGCAATGACAGACTGTCTGACAGAGTTTGCATTGATTTCTTTAACAAGTCCGCCATTTCGGTCGGAATGTTTTTGTCTTTCTCGGCTTTCATGAAATCTGTCAAAACATTTGCGACCGCCGTTATGCCCTTGAGTAGCGGTTTTTGAGCTTTTTGTAGCATGACATCGTCTGTCTTTACTTCTTTCCTGACACTGTTAAATATCTCCGGGTTTACCCGTACTACCTCTAAACGTTGGCAATTTCCCGGCGTAGGTAGTTTGTCAATCAAGTCATCGCGCGAGTCTTTGCTAGCGCCTTTGCTCAACAGTTCTGTCAATAATTCTGACAGGTCGGAGTCGAGGTCATCTCCGTTGTTTAGTGGTTTATTTACCATTTTTGCCATGTCGGCAAGAACGCCAATAAGTTCTCTCTTTGGCTTTTTCTTCGGAGGTTCATGGATTTCTCCTTCCTCCGATTGATGGCCGCCATTGTTGTTGTCTTTGGCGGATTGAATTGAATCCGTGTCGCTTTCTAACAATTCTTCGTCCACGGCTTGGTTATAATTATCGTAGGCCGTTTTAATTTCGTTTATCACTGGAGCTATTGTAGCAAGGGACCCTGTTATTCCTGCAAGCTGCTTTTTGATGTCCTCGACATCGTTTGCAAGGGTCGTTTTTGGCGCCAAATCGACCATCATCGAGGGCCCTGCAGCTTGTGGTTCTTTGGGGCGTTCTCCCGTTCGCGAACCTTTTTCAGGTCCTTTTCCACCCTTTCGGGTATATTGTTTTTCCAAAGAATTTTTCCCCTTTCGGGATTCTTTGGTTGGTTCAACGCCATTAGAGTTGTTCTCTGTCGGCTCCCTGACGATCTCGTGGTCGGGCATATTTTCTGCTGCAAAAGGCAGAATTTTCGTGTCCGTCGCTCCCAAAAGAGCAATTTGAGACAGTACAATGTGTACCACGTAACAGTTGTAAATATTGTAGTAGAAATAAACGCTGTTTAAGGTATTTTTTGCAGAGTTAAGTAAAGTTGGACTTTACTTCAGTAAACGCAACGCAATATGATTTTCAGTACGCATGCGCTATCTCACGGGATCTCGAATATGCAAATGAGGAGGTAGAATTATGCATGTACGTCGGTGAAACTTTGAGTAAGTCTGAAGCAAATAATGAATTCATTTGACGTGCCCGTATTTCCATGAAGTGAAGCTAATCAATTGTGCATCGATTACTCATAGCTAGTGTTATTATTAGTAGCTATTTAAAACTTTCTATCTAATTTGCTTAAAATATTTCGCATAGCATTTCAGTTGCAAATAAATGTATAAACAACGAAAATTTTCTGTTAGAAAATCTAAAAAGCATTTCACTAAATTACAAATAAAGAGAGAGAAAAAAAAACACAGAAACTAGATGGAAAACGTTAGCCATATAAGGAAATGAAAGAGAAACAAGGAAAAAAAGAAGAATATAGGAACATAGATCTAATCAGAAGAAGAAGAAGAAGAAGAAGAAGAAGAAGAAGAAAAAGAAGAAGGACTGAACAAGAATAAGAACAACAACAACAACAACAAGAAGAACTGAACAAGAAGAAGAAGAAGAAGAAGAAGAAAAAGAAGAAGAAGAAGAAGAAGAAGAAAAAGAAGAAGAGAAAGAAGAAGACAAAGAAGACAAAGAAGACAAAGAAGACAAAGAAGAAGAAAAGAAGAAGAAAAAGAAGAAGAAGAAAAGGAAGAAGAAAAAGTAGAAAAAAAAAAGGAAAAGTAGAAAAAGAAGAAGAAAAACAAAAGGAAGGAAGAAGAAGAATGATTAGATTTGAACCGGCTTTACTCGCAACATTACATGGTACATCCCAGACTCGTACCCAGTCGTTACCCTTCTTTTTTTTCCGGGAGCGCGCAAAGGGTCAAGGGAAGGAGGGAGAAAAAGTAACGACTGGCAGAGAGTTGTCCGGTAGAGCGAGTCAGTTTCGAGCCCGAGTCAAGTACGAGCCACGAGCCAACTTCGAGCCAACTTCGAGCCAACTTCGAGTCACATATTTTTTTCCCAATTTTTCAATTCTCTTCAAAAACCTGCATTAACATGAGAAATGTTCACATAATTTTGACATCAAACCGACGTGATTTCAGCCATTGACCAGCACGATCGAACCACAATACGAGTTTTATCGTAGCTTTCACGTAAAAATTCACATTCTCCGTTTGAAGATGTAATTCTGAATTGAGTTATGCTGCAGGATTTTCAAGACTATATATTTTCCCGCTTAGAGATATTTATATCAAACAGAATACTCAACGAAACTGATGAGATCGAAATAATCGACGCCATTGCGCCATTTTCAAGTGTCATTTTCAATTGTTGACACAGGAAGCCCGATGTTGTCACGCAACACAGGAAACCCAAGCAAGCATTTTAATGCTGTATTTTTCAAAATTATGTGAAAATTTCTCATGTTAATGCAGGTTTTTGAAGAGAATTGAAAAATTGGGGAAAAAAATATGTGACTCGAAGATGGCTCGTGGCTCGTACTTGACTGTGGCTCGAAACTGACTCGCTCTACCGGACAACTCGACTGGCAGATAACAAATCCAAGATAGCGGACGGTTTTACCGCCAAAAGCTATTCGAGCGAAGAAAGGCCGTTTCAAGCAGCCTATTTGTCAAAAAAACTCCCTTGTTCTCATATTGACTGTTCAAATAGCACGTTATTCTATTTTCAAAACGGATTAGACCACCACTACAGTGCTACAGGACAATTCACAAAAGGACAGTAACTGCAATCGACATCGACAAAGTCAAGACACTACAAGACAAGCGCTCGAAAGAGACGCTACATTTCATAGATAAAGAATTAAAACTTTCGTAAAAACAGAAGCCTTTCAAAAATTCGTATATAAATTATCACATCAATTTAAATCAAAGGTATTTCATTTTTATTGTTTTGATAATCCAACCATGCATAAAATACTAGTGCAATGTCTACTTACACCACGAATACAAAGTCCTCCCCTCGTATTATTATTGTAGAATCGCCGTCTGTTTATGTATAAAAATTCAATACATGGTTCCTGTCATCGAGCGGTAAAGTTGAAATTATTGTGGAATCATTTTATTCCAAAGTGGTATATATGCTTTATTTATACTACAGACACTGAATATAAATTATCTTCACTTCCAATAACATTTCAAATTAATAATATCAATTAATAATAATGTTAGCAAATATGAGGTCATCCTCGGGAACCCAGGGGTATTCTTCTGTTGCTCGTTTCTCGCTTCCACAACCTGGGAACGTAGTCTGTTGGAGCTTGTTCCGGAAGTCAAAATTCGGCTCTTTCCTGATTGGTCGACCTTATTAGGTCGACCAATGAAAATCAAGATAACCATTTAAAGAAAGTCGTTAAATAAGTTTGAATTTTGACTTCCGGAACAAGCTCCAACAGACTACGTTCCCATGGGTATATGTTGTGGAAGCGAGAAACGAGCGACACAAGAATACCCCTGGGTTCCCGAGGATGATATGAGGTCAGAAGAATGAATATTGGCAGAGTTATAGTCAAGCTATTACTAAAGATTTTTAGTAATAAATGTATGGCAAAAGCATTTCCGGTTGTGTTGATTATATCATTAACCAGATCTTTTCTGCGATGCAAATAGCAACCTAGGCCACATTAGCTTAAAGCTACATGACCAATTTATGATTTGCTCAAATTTGAGCTTAAATGGACTAATTGTGACCATAGTTAATAATTAAATGAAGCAAAAAATAGAACTTATTTCGTGTTTAAAGAAGCTATAAATTAAAACTGTTCTTTTAGTGATATTTTTACCTTTTGTTTCTTGCAGTTGCTATATATATATAACAGTCTTTAACTCCTGTCGAACGTATTTAGTTAAACTGTGTAATGATGCTATATTAATGGCAATATATTTACCAAAACAACCCACGTGTTCATCAAAAGTTACAATGATTGGTTGAAATAATTTACTTACATCACCAACTTAATAATTGATGGAAAACATTTATATAATGTATTCATTTGACGTGCCCGTATTTCCACGAAGTGAAACTAATCAATTATGAATTTGCTAGACGAAGAAGAAGAAGAAGAAGAAGAAGAAGAAGAAGAAGAAGTAAATAAATAACAAGTGGAACGACAAGAAAAAGGAGATAACAAAGAAGAAGGAGGAAACGAAAAAAAAAAAGACATTTTTTCCATATTAAAAGTCGCTGAGAAGAATGATCAAACTTTGAACCCGCTTTTCCTCGACAGACAGACAAATACAAACTCAAGTTTATCATTGTTAAAAATCAGTTTTAATTATTTAATAATAATAAAAATATCTGCAGTCAGTAGTGTTTAAAAGAATTAAATTGAAGAATTAAGACATCGTTAATCATCGATAAAAACATGAATAAAAACCCCACATTAAATTGATAAATAAACTATTCTCTCGTTTAATTTACCAGTGAATATACCGATAGTTATTTGATAGTGGCCAAACAACTCTTCAATATTGTATCGACGAAGTTAAGAATGATTTAATAGGGCGAGCTTTCGAACTTATAGTCCCTCTTCATGTCTGAGAACTCACTGAGTGTGGGCAAGCTAAATGAAGCAAAAAATAGAACTTATTTCGTGTTTAAAGAAGCTATAAATTAAAACTGTTCTTTTAGTGATATTTTTACCTTTAGTTTCTTGCAGTTGCTATATATATATATAACAGTCTTTAACTCCTGTCGAACGTTTAGTTAAACTGTGTAATCATGCTATATTAATGGAAATATATTTACCAAAACAACCCACGTGTTCATCAAAAATTACAATGATTGGTTGCAATAATTTACTTACATCGGCAACGTAATAATTGATGGAAAACATTTATATAATGTATTCATTTGACGTGCCCGTATTTCCATGAAGTGAAACTAATCAATTATGAATTTGCTAGAAGAAGAAGAAGAAGAAGAAGAAGAAGAAGAAAAAGAAAAAGAAGAAGTAAATAAATAACAAGAGGAACGACAAGAAAAAGGAGATAACAAAAAAGAAGGAGGAAACGAAAAAAAAAGACATTTTTTTCCATATTAAAAGTCGCTGAGAAGAATGATCAAACTTTGAACCCGCTTTTCCTCGACAGACAGACAAATACAAACTCAAGTTTATCATTGTTAAAAATCAGTTTTAATTATTTAATAATAATAAAAATATCTGCAGTCAGTAGTGTTTAAAAGAATTAAATTGAAGAATTAAGACATCGTTAATCATCGATAAAAACATGAATAAAAACCCCACATTAAATTGATAAATAAACTATTCTCTCGTTTAATTTACCAGTGAATATACCGATAGTTATTTGATAGTGGCCAAACAACTCTTCAATATTGTATCGACGAAGTTAAGAATGATTTAATAGGGCGAGCTTTCGAACTTATAGTCCCTCTTCAGGTCTGAGAACTCACTGAGTGTGGGCAAGCTAAATGAAGCAAAAAATAGAACTTATTTCGTGTTTAAAGAAGCTATAAATTAAAACTGTTCTTTTAGTGATATTTTTACCTTTAGTTTCTTGCAGTTGCTATATATATATATAACAGTCTTTAACTCCTGTCGAACGTTTAGTTAAACTGTGTAATCATGCTATATTAATGGAAATATATTTACCAAAACAACCCACGTGTTCATCAAAAATTACAATGATTGGTTGCAATAATTTACTTACATCGGCAACGTAATAATTGATGGAAAACATTTATATAATGTATTCATTTGACGTGCCCGTATTTCCATGAAGTGAAACTAATCAATTATGAATTTGCTAGAAGAAGAAGAAGAAGAAGAAGAAGAAGAAGAAGAAGAAGAAAAAGAAGAAGTAAATAAATAACAAGAGGAACGACAAGAAAAAGGAGATAACAAAAAAGAAGGAGGAAACGAAAAAAAAAGACATTTTTTTCCATATTAAAAGTCGCTGAGAAGAATGATCAAACTTTGAACCCGCTTTTCCTCGACAGACAGACAAATACAAACTCAAGTTTATCATTGTTAAAAATCAGTTTTAATTATTTAATAATAATAAAAATATCTGCAGTCAGTAGTGTTTAAAAGAATTAAATTGAAGAATTAAGACATCGTTAATCATCGATAAAAACATGAATAAAAACCCCACATTAAATTGATAAATAAACTATTCTCTCGTTTAATTTACCAGTGAATATACCGATAGTTATTGATAGTGGCCAAACAACTCTTCAATATTGTATCGACGAAGTTAAGAATGATTTAATAGGGCGAGCTTTCGAACTTATAGTCCCTCTTCAGGTCTGAGAACTCACTGAGTGTGGGCAAGCTAAATGAAGCAAAAAATAGAACTTATTTCGTGTTTAAAGAAGCTATAAATTAAAACTGTTCTTTTAGTGATATTTTTACCTTTAGTTTCTTGCAGTTGCTATATATATATATATAACAGTCTTTAACTCCTGTCGAACGTTTAGTTAAACTGTGTAATCATGCTATATTAATGGAATATATTTACCAAAACAACCCACGTGTTCATCAAAAGTTACAATGATTGGTTGAAATAATTTACTTACATCACCAACTTAATAATTGATGGAAAACATTTATATAATGTATTCATTTGACGTGCCCGTATTTCCACGAAGTGAAACTAATCAATTATGAATTTGCTAGACGAAGAAGAAGAAGAAGAAGAAGAAGAAGAAGAAGAAGTAAATAAATAACAAGTGGAACGACAAGAAAAAGGAGATAACAAAGAAGAAGGAGGAAACGAAAAAAAAAAAGACATTTTTTCCATATTAAAAGTCGCTGAGAAGAATGATCAAACTTTGAACCCGCTTTTCCTCGACAGACAGACAAATACAAACTCAAGTTTATCATTGTTAAAAATCAGTTTTAATTATTTAATAATAATAAAAATATCTGCAGTCAGTAGTGTTTAAAAGAATTAAATTGAAGAATTAAGACATCGTTAATCATCGATAAAAACATGAATAAAAACCCCACATTAAATTGATAAATAAACTATTCTCTCGTTTAATTTACCAGTGAATATACCGATAGTTATTTGATAGTGGCCAAACAACTCTTCAATATTGTATCGACGAAGTTAAGAATGATTTAATAGGGCGAGCTTTCGAACTTATAGTCCCTCTTCATGTCTGAGAACTCACTGAGTGTGGGCAAGCTAAATGAAGCAAAAAATAGAACTTATTTCGTGTTTAAAGAAGCTATAAATTAAAACTGTTCTTTTAGTGATATTTTTACCTTTAGTTTCTTGCAGTTGCTATATATATATATAACAGTCTTTAACTCCTGTCGAACGTTTAGTTAAACTGTGTAATCATGCTATATCAATGGAAATATATTTACCAAAACAACCCACGTGTTCATCAAAAATTACAATGATTGGTTGCAATAATTTACTTACATCGGCAACGTAATAATTGATGGAAAACATTTATATAATGTATTCATTTGACGTGCCCGTATTTCCATGAAGTGAAACTAATCAATTATGAATTTGCTAGAAGAAGAAGAAGAAGAAGAAGAAGAAGAAGAAGAAGAAGAAGAAAAAGAAAAAGAAGAAGTAAATAAATAACAAGAGGAACGACAAGAAAAAGGAGATAACAAAGAAGAAGGAGGAAACGAAAAAAAAAAAGACATTTTTTTCCATATTAAAAGTCGCTGAGAAGAATGATCAAACTTTGAACCCGCTTTTCCTCGACAGACAGACAAATACAAACTCAAGTTTATCATTGTTAAAAATCAGTTTTAATTATTTAATAATAATAAAAATATCTGCAGTCAGTAGTGTTTAAAAGAATTAAATTGAAGAATTAAGACATCGTTAATCATCGATAAAAACATGAATAAAAACCCCACATTAAATTGATAAATAAACTATTCTCTCGTTTAATTTACCAGTGAATATACCGATAGTTATTGATAGTGGCCAAACAACTCTTCAATATTGTATCGACGAAGTTAAGAATGATTTAATAGGGCGAGCTTTCGAACTTATAGTCCCTCTTCAGGTCTGAGAACTCACTGAGTGTGGGCAAGCTAAATGAAGCAAAAAATAGAACTTATTTCGTGTTTAAAGAAGCTATAAATTAAAACTGTTCTTTTAGTGATATTTTTACCTTTAGTTTCTTGCAGTTGCTATATATATATATAACAGTCTTTAACTCCTGTCGAACGTTTAGTTAAACTGTGTAATCATGCTATATTAATGGAAATATATTTACCAAAACAACCCACGTGTTCATCAAAAATTACAATGATTGGTTGCAATAATTTACTTACATCGGCAACGTAATAATTGATGGAAAACATTTATATAATGTATTCATTTGACGTGCCCGTATTTCCATGAAGTGAAACTAATCAATTATGAATTTGCTAGAAGAAGAAGAAGAAGAAGAAGAAGAAGAAGAAGAAGAAGAAGAAGAAGAAGAAGAAGAAAAAGAAAAAGAAGAAGTAAATAAATAACAAGAGGAACGACAAGAAAAAGGAGATAACAAAGAAGAAGGAGGAAACGAAAAAAAAAGAAGACATTTTCCATTTTAAAAGTCGCTGAGAAGAATGATCAAACTTTGAACCCGCTTTTCCTCGACAGACAGACAAATACAAAAACTTAAGTTTATCATTGTTAAAAATCAGTTTTAATTATTTAAGCAATAGAAGCCAGTTCCTATGACTCTACCGGTGAAATAGAGCACGCGGGATGTTGTTAGAAACACTCGAAAAAGTTATAAAATCACTCGCTTTCAGCTCGTGATTTTATAACTTTTCTCGTGTTTCTCCCAACATCCCGCGTGCTCTATTTCACCGGTAGAGTCATAGGAACTGGCTTCTATTGCTTTTATAATATAGCAATGCTGGTTTTCCGTAAAAACGTAGTTTTATTTGCTGATTAAAATTGTAGTTCTCAAAACTAACACCAGTGCCCAATGAACCAATCACAATCAGTGTACTATTGAGCAATCTTGACCAAAAAGGACCGAGGTGCTGTTCACTTTCTTCCCGGGTCTTTTTGCTAGCTAAAAAGAAGGAATTTCATTTATAAAACCGTTAAAACATAGCTTTGGTTGACTTCTGTGGCTAAAAACAAAAACCTTTAGCTGAACTCTTGCATGAGACTGACATATATACAGCAATTCAAGCGAATTTGAGTGGTGAAAGCCGTGCCGACTGACAGCAATTTATCACACTGACTGAGAAAAAAACAGTTTGAACAAGACAAGCTTGCTGTGTACAACGTTTTGAAGTTAAAAAGAACAAAGACCACATCTACAAGATTACTTAGGCTGCTGAAAGTATGTATTTATTTACTTTTAATCAAACGTTTGCAGGTTTATGAGGTTTATAAGTTTCTGTTTTCATTTTGACGAGACAATTGAAAGATAATTGTAAATCTGCCTTTTTGTTCACATTGCTTGTTTTCAAACATGGTTTATTTATAAGAATAAAAAACTTGAAAGCACATTTATAATTCTGTAATTGATTGTGTGTTTGTTTGTTTTTATAAAACAAAATATAATATTTTGCCGTCGATAAATTCAACGAACATGCAAGTTATTTAATTTGTTCAAGATTAATCACAGGGAGCCCAAGCTCATCACTTGTGATCTTTTACAGTAAATGTATGGAGTCGCGAGATATTCTTTCGCTGTGCCTCAAATATACAATAATAAAAATTTTTTTTAACATAGATAGTTGTGTATAATTGTTTTCTAGTCTGTGACTGAGTTTTAGCTCAATTAGAGCGATTTTGACGAAAATACCCCAGAAAGACAAAGAAGTTCGCTCTAATTGAGCTAAAACTCAGTCACAGACTAGAAAACAATTATACACAACTATCTACGTAAATTTTTTTTATTATTATTGCCACTTTGAAACGCTGTTTTCCTTTTGTTTTTGTTTGTTTTGATCAAATTCAACTTTTGACTTCCAACTTTACAGTTTGTCTAAAGGCGGCGTATTTTCAAAGCCATGTCTCTGATTTTTGTCGCCTTTGAATTGCATTTCATTGCACCGTAGGCTTCAGGGTTTAGGTTACCAGAAAGTTCACAAGATGGAAAGTCTTTTTACATTTTAATAGCCGTTTTTAGTAGATGTAGTAGCTTATAACAGAACAACTCTTATTAACATTTAATTGTAAGCTGTCAATCAAAAACCATGTCTCTACCGGTGAAATAGAGCATAGCTTTTTTGAGTGAATCAACCAATCAGAGCTTACGTACTATCTAAGCTATATTATAATTAATAATAGTAAAAATATCTGCAGTCAGTAGTGTTTAAAATAATTAAATTGAAGAATCAAGACATCCGTCGTTAATCATCGATAAAAACATGAATAAAAACCCCACATTAAATTGATAAATAAACTATTCTCTCGTTTAATTTACCAGTGAATATACCGATAGTTATTGATAGTGGCCAAACAACTCTTCAACTCTAAATAACTTTTACTCCGCCGGCTAAAGCTCGAAACGTCAGTAAAGTTAAGGTATCATGGAACACAATCACCCTCCAAAACATTTAAATTTCAAAAACCTTTCTCTGGTGTTAGTTTTATTAAAGACTATAGTTTCAGGAAATAATTTTAGTGAAAAGTATTTTTCTGTAGTAGATATTTTGGAAAAACGATTTGTCTTGCTTGAAATAGCTAGGTGACGCTTAGTTGACATGAATCCATCAGCAACTGCATATGATAATATCATGTCACACAACAACCTTGTCTCATTGAAATCCTTATTGAGCAAGAAGCATTCTAAAAAGCGAAGAATTTGATTTACACTAGAAGAGTATCATAGATTTTCAGTTTATTACAAGAAACCTTTAATTGTATTGCTTCAGATTAATTGATATATTTATAATCTTTACTATTTACAGTATGCTCTCAGCGTTTTACATTTGTCTCTGAAAAAAAATCCTGCAGACATTTGTATCCGAAAAAATAAATACTGCACAGATTTTTTTTTGCCCCCCCCCCCCCCCCCCCCCCCCTCCGGGTTTTTCTAATGGTCCGTCCCTTAATCAATCATTCCGATTCTAATTAAAAAAGAGTGAAAATATTACAATTGTTGACAAAGATAACGTAAGCTACCTTTTATATAGAAAGCATATCCCCCACTACCCTAGTCACCAGAGGATCGACAAACTTTCTCCCATAACGTCTTATGAGTGCATGCAGGTCTCAGGTCGCTTTGTGGCTCAAAATATGTTACAACTAGAAAGTTTGTCGAGCATCCGCTGATCAGGGTTATATCTCCCACCGGAAGTCATGGCTCACTATTTATTCTCTTTTACTTTCGAAGAACTCTTGTTAAATACTATTTATATAATTTACGATCGATGGCTCAAAGGCTGTAATGATGTAATTAATTTGAAAACAAATTAGTAAAACATTAATAGACTAATGAATTGTAAAAAACATCAAGTTTTGAGATAGTTTGCATGCATGGCTTAATCGGTCTGGATCCGAGCCGGTAGTAAATACAACTCATAAGGTAATTATAGCCAATTCTAGGGTATTCAACTCTCAATTCAAATTTTTTTTAACAATTATATTGAGTAACAAATATAACATTTACAGTAAATATAGAATAGTACGTTATTTACAATTATTGAAAAATACACTATAAGTGTACTCTTCTAGATTTTTACAATAAATTCAGAACGCGTTATTTACAATTAATGAAGATTTCACTATAAGTGTAATCTTCTAGATTTTTACAGTTAATAAAAGAACGCGTTATTTTCAATTAATGAAGACTGCACTATAAGTGTACTCTTCTAGATTTTTATCAAATAAAAAAATAAATGTACATAGAAAAGAAAAAGAAAACAATAAACACAAACACAACCTGCCAAATAATAGTACTTAAAAGAGCTGGTTCAATGAATTTCCATTTGTCAATATGTTTAAAGTAACACAGCATTTCTTGTTTTCGCAACAACTGAAGGTATTCTACATTTTTGTTATAACTTAAAATATTCAAAAAATTCTTTAGTGAGGGCCTTTTCAGTTTATCTCTCCAATTGTATACAGTTATTTTAAAATACAATATAATATAATTCACTATTCTATCGTCTACACCTAGAATAATGTTTTTGTAATTGCTTTCAGGTAATTTTATTTCATACTTCCCAAAGTGATTTCTTATATCGTAATAAAGGTTCTTTGATTCCACACAGTCCACAAACAAGTGATAAACTGTTTCCGAATAGACTGAACAAAAAGAACAAGAGGGATAATCTAGAATTTTGAAACGATGCAGATCACGATTAAGATATAATATATTATTCAACATCTTATACTGAAAATATCTAGAGTAAGTGTCTATAGACGTTTTATAGATTCTGTTATATATTGTAGTCCAAACCAGTTCGCTATTTGGACTAATAACTAAAGAAAACTTTGATTGTGAAGTCGGGGTCTTAAACTTTTTTTCCATAAACCAATTATATAATGTTTTGTTTTTTAACTGGTCTAAGTCAACACGGGACTCTCCGATTTTTATACACATTTTTGAATAATTTCCTTCATATTTTTCTTTTTTTAATCACAAATTTCATTCGAAATCTTTGACCAAGCTATAAGAATACTTTTGTAAAACTCTGGAATATCTTTTGGTATTCTTCTCAAATCGAAGTTATTTCTGATGTGTTTTAGACCACCAAGTGTTGTGAAATATAGTGAAGGAATATAACTGATTAGGTTTTCTTTATTTGATAGAAATAATTTAATTAGCCATTTTACTCTATTCGCATCTAAACATGATTGTATTACCGCTTTTTGATTATGCCGATTTAGTTGGGGTGATAAAAACAATGAAGTACTCATGCAACACCTTCAAATATTGCAAAATAATGCTGCAAGGTTGATTTTAGACCAACCTAAGTACTTTTCTGCGACCCAAGCCCTTAATCAGTTGAATTGGGAACCTTTAGCTATCCGCCGCCGCCGCCATCGCTGTATAGCTGTATATAAATGCCTTAACAATATCATAGATTTTGATTTTAATTTTACTAGTAATTGTAGTATTCATAATTATGATACACGCCGTCATCAGGATTGCACTTGCCACGTGCGCGTACTAATTGGGGCAAACAACGTTTCATGCAGCCGCTGACTGGAACAACTTAGATATTGCTGTCCGACAGGCATCTAGCCTTAATGTTTTCAAATCTTTTTTAACTTAAATTTATTTTTTATATACCGATAGTGATACTTAGATATATTTTATGCGCATTTCGATAGCTTTGTTTTTAGTTTTAATTTGTACTTATATTTTTATATTTATATTACTTAGATTTATTTAGATTATTATATTATATATTTATAGCATAGTATTATAACAGGACCTCTCTGAAAAACACCTCGGTGATGAGAGCCTCCTGCCTAAACATTGTTATAAATAAATAAATAAATAAATAAAGAAATAAATAAATAGATTGAAAATCTGGTAATTTAATACCACCTTCTTCATAGTGTCCAATTAGCGTGCTGTATTTTATTTTGGGTTTTTTGCAATTCCATATGAAATCCTTTATTGTACTTTCAACGACATTGATAAAATCTTCAGGAACATGAAGAACGGAGCAAACATATATCAGTTTCGGTAATGCAAGTGCTCGCACTATTTGAATTTTGCCATATAGAGTTAAATTACGTGATTTCCAAATCAATAAAGTTGTCTGGAAGTTAGATAAGATCCTCTTAAAATTATTTTCGTACAGAAATTTATCATTATGTGAAAAGAAAATTCCCAGTATTTTGATACCATTCTGATAGAAGTTAATGTTTTTAAAATTTTGAAAATGGGATTCTTCCGAACAGCTTTTACGTTTGCTAAGCCATCCAACTTCGGATTTTTTTAGCGTTAATTTTAGTGAAGAAAATATTCTGAATCGACCTTTCGAGTTCTTTTAATACCTTTTGAAATGAGGAAATATTGTCTTTTAAGAAAAAAGTAATATCATCAGCAAACTTTTTTTCTAGTTCAACTATTTTAATTCCATCTATTTCGTGACAGCTTCTAATCATTATTGCCATAATTTCAATAATCAATATGAACAGATATGGCGATATCAGGTCTCCCTCTTTTGTTCCTCGATTTATCCCAAAGAAATCAGTAACTTTTCCATTATTGATTATACAGCCTTGATTATCGTGTAATAAAGTTCTAATCCAATTAATGAACTTTTCATCAAAACCGAATTTCTCCAAAACTGCAAATAAGAAGTTTCTTTCTATCGAGTCAAAGTCCTTTTCGAAATCTGCCGTAAAAAGCAGTGAAGTGTCATCTTAAAACTCTACTACACACCTTTACATCTACATTGATAAGGCTTATAGGACGCCAAGAATCGAGTAACCGATTGTCCTTTCCGGGTTTTTCAAGTAAAGTTATAACAATTTGTTTTTGTGTTGTAGACAATGATCCACTTCTATATGCTTCATTATAAGAGAGTATAAAAATTCTTCTTTTATTTCTGGCCATAAACAAAGATATAGTTCTTTTGTTAAACCGTCGTTACCAGGAGTTTTTGATGAGCCCATTTGTTTAAGTGCTTCTAAACACTTCTAAACACAAAAACTTTGTTTTTCTGGCTATAAATTCCTTGTCCTTTTCCACGCCGCGTGAATCTTTTAGAGTTTGGGTTTCGAATTCTCCATATGTCACATATATCGTAATTTAAACTTATTGTTTCCATTGACTCAATTGAACGTAATTTAAGATTCCGATTGCCGCCGCTCGCTTCCAACTCATTATCAAAAATAAAGTTAAAATCACCACCCCATATAAAATAAGTATCACTGGGGTAATCTATTTTGCTAATTCTTTCTAAAATTTTGTTCATTAAATCAACTTGTTCGTTCTCTAAATTTGGAAAATATGTGTTAATAAGAAGAAAATGTTTACCTTGTATTTCACTCCAAACAATGACATATCTTCCTTTTGAATCTATGATCTGTTCTTTGGTATTATATTCTAATTTTTCTCCGAATAGAATCGCTGTGCCTTTACTTCTAGATGTCCCGTGGGACATAAGTAATTTACCTCTTGTTCTTTTTGACCATTCATCAGATATTTCGTCGGTACTATGTGTTTCTTGTAAAAACGTAATTCCGTTTTCTCCTCCATGTTTAATTTTCCAATTTAACATTTTTCTGTTCTTCTTATATTCTCTAAGGCCTCGAACGTTTAAAGATAGTATATTAAAGTTACATTGATCCATATTTTTGTACGTGTATTCCTAACATATCATTTGGCAAGGGTAACAAAAGTAAATTACAAATACGAGTAAACACAAAGACAAAAATGCGTAAAAATACGCAGACATATAAGTACATGTCTGGTGAATATCTGGTGAAATTAGGTTACCCTAGAAACTAGAGGGTTTCTTGATCTAGTATTCGTATTTATCATTTGTACGTCTGTGTTCGTTATTTTCAAGAGAAACCCTCTAGCCAAACGAGCCTATTCTTTTGAATTCGCCGAGCCAATAAGAAGCGGAGGGTCGCTCAGCGTGACCCCAACTTCTGATTAGTTTAAGTCTATGAAGATCTTTGATTGGATGAAAGCTGACAGCAAGATGTCAACAAGTTTGCCAAGTTTCCAAATATGGCTATAATTGGCGGTGTCAATCAAAACAGCATGGAAGTGAGATTCTAAGCTCTTTGGGCCAGGGGTTAGTCTCGTTAAATAACAAATCGTCAACAAACCGTCAAATTTACAAACGCTAAAGCAAACGATAAAGCAAGGAGAAAATGAACATTTGAATGAACATTTGATATCTTGTACCTTTCAACTCCCTACCTAGAGACATGATCTTTTCGACATCTTTTGCTCGTAAAAATCGTGCTAGTATGGGTCTTGGTTTGTCGTTGCTTCGTAACTTTTTGAATGGATTTCTATGTACTCTTTGGATCTCCACCGTCTAAGCGTCTTGATAATCGAGCTTATCTTCAAGAAACCTTCGAAGCAAGGATTCTGTGTCTTCATCTTTTTCCTCTTCAATGTTAAGGAATTTTATATTTTCCCGTCTCGAGTATGATTCCATGTATAGATTTTTTGTATTCACCTCTTCGACCTTGTTTTCCAGTGCTTCAATTTTCGCTGATGCTGCTTGTAATGATTTCTTTAGATCTTGAACTTCTTGGTCATTATAGCTAATTGCTTCTTGTACTACTTTCACTTCTCGACCCAATTCTGCTTGTGTGGTTTCCAATTTACTGGTCTTTTCTTGTAGCTTGTCTAACGCCACTTGTACTTTATTGACTGTATTTTCGATGTTATCGAGTTTTGTCAATTTCAAAAAGTTAGTGTCGAGTTTTTCCGTTACTTCACTTGTCATGTCGGTGTTTAACAAGACTTCGTCTTCTTCTTCTTGATCGTTTGAGTGTTTTTTAGACTTTTTTTGCTCTGGCGAGCCTGTAGATTCGGTTGAAGATATAGTAGATCTGTTTCTTCTCTTATTATTATATTGTTAAACTGTCATATGAAACTTGTCCTTAACATTTGCTTGTATCACGTTTCGAGGTCGTACGTCACGCAACACCGCCCATACAAAATATGGACGATATTTGTACAATTTCATGCTTTTCGTGTAATTCTTTTACTCTGTTGCAAATAATACCTCCGATTCTCGAAACATACTCATTTAAGCTATACAAAACCATAAAAATAAATTCAATTTTTAAAAAAATGAGTTCGGGTTTTGATGCTTGAAGTTGACAAGTTGGCCCTATTTTTAGAGAAGATTTTCAAGTGATGATGTATGTATGCCATGTTATTGACCTCTAGCTACGTAATGCGTGCCTGTATCCAATTAATACCAGCAGATTTAAAACCTCCAATAAATTTGGCGCAATTTGATGTAGAATACTTGTACTTTCGTTGCGATTTAAGCTCGGGTTTTGGGTCACAAAGTTTGCGCGCTGGTCTTTTTACGTCTTGACACTGAATACGGTCACAGTGAAGGCGCAGAATGGGAAGGAGAAGGCAAAGCAATTCGGCAGTAATATTCGGCAGTAATATTCCTTGATTTACGTATGAAATAAACAAGTCAGTATACTGAACAAATATTATCTTTACCGCGCTTTCTGATAAATCGAAATTAAATAAAAAAAAGAATATATCTATATTTGTTTCAGCTATTTAATATATTATATCTGTAAGACTGTACAATACGAATACTTGTGATCATCCTTTTGTCCGGAATACAACTTTCGCTTTATTTCACGGTAAAGTTCAATTCTCTATTAATCAAGTCGTTTCTGTCCGTAAATGAAGCATTTGATGGTTCTTTGTAGGGTTCTAAACGCTAAAAAACTTTGCTTGTATCCCCGTCACTGCAAGATTTCCAGTCATCGTATGAAGTACTGTATCCTATGAAGTGAATTGTAACCTTCTTTCGTACCTTGTCTACATCTGTGATTATTACAGTATACAGTTTTCGAACTTGACGTTTCTTTCTTGTATTTTTGGACTTAATAGTTTCAGTAAAAACTTCATTAATAAAGAGTTTCGGTGGCTTTCTTTCGCGTATTATAATCTCGGCGACTCCATATTTATCACTGCAAGCCGACGCGTGACTAATTTCCCGCGAGATTTGATACTACGGCGCAAGCGCACTAGTGAAATTATGGCCGAGTGTACCTGGACACTAGTAAAAGCTAAATGTTCACGATGTATGGCAATAAGTTTGATATGATAAATTTGCCATTAAACTCTACTGAAAATTGAACATTTCGCGGGATATATTAAAGCGGCGTCCTCACTACTCCATCACTCATTGTACTCATTCAACTCATTGTACCTTTTGGTGGCTCTTAAATGTATTAGGAAATAACATTTGTTACCTTAAAATGCTTTCGGTGAACACAGACAGATGATAACTGTAGGTATCTCAACGGCCGACTAAGTTGTAGCTTTACTTTCAAGAAACAAACTGTTATGTCGAGTTCTTAGAAATCACGAGACTCATACGTAACGTATGAGTTAATCAAAAGGGGATTACCCAGATATTACGTTTCTAATTAGTTTGCATAACAAAAGCTCCCGAAAAACGTGTTCCAATTTCAAAATATGCTGGAGGTCAAGTTTGTAACATATAAAGACAATTGAGCACAATTTCATTTTTTGTTTTTGTTTTTGCTGTTTCTTTCCTTCGTTTTAATACGTTTTTAATCTAAGTTTTTAATGTCCTTTTTTACAAGTTCTGAATATAAAATGTAAAAGAAAAAAATCCCATTCATGAAAGATCGGAAAGGTATGGTAATGAAAAACCATTTATAGATATTTATCCTGTGGTTGCGGACACGTGGTGACAAGAATACGGGGCATCAAACATTTTAAAAAGGCATTGTATAAGAGTGAATGGTCTGATCCCAGGTGTAATCGATCTTGAGAAAGACTGATGGTGTTGATGTCTGACGTTTCAACAACCTGAGCGGAAGTCATCTTCAAAGTAAAGAAAATGAAAAGACAGCGGTGTTATTTATGTGTCTGGTTCGTCGGTAATGTTGTTGTTGATGCGTGGGTAGGTGTTAGTCATTGTGTTAGCGGAAAGTTTGAAGTCGTTAATGAGTCTATTGTAGGAAGCCGGTAGTGTTATGCTGACGACACACCGTTACCCATACCTACGAATGACATCATGGACTTACTTTCACTTTGCCTTACTTCCACTTACTTCAGTACAACGGCAAACACTACAAACAACTACACGGCACAGCTATGGGCTCTCGAGTTTCTGTCGTTGTATCAGAAATTGTTATGCAGAACATCGAGAAGAAAGCTCTTGCTACATTCAGACAACAACTACCTTTTTGGTTACGTTACGTTGACGACACTATCACTGCACTACCTACTGACGACATCAACGAGTTTCACGACCACCTGAACAAACAAAACACTCACATACAGTTCACCAAAGAGATCGAAGAAAATGGTGCTATACCTTTTCTAGACTGTTTGGTAACTCACTCTGAGAATCGCTTACATACAACTGTATACCGTAAACCTACTCACACTGACAGACTGCTCGACCAGACATCTTACAATCCCACCTCACACAAAGCTACCACTATTAAGACTTTGACTCGACGTGCACAATTCACCTGACAAACTTCATGACGAGTACGAATATTTGCAAAGTGTCGTACAACGTCCGTGCCCATCGCGATACTGATTGGCTGTTACATTTCGGCGGGAAAATGTAGTTTGACGCGCGCGCGCCGAAATACGGCAATGGCTCTATACTTTTTTGTTGTTTTGTACGTTTGCATTAATTTGCTCGACAACAACTGTGGTCGACAACAAAATTATAACAAACACTTTTTAACAACAACAAAGCAAGAGTCTCGATCTATTTGAGATGTCAACGAAGGAAGTCAAAACAGAGAAGACAAAAAAGAGTCTTGACAGAAGAAGAAAAACTAAAGAAACGTGAAAGAGAAAGAGAAAGACGAAGGAATTTTAGTGAAGAAAAAAGACTACAAGAACGTCAAAGAAAAAGAAGAGCTAGAGAAAACTCGTCTGATGATAGTATAGAACACGAGCGCCAAAGACAAAGGGTTTTGAGAGAGAACTTCACTGATGAAGATAGAGAACACGAGCGACAAAGAGTAAGGGTTTTCAGGCAAAACTTCACCAAAGAAGATAAAGAAATAGAGAACGCAAGGAAGAGAAAGGAAAGAAGAAAATGTACAGAGGAGTACCGGAGAAGAGAGAGAATTAGACTTCGACAACTTCGCCGCCGCGGGCTCGAAGGAGCGCTTCAATTCTCTCAGGTAAGTCTAAAATTACTATGCGTCTATGTAGATTTTCTATTATGTATGCTGTTCGTTTCTATTCAATTGTTTTGGTTTATTTTTGTGACACTGCCGTCATTTCGGAAGTTAGACGTTAAAATTTTCACAACCTCATAATCCGTGAACACCGGTTCTGCACGAGGAATGTCTTTTTATGCAAATACAGAGACAATTCAGGCGTAAACACTGCGTCTTTTTTCTATTTCTATTCGCAAAAAAGACATTCCTCGTGCAGAACCGGTGTTCACGGATTATGAGGTTGTGAAGTTGATGTAAATAAACATAACGCGAAGGGTTTTCCTTGGAAGTCAAACGAGGTATAATGAGCGTGCAACGTGGTTGCTGTACGTTGGCCGCTAATTTTGTCATTTTTAGAACAGCACAGAAGACCACATTTCACAGTTATGACTCTTAAGCATGTATCTACGCTATATAGAAAACTCAAGGTCAACAATTGAAGAAATAGAGTAGATATATTTTCGAAATGCTCACTACGCAGTGAACAACAATATGTCGACAAGCTCTTCAAGAAATCAGAGCTAGCAATGTTGGCTTCAAAGTCGCTATTTTGTGATTAGAAGTTACAAGAGGTATTGGTCTTTCTTTCTACAGGTAAATTTGTAGCTATGTTTTAATTCTTATTGAGATTTGAGCAATGGAATTTTTATATTAATTTTGCGCGCAAAAATTTAAAAACGTTTGTAAAAAAAACTTGCAAGGTCAATATTTGAATAAAACTGCTACAATATGTTTCCATATAACCAAATAATATTCTCTCAAAAAAAGAAATAAATTCATCTTCTAAGTTTTGATTTATTGACAATTTAAGTAAAGCGTGTGCTTTTAAAAAAAACATTATTTCTCTTTATAGTTTCTACAAATCGCACTTAAAATATGACTAGCTCAAACTTCAAAGTTTTGAGATCTATATGTGTAAATTTCGTAGAAATCGGACAAAGTTTAGATGCAAAATAATGCGTTACAAAATTATGTTTATCCTGCAAAGTCAATACTACCGGGCCACCTTAAGGTGGCTCGAGGTAGTTTTGAATGGCGCACACATCCCTTTTTGAATTCGCAATTACATGATCTTACGTTCGCCCCATGAATGTGAATTTTACACCAAATGACAGTCTTGGATGAAAGTTTTGAACGATGTTTTAATTATGCTAATCAAAGTTTCCATAGCAACGATAAACAACTTGTTTGTAAAATGGTTTTTCTTAAATATCTTTTGAATTTGAGCTGATTGCGAAAAACCAATAAATGTGCTATAAACTACTTCATTTAGCACATCAATTGGGAAAGTTAGAAAAAAAGGTTATCTGTTCGATAATGAATAAATCACGAAAACATTTAAATGTGTATTTTGTTCGCGTGTAAATATAAGCGGTCAAAACATTTCATAGGATGCACAAATTATCATCTTAATACTGCAGAATGTTTCCTTGGACTTTCATTTAAACTCCCTGTGAACAGCTCTGGTTAATATGTAGGCAATGCAGAGATCGAGCTTTTTATTAAAATGACGTTTTGCTTGACGTTTTCACTCTTTCATAACTACGATCACAATTACCTATAACTCACAAAAGAACTAACGAAAATGAGTGATATCTTCGCAGTACAACTTTAGATATATAGTCAATAATATTGCAAAAAAATTCCTCTATGCACGCTTTAATAGTCCACAGGAAGACCAAGTGTACAAGTTTCACATAAAGTACAATAATAAATCGGGCGTGTATTGAATGCTAGATTTTATAGTTTAGTGGAATTTGAAATATATTTCAAGCCTTAGTGAATACATCACGAAGAGTACGACCCATGTTGTATTCAAGCAGGAACGCGCGATGAGAATAAGAAAATTTAAATAATTACAATATACAAAAAATTATAATTAGACTAAGCGTGCATAGAGGAATTTGACACTGTACGCTGCATGTTAATTAGCCACTGAAATAAACACACGATGTCACGCTCGATGCAGTAAATGTTCACTCGGCGGGCGCTATTTTCGTACTTCAACTTCGGCGCTACTTTTAAAAGCGTTCTTTCATATGGATTTGGCTACAATTTTGCAACATTATTGACTATATATCTAAAATTGTACTGCGAAGATATCACTCATTTTCGTTAGTTCTTTTGTGAGTTATAGGTAATTGTGATCGTAGTTATGAAAGAGTGAAAACGTCAAGCAAAACGTCATTTTAATAAAAAGCTCGATCTCTGCATTGCCTACATATTAACCAGAGCTGTTCACAGGGAGTTTAAATGAAAGTCCAAGGAAACATTCTGCAGTATTAAGATGATAATTTGTGCATCCTATGAAATGTTTTGACCGCTTATATTTACACGCGAACAAAATACACATTTAAATGTTTTCGTGATTTATTCATTATCGAACAGATAACTTTTTTTCTAACTTTCCCAATTGATGTGCTAAATGAAGTAGTTTATAGCACATTTATTGGTTTTTCGCAATCAGCTCAAATTCAAAAGATATTTAAGAAAAACCATTTTACAAACAAGTTGTTTATCGTTGCTATGGAAACTTTGATTAGCATAATTAAAACATCGTTCAAAACTTTCATCAAAGACTGTCATTTGGTGTAAAATTCACATTCATGGGGCGAACGTAAGATCATGTAATTGCGAATTCAAAAAGGGATGTGTGCCCCATTCAAAACTACCTCGAGCCACCTTAAGGACGGGGCCTACTAATTAAAAAGTAATGTATTCTTCAAACAACTATGTGAGTTGTTTTAACCCTTCAGAGGGTTCTACAAATCTGTCTAAAAAAGGTGGGGTCACCGGGCAGTTAAGAGAAATAATGAGTCTTAAATATGGCTGACGTCACGATTTTACCGGCATCGACAAATAATTTTTTTTTTTAAAGAATTTTCATTGAAACATCTCTTTGATAGCGGTAAACAATTAACAAGTAATTTTCTAATAGGAATATATATTTTGTAACGTATTTTCAAAAGTTAGTAGTGAAATATGATTTTTTTAGCATCGCGACTTGTATTTTACGAGGTTCAGAAAATTCGAATTTTTGTCTATTTTCCATTCAAAAATCAGCTGCTTTTTCGAAATTTTACATCAAAACCATTGTTTAACATGTTCTTAATAATTGCAGTTGTAAAAAAATTGGGGTTACCGGGCGTTTTAAAAAGTTATCGCGTGGTAAACTTTGCCGCCGAAGATCATCATAAGACAATTTCTTTCCGGTCCCCTCCCTACTAAGTAAAGAAATTTGCATCATAAGTGCATTGTGGGACTGTTTTTATAAAAAAACCGCTACCGTCGCGTCTACCATCGTTAGATGGTTTTTTATTTGTATTTTGTCATCTTTTGAGGTAAGATAGCGCGTTAAAATGGAAACTATGTAGATGCGCAGTAGCCTGCGCAGTGGCAATAGTAGGCCCCGTCCTTAACAAGACACATTCCCAGAACATTCATTTAGATTTGCAAGCGCTAGCATTTACTGCACTTTTCACACAATATAAACTTATTGAATTTGAATTTTGAGTATTATCTCAACTGCTTTGGATGTTCGGCAAAAATCCGATGACATTTTGGTATGATTTGCAAATATATTTTCTCCATTGCTAATTTCACGAAGATGGTGTGTTGATATTTTTCTTGTTCGGTTAGTAGCGTAAAATGTCCTCAAGTCCTCCTTGCTTTTGTTTCTTAATGATGATATAAAAATGTTGAGCATCACAACTCCATTTTAATCAATTCTTTTTTCATTGAAATGTAATAAAGCCGGGAAATATGAGTTGGAAATGAAATTTTATCTTTTAAAAATATTATTGGTCATTGGTTTCCATAACAACCACTGCAAGAATATTCAAGATGGCGGATCGAGTGGATGACATGTACAGTTGTTTAGATCTGAATCAAAATGCATTGAATTTAACATCAATTTACAAAAGAACAGTCGAAAAATGCACATGGATGGTTTCTTGACGATTCATAAATGTCAAGTTTGGAAGTTTTGGGCAATGAAAAAGTAAAATTACGGATAGCGTTTGCTATTGGAATCGACTCGACATAAGGACGTATTTTATTGGAATTAAGTTGAGAAACATGCTGATACAATGTAAGTAAACTTTACAAAACTTAAATTTACACGGAAATAAGGTTTTTGTACCCAAGTTTTGATGTTTTGACGATATTTTTCCATGGTAGGTAATATAAGTATGATTTAAAACTATAGACCCATGGGAGAATTATATGACCACTCGTGCTCAAAACGAATGATGTATAGGTATCGTAGTATATACTGATCTCAGTAGCTTAATGATTTCAGTAGCTTAATGGTTGTACTCGCCCGGACAGTGAGAGATCCCGGGCTCATGATGCATCTGAAATTTGGGCTTATTTATACTTGATGAATCATACTTTATATATAATGTTTACAGGATGTTTCTTTTTTTTTTCTTCTAGTAAGTAGTTATATTTTAAGACAAACAGTGAATGTAGTAGTATTGTCTTTGACAGCTTCCTATCTATATTGCCTTCCTTGCATAATAAGATTTAATAGTGCAGTTTAAATGTACCTCACTTCTGAAGATACCTTTTGATTTTTTTTCAACTATTTTCATCTCCGATAGCTAGTGACTAATGTATACTTTTTGACTCATAAATATATTTTTCTTGTAATCCCAATGACATTTAGGAGTTTGAAAATGCAATTTTTGTACAATCATGTTTACACAAAAATTTGAATATAAGGATGCTCATGAGAAAGGTTTATTTTGCATAAATACATTATAGTTCTGTATTGAATCCATTTTTAAAGCCTGCATGTAGCTGATATAATTGCTTATTGCTGATGCAGGTTGCTTATCTTTAGATCTTCAGGTTATATTTAAAACCAACTAAGCTGGAAGTTAAGTAAGAGTTAGTTCCCGAAAAGGGAGGCTCTTAGTTATAAACAGCCCGAGGGCAGTTTATAGCTAAGAGACGACGTGCGAGGGAACTATCAAATTTAGTATCTAATTCATGAGGTTTTCTATAGAATGAATACAAAATGCATGCATATATCATTGTTCTTGTTCACACAACAACAATCCCATTGGGACGACAGCTAGCTGCATGCTCATTGTTACTTTATTCCCAAAAGAAAACATTTGACAATGGCTTTTCAATTCTTTTCAAGTAAATGTTAACAAGCTTAATTGCATATCCATGACTTGCTTTTCTGTATATTGCTTTCCATGAATCGAATCAGTAATACAGTTGGGAAGTGAGGAGATTTCAATGCGGTAGGTCCGGGTTCGAATGTTATAATTAGTGATCAAAGACTTTCTTTTTCACCTTAAATTGTAACTAGTGAATTTCTTGCAAAATTTCCATGTCTTGAAGCCTAAGTGTAAGTGATGTAAGGAACTATTGAACTCATAGTTAATAGAGGGGACTGGTTAGGAAACCTGTTGTTGTACTTCTTTGTGCTTTGCGAAGTTGAACCGGTCTCGACCATGCACAACTTTTTCTTTATGGCCAATCAAAATTGCAAAATGAGTTGGCATAAACTTTTTCTATGAGAGTATATATTGTAAGGAGTATTGTAATATTTGTTGTAAGTCTTTGAGTATTTTGAAGCAACAGCCAAAATAAAGGTTATATGTAAAGTATGTTTTGTCAAGTGGAAATAAGCCCACAATATTCCGAAGAATAGCGTTTGTCCCATATCATGCTACGGTTTAAAATAAGATCTACCCAACCTCCTCATCTGATGATCTCATTATTGGCTTAATGGTTGTGATCCCCCGGACAGCGAGAGGTCCTGGGCTCAGACCCAGCTGAGATTTGGGCTTATTTACACTTGATGAAACATACTTTTCATATAATGTTTACAGGATGTTTCTTGATTTTTTGAGGTAGTATTGTCTTTCCTTATCTATATTGCCTTCCTTGCATAATAAGACTAGAGTAGTTTTAAATACATGTACCTCACTTCTGAAGATACCTTTTGATTTTTTACAACTATTTTCATCTCCGATAGCTAGTGACTAATGTATATTTTTTGACTCATAAACTTATTTTTCTTGTAATCCCATTGACATTAGAAGTTTGAAATGCAATTTTTGTACAATTATGTTGGCACAAAAATTTGAATATAAGGATGCTCATGAGAAAGGGTTATTTTGCATAAATATACATTATAGTTCTATATTGAATCCATTTTTAAAGCCTACATGTAGCTAATATTATAATTGCTTATTGCTGAAAACAGAAAATAGCAGTCTTTATTCCCATCAACAGAAATAATCTCACTTGACAATTAATTATATTGAGCCAAGGTTGCTTATCTTTAGATGTTCAGGTTATATTACCAAGCTGGAAGTTAACAACAATTCATACCAGAATTAAGTCAAAAACTGTCATCAATATTATATTTTAAATTCATTCCTGTGGCAAAATGCTCAGCTTGAACAATGACTGAATCACTATTTACTCAATATCAGCACTTAAGTTATCAATTATCTTTCAAGTCATTTCAAAACCAATTCCTAATCTATGAATTTTTATATGTTTTTCAGACTTAAAATTTTGGAAAACCAATGAAATTACAGATCTGAATTTTTATATTGATTTCAAAATGGATACAATAAAATTAATATATTGAGTGTTTATATCATGCACATTTTTGATATATTGCTTTACGAAAACCACATGAATTCAATTTATTTGGATTTATTTATCAATGAATGGGATTGTACAATTTTTAGCTCTTGTGAAATGAATTTGTACAAGTGAAACACATTGTAACTAAACAAATAATTTGATTATTTTGTGATGAGAATGAGACACTATAGGATTATTATCAATCCTTTGTTTACAGCTTGATTGCCTTATGCAATCTCCACGCTTCATACTATTAAATTGTTAATTAGTCCTGGGTGCAAGAGTACTTTGTTTAACCCTTTGGGTTAATTGTCTCTCTTGCACCCTCCACCTTTTTTTTTCCATTCTTCATTGTAAATGTTTATTGTGTGTATGTGGTAAATAAAAACCTTTGAACATTTTTAACTAAGCGCGAGGTCTGTACAGAGGTTTTGAATATACAGCTTAAGGACAACGTGCAGCAAATAGTGAGATATGATATTTTTCAGGACAGACCGAGAGCAAGGTGAATCATTTTTTGCCATATGATTAACTACATTCTCCCTAAACCATGAATAAATTAAAGCAGCACGCTTTTAGTAATAACAAGTGGTGTGTGCTAGAATTTAAGTTTCAACACTCATTGAACTTGTGTGTAACCGTGCACACGGACAGCGACATACAGCAAGTTAATAAGCCAATCAGAATGCAAGAAATTAAACTGTAATATAATAAATACATTGAATGTATACATTGATATAGTACCACATTATAGAGTCTGAATTGCAGAAATGTTTACTCCAGCAATATGGTGCCAAAAAAGGGCCTAATTAATTGTGCACTTCAGAATAAAAACACCAAATTTGGCACATTTATATAGTATTTGACATGATGATTAATTTACGCTATGGAACCCACCCAGACTCGTCCAGGGGGTGGAGGGGGTCATTTTTTTGCATTTAGGGGTTGGGTGGGGATAATAATATCTAGACAACTCCAAATCTACTTCAATTATAGTGTTCCACATGCTGATTAACGTTTTTTTCAAATAAGGGGGGGGGGGGGGGGTGGGTTGATTCAAATTAGACAAAAAATGATAATTTGCAGATAATAATACCTAGACAACTCCAAATTTACCTCAATTATAGTACTCCACATGCTGATTAATTTTGATTATAGACCTTGATAGAGAGCATAGCAATTGAGAAGACAGGTTTTGTTGATGTTATTTATTTATTTTAGTTCCAAATACTTTAAGCTTACCAAGAAAAACAGTCCAAAGGGATTATTTTAGATAGTATACATGTACATGTATGAAAATGCAGTTTTGTTTTGATATTAATTGTTAACATAAGACATCATGCAAATTCAATGTTTTATTTAGTATCATTATTAGCATTATTATTATGATAATTATCATGACATCATTATTATTATTTTTACTATTGTTTTTATTTTCATCACTAATTAAGATCATTTTTTTTTCGTTCTTTATATAGGTTTGCAGTTGGCAGGTATTTGCATAGACACTAGTTTTTAGTAAGCAGGTGAGTTTATTCTTTTTTTATCTCTTACCAGCTCTAATGTGCATTTATTCTGCATTTACTATAAACAATTTACTAATGGTCTTTCACAAATTCTGTTTTCTTATTGGCTACTCTACTAATGGTCTAATTGTTTGATATATCACCAGTAGATGCCATGTTTTGAGTAAGCAAAACTGAAAAAGTTATGATTTTTATTCTTTATTTGACCGATGACATGTTTTATGGTCTATCAAATCGTACTTACTCCACTTGTCTTCTTGGACTAATAGTTACACAGTTGCAGAAAGATGTTTTGAAATAAAGTGTATTGATTTATTATTTGCATAATCATTTAGAATCATTTTTTTTTTTTTCAGATTGACAACAAGTATAGTTACATACTAAATACATCCTTTTTTTTTGCAACCTCATACAATATGAAAATGAATGCTGTATTGAGTAATATACCATATTATTATTTAAAACAAGGGAGAATTACTTAACTGTACGAATTTGCATTGAAGATTGATCAGTGGACAAACAGTTTTGTATTGATCAGCACATGTAATTAATGACATTGATATAATTGGAATATAATTGGATTAAGAAATATATTATGATTTTATTTTCAATCTTATATATAGATTTAATTTAGCTAATCTTTCATAATGCTCTAACCCCCGGAGCTACCATGCATTTGCATTGGTCGGGAACTACGTTTTCCAAAATTTTGTTCCCCAAGTGGTTTACATCTGTTTTTTTTCGTAGCAGGCAATGCATTATCTTTTGTAAATAACTTAAGTTATGTTATTTTTTAAGAAAAATATATGTAACATAATTAGGATAGTGTATTTTAAAACAATCTTCATAATAAATTGTACACCAACACTATAAGAATTCAAATTTATTAGTGTTCTACTCTCTCTATATATATATAGTGCTTTGCATCAACAAAACTCAAGAGGAAAAGAATAGTCAGTTAATGAATACATGTTCATCATTTGACTGGCAATTACAAGATTTGGTTTTATTCAAAAAAATGTTTTATTCTTAGCGAAACCTGAAGGAGTCTGATTTAAATGGGTCTTGCGTCACACATATCTCCGAACTAACTGACTAAATATATCTTTTGGGAGCTCATCCAAAAAGTATTTACATACATCACAACAACTACAGACAAAGTTAAGTAACATTTTATTTAAAAAAAAAAAAATGAAAAAAAAAAAAAAATCCACTGAATACAAGTGATTTGCTTGGGCTGCCTGTGTTTTAACTATTTGTTTTGATTCTCTCTCCGCGCGCTGAATCTCCGAAAGGTTATATTTTTCAATTAAAGATGATATAGAAATTACAATAAACAGTGAATAATAAATTATAATAAATCCCTTATTAGATATTTTCTTGGGTATTACGGGCTGACATTTTACTCATTGCTTGTATTTTACGTACGCAATACGTACGCAACTCGTAAAATATCAGCACGTAATACCCAACAAAATATCTAATAAGTGGTATTTACATGCACATATTGATGTTGTAAGAAAAAATTAGACTGGGAGCTCCGCTAGTAGGTATTACCTAATTTGTATATTACGGACCATACGTAAGAGAAGCGGAGTGCGTACCTAAAATGGCTTATAATTAAAACGCGAAATATTGAGAGGACACAGTAAGTACACTTCTTTATAAGCTTCTTTATAAACTTTTATTAGGCTTAAGATCATTTTCTGTATGTGCTATTATGTTGTGGAAAAAGCTTCCAATCGAAATTAAGGACCGTCCCACAATAACGACATTTAAATCTAAGCTAAATTGTAACTACATTTTTATATATTGTAATTAACTAACTTATTATTATTATTATATATTATTATTATCATCATCATCATCATCAATCATCATCATCATCATTATTATTATTATTATTATTATCATTATCATTATTATCATTATCATTATTATCATTATAATAATAATAATTATTATTATTTTTATTATTATGTAGTGTTTAATAAACGAGCAGGAGTGTTTTATCAGGATTTTGGTTTTAGACCTGATAAAACACGATCTGCGAGTTTATTGAACGGCTTCAAAAATCCACGGGAATAATTAATGAGGTTTGAACGGCCTGACAATCCCATGACAAAAGAAATAAAACGTAAAATTATGATTAATCAGTTCTCTAGGGAAAAATTTAAAAAAACTGCATTGAACGGCTTCAAAAACCCACGGGAATAATTAATGAGGTTTGAATGGCCTTACAATCCCATGACAAAAGAAATAAAACGAAAAATTATGATTAATCAGTTCTCTAGGGAAAAATTCCTTAATGGACCTAAATCAACATATTTTAAAAAAACTGCATGGTTAATTAACACTTATTGTGTATAGGTATTCATTCTTGTCAAGGCTCTCCGGCCAACGATCGACCTAGGCCTCGTCTACACGAATCCGATCCGGCTGAAACCGCATAGAAATATTTGCGTCTACACGAATCCGCGTATCCGGAGGAATCAAGTAAAAGTATGCGGTTTCGGTGACCGGGTTCAATGGATTCGTGTGGACGATAGGCCGATTCGCATAAAAAAGTATGCGGTTTCAAAAGTATCCGGATCCGTGTAGACGGAGTCCTAGAATGCCTCCAAAGCGGATCTTTCGCGAATCAAAAAGTGCATTAGAAGAGCAAGCTTTTTTAGAGAAATCTGTTCCTAGCTCCACACGCTATGTAACAAAATGGTCATTCAAGATTTTCGTCTCTTGGCAAAGTGGAAGGCCAAATAAAAATCCGGGTTTAGAAGAGATTGGATTTAAAGCCGAGATTGAAAAAATTCAAAGTCTTGACACTAATATTGTCAACATGACGGCCGAGTCCTTGAACTTTTGGATGACGAAGTTTGTCCAAGAGATTTGCAAAGAGGATGGACAGCGATATCCCCCTAGATCTTTGTATAGCATAATATGTGGACTGCAACGTCATTTGGATGAGGGTAATAGAGCTGAAGCAGTTCGACTGCTAAATAAAGATGACAGAAGGTAAAATATTGTATTTCTTTTATCACTTAGCTTAGTTTTCAGTATACAAGTGCTTAGGCACTAATATCTCAGTTATTAGTACATACGTAAAAACCATTTACAAAGAGAAACATGAAGATTTAAGTTTATTAACCGGTTTCGAGATTCCGGACGAAATCCTAAGCAACATGATTCTCTCAAGTGAAACTGTAACTTCAAATGTATCATCCATGATAACCAAATCTGTGTTTAATAATTGTACTTTCAATTTCAAGTAATGTCGTACTTTGCATTGTGTAACACTACAACATATATTTGAATAAGTAGAATGTTTAATTAAAGTATTGCAAGCCATGATTATATTTTGTTTGTGTAAGTCACTTTTAAAATATGTCATTGGATTCATTATCTAGGTACTTTATAACGTGTGTACATTTTGTAAGCTTTGGGTCTTTATCAGTGAATTTCTAATGAGAGAAATCTTTATATAAAGATTTCTCTCATTAGAAATTCACTGATAAAGACCCAAAGCTTACAAAATGTACACACGTTATAAAGTACCTAGATAATGGTTCATTATCTTAATTATCATAACAATGATTTTACTCATTCAGCCCCACTTTCCCCTGGGACCGAAATCAAATCCTCCCCGGGCTTTAAGAATGATGATATATTACTATGGTATAAAGGTCCATTCACGTGACTGATTTCTTTGATGTCATTGCATTGTATCCTCATTAATTATTCATGGGTTTTTGAATGTTATTATTATTATTATTATCATCATCATCATCATCATCATCATCATCATCATCATCATCATTATTATTATTATTATTATTATTATTATTATTATTATTATTATTATTATTATTATTATTATTATTATTATTATTATTATTAATTCTAAACTTTAATTTTAGAAATCCAGCTATTTACTGTACTATCAAAAGAAAAGCCGTGTTATTACATGCATTCCTTTGCAAATGAATAGGTTGCCTGTACTTTGATAAAGGCGTGGCACAAACATCAAAACAAAACGAAAAAAGCTCGGTTACGTACTTGCTGATCCTTATCCCTAAGAGTTGCGACAAGCCTACCCGATAACTTTTACTCCCTATTAAGTAGTTATAAAGTTAATTACTGTGCACGGAAACAATTTCAAGACTGAGACAAGGTAACGTGACGAAGCGATGCATAGGTTCACCACTATGCTGGGTGATACAAAAACATCCCCTTAGTCAATAGTCTAATTCAATACTACGAATAAATGATACAATTGTCTATTCATCCCTTACTGTCTAGAGACGTAGTCGATCGAGTGTTTCTTTGGCTTTTTAAATTCTCTACAGTTCCCAGAGTGTTAATGACGTTTTATATTGCTTTTGTAATTTTTTTTATTGAGTGTGTCTCTGTCTCTGTGATATAAACACGGTAGCCAACTAAATCTCAAATACTTTATAAATCACAATTCATAACATTATTTTCATTATATAAATTAAATCATATACATTCTACCACTCTGGGAGCTGTAGAGTACTCGGGAAATCAATATATATATATATGCTCACAATTTCTTTTCGTGAGTTCCTTCCTCATGGGATCACACCTTCCCTCCTGATCATCTTACTTTTCAATTTTGTTTCCCTCCTTCGCTCCCACGCTCCCGCTCACTCCCTCCTTGCTCACTCCCTCGCTCCCTCCCTCGCTTCCTCCCTCGCTCCCTTCCTCGCTCCCTTGCTCGCTCCCGCCCTTGCTCACTACCTCCTTGCTCACTCCCTCCTTGCTCACTCACCCCTTGCTCACTCACTCCTTGCTCACTCCCTCCTTGCTCACTCCCTCCCTTTCTCGCTCCCTTCCTTGCTCACTCCTATGCTCCCGCTAGCTCACTCCGTCCTTGCTCATTCCCACACTCACGCTCACTCCCTCCTTGCACACTCCCTCGCTCCCTTCCTCGTTCCCTTCCTCGCTCCAGCCCTTGCTCCCGCCGTTGCTCACTCCCACGCTCCCGCTCACTCCCTCCTTGCTCACTCCCACGCTCCCGCTCACTCCCTCCTTGCACACTCCCTCGCTCCCTTCCTCGCTCCCTTCCTCGCTCCCTTCCTCGCTCCAGCGCCTTGCTCCCGCTCTTGCTCACTCCCACGCTCCCGCTCACTCCCTCCTTGCTCACTCCCACGTTCCCGCTCACTCCGTCCTTGCTCACTCCCTTCCTCGGCACTTTGATTCATTGATTCATTCATTTCAATTTGAGGTAAAGAACCATCAAGAATATCGGTATTTTCTCGAAATATTTTAGTCCAGAAAAAGTCTGCAAGTTGATGATTGAGAGTAACCAAGACCATAAAAAGCAAGAGCATTAAAACAGATAAGAAATCGTGGCAGTCATCGGCACTTCCTTCAGTGAGACGTAAGGCCATGTTTGATGCAATGTGCATGGTTTTAAGGTCTTTCGGAGTGCATGTTGGAATTGATATTAATTTGTATGAAACCACAGCAATTCCCAATACATATAGCATATAAAATTCAATGGTATAAACTAGCAAAATTCCAATCTTCAATCTATAGTTCGGTTCATCTTTATTGACAAACCTTGGAAGGAAGTTTAAAGTGAGCACAAGAGCAACAGAGGTGATATGTTCCAGAATATATGAAAAACAGAGTGTGACGTCCGCCTCGAAACCAGTATCGAAGACAGTAAATAGTTTCCCTATGGTTATCCCATCATAGATAAGTACCAATATAAGAGTGACACAAAGTTCGTAGAAGTACTTTTTACCAAGGAGAGATTTAATAGTACTGGGGTATTCAGGCATTCTTCTTGCGTAGAAAATCAGAACCATTGAGGTTATGCTAATAGTTATTTTCCAGATAACCGCCATAATTTCGGGATAGGGGTAGAGAGAAAAATGCTTGCATAGCGTGCTCTCTCTGAATTCTCTGAAGAAACAGTCGCATAACCATATTGAGTACAGAATAAGACCCACAATACGCATTGCAATAATAGTAAACATAAGTCCCCATATCAAAGATCTCTTCGCAGTTTGCACATTTACCGGTGGAACCATTGTGTTTCTTGTCTGGCCTCTGTCTTCCTGTCAAAAATTGAAAGTGTATTAAATATTTTAGTATATATGTAGCTTAGTTTTCTTTAATTTCTTTATTATAATTTTTGCTTTATTCCTTCTTTGCGGCTTTCTTTAAATTTATGATGTTATTAATAGTTCATTAATCTAATCTAATTAAAAAGAGTGAAAATATTACAATTGATGACAATGGAAACGTTATCTACCTCCCAGATAAAAAGTACATCCCCCAATTGCACGTTCGCTCAAAATATGTTACTGAGAGAGTTTATCGAGCCTGCTGACCAGCGTTATTCCCCATCGGAAGTCATATGTATATGGATATATATGGATATATATGGATATATACACAAATCATATGTATATGGTATATGTAAATAAAGTTTGTCTTCACTTTGGAAGAATGCTTGTTTAATACTACTTATATAATTTACGATCGATGGCTTAAACAAAACAAAAGTTGTAATGATGTAATAATGAACTAGACCCTGATGGCAGGGTGGACTCGTGCACTGCTGAATAACGGGGTCGCGATAAAAAGCTGAAACTGAAACGGCTGAAACAGCTGAAACAGCTGAAACAGCTGAAACAGCTGAAATACCCCAAATGTTTTACATTTTTTTCAAAAATATCATAAACACGAAGTTGTTTGCCAATTTCCCGCGGCTTCCTATATGATCGTTTTAAAAATTATATAATTCAGTTATTCAGCTCTCTTCACCGACATGATTTATACTAATCACACAAATATCGACTATCGTTATCAAATGTTAATGTTATTTAAGTCAAATGGTTGTATAATGTCGAGGTTGCTGTATGGCGTGTAAGCATCTACAGCTCATGCATATAGATTAGTCAGCCTTCACATACAAAAGGTTTTACTCGTATAATTATTCGCTAACTTTAAAATAATTTTTATTTTGTTTGATTATAGTTCTCCCTTTTTTTGTCGCCATATGCGACATCCAAATAGCTTGAAACGCAGAATAAGTACAAAAGCTGTCGTTTTTTAATCATATATACGCAAGTAATCTTGTACAAATTTTTGAAGAAAACAGCGCGCGGAGTTTTCTTTCATGTAACAACTGATGAAGGGCACTTTATTTCACTAATCGTGTACAATTTTTCAAACTAAGTATTATTTCAATCCCCATTTACATTGGAAACGAAAGGAATTTAACGAAATATAAGAGTGTGAAACAATCTCTAAACAAGAAAGGAAGAGGTAAGCATTTCAATAAAGATCTGAAATGAGCGTGACGTTGACCTTTCATGTCAAACTCGCGTGTAAGTTATAAACAGCGATTCGGCAGCTTCTAAAAGCAATCATAATTTTTAACGGATGGACAATTTGTGGATATACAGCATATGAAAAGCATGATACTCAGGGACATGTTTGTATACTATTTATATATACTGCTTATTATATACAAGTGATTTATATTTGCTTATTTATATGCAAGTTATTTATATTTGCTTATTTATATGCAAATTGATATACTGCTTTTTTTAAAATTATACTAATTATTTAAAAAATGTAAAAAAATGTGCAGTATTTCAGCTGTTTCAGTCGTTTCAGTTTCAGCTTTTTATCGTGACCCTGAAAAACGTCTCTGATTGTAAATTTGCTGCGGACTAAGCTTTTTATAGAAGTCAGATTACTCTATTTATTGTTTACACCTACTTGCAATAAGGTTGTCATACAAAAATAGAACATTTGTCATAAAGAAAATAGAAAATTTGTGATTTAGTAGGATAAGAATTGATTAAAAGACAAAAGATCACTAGCTCAAGCTGAACTCTCTCTCTTGTCTTTTAATTAATTCCTTTCGCACTAAATCACAAATGTTCTATTTTCTTTGTGACAAATGTTCTATTTTTGTATGACAACCTTACTGCAAGTAGGTGTATACCTAATTGCAAATTAAAAACGTTGTCATATTGAGAAATAGAACATTTGTACTTATAGATTTATACTAATAGATTTATGAAATGTGTGAACCATATATTTTATGGCTGCGAAAACAGTATTTCATGTAGTGGGATGCAGGGGCGGATTCAGGGGGTATCCCTAAGTCCACTGGACACTCCCCTACGTCGCACCTACTCTTATTTACTCCTTTGTGGTTTATAATAACAGTATATATATATATATATACAGTCGTTTGCAAAAATTCTGACCGTACAAGTATATAAGTATATAAGTATATAGGTATATAGATATGTAGGTAATTCTGCCTTAAAACGTTCCAATTTTTGTCAGAATTCATTCAATGACATGCAGTAAGCATCAATGAAGTATTATGGGTGGTTCTGATAGTACCAAGAGCGCTTAAAAGCACTCAAAGGCATAAATAAACATTACCCACAATGCACCCGATATACTTTGCTGCGGTCAGAATTTTATATATTATATATATATATAGTACACCAGAAAAATTTCCTTATCACTGGATATTTGAGACTGAACTGGAAAGAAAATATAGTATATATTTTACATCACATTGGGAGCTTTGTTCTTTTGTCACAAAATGTTTTATATTAATAAGACAGTTGCCATCAGTAAACACTGTGTTAGAAAGTATTAGCTGGTGATTTTTACATGTCAAATAGAAAATACTTCAAAGTTGTTTTATTTTGTTGAATAATACAGTTTATAATTATAGAATAACCAGAGAAACAAAGCATGAAACCAGTTGTTTAGATATTATTTTCTATAATGCACTTCTTGAGGAATATTTTACTTGAAGAACTACTTGATGTCAGTAAATGCACTGGCATCATTTTGTACAAAACTATTACAAATATTATACAGCTTAGCATGCAAATTGATGGCATCCGTTACATAATTTCAATATCCATAGGATTTTATAAAACAGAAACATATTGCATATGCTGCAATAAGAAACTATGTTTTACTTCCAGCAATATAATTCATGTGAGAGTTTATGTTATCACTGCAACCATCAGATTTATTTATAAATGTTAAAGAATTAATTATCCAAAAAGTTGAAACATAATGTACTTCATCAACATGACCAATATTTATTGTAGTATAATTAATTTCTGTATATAGAGGACTAATCAAATTAAATGGTGCAAAGCCCCCATTTGATCACCTGCACCACCCAACATCTAACAATTGCAAAACCTCGTTCAGCTAATCTTAGACTGCGAACAGTCCCTTCTTTTCCCTCCAGATTCCGAGGAAAACGAGAGAAAAATGAGCATTTAAATAAAACACGGACGAGCGGGGATTGGGGGCGAAAAGGGGGAGGAGCGATGGGAGAGGAAAAGTAGGGACTGCAGACAACACTGTAAAGGTTGAATTCACCGTTGGCTACACAACGGAAAATTCCCATTGGTCAGAATTAACGATCACTCATCGTCCTGTCAATCAGAACTATCAAGGGACAAACACTTCGGTTGGCTTATCGGGACTGGTCACAGTATGAAAACATAGCCGAAGGTCCATTGAAGTTTAATAGTTTAGTGAATTTTCTAAACGTGAGATATATTTAGAGACGGAGCAGAGAACTACGGTTGAAAGTCTCCTGAAAAGCCAGGAGTCTTCTGTTCGATAGAATAGCCAAATAAACAGGAATATAAGAGGGAGATTGCCTACACCAGATCTTCCTGGAACGTTAAATATATTCTCTGTTGAAATCGTTGTACTCTTGGCAAAATCACCGTAGAAGTTCTTAAATGAATAACTGCAAACCCTACAGAAATCGTTTACAGTTGAAAGACTGGCCTTCCGACCTCTCTTGTTAGGGAATTTTTGTCTTAGGCGTCTCCATGCATCATTCTTATTCGCGAAGTTTTATACTAGAAGTTTATGTAGAGAGTTGACCTTGCCAGTGACCCAGAAAACATGCTTTAATTATACTTTTTTACTGATTTCTAATTGGATAGTTTTAATTGGATCTGATTTCATGCAGTCGATAATGACGAGCCGATGATAGTTTTGACAAGCTGCGAAAAATGGGCGGTAATTCAACCTTTACAGTGTTGTCTGCAGTCCCTACTTTTCCTCTCCCCTCCTCCCCTCCCCAACTCGCCCCCAATCCCCGCTCGCTCGTTTTATTAAAGTTAAAATTTTCTGAATTCGGAGGGAAAAATAGGGACTGCTCGCAGTCTAGCTAATCTAGACTGCAATACTACCACTGGGGGAATTCTTGGAACAGTTTCCATAATATTATCTAGAGTTAATAGAGGGCCAGGATTTGATTCAATGTCACGTGAAATAAGTAATTTTAGTGGAGAAATACAATAGCTCTCATTTTGAGTACAACATTTTATCGAATAAATGCATTTGGTGTCATTACAATTTAAACTTCGTCTTTGTTTTACTACACTGAATACGATTTACTATTGAATAGATTATAAGACTTACTCGTGTTCTTGATTTGTGAGTTAAACCAATGTTTAACTGTTTTTCATTGTATTAGCTTCGAGGGGCGAATGTATGGCGTAATAAGCTTAAAGTCCGTGAGAGACTAGGCCTTTATAAAATTAAATTTATTGAAGGCGCCATTTTTAAAATACAACTCGAGGACGATAAAAAGAATAAAGTCAAGCTACAGGTAAATAGTTCATTTACTCATACTTAAGTATATGTTCTATATTAGTTTTAAAGCAAATTCAGTGTCTTCGTTCACGAACTTCATGTATCCTATCGCTCATGCTCCGAGTGGACGCTTTTCTAACCAAACTTCATGTGAAGGCTGCCATTTTTCTTTTTTCTTTTGTACTGAACTTTTAGATCAATATGTTTATGCCAATTTGGGCATTTTCCTTTCATTATTTTTATGCCTCATTATTTTAAACAGACTTTATTTGAAAATATAAAAACCTTTGTGTGTAAAAATACGTTGTCTATATTATAAAAGAGATAGTTCATAGATGGTTTGTTACTGAACTTGATTGAGAGTCCAAAAGTTCATTTTGTAGGCAAAAATTAGGAAATTCATCCATTTTTACAATGGTAAAACACGAAAAAAAACGCCGGGTGAAAATAGATTGTTTTTCGCGTTGACATGAAAATTGACGTGAGCAAAAATCTATGGTATATCCAAATCTAGTTCATAGATGCTAGCCAATCACAGCGTGCGTTATATACCATCTATGTTATAAATATGTTATAAAATGTTAAAATAAAACTTCTGGGTAAACTATTATTTGTACTTGTATAGTTTCTTGATTGAACTTTTTTATCCAATTTGTAGTACATGAATCATTTACACCACATGCATGCAATGTTTTGGCAATGTCATCGATATACACTCCGTTTCTGACAAAGCCACCCATAAGTTATACGGGAGTTATAATATTATTATGCTTTTTTGGCTTGTTTAAACTTTGTTATTTTACAGTACCACACAATATGACGCCTTACAACAATTTGTGTAGCTTTTGGCAATATCATCAAAATCTTATGATTTTATTCAGTATTCGTTTGAAAAAATTATTCTAGTTTTCCACTCAGTTTTTTTTAGCACTTTATTTTATTTTTGCTGTGTTGATTAGATATTGTGATTCACCAATTGATAAATGCTTGTTTTGGTTATGATGTCCATATTAATAAGTTAATAATAATCAATAAGACAGGAATAAATATTTTATTAACAGTTTGTTTTAATTATTAAATGAAGCATCAAATATGTTACATGTCTTGAAAAATAGTGAATTGTATATGTCATTTTAACAGTTACTGTTCAGTCTTCAGTGTTACCTGTGTAAGAAACCAATAAGTTTCAAATACTAAATACAGTGTGACAACACATATCAAGGATATATCACAGATATTTAATTTTTACAATGTTATAGTACAATTTACATTGCTTTGGGAGGTTTACGAGTGCAGTTCCTTCAAATAATTGTATTTCCTATGTCCAATTAAAATTTTGATAACAATTTCATCTGCTAAATCCAAAATTTGGGCTGTTATGCGACAAGGGCCTAACACATCTTCACAAGACAAATTGCTTTGCACACTTTTTAAGTTGGCTTTACAAGTTGGGTTGCTGTTTATTATCTTCTGTAGGGGAAAATCAGTTCCACAATTACCACATATTCTAGTGCCGTACTAGATCTAGTTTCAATTCTTCTTCTCTTCTTTGCTGAGATACAACTTCTAAAAGGCATGCATGGAGGACAGTCTTGTGGTTCTAGAAATTATAATAAATCTGAACTTAATTTTTCATACAACAAAATAAACTATTAAAGAATTAGAAAGAAAAACATGATTTCAATCACAGTATATTGCAGGAGAACTAGCACATAATTACAAATCTTGGTACAGTATGTGTGTGCAATTCCGGACGGTTTTTAAATAAATTGCCATATCATTCGTTAAATGCATTGTTTAGGAAATATATTTTCCCCGGAGATGAGGCAACATCTGATAAAGATTTATATAAAGTATTGGTCAATTTTAGTGATTTTTAAAAATGTTATGGATATATTTGTAAAGTAGTTTGAGTGGTGCAATTCCTAGCCTGCGCTACAGACCCTTGTAAGCGCTCGAAACGTCTCCCGCCAACAAGCGTCTGCGCGCCGAGAGCAAAAATTCCATACTGATGACGTTGGAATGCAGTCACGCAATACACGAGTTAGCAGCAGTAACGCCGATAAACATGATAAACTAGGAATGGCGATGCCGTTCGTGAAGTTTCTTCTATATTCTGGATTAATTCACTCACTGAAAGCCAGTTAAATGCTTTATTTAGCTTTTCTAATGGAAAAGATGCATTCGTTAGCCTTGCACAGACAATTCAATTATTTTTCAGGTTGTTCCTCTCATCGAAATAGATGGCTTCGAACTTCTCGAGCAATTTGTGGAAGGAAAATGCGATTAGAAAATGCGAGACGAATACAGACCAATACAAGCACATTAGTCTGTGATAAAAGCAAAACTATGACAACAGTGACTTAGCGAACCGCCAGCGAAAGTTCACACGCCGTGTGAATATCTTAATTTAATGCATCGGATGCATGAGTCCTTCTCAAATCTCGCCATTAGATTGTAATAATTCGCTTTAATGTCTGATTAATGTCACAAATGTGCTCCATGAAATCATTATTTTTGAATGAATATAACTGTAGAAGTGTTGTTTGAGTTTATTAAAGATTTTATTACAAATACCGAAGAACTCTTGTGTATTAAATTAAGTCGGCAAACGTTTACGGCGTTGAAATCCTTCTCAAATCTCGACATGAGATTTTGATAATTCGCTGCAATGTATCATTCTTGTCTTTAATATGCTCTATGAAACCATTATTTTGAAATAAATATAACTGTAGAAGTGTTGTTTGAGTTTAATAAGATTTCAGTCAAAGAAGCGAAAACACTCTTGATTTGCATATGAGGTGTCAATTAAACAAAATTGTCCAATCAGAGCTTTTGACCCGATCTGTGTCAAAGAACGTCATCAGTATGGAATTTTTGCTCTCGGCGCGCAGACGCTTGTTGGCGGGAGACGTTTCGAGCGCTTACAAGGGTCTGTAACGCAGGTTACGCAATTCCGGACAGTTGTGTGCAAAGCCGGACACTATTAAAGTAGGTTCTGTTTAATCAATTCTTTGAAGTTATTTGCTAATTTTCGAATGCTTACGATAGATTTTCCATTTCCACAGTCAAATTTGAGATTAAAGCATAAATGTGTGTTAATTAAATCATGAATTACGTTGCTTGATTAATACGTTTGAGCACTAAAGTATTTCACACATGAGTAATTGCTTTCGTGCGCTGGATTCTGCAAATGAATATAAATGTCCTATAAATGAATAGTGCATGGTGATTAAACTATCCAAAAGATCACTTTTGTTTGCAAAATCAACCTGCAGTTGAATTGTATATTTTTAAGCGACATTTTAATCTACAATTCAAAGTTACGGGTGATTGCTAATCTTGTATATTTTATCGTCCAACCATTCCTAAACACAAAATAAACTTCTGCGACATGACATAAATTGGCTAATTTAAAGTACATTGCAGTATTTACTTGTGCCATTATTATCAATTCACCATTGTAATTATCATTATTATTACAGTTTTGTATAGTATTTATTATATTAATTATGCATAAATAATATCAAAAAGGTTTTATCTTTTCTTTTGTGAATATTCTGGATGGAATATTCTGTAGTTACAATTGAAACGTAAAAAAAACTATAAACAGTCGGAGACAAGGCAAATTGTATAATTAAACAAGCATTTTTTGTTGTTGTATTGTTATAATAATTGTTGTTGTTATTATAATGTCAGCTATATTCCTGTTTTAATGAGCAAATGAGCCATCTAATGTCTATATTTATAAAATTAATAATTACTGTCTGCATTTACGTATTACATAAATACAAGGAAATGAATACAAGACTTACCTTAGAGGCAAACCTGTAGATCATTCTGTGTCAATGGCAGCTTAACATATGCGATATACTAAAGTTAATTCAATACAAAGTTACTTCAAATTCAGAAATCAATACAAAACATCAAGATTGAAAATAAAAACAGCCTTTGACCTTACGCCTTCCACTAGCATATACAGCATGTACAGCGACGAAGAGCAAATAATACATATCTAACTTTGACGATGCGTTCACTTTTTTGAGAGGTTGTTCACCTCGTAAAAAACACACACGTGTATTCTTTGACTTCACAACTATCGAGGAAAATTATTCGTTTTCTTCTAAAAATCCGCTAAAATGACTAAATTATATATTTTTTTCAAGTACTTGCACGATAAACTATCCAAGATGGCGTAGTTCCTTGAAGAAAAGGTCGATAAAACATGCTAAAACACGCATAAAACTCGTAATTCTTTCACACAGCTAAGAATTAACTTCTCTAAGACCAAAGTCCCGGATGATAAGTAAAACAGGATAGTACAAGGCTTGTTATTGGACGAAAATGTTCGGGTTAGCGAAGTTTCGCGCTTTACCCGCTGAGACAATAGAATGATGACGTCATCCTTTCTTCCAGTTCTGGAATAATCCCGGACTGTTGATAGTCTAATGAATGCGTTGGAATATTGACAGGAGCTGTCAAAATTTGTTATCTTAGAGGTCACGACCACATGGTTTCATGTTGTTACAGCGAAAACAAAATGAACAAAGTAAGCTAAAACCAAACTAAACTGCAACAACATACAAAGTTTTTGATATTTATTTTGATAATTCATCATTCTACTAGTTCTCAGAGTTTTTAGAGTTCTAGATCGTCTTAGTCATGTTACGATCAGTCAAGGATCTTTTTCGTTTTCTTTCGTCAGATATTAGCCATTTACTTAAGAATGCACTGAACAATATGCGCCAAAAGCACCAAAAGACAAATCGCAGGCACACTTTGATAGATCAATATATGTACAATAATATGGTCAAAAAAATTAATCCGTTCACATTAACACTTCTGCAAATAAACATCTCGCGCTAAGACAACACTCTCTTACTATATGCCCGATTTCTCCAAAACTAATAAGTTTTATTTAAAACTTCAACTAAATATGTAATCTTTATCATTTAAGCTTTCAGGATGTATACTTTGTAGGGAAATTAATGTAAAGTAAACGCGTTAAGAGCCTTTTAAACAAACGTCCCGTTTGTTCCTGTATATCCTTAAACGTCAAAAACGTTCTTACAACATGATCGTTTATCGCTTTGGCATTATTTGTGATGTTTTACAATGGTTTTGTGTTTCGTTTTGGTACCGTTTTCACAGGGAGCCAGGCTTTTTGTCTTTTCTTTTTTTGCCCTGTAATATATTATGCTTGTATCGGGACACCTGTGGTATGAGCTAGTTCCGAATATCGTATAAAAGAACGAAGTTAACCAAACATCTCAAGTACCTAAGGAAGCCAGTCAAAGTCCACAGACGGCGGGAAACGGGAACCTGCCGTACCAGCGGGCTTGAGCTTGGCAGGGAAAGGAACGTCCATGAAGCCATCTGTCAAGTCAGGGAGAGAAGATAACAGCGGTGATGAGATATACATCGAAGCTTATCTTCAAGGGAAGCCCGCCAAGTTCTTGATTGATTCTGGCGCCAACATACCCATCGTAAAGACAAGCATCGCACGACAGATTTTCGACTTACCTGAGCTTCAGACTGTAGAGGAAAAGATGGTCCTTGCTGATGGTAGTACTTCCAGTTTTATTGTTATGGGGACGTTTTCAGTTAAACTCGAGGCAAAAGAGAAACTTCACCAAGTATGGGTAGCTGACAATGAGCAAGAAGGGATCCTCGTGTTGGACCTGATGCGTTAATAATAATAATAATAATAATAATAATAATAATAATAATAATAATAATAATAATAATAATAATAATAATAATAATAATAATAATAATAATAATAATAATAATAATAATAATAATAATAATAATAATAATAATAATAATAATAATAATAATAATAATAATAATAATAATAATAATAAGTGCAATCAAGTCCTTTTGGCAACACAGGAAGCCCAACGATAACACTTCGAGTCCTCAACCCCACAGACGTTCCACAGACAACTTACCACAACACCGTAGCAGCAGTATGTGAACCCGTGAACGAAATTGTCACCGAGGGAAATTTCTCGGCAGACGAGTCTCGCATGAAAGACAATCTTAGTGGAGCGTAGTCTTCGGCATCTCACCCTAGAGCAACGACAATAACTTGTTGGACTTCTGCATAACTACAAAGACGTTTTTGCTGCCTCATCGAGTGACCTTGACCGGACAGACATGGTAAAACACCGGATCGACAATGGGGACAAACAACCAGTCAAGTGCCTGGGCGTCACCAATAGTACTTGTTAAAAAGAAGTATACATGGTTCTACGAGATTTTGCATCGACTACCGCAAGCTAAACGAAGTCAAGGTAAAGGACTCTTTGCCTGTAGCGGACACCTGCTTCGACGCATTGACAGGTTCACAATGGTTCTCTACTCTTGACCTCTCCAGCGGCTATTGGCAGGTTCTGATGGACGAAAAGGACCGAGAGAAAACGGCATTTAGGACAGGTGCCACATGCCTCTTCCAGTTACTTGTGATGCCCTTCGGTCTTGTCAACGCCCCAGCAACCTTCGAAAGACTGATGGAAAGAGTCCTCTCAGGTCTACCATGGGAAGTGTGCTTGGCCTATCTAGACGACATAATAATCCATGCAGACAACTTCGCTGCTGAGAAGGAGAGACTGTGCAAAGTATTACAACGACTGAGAGATGCATGCCTTAAGCTGAGCTTAAGGAAGTGTAACCTGTTCCAGCGTTCTGTTAAGTTCCTAGGACATGTGGTCAGTGGCGAGGGATTGTCAACAGATCCCGAGAAAACCCGTGCTGTTTTTGACTGGCCAGTACCCTCCAGAGTAACCGATCTATGTAGTTTCTTAGGGTTATGCTCCTATTATAGACGCTTCATGAAAGGCTTTGCAGAGATATACTCTATTGCCTTACCGAAAAGGGGAGAGAACTTATGTGGACCGAAGAGTGCAACGTCTCCTTTAATCGTCCTAAGGCCATCTTCACATCAGCACTTTCATCCTTTGCACAGACGCAAGTAACCACGGGATTGACGCAGTATTGTCTCAAGTTCAGCAGGGAGAAGAAAAGGTTGTCGCTTATTTTAGCGCTGCACTGTCCACACCAGAAAGGAACTATTGTGTGACAAGGAAGGAACTCTTAGCAGTGGTTAAAGCCGTCAAACGTTTCCATCACTACCTTTATGGTAGGCAATTTCTTGTTCGAACTGACCATGGTGCATTAAAGTGGTTGATGAATTTTAAGACTCCAGAAGGTCAGCTGGCAAGATGGCTAGAATATCTCGGAACGTATGACCTAAAGATCGAGCACAGAAGTGGCATAAGTCATATGAATACTGATGCATTGTCCCGACGGCCCTGCAAAGACTGTAAGTTCTGTAAGGGAGCAGAGGATAAGGTCAACGAGAACGAAGATGAGGACAGCCAACTAGAAGAATCAGCCGCCGACTTCATTGTCATGGAATACAAACAAGCGGCAGGATAACTAGTTCGACGCATGACAAGGTCAATTGGCTACAATCCAGAACTACCAGTGAACTACAACGACAGCAGCAAGACGACCCAAAATGGGAGTCACTTTCAGCAGAGAACAGCACAGTTAAAACGTACTGGGCCCAATGGCACCGATTGGCGCTCACAGACGGTGTTCTCTACAGACGCTGGGAGACGGACGATGGGAAACAAAATCGCTGGCAAAGCCTAGTTCCAAGAGGTATGAAGGAGGAAGTGCTGACACAGATACACAACGACAAGTCAGATGGACATCTGGGGGTAAATAAGACTACCGTAAGAGCAAAGGAAAGATTCTACTGGCCCAACTGCACTAGTGATGTGAAGGAATGGTACAAGAAATGTGAACTCTTTGCATCACGTGCTGGACCACGCCCTACTCCAAAGGCCCAATTGAAAACACACGTAGTCGAAGGCCCGCTATAGATAGAGTCGCTTTAGACGTGATGGGACCTCTACCAAAGACAAAGAAAGGCAACAAGTTCATCCTGGTGATAGGCGATCACTTCACTAAGTGGAAATCACGTTAATTATCGTGATTATCAAAACCATCGTAAAACGTCATAAATAATGCCAAAGCGTTAAATGTTGTAAGAACGTCTTTGACGTTTATAAGGCATGTATCTCGATAATTAGCGTGGGACTTCGTTTTTCGGGTCTTAGGACTTCGTTTCCGGGTCTTCGTTTTCCGGGCAACCCGCATTTCTTCTAGAACACCGTCTTCGCTAAAATAGCATCTAGTTAATTCGTCAATCTAAAACTACACGGCAGCTCAAAACTTACTGCAAAATATAAAACACTAGACCAAACCTTTTTACATTTGTACATTTATTCAAGTACAAAATGCAACAAAAAATTTGAATGTCAAGTAAAAGGGAAAAAGGCACTAAGTGATAGGCTTACAATACTTTACGAAATCTCATTTTGCGAAACGAAACGAAATATTTCGCAAAGTGCAGAAAAAGTATAAGCATCAGCACTTTGCAAAACATTTCGGAAAGTGCAGAAATGAGATAAAAATAAAACATTTTACAGTGAGGACACTCGAACCGTGAACACTTTGAGTTCCTTGTTACTTTTTGTAACCCACATCCCATTAGCGAATAGATTAGAAATAAGATGTATTATGAACACTTAGTGTATTTGGACATACTGCTTCATTTTAAGAGGTTTTAAAGCACTAGAAGGTTCAGAAAATAATAACATATGAACATTTTTATAATTCTGTATAACTGCATCATCTTACCGCTCAAACATACCAGCACGAGCTAAAATAACATCTCGCTCTGTCAGACGGCTTCTTCACAAATAAAGAGAGGCGAGGTGGTTTGTCCATGGTGAATTTTAAACGAAAACTGGGTTTAAATAAGTATTCAAGGTGGGAAAATTGCGATGAAAAATTGACAAGTTGACGATATATTTCGGAATCAGTAGACATTTTTGGAAGAATTATACTGGTCAACAATGTATCAGTATTTTTCAAAGCCCTAGCAAATGTTTTTTCAATTGTTTGATTAGTAGAAAATGAAAATACTGTTTCTTATACTAGCTAAACATTTTTCTATCTGACAGAATAGTCAATTCTACTTAACACAAAAAATGAATTTTCATATTAAATTGACAATTAAAAAAAAATGAAAAAAAAGAGACTGTTTGTTGTAAACAATCACGCCTGGCATATAATGCTGTTTGTAATTAATTATGCATGTACGTCGGTGAAACTTTGAGAAAGTCTGAAGCAAATAATGTATTCATTTGACGGGGTGTTAACCATTTACATGGAAAATCCGTTTTTTCCGGTCAGACTTCAAATGTTTTACCATCTTCCAGTGGAAATTTACCGGAAAAAGTGGATTTCCTCGAGAGGTATTCCATTTTTTCCAGACTGGAATGAATTCCCGGAAAATTGTGTACCATTTGCACGATTCCACTTTTAAACTCGCTCTAGTTCCCAGTGGCCATGCGATAACCGGATTTTCCATGTAAATGGTAAACAACCACGAAGTGAAACTAATCAATTATGAATTAACTATCGATTACTCATAGCTATTGTTATTATTGGTAGCTATTTAAAACTTTCTATTTTATTTGCTTAAAATATTTCGTATAGAAAGAAAAACGAACAATTATAGCCGCAAAGTTTAAGTGTACAAATCGCGATAAAAAGTGCAATAAGGTTTATGACTCACCATTGGGAATCCGTTACTGTAAGTTGTACATTTGCATCGGAAAACATAGCTCCATGATTTTGAACATTTCCAAGTAGATACCCACTTTTAAAAACAATTAAACATCCAGAGAAGCCTTTCACAGCACTATATGATCATATAAACTCAGACGACTTATAACCGGTGACAAAATAATATATAATACTTAGGTCTTATTAACCGAGCGCGAGGTCTGTACGGGAGAATCTTGACTGAGGTCGGAAAGTACAGACCGAGCGCAGCGAGGTCTGTACCCGACCGAAGTCAAGATTCTCCCGTACAGACCGAGCAAGCTCGGTTAATAAGGGTTTTATTATATGACCACAATTATTTTCGATAAAAAAGTAATAATTTTACGACGCGCGTACGTTGCTTTCAAATGGCTTCCCAGTAGTTTTACTGAAAAAGAGCGGGTTGTCAGAAACCGGTTTTCATTCAGCATGTGACATTCTACTTCAACAAACTTACAGTAGTTTTAAGGCAAAAATATCAAAATTACCGCAGCTTTCTTCATCATTCCAAATCAAAGATCGTTTAAAGGCAAAGGCTTTTGTTTATATCTCTACATCATAGAAAGTCAAGAAACAAAAAACAAGTTTTACGTGAGGATTTTAGCTGATTTTAGCTGACAAGTGAACCACGATGGATGTTGAAACGAGTTGAAATTCGTCGGTCTTGTGGACGTTTGCATCGAGAAAAAAAGCCTATACGAAAGCTTTTTTTCGATAAATATTAATAAGAACTTTAAGCGAAATCACCGTCAACTGTTGAAGGAATTTATTTGTCTGTGTCGTACTTTATGAAGAAGATGAAAGCATGATGATCGCTGAGAGAACTTTGAATCGAGAAAAACGGCCTTTTTCAAGATTTTTGAACCTTTTTATGCAGAGAAAGAAAGACAAGAACACTTCCTGACTTCGAAAACGTTGTTGACTTTGTAGACAAACTTATCGTGCATTTTACAGCTTTTTAAAAGTATGAAATAAAGTAAACTTACTGAAAAGCAACGATATTTCTCAACAAAAGATAGCTCAACTCACCGCCGTGTTGTTTACAAGGAAAGATAAAAACTAAAAGTATGCTTTTCAACAATTATTGAGGTATGTGAACGAGCTTTATATTCTTTAGAGAATTAAAATAAAATCCTTTTGTGTATTCTCTCGTGAGTTTTTGCAATTTGATTTGTTTTTCTCAACTTTTGCTTGTTAAAATGTATGTATAAAAAAACAATCAATGCTCGCCACGTATAGCCTTTGATTTTCTCTCTCAGTGGGTTTTTGTTTATTTTATTGCATTCTGTCAATGTTTTGGTCAATTCAGGATAGTACAAACGTTTCTCCTGCTATTTTTGTTTGATAAATTACCGTAATAAACAATTACCTAAGAAGATTTTTCAATTTTTTCAAATATTAATATCACTTTCGGACCGGTCTACCTAGGAAAATCTAGACCGGAGCGAAATCGAATTCAACCAATCAGATTGCTCAATTTACTAGTGTCCAGACTCCAAGATACACGGTCATGTAATAAGAGTTTTTATTTGTTAATTTTTCATAGTTACCGTGGACAACACGAGACCAGGGTCATTGCCCAAATTGTAAAGGGAGCTACTCCACCGCATGCAAACCAAAGCTGTGCAAGTCATGCGGGTTTGAAATTGGTGGTAGCTATGTACCAAAAACGAAGGCCCCAAGAATGGAAAACCCTGTTGGCGCAACGTTGCTGGCAGAATCTGGTACTGTCCAGATTTTGTCAGTAAAATAAAGGCTTCAGGGACAATAGGGTTGTTGTTATCAGGGATTATGACAACTATCTTTGTCACCATGAAACGTGCAAGCAGATAATATCCGTGAAGCAACACAGCAATACTGCCTTTTCCTGTAGTCATACCCAGATGTCCATATCCAACACTCAACCATTGTCTTCAAGTAATCTGTCCCATCAACACATCTCAAATTATAAATCAGATCAAACCAATAAACAACTACTTTCTTCCTTGATGCAAACCCTTCCTGAACAATTTTCCCATCTGGCCCAAATTTCTTCTGAGTGCTATGCTATTCACACTACTGTTTCTACCACTAATCCTACTGGCTTCTCCCATATTGAAAGGCAGCAAACTGGTACTTGGCTCTGTTTACAGAAGTCCTGCAACAAAAAATCTGGGAACTCCAAACAACTGAAATCCAAAAGATATGTATACATCAACATGTTCTGTTTTGCCTCCTCCAAGAAACCACTGCATTCCATCACTATCCCAGCCATCCACATCTGCATCATCTACATCGACATGGTCAAGGTCAAGTATTGTTAGACAAAAACATGCAAGGCAATGCATCAGGTGTGGCCAATTGAACAAGGTATGTATTATAGTGCTATAATTATTTTAATGACCTTTTTATGTTAAACTATTCCCTTATTGTTTTCCTTTGTTATATATATATATATATGATTGTAATCTGTAGCTTGCCTGCCTGTAACTACTATATTGATATATGGTTTGTAAAATTATATATGGATGGTTTGTTTTATACATAATGCTTAAGTAAATTATCTATTACTTGCATCTACTTTTCCCGCTTCATATGTATACTCAGTATCTCTCTTAGTCTAACTCTTTTACTCCGACGAAGGGCTTAAACTCGATACGTCAGTTAAGTTAAGATATAAGCACGGTAGCAAGCCAAACTGCAGAGTGCATGTAGCATCTCAAATATTCTTTAAATCAATATATATTTAAAACCTAGATGCATTCTAACACTCTGGGAGCACCGTGTATAGAGCACTTGAGAAGTCAATATATATGTATGCACACAATTTCAAAAGTTGTTTGTGGTGAGTTCCTTTCTGTCCTTTTTCTTTGCTTTCTTTACTTTGCTTCATTCATTCCTTCCTTTTTGCAGCAAATGACTGCTTTCTGTATTTTATTCTTTTGAAATTGAAATGTCTTCTTGTAAAGGTCCTTTAAGAATATCGGTATTTTCTCAAAATATTTTAGTCTGCAAGTTGGTGACGAAGAGAAAGCAAGACCATAACAAGCAAGAGCATGGCAACAGATATGGAATCGTGGCAGACATCGGTTCTTCCTTCAGTGCTATGTAAAGCCATGTGTGATGCATTGTGCATGGTTTTACTGTGTTTCAAAGTGCATGTTGGAACTGATACTAATTTGTATGCAGCCACAACAGTTCCTAATGCATGTACCACATAATATTCAATGGTATAAACTAGCAAAGCTACTTTAAATACTGCAGTTTTCAATCTATATTTTGGGTCATTTTTCTTGACAAACCTTGGAAGGAAGTTTAAAGTGAGCATAAGAGCAACAGAGGTAATATGTTCCAGCATATATGAAGTATATAGTACGGCCACTTTCAATCCAGTATCGAAGCCAGTAACTCCGAATATGGATATCAAATCTAAGATAAGTACCAATATAAGAGTGACACAAAGTTTGTAGAAGTACTTTTTACCAAGGAGATAAATGATAACTGATCTAGTACTTGGGTATTCAGGTAATCTTCTTGCGTAGAAAATCAGAAACAATGATGTACAGCTAATGATTGTTAGCCAGATAACCGACACAGTTTCGGGGTAGGGGTAGAGAGAAAAATATTTGCATGCAATACTTATTTTGAATTCTCTGAAGAAACAGTCGCATAACCATATTGTGTACAGAATAAAACCCACAATACGGATTGCAATAATAATAAACATCAGTCCCCATATCAAAGATCTTGGGCATCGATTCTTCGCAGTTCGCACATTAACCGTTGGAACCATTGTGTATTTCTTGTCTGGCCTCTGTTTTCTTATCAAAAGTTGATGTAGCAAAATATTTTTGAACATATCTAGCTTAGTTTTCTTTATTTTCGTTCTTTATTTTTGCTTTATTCCTTCATTGCAGCTTTCATAATTTATCGTGTTATTAACAGTTAATCAATCATTCTATTCTAATCAAAGAAAACGTTAGCTTCCTTGGAAAGTCGGTACATCCCCTACTACCCTGGTCACCAGAGGATATCGACAAACTTTCTCACATATCTGTATAACGTGTCTCAGGTCGCTTCGTGGCTAAAAATATGTTACCAAGAGAAAGTTTGTCGAGCCTCCGCTGATCCCAAAGAGAAGCTGGGCTGAGAATATTCGTAGCCTGAGATTCACATTGCCTGAGATTCACATTCATTTCCGGGGGGAGGTCAACAAGGTCAGTTTGTAAAAGCTCTATTACAACAACACAACTGATAAATGTAAAGTAATTGCAAATCAGATATATAGTTATTACTTGGGTTCAATTTATTCAATTAATTTAGGGACGATATATACAATTTATAATACACAAAATTATATTTTACGCCCCAGCCTGAGATTCAAAGCTACAGCCTTAGATTCAAATCTCTAGCCTTAGATTCAAAACCCGGCTTTTATGCGTTTTTGTATAAATTCATAATCACGGGCCGCACTATATGTTTATCTATTTAACAATATCGCAGCCTGAGACTCACGGGCTGTCAGTATGCTAAACTATTATAAAACTATCTTAGCCTGAGTTTTAACTCCAGCCTTAGATATATTCAAAACTACAGCCTGGAATTCGCCGGAAACTCCAGCCTTAGATTCAAATCTCTACGGCCTTAGATTCGAAACTAACAGGCTGACATTCGAAACTAACAGCTTGACATTCGAAACTAACAGCCTTAGATTTGAAACTAACAGCCTGACATTCGAAACTACAGTCTTAAAAGACTGCAGCCAAATTTTGAATCTAAAGGGGAGTGTAGTTTTGAATCTATTATAAAACTATCTCAGCCTGAGTTTTAACTCCAGCCTTAGATATATTCAAAACTACAGCCTGGAATTCGCCGGAAACTCCAGCCTTAGATTCAAATCTCTACGGCCTTAGATTCGAAACTAACAGGCTGACATTCGAAACTAACAGCTTGACATTCGAAACTAACAGCCTTAGATTTGAAACTAACAGCCTGACATTCGAAACTACAGTCTTAAAAGACTGCAGCCAAATTTTGAATCTAAAGGGGAGTGTAGTTTTGAATCTATTATAAAACTATCTCAGCCTGAGTTTTAACTCCAGCCTTAGATATTTTCAAAACTACAGCCTGGAATTCGCCGGAAACTCCAGCCTTAGATTCAAATCTCTACGGCCTTAGATTCGAAACTAACAGGCTGACATTCGAAACTAACAGCTTGACATTCGAAACTAACAGCCTTAGATTCGAAACTAACAGCCTGACATTCGAAACTACAGTCTTAAAAGACTGCAGCCAAATTTTGAATCTAAAGGGGAGTGTAGTTTTGAATCTATTATAAAACTATCTTAGCCTGAGTTTTAACTCCAGCCTTAGATATATTCAAAACTACAGCCTGGAAGTCACCGGAAACTCCAGCCTTAGATTCAAATCTCTACGCCCTTGCGAAAACGCTTGGAAATTCCTAGGAATTTCCTAGGAATTCCTAGGATTTTATTCCCATGAATTCTTAGGAATTCCTAGGAATTCCTAGAAATTTAGGTGTGAATTTTCACGGTAATTGGGACTTTAAACTCCTAGGAATTCCTAGTAATTCCAAGCTTTGTTAGAATTCCTAGGAATTCCTAGGAATTCCAAGCTTGTATTTGCGTGCAGTAGAAATTTTATATTAGTTTGGAATTTCTGGGAATAATTGAGAATTTCATATAGTCTTTATGTATTAAAGACACAAGTTTATATCTGGTCATCAATATAGAGTATGGCAGACAAGGGTAAGAACTATGAAAGCTCAAGATATGATTATTTTGAGCATAGAATTAAATCATCCTACTAGCTAGTAATTGAATGTCTTTTGAACAGCAAGAGTTAAACCTTGGCAATTACCAGGCAGTTAATGATCAATCAATGATCAGTTACACACTGCTTAGTACTGTTATATACTTATTATAAGACCAACTAGTGTTGATAAATCAAGCAATTAATCTCTACATGTTACCTAAGGTATAGTTACTGTATAGAAATCTTTTGAATTGCTTCATAAACATGGCCAATTGTGGGAGCCAAGCAGCTAATCATTGTAACATATAGCTCATTCTTAATGTTTCTTACCTCAAACAAAGCTAATTTCTATGGGATCATTGCTAGTTTAGCACAAGTAACTTGTTGATACATTGTCCATGTCATTCTTATGAAGTTTCAAGGCAGAAAGATCCATTATCCATGCTAAAGTCTGTTATAAACCTTCTAAATATAAGTCAAAGTCAAAGCACTGAATGGCTGTTGTAACACATCATATTCAAATCATGTGAGAGCAAACCTTTTAGCCAATCACAAATAAGTTTTTCTGAGACACATTCCAAGTATGGGTGGGACAATGAGGTGCTACATTCCTTTGTCACTTCACTGATAGATATTCCAAACTATTCCAAGAAATTCCAAGTAGCTAATAGTGTATTATTTGGAATTCCTAGGAATTCCAAAAACTGTTGTTTGTATTCCAAGCCATTCCAAAAAATTCCAAGTTATATCTGGTAAGCTTATTTGCATCACTTGGAATTTCTTGGAATTTCTTGGAATTCGTAGGACTTCCTAGGAATTCCAAGGAAGCTTGGAATCCAGTTCACAAGGGTGGCCTTAGATTCGAAACTAACAGCCTGACATTCGAAACTAACAGCCTGACATTCGAAACTAACAGCCTTAGATTCGAAACTAACAGCCTGACATTCGAAACTACAGTCTTAAAAGACTGCAGCCAAATTTTGAATCTAAAGGGGAGTGTAGTTTTGAATCTTTTAAAGGCTGTTTGTTACGAATTTAAGGCTCAAATCAAATCAAATCAAATCAAATTTTATTGCTCATTAAATTAACATTAAATATAACATTTTACAGTAAAATACAAATACAATACATTAATTATAATGTATATATAAATAGTTTTTTTTTATAATTGTATATATATAGGTTGAGCCAAACTTGGCATGACGTCACAAGTTTACTACGATAGCACAACCGGTTAACGCCACCTGGGTTAACGCGATACACTGGAAGGGTTAAGAGTTCGAATCCAACTGACATCACTACTTTTTTTTTTTTCTACTTTTTCTTTTCTCTCTCTTTTTTTCTACTTTTGTTGTTGTTTCTTTGATAGTTTTTGATACTTATTTATTCGTTTCCGATAGAGAAACTTTTTTTTAACAACCCGGGTCTACCATTTATTCTATTTCTAGAAAAAAGATTATTATGTTTCAGTTTCATCTTCATCTTCACTTGAATCGTCATCATTTGTTTGTGACCGTGAAGTTTTGATATCATTATCAATACTTTCATTTTCATTTTGAATTTGTTTGTCAGTGACCACTCAACCAAAATATCGATAATAGACCATTTAAACTAGAAACTTACGAAGGGCTAAAGCTCGAAACGTCAGTAAAGTTAAGTCAACAATTTTTACGATGTTACAAATTTCATTATATTACTGGCTCTATCATTTATACCAAACACCGACGCAGCCTATACTAGTTTACTCGCTAGTTTAATTTAATTTAATTTTAAAGTAGGTCTATAATTATTTTTCTATTTTGTTAACTTCTACTCTAAATTCAAAGGCCATTCGAATAGCATTGCAGCATTTCACTGCAGAAACGTTTAACTAAATAAGTGAGAGTAACCACATGAGCTCGTTGAGCTCCTTTAATTATATAAGGTAAGGAACTATAGAAGAAAGTTATTAAATAAGAAAAAATACAAAAATATCAGGTAGTATTAATTTATGTTTTTTTAGGGAGTAAATAACTAGCATTTACTCAGAATGCTGTTTTAGGAGTAGAAACATTTTAAGTTGTTTTGGAAATGAGAACTTACTAAGTGATTTAAGCTGTAAGGGAAGATTTGACCAAAGGTCGATTGCAGTGAACGAGATGGCCTGTTTGCCAATGTTGGTTCTTACTTTTGTCTTAAGAAGATTTTGCCTCCTTGCATACCTTGTATTATAAATATATGTAAATATATGTATTATATTTGTGCACATTTCTCGCATGTTTAAACATGTCATTAAAAATACTAGGTAATAAACCATTATAACTGATTTATAACTGATGCAACTCAAGAAAGGCAACGAGGAAGATATAGTTTTACTAGATACTGTATTTGTTAGTATATTTTTCGCATTGTACGTATAATTCTATTATTAGTTATATTTAAGGAGGAGTAGGATATTCAATTGGGACGAAAGTTCTGTTTCCATCTCCTGTCGCAAGTATATACTCTTTATTAGTTGAAAATTGTATCATTGTGACAAATAAATAAACAAACAAATTATGGCAGGAGTGCACACAAGGCCTGTTATTGGTCCAAATCTCGCCAAATCTCGCCTAATCTCGCCTAACCGCGCAAGCAAAAAAAATCCTAAAATGTCAAATCTTGCCTAATCTCGCCTAATCTCGCCTAATCTCGCCTGATCCCGCCTAACCCCGCAAGGTTGAAAATCCCAAAATGTCCTAATCTCGCCTAATCTCGCTTAATCCCGCCTAATCTTGGTGCGAGATTAGGCGGGTGTTGGGCCCATAACAGGCCTGCACACATTTCAAGACGTGCAAGCGGTAGATGTTTTCTACTGGCAGGATATCTAATAAATTTAGTAGAGGTTTGGCACTTGCTGTATCTTTGCTATAGAGTGTGGCAAAGAATATTAATCGGATTATATGATTTTGTTTTACTTGAACCTTTTGAAGGTTTGCTTTGTAGGTGCTACCCCATGCAATAATTGCATAAGATATATAGGGGTAAATTAAATCAAATTATATATTCAATTGTTCTAAAGAAAGGTAGTGCCTTAATTTAGAGATAATTCCATTGTTACGGGATATTCGTGAACATATATAAGAGATATGGTACTTCCAAGACATTGATTCGTCAATTATAATACCTAGATATTTTATATGATTTTTTCTTTCTAGTGAATAGGAAGTACCATCTCTGTTGGTGAATTTTATATTGACTTGAGCGTCTTTTTTCCTGAATGATTTCACAATCATGAAATTTGTTTTTGTCATATTGATAGAAAGCTTATTTGCGTCACACCATTCTTTAACTTTGGCTAATTCAGAATTCATCGTATGTTCCAAAGACTTGAGATCATTTGCAGAAGCAAACACGTTTGTGTCATCAGCAACAATTTTAAATTTCAACTTTTCTGAGGTGTTTGGGAGATCATTTATGTACAATAGGAATAACAATGGTCCTGATGAACTCCCTTGGGGAATTCCACAAGTTATAGTTTGCATTTCCGATTTCACATTTCCAAATGAAACATATTGTTTTCTGTCCTTGAGATAACTACAAAACCATTTTAAGGGCATTCCACGAATTCCATATTTTCTAATTTTTTAATTAGTATCGTATGATTTACTGAATCAAATGCTTTAGAAAAATCTAAGAATACTCCGCAAGTGTCGGTGTTATTATCAATAGCCTTCCTGAGGTTGTCAGTAATTTCAGCAATAGCCAGGGCCGGGTTTTAAAATTCAGGCTAAGATATTATTTTAACAGTTTAACGTCTTTAACCGCATAGTATGTCCCATAAATCTTTTAACAATGTCGCAGCCTGAGATAATAGTTTACAGAGTTTAACATAGTACATCCCGTGAATCTCAGGGGTTTTGAATCTAAGGCTGGAGATGAATCTAAGTCTGGAGCGTAAAATATCACTTATATTATTAGTTTTATATATATTGTCCCTATTAAAATTGATTTAATAAATTAAACCCAAGTAATAACTACATTATCTAATTTGCAATTTCTTTACATTTATCAGTTGTTGGCCTCCCCCCGGAAATGAATGTGAATCTGAGGCAATGTGAATCTCAGGCTACGAACATTACTGAATAGACTAATGAATTGTGAAAAAAACATCAAGTTTTGAGATAGTTTGCATGGCTTGTTAGTTGGGGTCAAAATCGGTCTGGATCCGAGTGTAGTAAATACAACTCATAGTATGTAATTGTAGCCAATTCTAGGTTATTCAATTACTCATTGTACCTTTTGGTGGCTCTTAAATGTATTAGGAAATAACACTTGTTACCTTGTACAAATGCTTTCGGTGAACACAAACAGATGATAACTGTAGGTACCTGCAACGGACGAAGTTGTAGCTTTAATTTCAAGAAAGAAACTTTTATGTCGAGTTTGTAGAAATCACGAGATTCATACGTACCAGTACCGTCACAGGTAGCCCAAGCTATGCATTTGTACGTTTTTTAGCAATATGACGAAATATTTAAAATGCAATAAAAATAAACATGTCTACCTGTGTGTTGTGTTTTTCTTTGCATTCCTGTGAAGTTTTGGCTACCTGTGGTACCGTGTAAATAAATCAGAAGGGGATTACCCTTTTTTGTCAGACCACAGGTAGCCCAAACAATCAACTTTCATAGTAAATATATGAGACCGCTAATAAGCAATTATTGGATGAGGTTGAGCATGATATCGTAAATTATCAAGACCGAGGTCTGTGAGGAGGCTGAGGCAGATAACACTAACTCGAGGTCTTGATAATTTGATATCATGCGAAAACCGAATTCAATAATTGTTTTATTATACATTTTTTAAAGTAAAAGTACAATTATAATCAGGTAAAAGAGACAATAACAAGCAAATCTCGCTGCCATTTCCACATCAACTTGCTGAGAACGGAGAGAGCCTGGGAACTTGACAGTGATAACTACAGATACTGCAATTATCACTATCAAGTTCACGTGATAACTACATATACTGCAATTATCACTGTCAAGTTCACATGCAGCTACTCAGATTTAGCCGTGTGCTCTCGGCCAATCAGATTCAATGTAGTTAGTAAAATGTAAAATAATAGTAATTATAATACATTGTACTTACAATCTTTGCTCTGATTGGTCGATAGCATACATTTTATTTTAGAAATCAAACTAACTACAGATTATCGAATAAGTTATTTAAGTTAGCCAATAACCAATTCACTAATCCGCAATGCATTGTTGACAAAAGGCGCCAAAAACAAAGACCGCTCGTGGCAAACAGCGTAAATTTTGTAACGCAATAAATTTTAGTTTGCAATCTTTTCTTTGATTAATCACTTGTTACAATTCAAAACAATGTATTATAAAACAATTATTCAATTCGGTTTTTGTGATATCCGAAATAATCAAGGTCTCGGCAAGTGTAATCAGCCTCGGGGCTCCGGCCTCGGCGATTACACTTGCCTCGTCCTTGATTATTTCGGATATCACAAAAACCTCATCCAATAACTGCTTAAAATACCAGTAATAGCCAAACAACGAATTAGTAAATTTAAAACCATGCGGGATGAGTATTCAGTATTCTACTAATTGTCTTATATACTTGTTACCCCAGGGAGGTCTCTTGGCTAAAAGTATCGAGTATTCTCGTCGGGAATGTTCAAAATCACCCCTAAAAGATATCCTTAGAAAGGCGTTGCACGGACAATTTTTAACCCATAAGAAATATTACAAAAATGGCTAAAAAAGCTCGTTTTGTAGTATACCCCCCACCCCCCCCCCCCCCCCCCCCCCCCATATAACCGACTCAGGAATGTGAGGAATGCGTAATCCGATTACTGCGAAGAATGCAGGGGAGGGGTGGTCCACATTCTTTAGTAGTTATAACCAGCACTCGGGTACCCCTCCCCTCCCCCTCCACATAATACACATAATCCGACTAAGAATCCACGTGCTTTGTAAACTGATCCGAATTTTACAAACTACGGAATTTGTGAATAGTTTGGGGAGGGGAGAAGTGGTCCACATTCTTCAGTGCATAATCCGATTATACGCATAATCCGATTTAGAATCCACGTGCTTTGTAAACTGATCCGATTTTTATAAACTACGGAATTTGTCTAAGAGTTTAAAAAACAAGAAAATCAAAAACAAGCCATTTCAGTTAATATTATTAAACAAGTATAGCTGAACGTTGGTGTTCATCCAATAAGAAAATGGCTGACTTTCAAACTGAATATCCGTGCGTTGAGGTTAAATGTTTTTGAGGACAGCCACGAATTTACATTCGTCATCAAAGTGACAACTTAAACAAGAAAAAAATTGTCAAATCGCTGACTTATGAAGAATGGCAAGCACTGAAAGATTGTATGCCGATGGTCGATGAACAAATATCGAAGTTATCAAAACCCGATTGCGAAGATTCTATAACAACACAGACCACTTGGTGTGACAATGATAATAATAATATTAAATTGAACTATTCATGCACTGCTCAACTAAGTTACTCCTCGAGATTATTTCACTACTTTAACAATAACTTTTAAATAGTCTTGTCCCTTGTAATTGAAAACATAACATCATGAAGCGGTATCGTAAAGACTGTCCCATCCCTGGTTGCGGAGCGATTGCGTTAGTGAAATTATCAAATCATTTAAGTCAAGTCCACCAACTGTCGTCTGAAGAACGCAAGCCTCACTTACAAAAAGCAAAACTTAAAAAGTATAAAATATCAAAAACTTTACGTAAACGATGGATACCTTTGACAGATGAAACTCATTCAATGTAACCCGAAGCCTGATTTCATTCTGTTGTGCTATAAAAAGGCACATTTGTTTATTGCATTCATTCATTTTAAACAACGCTGAAAGGTGGAAGAAGAACTAGAATTTTCATCAAACCATCATGCCTTATTCTGACTATGAAGAATTGGATTCATAGGCCAGTCATGTGACAGATCAATCTTTAACCGATGATGAAAGTGACAGCATGTCCGATTCTCAGGAATCAAACGAATCTGATTCCTCACAAAAGAGCAGTGATGATGAAGATGACATTGATTGGGAACGAATTCGAGATGAAGCAATGGGGCGTCACATAAACAAATTGGAAGCATTAGTTCGTCATTATGAGCAAGAAGGGGAGAGTCACGAGACTGCTGAAGCTAAGGCAGAAAATAATTTACTTCCAACTTACAGAAAAGAGTTTCGTAAAGTATTGTTTGAGTATCTTAAATGGATGCATGATCTAAGAAAAAACAACAAATTCAGACAAATAATGCAAACAAAGCAAGACTTAATGGATATGGAAGGTTTTGGTTGAAAAGAAGCAATGGAGGCAGCTATTCACAAACGAAAATGTATGCTCAATAAACTATTTCAAGAAACTCCAAACTATACCGGACAGTGTTAATGACGTTGAAATGTAAATCTTTAGATTAAGACATGTTAATAAAAACTGTTTGAGTGTCACAAATTAATTTAAGTGTATTTGTTATCGTTGCGCATTTTCGCATTATTTTAAATCGAATTAAAACTGTTTTCCCGTTTCCGCTTAACGCTCGCAAATGAACGTGACACATTAATCCGTGTCCATGCGCGCCTGTTGACCACACCCAAAATAAATTGGAATTTTTCAAATGTTTAAAAAAATGTCCCGCTTTTCCCGTGTGTCCCGCCTTTTTTCCCTTTCTTCCCTCTTGTCCCTGAATTATTCCCATTTGTCCCTGCTTCAGCCCCCTTGTCCCCCCTTTTTCCCCTTTTGTCCCCCACATTTTGCTTTTTTTTCCGAAATAAAAATGCCCGAAAAAAAAGCTTTCCAATTTCAGAATATGCTGGAGATCAAGTTTGAAACTGAAAGACGACCGAGTTCAATTTCTTATTTTTCACTCTTTCTTTCTTTCGTTTTTAACTCCTGGATACGTGGTGACTAGAATGAGGGGGCAAGAATGAGTGGCATGGGTGCGTGGCATAATAATAATAATATAATAATGGTTTATTAAGGTTCTATTGCAGTATATCAATTGAATTAACGAACTATTTACAATAAGAAAACTGAATTAACAAATTATTTACAATAAATTATCTAAAGCTAATATATTAAATCTAAAATATTTACAAACTATTTATCGGTAAATGATTACTATTAATGAATTTATGCATTATTTAAAATATTTAAACATGAAAAAGTTTTCTGCTCTTTTGGTTTTGTATGTAGTTAGGTTGTTATAATAATATACATGGTCTTGTTTTGATCTTAGGTTATAATTAAGTAATGTTCCTATAGTATGACTTAGAGGTAACAGCGTATTTAGTGGATGGTTCTCGGATTTAATTTTATCCACGTATTGTACACAGTTAAAATGTCTTCTTTTAGTTAGTGTTTCTAGTTGCATAGAGTACAAACATTAAAAGTGTGCAACATAAATACCACTAAATACTGCTAAATTATGCTAATTCTATTGTTCTCTATTGTTTAATCAACACTATTTAGTGGTAAATAGTGCAAAGTATTGCACACTTTTAGTGTTTGTACTCTAGTTGTTAAAGCTTCATCATAGTTTACAGACTCAGGGTTTATTAGTTTTGATCCTATCAATTATAGATTGGTTGGTATTGCCTGCCAAACCGGTACAGCAAATTCAAATATTGGTCTTATCGTAGTTGTGTATACCCGTAATATATTTCTTTTCTCTACCCCGGCTCGCTTCAGAAGTCGTAGTGAATAGAGTCTCTTGGATGCTTTCTTGCAGATGTAATGGCATGGGCGGCATGGGTGGGTGACATGGGAGCGTGGCATGGGTGGGTGGCATAGGTGGTTGGCATATGCATGGGTGGTTGGCATGGGAGCGTGGCATGGGTGGGTGGCATGGGTGGGTGGCATGCATCGCACAGAATCCTATTGTCTTTTTGGACATTTCCTTACGGCCCGTAAATTATTCAAAATAGACATAATTCGAATAAATTATAGTTCTGATTGGTTGTTTAAACCACTGATTAGATGAAGTTCTGAACGGTTTACAAAATATAATCATTTCACTTGTCCGACTTAAGCCGATTTATTACCGAGAACAAAGAGAGTAGGATTACTTAATTAGAGTTATTACAAATTGCAGCTTAACTTATAACACCGCATAACTTAAAGTGACACATTGGGATTTGAACTTCAGTCGCAAGAGCCTTAGATAATGAGCTCAAATATTCAGCTTAAAAAAGAGAAGCTTATAAAAATGTTTGTGTAGAAGTAAAGGGTGCAAAATGTTGCTTGGATTACGATGTAAATTTTGCACCCCCTGACTTGTTATTAAAACCCACAAATTACAGTTGGAATATTGGCTCCCCACAAAAAATGCCGATTTTTGACAAATTTGAGCTCAAAAAAGAGAAGCTTATTTATTGACATTATTAAACATTTGATAGTGCAAACGTTTAGTCAACATTTCATCTTTGATTTGCACCCCCTACCTAACTGAGATCACCTTTTAAAAACTTTTAAAATGTATTTTATTACACAAAGTTGAGCAATTTTTGCCTGTTTTCTTTGTAAATTACCTCATTAAATACGCTTCGCCTTATTGAACTTCGCGCTCAAACAGCAGAAAAGACCCGGATGTGTCCGGGCATACTGTGCGATGGGTGGGTGGCATGGGTGGGTGACAGTGGTGGGTGGCATAGGAGCATGGCATGGGTGGGTGACATTTGTGGGTGGCATGGGTGGTATGATTTCAACCAATATAGCGCCGATCACCCGTACCACTTGGAAAAATGGTGTCTCCTAGATCCCACTTGCTTTTGTTTGTTTGAGTATAAAAGCTACCCCCCCCCCTTTTTTTCCCCTGCAGCAATGCTGTAAAGTGATAATTATGCAATCACATGAGCCCCAAACAATCACTGTCCCTCAACACTGACAATGAGTGGGGTGCACTATTTCAATGGTGCAACAATGTGTCATAATTGTACCAACACTTTTGTAAAGATTCTAGTAACTTAACTTGGAATAACTAAAAGTATTTTAGATACAAACAATATATATATACACACAATTTCAACAGTTTTTTTTGTGAGTTCAATCACACTTATTCTCCATATTCATTCCTACTTGCCTGCCTGCCAGTTCCCTGCTTCTTTTTCCTTCCCTTTCTTCAACTTAATTCATTCATTTCTGTTAATTGCAGCAAAGTAGTGCTTTCTGTACTTTGATGTTTTGAAATTGGTATGTCTTCTTGACCATCAAGAATATCGGTATCTTCTCGAAATAGTTTAGTCAAGAAAAAGTCTGCAAGTTGATAATTGAGAGAAAGCAAGACCATATAAAGCAAGAGCAGGGCAACAGATATGGAATCGTGGCAAACACCTGTTTTTCCTTCAGTGCTACGTAAGACCATGTGTGATGCATTGTGCATGGTTTCAAGTTGTTTCAAAGTGCATGTTGGAATTGATACTAATTGGTACGCAACCACGACAGTATCTAATGTATATACCACATGATATTCAATGGTATAAACTAGCAAAGTTATTTTAAATACTGCAGGCGCCTGAGTTTTCAATTCATATATTAGGTTTTTTTTCTTGACGGAAGGTAGGAAGTTTAAAGTGAGCATAAGAGCAACAGAGGTGATATGTTCCAGCATATATGAAGTATGGACTATGGTCGCCTTCAAACCAGTATCGGAGCCAGCAGCTCCCACTATGGTTAACAAATCTAATATAAGCACCAATATCAGAGTGACACAAAGTTTGTAGAAGTACTTTTTACCAAGGAGATCAATGATAACTGATCTAGTACTGTAGTTTTCAGGCAAACTTCTAATTTCGTAGACGGTCAGAAACAATGATGTTAAGCTAATAGTTATTTTCCAGATAATCGCCATAATTTCGGGATAGGGGTAGAGAGAAAAATGCTTGCACGGAATACTCATTTTGAATTATCTGAAGAAACAGTCGCATAACCATATTGAGTACAGAATAAGACCCACAATACGGATAATAATACTGAAATTCAGTCCCCATATCCTTAAGCATGCGCATATCAAAGATCTTGGCATCTGGCAGTTGGCATCAGGCATCTTCTCGGGAGTGTTCGGTTGAGGTGCGGTTACAATTATAGGCACGTCGGTAACGCAGTTTGGCTCAGATAATTTCGTCGTTTCGTCGGACATTCTCGCCGTAGTCTCGGAACATTTCGGAGCTTCGTTGGAAATCTTCGGAGAGTTTTCGGCAAATGTTCCATAATTTGAATCAGCGGGTTTGGCGTCCTCGATTTTATCGCCCGTGAATCGTCCAACATCTTCCTGCTCGTCCCCGTGAATCTTGGAATACGCCATGTTGACGATCCCCTTCGATTCCTCTGTCGTTTGGTCATGTTTTAGTCTTGTCTCTTCAGTATGATGGTGCTCTTTGTGAAGGTCTTCGTCTGACTTGACGTCCAAATCGCTGTCAGTCGATTTGTTTTGAAATCTTGACAAGGAACTAGACTATAAAGAATCAAATTACGCATCAGAGAATATATTAACATAACAATACACTACAGGTGACATTGCAATTTCAAATTTAAATATTTGAGTAATATTGAGTTAAAATAGAATACCAAAGCGATTCTTCTTTGCTTGTGCAGATAAAGTGGCTATACAGTTTAATTCTTAATTCTTTTCTTTCCTTGTTTCCTTTTTGCAAAAATATATAAACAGGTTTGCTTAAAAACACAAGTGTAACTGAACATAAATAAATTATGTTATTATATGAATTTCAGTGAAATATCAGGTGATCTCCCGCGCGAAAAAGTGATATCTTCACATTGTGAAAATAACCATTATTTTTTTATGCATATCTTGATATAACTTTTGCTATTTCATTTGTCATGAGTTTATATGATAAACAGAACATTACATGGGCGTTTGGAGATACGGATTTTATCTTGTCGAGTTCAAATGATATCTCACTTGTTCGCTGCGCTCACTCGTGAGATATCAATTGAACACTCGAAGATAAAATCCGTATCTCCGCGCCCAGGAGGGAGGGGATGACTCCATTGTATTCAAATTAGCTTCTCTGTTTATGGACCACACAATTGTGACGTTACATGGCAGTGAATCTTGTCAGTTTAGTTCGAGGGAGCCATTTTGAAATTCAGAAAACGAGGTTAAAATGAGGTAAAACAGCACATTGTAAAGTAGCTAATACACAGTGAGTGTTCTTTGCTTATATATTTACTAGTTGAGCGCAACTGATTTCGAAATACCTTTATAGTTGACTGTATTTTTTCGTTACAACTTCTCGGGAAGGCTGCAGTTCGTAATCAATAATGGCCAACCTTCGTTTTAAATCATAGTGATTTCGTGGGTAAAACTTTATGGAGCATTTTGAAAATAGGAGGTTATATTCATTGTAAGTTTTATTCTAGTCAGTTCGATTTTGGTTTTAATTGGAGCTGTGGTTCTTCTCATCAATCGATTTTTGTGTAGTTTCTCACTCTTTTGAACGGTAAAGAACTTATCCTGTACATGATTTTCATAGGTTATGATTTTTTTTTGTTTGTCTCTCACTATTTGCATCAAGTAACTTACACTTATTGCATAAACCTGCAGTAATATTGCTTTGTATACATTGAAATTGTTGATATATTTTTAAAAGTGAAATCAATAAAGCATTATAAATTAATCCATTAATAAATTATTTGATCCATGAAATATTCAAATAATTTGCTACTGTAGACTGTGTATAACATACACTATTTAATACTGACTATGGTCACTGTCAAAGACAGTGTAAAGACTTATTGTTTTATTAATTTGTATCTGATGTTTTGGTTGAATGACATCACAGGTAGCCCAAGCTATGCACTAGCTTCTACGTTTTTTAGCAATATGACGAAATATCTAAAATGCAATACAAATAGTGGTTTATGGCTGTTTTTCAGTGGGGAACAACAGCCATAAATCACTCAATATTGAAGGAAATGGCCTGAAACTTCACAGGAATGCAAAGGAAAAAAAAACCCACACAAGTAGACATGTTTATTTTTATTGCATTTTAAATATTTCGTCATATTGCTAAAAAACGTACAAATGCATAGCTTGGGCTACCTGTGATGACATTGACTAAATAGAGACTGTAAGTTAAGGTAGTTACATTGTATTTTTTATTTGTTTTTACTTCATGGTTTTAGTGCTTTGCTCTATACTAATTTATTTTTTTAAATTTCATGTTGAAATTATGCTAAACTTATACTATGTTTCTGTACTGTATTATTAAGGTCATATACAAAACCAATAGAAATACTACTATTGCTTTTTGAAATTGTGCTTGACATGTATATAACACCAAGAATTCCTTCGAAGCTGTTTGTATTCTGGCTTGTGTTGATGCATGACAGATAGCTATAATGCTTTGAGGGCTTTTACTGTTTAAAAAATACAAGGCAGCTTTCGAAATAATAATCTGAGCTAAAGATGACTTTGTATTTTTAATATTTATTGTGAGTTCATAATAAAAATACCTTTTGGTTTATAATAGCTATTTATTTTTAATTTTGACATTTAGATTCATTATTCATTTAAGGTACTTTGGTAACTTAGGTTGATACTTTGGTATTCAAAATACATATTTAAATGATATTAAATTGCTCTCTCTACTATAAAAATCTCTAGTGGTTAAATGCTTGTTTGAAATTTGGCCAATCATTTTACTTTGAATTGGTCATGGGGTACAAACACTTGTTATGCCAAATTTTCAAATATGTACATTTTAACCACTCCATGGATTTTCATAGTATATTTTCATGCATCTAGGAACAAGAAAACAATCCCCCAAATATCAATTGTTGTGCAAGTTGAATATCTTGAGAACACTACTAGTACTTATGATAATTAGTAGTCTTGATAAATTGTTCTTCATTGATTGAAGAGAACTGCAAATTTACTTAATTTTGATGTGTTATACCATTTTAGTTATGAATGGGAAACTGGTATCATGTTGCATTGTAAAACAAACAGCAGTTAAGGGCCGGGGCAGGGCGCAAACAAGTTTGATAGAGCAACAACACTATATTCATGAAAAAATTCCTAATAATTATTATGTAGTTACTATTAGTCACTATCAAATTTATTTGATATTTCTGGTTGAATGATAGTCACTAAATAGAAACTGTTATTTAGTAACTTTTTTTTTTGCTCTATAAAAACAAAATAGTTACTAAGCAATAATTTGTATTTCGTCACTATATTTATTCAGTATCATTAAACCAGAGTCAATAAAGGGCACAAGTTATGAAATCCAGCCACTTCAAAGAGGCTGACAAATGGTTGTGACCATATTTTTGTTTTGTGTTCTTTATTATGCTTGACTGACCTGACCAAACATACTTATTGGCTGATTGTCGGTAAGAATTATAATAATATAAACGAAAACCATACCTCATCACCACTGTCCTTGTCTTGGACAGTGACTATTGGTCACAAAATAAAAACTGTTACACATACAGTAACATAGTGTTTTTGCTCTAGTATGATTGGGGTCTTTGAGTTAACATACAGCTCATATGAGTTACGGGTATATTCATAATGATAACATTGACCGTTTCTGCAAGTTTATATCCAGTCATTAGCATAAAAACAAGATGACAATAGCCTGCAATGCCGGCGGTCTGCAGGGTTGCAGGGAAGAAAAAAGGAAAGACTGTGATCTTTTCCTTTTCCTTTTTCTTCTCTCCCTAATTACGCAGACTGCCGGCAACTCAGGCAAAGATGACAAGCATGGAACAGTTCAATGTAAACTAAGAAATAATTATTATATTCACTGAAATAGTGTGTTATCTTTTCCTGCCATTCAACCTGAAAAAAAAAAACACAAAATTTTAAACTATATCATCATTTAACTTAATTTACATTTTTAAGAAATATTTTATAAGTAATTTCTAACACTCACATTAAGCTAAAGATGTAATCTTATATGCTTATTTTCAATCATATTTTGAAATAATGAATTTCATGTTAATACATTATTATTTATGTTATTATAAAATTGTATTATTATAATTCAGTAAGCTTTGATGTGAAAAATGGACAGCAGAAAGCTTCACACTGCACTGTATCAAATTCTGCTAACAAAAATAATTGATTATGAAGACAAACAATTAATATATCAGTTCAAAACACACACACACATATAGGGATATGTTGGGTGCATTATATAGTCTCAGAGCATTTTTACATAGCTATTTTAAAATACACATACATACGATCTTTAATAATTTAATGCAATTAGCTCATTGAATCAGCATAAACATTCATGCTAAGGTTCAAAAGCAATACAATTAAGCACTAACTTCAATGGGAATACATTTACTAACCTCCACAGTTGTTCGACTCGAGTAGTGGATTCCTTGTAGTTCGTGAGATCAGCCTTCAAATCGATTGATAAGACCAACCACAAAGCCAAACGGACAGAAACTTTACAAATCCGAAGATTATCATGTGCTTGCATAAACCTCCTATTCTTGATTAAAAATACTGATCCATTGTGCTTTTACGTTCGTGTACTTGTAAATAAAATGCATATCAACAGCACTTCACCGACATCACAGTTCATCACGAAACTGGCTAGAAAAGCAGTATTTCCATCAAATCTGATCAAATAATTTACTATAGTGAAGTATTGGATACTATCAAATATCAAAAAACTCTAACTAGTAAAAAAATGTTTAGCAATGCGAAGAAAATCGAATGTTTTTGTTGTAACAGCCGAGCTCAACAGTCGTTGCCATTTTGAATCGAGACGTAAAAGGTCATGACGTCACAATTGAGTGATCCCTCAACACGGCTTTTCCCTGGAGTCATCCCCTCCCTCCTGCTCCGCGCCCATGTAATATCCTCTATTTATTCAATAACAGTGTAATAAGAAATGGCACAATCAACTAGAAAATAAATTATTAAAAGTCTACTAAGACCTCACACTAGGAATCATGTTAGCTTATTTACACGTGTAAACAGCTTGGCATACACCTGGTTTAAAAAGGTTGTCCAAGGCGATAGGTTATTCCAAGATGGAATGGAAATATAGGCATACACCTACTTATTTCAAAAAGGTTGTCCAAGGCGATAGGTCATTCCAAGACGGAAAGGAATTATAGGCAAAACAACTAAATACAAATGATGAAGGTGCTAACAATCATTAGTTGAGATATTATGGGCATACATCTAAACACGAAGAATCGAGGTGCTTACAATCATTATTCTTGTCAAGAACATGGAGGTTATTCTTAAGACATGTTAAGATAATATGGCCATACATCTAAACACGAAGAATATCGAGGTGCTTACAATCATTATTCTTGTCAAGAACATGGAAGTTATTGTTGAGATATTTAGTGTCATTTGTGTCATATTATTTCGATATGTAGAAATAGAAACTAGCGAGTAAACTAGTATAGGCTGCGTCGGTGTTTGATATAAAAGCTTATAAACGATAGGTAATATAATGGATTTTGTAACACCGTAAAAAATTAACTTTACTGACGTTTCAAGCTTTAGCCCTTCGTCGAAGTAAAAGTAATATATCAAAAGTTATATATTATATGAATGGGAACTATCTCGGTACAATAGTACAGGCTGCGTTAGAATGAAATTTGTAGCACCGTAAAAAATATTAACTTAAAGGTCCCGTCCCGTCAAAAACACAACTTTTTGGTAAAACCTTTAGTATTGCATACTTAAAACATATTTTATAAAAAAAATCCGATTAAGAAGTTTTTTAGGGGTTTTTCAGCATCATAAGCACCCTTCCGAGCAAGTTCTTCGAAAAACGCTTCGATTTCGATCACGTGATCAAATGACGTCACACGTGTGTTGATAGAAAACAAACATGGCTGATTTGTGTGCGAGTCGACTTCATATTCCGTGAGTTCTTCAAGTTCTTCCAATGACTCGTCAATTGACTCTTCTGATAATGACTATGATGTAGTAGAGGTTACTCCTGGAATTGAACCGTGGCGGTTTGAGCCTCCAGGACGCGGAACTCAAGATAATTCCTAGGATGACAGTGGCGACGAAGTGGAAGGCCAAAACAACGGCAGTCTTCAAGTCTTTGACTGGTATTGTTTAAATCAATTCTTTAATGATTTTATACCATCAGTAGCTGTCTTGTTCATAAATAATTCATCACTAGGTTATAGATGAACTGAGCTTATAGCTTTTTCAATGTAAACATAGTTAAAGAATGATAAAAGACAATAATCTGCACATTTACACTTGTAAATTACAACTTGTCCGTCACGTTTTTCGTCCCTATTGTATCTCTATTCTCTTGGTTTGTTCTCGGCACTTACACTACAAAATAAGAATACATAAATATGAATACATACCTTACTTTTCGTCATTAAATGTTTATAGCCCAAGCGGCGTGAGTGATTTACATTGTAGTTATTTTATTATAAGAATTGCTGCTGTACAAGCTTAGAGTTCTATTTTGTTTCCTCATGTTTATTAAATACACAACATTCAACGGTGCTACTTGAGTCATTTATTGCTGTGAGACCAGTTGCGAAATCCACTGGGATTTTACGGAAATTGGAAAACATTTACAATTGATTGCCTGAATGGTTGACCCTTTTTATTATGAGTCTCTCTTTAATAAAACTTTCTACTGAGATATATGTACATGCCTGACATCTTGCCCCACCCAGATATTTAATTTTACAGCGCAAAGCCCAAAAGTGTGACCGCAGATAATTTATTCACATTCTTTTGCTAGCTGCTGGATGGACTTAATTCTAGCTATTTCCACCTCAAAATTCATCTGAAGATTGACATAATTCTTGTCTTGGAATTCACAGTGAGAAATGTTGACATTTAATCTAGAGCAGTTGATTGACAAGATGTAGGGAAAATATAAATAAATTATCTAATTGTGTTGGTGATAATAGTTGTGCTAGTCTATTTGGAAATAGGAAAAACTGATGATGATTAATCAATCAGTCACATTAGCCTGCTTACTTACTTACAAAAGTCCACTTTATTTACATTATACAAGCTCTTAAAATTTCAATTTATGATATTCACTTAGATATAATGTAATCATATTTTTTTAGAGTTACGACATTAAACCAATGAAATAGAGATTAATTATTTTTATTATTTGTGTTTTCTTTTTTTGTCAATTTGACTATTACACCTTGTTCACTAACTTTAATGTTCATAAGAGTGAAGACATAAAACCCGTGCAACAAAATCTAATAATTTATTAGATTTTGTTGCACGGGTTTTGTCTTCACTCTTATGAACATTAAAGTTAGTGAACTATTTGCCTGCAATAATATCTGGAAACATATAATCCTGTATTGCTTCCTCTTTGTCAGGCTTGTCAATTGAGGCTGTCAGTGGTGGTGGAGTGTTGATTTTTAAGTTCTTCATATACAAACGCAGCTGTTTTGAGCTTTTTTTGTACTCATCAAATAGACGATCGATGGCTTTATTGCAGTATTCTTTTTTAAAGCACAAAATTATGGATTAGACATGTATGTTTTTATGAAAACAAAAAGAAACTCGAGAACTCAATCAAAGCTAGAAATAAATGAATCAAAACGACAAGGAAAAACCTAATAGCGCAAACTCCACTCAATAGAAAGTTCAATCAAATTGAGCGGAGTTTTATACGGACGGGCCAGATTTGTAATATTTTCGCGCGGTTTGCTCTAAATAACCCAAGTGGCATGCCGGCGGACTGAATTCGCTAACATACACTTTGCATTTAATTTCTTACCTGTACTCCTTCTTTGTGGTCTTTTAAAAGATTTTTGAGTTTGTTTGTTTGCCATCATTATTGGAGACAGATTAGTGATAACTGAGTCAGCAAGCGAAGCGAAGTTTGGGGGAAGGTCTTGTTGTGTTTGTTCTGGCATATCCGCCAAAATAGAAGTTTGACTTTCGCCACTGTGATCTGGAGAAAGCTCAAGCTCTTTCATGGTCTAAATATTAACGGAGTACAATTATTATTGTGTGAAAATATCTTAAATACATCGGATTCCAATGCTTACCCGGTGAGCATGAAGTTTAGTGATAGCCGTGTTTGTAGTTTTTGGTTCGGAATCCTTTGAAGTACAGGGCGTTCCACAAGATACCTTTCGAGCTTTTATATGCAGTGGATTTGGCTGAATTGATTGTATAGCTCACTTTTTTAGTAACAGTTTACTCGAAAAGCCAGCCATTCTAGCTCCATAATCTTGGTAATCGCTTGGCAGAAAGTGATCACTGCAGATATGGCCACTAGTTCCTGGCGTCCACGTCTTTGCATCTCGCTTCGCGAGAACAAACTTAATCCATTTATCGCATACTTTTTTGTCACTAGGAAATTGGTGTAAGCTTACACCGTCCTCGATTCGTTTTATCACAAAACATAATAACACATCTTTTGCCGGGCAAGCGCTTTCTTTTGTGTCCAACATTTTGAGGGCTCGCCATTATGCACAAAACTCACATCAACACACGTGTGACGTCACTAGTTGCGTGACACAAATCGGCATGTTTTCAGTCACGCTTAAAATATTACCCTTTCAACTGCAGCCCGCGTCGCTAAAAAGATTTTTAGATATTTTTTTTTGCTTCATAATCACTATGGATGGGATGAAAAAGGGAAAAGTGCTTTCAAAAATCACAAAAAAATTGCCGGGACGGGACCTTTAAGGTGGCTCGACCCAATAATTTTTCGCGAGTACAGTCCGCATTTGAAGCTCCAGTATAAAAACGCGTTGGGTTCGATTTCAAATCCACTTGAACACATTTCTTTTATAAAGACTGAATTATGATTTAGGATGTTTTTTTTTTTGAGAAATCGGACATCATTTTAATTGATTATTACGAAATATATGTTTTAGCCTTGAGTCCAATATTAGCCTTTAAAGTCATTTACTAACAAAATGCTTCATGTCTGCTTACACCTTGAATGTTTGCTCCCAGTTGTGGAAAGTTTTATCAAAATTTATAAGGCGGATTGCAAGATATCGAGGATTGTTTAAATAAAGCGGATAATTTACGCAAAATCTAAACAATAGATTTTGCATCGAAATATTTATTATTTCTTGGGTATCTGTTAGCAAAAATCATCGTTCGTTCTTTTCTCCTATATCTCTTGCTCACTTTATGGCAATTAGATAGCAATCGAGCCATACGATCTTCTCAAAACGTAAAATATATGAGCCGGACCAAAAATGCAATGTTTACTTTTTTTCGCGGTTTTGTATACAATTTCACAAAAATGCAAAAATCATAAAACTCGTCTTTTTGTTTTTAATAAAACTTTATGAGGGCTTCAAGCTATTAATGTTTCGTAATGTCTCTGATTTTCATATTCATTGGGAAGTTTTAAAGGTATCTAATGTAGACGCAAAGTTGAGTAATATTGAGATACTGTTTAAAGATCTGGTGCTCTGGGAGTTCTATTGTTTGATGTTTGGCACAACAAGACATTCCTTCACACCATTTGCATGATTTCACCGCGCCTGGCTGCTTTACGATTCATTTCCGAAGTATGGTAATGTGCTTTTGAAACGCGCACGGTAATGTTAAAGAAGCATCTGTATATTACCATACTTCGGAAATGATTCGTAGGGCAGCCAAAGAACTTGATGAGTGCTGATCAATGGTGATGGAGATGGTGATATAGTGATGGTGATGGTAATGGTGATGGCGTTTCAAACTGAGGTGGAATTGGAACGATATGGTATGTGGAATGTATATATATTTTCCATTGGTATGTTTAAGGAGATTAAACTGTTTTTGTTTCTTTTGTTTGGTGCTCAAAGGCACGTGCAGTGGGCGAGAGTACTTAAGCTGAAGTAAATTCATTCATGTGACTCAACAGGTTAATTACCCACCCACCCACCCCTATTAATATAGTTTTTAGTCTCCCTGATACTGCTGTTTTAATTTTAGGCCATAGAGAATATAAGTTGGACAACATCATATGTTACCGCTGTAAGCGCCTTGGACACTGGGCTAAAGACTGCCGTTCTAACAGCTGGGCAACCAACGAACACTCAAGCTCGTACTCCGGCTCGCCAAACTACAACTATAAATCGGCTGCAAGACCAGCCTCAACGGGAAACTATCAGTAAGGAACTATTAAGCGAACTTGATCCTATCACACAGGTACATTTGACAGATGAATTATACGAATTTGAATCTGAAAAAAACTCTGAAGTTAATGTGAAGGGAAATTTAAAGCGAAATATAGAATTCTGGGAAAAAAATTTATTCTTGACGTCATAGAAAACGGTTACAAACTACCTTTTAGTGATTTGCCACCAGAACCTGCCCAGTCGAAGAACAATAAATCGTCTTATATGCATCAAGAATTCGTTAACGAAGCTATCGAGGATCTTTTGCAGTCTAATCGAATTGTTGAGCTTAAAGAATCTCCATTTGTCACTAATCCATTATCAGTATCGGTACAATCGAAAAACAAAAAGCGTTTAATTTTGGGCTTGAGGCATGTCAACAAATCACTTAAGAAACAACACATAAAATATGAAGACTGGAAGGTCGCTATGAATTATTTCATATTAGACGGTTACATGTGGTCTTTTGATTTGAAAAGTGGCTATCATCATATTGAAATAGCAGAAAGCCATCAAAAATTTTCAGGTTTTTCCTGGAGAGCAAAATTCTATGCCTTTACTGTATTACCATTCAGTTTATCCACTGCTCCACACATTTTCACGAAAGTCCTCAAGTCGATCGTAAAACATTGGAGGTACCAAGGTATTTGCTTAGCATTGTTCTTAGACGACGGTTGGTTTATCAATAAGGATTACCATAGAGCTTGCTTGTTAATTCAGTCTATCAGGCATGATATGAGACTAGCAGGTCTCGTGACTAACGAAGAAAAGTCAATTTGGAAACCGTGTAAAAATATAACCTGGCTAGGCCTCGTTTGGAACAGTCTTTCAGGCACCATTGAAATATCGGAGAAAAGAGTTGATAAAATATTAAGAGGCTGTCTCGGTAAGAGCGGACCAGTGGACTTGGGTTTAAAAAATATATTTCCTTCATTTTCTGCCTGTGAGAAGTACTTTAAAGGCGATTCACAAAATCGGCAATTTTTAAGCGATATCTATTAAAATGATTTTTTTAGACGCGTTTGAAGTTTGGGACTCATTTGTCGGCTTTTTCGCATAATTTTCGAGGGAATTTTGGGCAACTTCACAAATTCGTCACTCAGCAACGTGCACGTATTTTGATTATTTTTTAACATAGCTAGAAAGGACATCATTAGAACATCTAATTGACACAATATTATAGCTATTGCTTTTTTTATTCGCGAAAAAAAATTATTCCAAGCACACCATAGTTGAATGGTTTTCGAAAAAGGTGCGAAGTGGCTCCTGTTTAAAGGTAAAAAACTCAAACTTCCGGGAAAGAACCACTCTAAACAAGTAGATATTTGCAAATTCCATACCTTAGCGAATGATAAAATGCAAAAAGATCGTGCGGTTATGATCTTCTTCATTTAGCTATGTGCAAGCAAACATTGACGTTTTCACGGGTTCGTCTAATTTCGTCGACTTCAAAGGCGGCATTGAATAAACATTGAATTATAGAATCCATACTTCTAAATACAGATATATATAATTTAAACACTTTGTATAAGTTAAGAAAATGTTTTAGCTACGAAGAAGTCTTTGAGATATCGATATTTGATTTTTCTATTAACTTGGTATAGCGTGACTTTGATGTTTACATGTATACATTTCACGAAGTCGTGTCTGTGTCACTCGGTCAGCATTTTCTAGCGAATTTTACTATCCTTTATCCTTTTGTTTAGTCCGCTTAGTTTTGCTTTAATAATTATAGGAATTCAAATTGTCAATAGCATCAATCTAAAAATAATCTTCGTAAAGTTTAGTTTTTCCATGTAAAGTGACTGATTGAACTGATGTGATAACAACTAATAAGCTTATGTAAAGCGATTTTTCATAAAGTAACTTTGTTGTAGACGATTCGGTCGAGAGTTTGCATAAAATGGGATCAATTAATTTTTTTTTTAGCCAAAAGAAGGCATTTGTTAACTACCAAAACAGTTAAAACCACAAGGTTTTTTTATATTCTTGTGTTTATTTGCCCTTTCTTATTACTTTGACGTGCAATTCGCAGTTAGTTGATGCCGGACTTGCGAGAAATTAACGACTTCGTGAAGGGTACTTTTTAGTCTTGAGCAATACACGAAAAATAGACCTAACTAAAGTGCAGTTAAAAGCTTTTAACTTTAATCAATTTTAAAGTGAATACCATCATATTAATGCCGAGAAGTTATTTAATGCTGGGAATAAATTTTGTTTGGAAAAACATTATATTTTGAGAGCTAAGCTCTCCTCAATATACACTATTTTTCGTCTCGCCAATTGCTAAATTTGATCTCACCGAGGCCGAATCAAAAATCGCTTCTAAAAAATTCAATTTTTAATATTTCCCAAAACTAATAAGCTTTCGAATACATGTGAACCAAAAGAACTTTGTGGGTGAAGTATAAAGGAAATCTATTTGATGACCCGAAATCATCGGTCCGCTTTTAGTGAGACTGCCTCTTAAGCACCATCGAAAGTTTCATTCAGCGTGATTTTGTAGCAACTGCAAGAGAAATAGCTTCATTTACTGGACAGATTATCTATATACTAGTCCAGCACTAGGTAATATTACTCGTATTATGACTAGACATTGTATACTTTCTACATTGTGCGCCGACCACTGGGACTCAGTTTTGCAACTTGATCGTTATAGTTTCGAAGAAATATGTTTCTGGAAGAACAACATCAATCTGATTAATTCTCGATAAAAAGCCACATTGTTTCGCTTACTCAGACGCTAGTAATACGGGAGCTGGTGCAGTGATTACCCTAGCCTAGATAAAAATTACGTATGTCATAAACTGTGGGAGGAATGTGAACGCGAGAAAAGTTTGACATGCCGGGAGAGAATTAGAAGCCATATACCTTTCCCTAGAATCATTTGGCACTATGCTGGATGGATCTCATATCAAATGGTTTACCGACAATCAAGCAGCAGCAAAAATTGTTGAAATAGGCAGCATGAAACTTGATTTACATTCTCTCGCGATCCGAATATTTCAATACTGTGCTCTCAAGAATATAAAGTTAGAGATAGAGTGGATTCCAAGATCGGATAATGAGCAAGCGGACGCCATTAGTCGTATTATCGATCTAGATGACTGGCAAATTTCAGAAGAATTTTTTGAATTGATTCAAAACAAGTGGGGACCCCATACCATTGACTGTTTCGCTACCTATTATAACACTAAACTGCCTAAGTTCTATTCTAGATTCTGGAACCCAGGGGCTCATGGAGTTGACTTTTTTGTGCAATGCCTAGACGGCGAGAACTGTCTTGTTGTACCACCAGTGAATCTTATTTCCAGAGCATTACATTACATGCATGTACAATCTGCAATTGGACACATTCGTAACACCGTCTTGGCCTTCAGCAGGTTTTTGGCCTCTGATCGATCACAAATATAAACGCTTCGTTGTAAACTACGTTTGTGCGGAAGGAAAAGCGGCTCTCAAACTCGGACGTAATCGTAACTCATTACTTGGGTCCAGTCATTTCAGTGGTCTAGTTATAGCGTTTCGTTGTGATTTTTCGGTTAACTAACTGGGTAAGTTGTATAACGCAATCTAATTATTATCACGCAGGGAGGGTACATGCTCGTAAATGAAACAGTTTAGGCGCTGCCCTTTGTTCGAGTGAGGTCAATTTATACTGAGATTTGTGACGATAGTAAATCAGCACGGACTTCATGATGATTAAGGAATTTTGTGATTGTAAATGGCACTGGCCAATATGATGATTACGTAATTATATGTATTGCCAACAGCACTGGCTGGGCAGTAGTGAAACTGAGAGCAATTGCACTGAATAGCACTGGCTGTGTAATGATTAGATAATATCAACATATCGACAATTGTTAGAGGCACTAGCCTAGAGCCGGATGTAAGATGATAACGCAACCATGCATCGCAAACGGCACTGGTCTTTGAAGTCGGCACTGGCCGCGTATGTTTAGGGCGGGGGCCCTCTTTTACAAGTTTCCTCGAATGGAATTTTGATTGATTATGCTGAATGTTTGAAATTGCTTTACTAACTTCTGTTTCTATTATTTTGATTTATGCTTCTTTGCAGTCCATATGCGCAAGTCTCTCGTGGAAATGTGTACCGAAGCATTTACCACCCAATATCAACGAAGTACTAGACGTCATGATGGGATCCAGAGCTATTTCTACTGCGCGTAGCTACCTGAATGAGATTACTAAGTTCTATCGATGGTGTACATTAAAAGGAGATCCCGCTTGTAATTCCCTTCTCTAGTACTGTAGTTGCTGTGTATTTGATGGAGTTATTTAAAGACAAAGGAAAATCATCAAGTTGTATTGTCAGAATTCCCTTAAATGGCTCCATTCATTTTGTCCAACAGTTGGCTTAAATCCTTTGGATACTGGATTTTGTCATAATATTGTCGAAGCTGCTAAACGTTCTAAAGTGGCACCAATCAAAAAGAAAACCCCAATGAGCTCAACAATAGTGAAGGAAATAATCGAGAAGTATGGTGGAGATGATGACAATCTAAAAGATCTTCGTCTAGCTACACTAGTTTGCCTTGGATTTGCTGGATTTCTACGCTAAGTTAAGTTAAGTTAAGCAATATCAGACCTGTAGATTTTACGTTTGAAAAGGACTGTTTGAAGATTCTTATAAATAAAAGCAAAACTGACATTTATAGAAAAGTTAATATCTTATATATTGCTCGTACAACTTCAAAGTATTGTCCAGTTATGTTATTAGAAAGATACATTAAAGTAGCACAACTTAGTTTATCAAGTATTTTGCCATTGCTTCGTAGCATTTCTAAAACTAAACAAGGTTTTGTTTTGAGAAAGCAAAGATTATCATATTCAAGATGTAGAGAAATTTTCAAAGCAGCTATAGATTCACTAGGTTATAATTCCAGTGATTACGGATTACACAGTCTTAGGTCTAGTGGTATTACCACTGCGGTAGCGGAAAATAGTTCAATTTCTGAGAGACTATTAAAACTCCATGGACGATGGAAAAGCGATATTTCCAAAGATATGTATATACTCGAAACTCATAGTAATCGTCTAAAGGTTTCTAGAAGTCTCTGCTTATGAAACGTTATAGTTCCTTAATTTATCAAACCATATATATATATATATATATATATATATATATATATATATATATATATATATATATATATATATATATATATATATATATATATATATATATATATATATATATATATATGGTTGCAGTAACGTTGTCCACCTCAGAAATATAACTGTCACGTGACTGGGTATCTTGAATAGGCTTTTAGCTCCAATATATACCTCCAAAACACATTTGTGTTGTAGCACTTTGCTTTAATAGAGAGTAGGATTATACAACGAATATTTTGAGCAGATTTGCAATGAGAAAAAGCCTACATACGATTAGTCACGTGTCAGTTTATATATATATATATATATATATATATATATATATATATATATATATATATATATATATATATATATATATATATATATATATATATATATATATATACAGTCGTTTGCAAAAATTCTGACCGCATCAAAGTATATCGGGTGCATTGTGGGTAATGTTTATTTATGCCTTTGAGTGCTTTTATGCGCTCTTGGTACTATCAGAACCACTCATAATACTTCAATGGTACTTAATACATGTTATTGAACGAATTCTGAAAAAAATTGGAGCGTTTTAAGGCAGAATTACCTACATATCTATATACCTATATACTTATATACTTATATACTTTTACGGTCAGAATTTTTGCAAATGACTGTATATATATATATATATATATATATATATATATATATATATATATATATATATATATATATATATATATATATATATATATATATATATATATATATATATATATATATATATATATATATATATATATATATATATATATATATATATATATATATGGTTCGAATCATCCGTTGAGAGTGCTCGATACGATGAAGTAGAGCAAAATATATGTAAGGGTAGGAGTAAATTAACACAACTACAAATTCATCTCGACAAGCCTGTTTCGTGAGATGTGAGTCTCACTCGTCAGGAGATTTTAATGAGAGAAATATTCATAATCATCACTTATAAGTATTGTTGTTTATAAATTAGTATTCATGATCAGGCGGGAAATTTGAATGGGTGTTAGCTGTTGCGTAATAGTGTTTTGTTCCTATGTCGGCACGAAGACACTAGTTCGTTGCGCTTGTTGAGTGTAGAAAGTTCAGGTCGGCGGATAATAAAAAAAATTTCCTTTAGGCAAAGATTGCATCTCTTGCTTGCGCTGTTGTACACTCTGGTGGTGGATAACACGCGCCATGAGATGGAATGTTCGATGTTGTTGTCCTTTAATGTCCAAATGTGTTTACTTAGTTCGGTGGAGTTTCTGTAGCGTGAATGACGGAATGAAGCGGTGTGGTTTCTGTAGCGTGTTTTAAAGTCGTTTTCTGTTAGTCCTACGTATGTGTGTGAGATTGGATTGTCCTTTTGTGTAACTGTTGCTTGGTATATGACTGATGATTGAAGGCAGTTTTCGTTGAGCGGGCACGCGTCTTTTTGTCGGCAGTTGCATGTCTTGTTGTCTTTTGGGTCGATAGTGTGGTTACGCTCGGGTGGATTCAGTATTCTCTTGTTGTGATTGTCGATGATCTGTTTAGTATTGTTCATGCAGCTGTAACTGATCTTGATAGTATTCCGGTTGAAGATTTTTCTAAGCTTGTGGTCTTTCGGGAAGTGATTGTCGATTAAAGCGAGGAATCTGTGACCAATGTTAGTGCTGACGTTTTTACTGAAGGGTGGATTGTACCAGAGGATGTCGTTTCGTTGTCTGTTCTTTCGTTTGGATTGTGTTGGTGGTTCGTAACGTAGTGTGTATTGGTATCCACTGTCGTTTAAAGCTTGTTGGTATGGAGGCGCGGTTTGGTCGAAGGAGGTCTTGTCAGATGAAAGGGATGAAAGTCGTTTGTTGATTCCGGCGGGTAAGTTCTTTGTGGTGGTAGGTGGATGGTTGCTCTCGCAGTGGACATATTGCAGCCATTCCATGTGACTACACAGGTAGCCCAATACATGACATTCCTCCCCTTCTTTACAAATGGAACTTTGGTAATTACAAAAAACACATTAACAAAAACATTAACAAGTAGTCCTTGAGTGTTCAATTAAACGATCATTGTCCAATTCTTATATCTACGAGTGTTCAATCAAATGTCTAATCCGTCTATCTATGAGTGTTCAATCAAATGTCAAATGTCTAATCCTTATATCTATGAGTGTTCAATCAAATGTCTTATCCTTATATCTATGAGTGTTCAATCAAATGTCTAATCCTTATATCTTTCTGGTGGCTTTGAAGTCCTTGTAGATCTTCTAAGAGTAGGCATCTCTGCGCTTTCAGGCATCTCTGTGCTTTCAGGCATCACTGTAGAATCTGCTCCCGCACTTGTCTCTGCGAGAGGTGGTACTGTTACCTCAGGGTTGGGCTGGCTTAGCTCAACTGGTCTCTCTGGGATTTCGTCAAAGCTAGGTTGGACAAATTGTTTCACATGTTTGATGTTCCGTTTGTATCTCACCCCTTGAGGGGACTCAATAAGAATCTGGTCTCCGTAACGTGCTTCAACCTTATAAGGCTCACTTTCATAGGCAGGGGACAGCTTGTTTTCTCTTCTCTTCTCAAGCAGCACTAGGTCTCCTGTCTTCAGATTTTTCTCCACTGCATGACTTTTCTTGTCCGCATAATCAACGGAAGATTGCTTCTTTTCCGCATCATGATCTCTCACTTGTTGTTTTCTGTAGTCGATTTCTTCACCTCTTTCTCCAATATCGGGTAACTTCGTGCTTAGATTTCTGCCAAATAGCAGTTCTGATGGGCTCTTTCCAGTTGTTGTGTGAGGGGTCGATCGATATGCCAGTAAGAACTTGTTCAACTCAGTTCGCCAGTTTTGGTTTTCTGCGTGAGCAGCTCTCATCGCTTTCAAAAGTGTCTTGTTTTGTCGCTCGACTTCCCCATTCGCTCTGGGCCATAGCGGCGTTGTCAGCTTGTGCTCCACTCCCATCTCGGCCAGATACTTCTCTATCTCTGCAGACACAAGATTTGGCGCGTTGTCTGTTCGCAGGGACTTGGGCACTCCGTACCTAGCAAAATGAACATCTAATACCTTTACAATCTTCTCTGAGTTGGTAGAACGTGTTATGTCGACTTCCATCCATCTGCTGTAGTAGTCAACTAGTACTATCAAATGTTCACCAGTAGGCATTGGACCCATTAAGTCAAGAGCTAGGTCTTGCCAAGGCCTGTCAGATATCTTTGAGGCTTTTACAGGTGGCGGTCTGCACTCTCTAACGACGACTTGGCACCCATAACACTCACGACACTTCCTTTCTGCATCCCGGTCGATGCCTGGCCACCACACCTTGGTCCGTAACCTTTCCTTCGTCTTAACAATCCCTTGATGGCCTTCATGGGCAAGCTCGGTAACTCTCTTTCTCAACGCTGTCGGTACCACAATTCTTGTCCCACGCAAGATGACATGTCCAATGTATGTCAGTTCATTTCTAACAGGCAAATATTTCTTTGGGCAGTCCTCCCAGTTTCCACTTACTAAGCAGTCCTTGACTTTTCGTAGCTCTTCGTCTTCTGCAGACGTTTTCTCTATTTCCTGGACACTCATTGCAGCAGGTACTGACTGCAGGGCAACTGCCCGAACATACTCGTCATCAGATTTGTGCTGGTTGCCAGGTTTCTGTTCTGTAAGCCTCGAGAGAGCATCGGCTATATTCTCCTTAGACCTGATGCAGCGGACTCTGTAGTGGTAGGGTTGCAGGCGCAAAACCCATCGTTCAATACGAGCTGAGGGCTTGGACCTACTGGAATATATCACCTTCAACGGTTCGTGATCTGTGATTAGATCAAAGGTTTCCAGACCTTGAAGATATAAATCAAACCTTTCGCATCCCCAGACAATCCAGAGTGCTTCCTTTTCCGTCTGGCTGTAACGTCGTTCTACATCACTAAGACTGCGACTTGCATAACACACTACCTTACTTACACCGTCCTTTTCTTGGATAAGCACAGCCCCTAATCCGACGGGACTTGCATCTGTAACTACACTGGTGTGAGCATCTTTGTCGTAGTAGGCCAACACTGGGGCAGTGCTTTCTTTAATTCCACAAAAGCGTTCTGCTGTTCAGTACCCCATTTGAAAAGCGTGCTTTGTCTTGTCAACATTCGCAGTGGCTCGGAAATCGTAGAGAAGTTAGGTATAAAGCGTGAGCTGAAACCAACCATACCTAAAAAGCTACGTACTTCAAGAGCAGATGTGGGTGGAGTTGCCTCCAGAACAGCCTTGACTCTCTTTTCAGTTGGTCCAATCCCATATTTGGACAATAATAGGCCCATGAACTCAACCTTGTCCATTTTAAACGAACATTTCTCTTCCAAGTTTAGGGTCAGGTTCCTTTCTTCAAGCCGCTTGATCACATCTTCTAGGTTCTTGTCATGATCCTGGCGATCTTTGCCGTACACTACCAAGTCATCAGCAATATTTTGGACACCGTTGATCCCGGCTATGACTTGCCTGACAATGTGTTGGTACTTTTCAGGTGCTGAGCTAACTCCAAACATTAACCTCTTGTACCGGAACAATCCATCGTGGGTGGCAAAAGTTGTAATGTCTCGCGACTCTTCATCCAACTCTACCTGGTGAAACCCTAAACGAAGATCAAGTTTAGAAAATACTGTTCCTCCATTGAAATTCTCTAGTACTTCGTCTACAGTAGGAATAGGAATTCTTTCTCTAATAATTGCTTCGTTAGCACGGCGCATATCTACACATAGGCGTATATCTCCTGATGGCTTAGGCGCAACAACAATGGGACTAACCCAGGAAGTGGGCCCCTCTACCCTCTCCACAATATCTTTGTCGATCAAATCCTGTACTTTAGCAGTAACCTTGTCACGGAGCGCAAAGGGAACCCGTCTCGGCTTTTGTGCGACTGGTGCTACGCTTGCATCAACGTATAACTTAAGCTTGTAATCAGTTAGTTTCCCAATCCCTGTGAATACTTTAGGATATTTTGCTTGCAAAAATGACTCAATGTCATCAGTCTCAATACTAGTTGCACGTGTAAACCCAATTTTCAAAATTTCCAATTGAACAGATGAAGAATGCCCTAACAGGCACCGTCCTTTGTCAGTTACAACAAATTCAGACTGGATTTTCTTATCATTGATTTTCAATTCCGCTGTAAATTGGCCAATCACTGTGAGCTGCTTTCCTCCGTAGGCAAACAGTTTTTTATCACACTTTGACAAACTAGCATTCAGACCTTGTGCTTGTAACTCTTTATATTCTTTAACATTAATCAGGTTACTTACCGAGCCAGAGTCTATTAGGACAGGTTTAACAATTCCATTTATACTCACAGGTACCAATGGCTCGTTCAGAACAGAATTCACCCCAGTTTCTTGTCCCGCAACGCTAAATGCGAAGTTATTATCACTTGAATCTCCTTTATCAGCAACCACATTTGATGAACCACGTCTCTGACGGCCACGACCACGTCCTCTCCGTCCAGACTGTCCCGATTCTTTGCTAGTTTCTTCTCTTCCACTTCTACAGCAAACTGCAAAGTGTCCCGTTTTAGAACATTTCGCACATTTCCTTTTCCTGGCCGGGCAACTTTGGTCTTTCGCAAAATGTCCTTCTTTTCCACAGTTATAACAGTTGAGTTTCCTTTTTTCTTTCACAGAATTGACGGTTTCCTTCGAAATACCGCCGGACATATCCTTAACTTGAAGGTTAGCACTCTCCCATGCTCGTGTCTTGACGAGAGCTAACTCTAAGGTGATGTTGTTAGTTGCTAGTAAAAGTTTTTTCAGTTCCAGGTCTTTCACTCGCTCTATGAGTTGATCACGTAAATTATCCTCAAGAGTGCCTTCAAAATTACAATGTCTTGCTTGCTTTCGAAGTCTTGTTACAAACTGGTCAGCCGTTTCGCCTTCAAAGAACACCATTTGACGAAACACGTGTCTCTCGTAGGGAAAGTTATCCTCGGCTTTAAAACGATTATCCAGCTTTCTTATAGCTTTCTTATAATCATCATCACTGTCTGGGATCGGTCCAGGGTCTGGAAGATCTTCGAACAAATCTTGGAGGTCCATTCCAGCATAATGTAGTAATTGAGCGGTTTTCTTCTTGGCATTCGTTATACTTTGACCTTCGGCGTAATATTCGAACGCCCTTTTCCACTTTCTCCAGCGCTCAGAAACCTTAGAAGCCGGTCCTGAGAGGTCAAAAACTGGAAGATGACTTTTCAGGTCCATCCTCGTCGCCAATGTAGAGTTTTGGGCCACTAAGGCCGTCGAAATATACGAGTAAAAACACAACCTACTACACGCTCTCGCTTCACTTCTTTTACTCCCCAAGTTGGACCACGTGACTACACAGGTAGCCCAATACATAACATTCCATGTGACTACACAGGTAGCCCAATACATGACAGTGGTGTTAGGCTTTGTGTAGGGTCGGTATGTGTTCTTGGTTAGGTCGAGTGTGACGTCTAGGAAGTTGATAATCTGTTTGTTGACTTCAATGTTGATTCGAAGTCCGTTGTTTTTGACGATGCGGCATATGTCTTTCTTGATGTTTTCTGTGTCTCTTGGAGTTGCGTTTATGATGGCTAGTCCGTCGTCTCTGTAGAGTCCTATGTTACGGCCGAGTTTTTTCTGTAGTTGTGAAAGCAGGAAGCTCCCTACTAGGTCGCATGTTTCCGCTCCGTCATAACTACCCATAGCGACGTCGAAAGTTGTGTTACCTTTTTTTTGCCACGGTTGCTGGTTGTGCGTCAGGACTGAGTTTTTAGCGTGCATAATGATTTCATTTTCGTCGTTAGAGATGTCGTCGTAGGCTGAGGCGAAGATTAGTGCTTTGTTAAGGAGGTCTTGGCTGATAGAGGGGTAGAATTCTACAATATCGAAGCATATGAAGCTGTGTGAATGTTTGTTTTCTATTGTGTTAAACCATTCGATTACAGATGCGGTATTTTAATTTCCATTGGTTGATGTTAGTTGCTGCCTTGATCTTATTGTTAATGCGGTCGAGGATTACTTTGCTGATTTTACCTATTTCGGATTTGGTTGGGTTGATTAGTCGGCAGTTCGGTTTGTTTACAAAGTTCGGTTTATGGTCTTTAAGTGTAATAAACGCGTCTTTGTTTGCTGTAGTGTCCACTGTACTTCATCGTATCGAGCACTCTCAACGGATGATTCGAACCATATACTTTATACTTCGCTCCAAGTTAAGGCTTGTCGAGCACTCTACGATAACGACTATCTACATCGCCTCATCGAAAAAACAGAACAGTTTCTACGCAGAATGCGCTGGAAAGCCCATTTTTTCCTCAATCCAAGTACTTCAGCCTCCTCCAAACGCACATACGGCTTCAAGTCCACAAAGAACCCACCTCCAATCGACGAGCTAAAGGAATTCGAAGACAACCTGCTACTTATGATACACGTTGGTTCGAGTTCGTTCGAAAGAAACTTCGACTTATTTGTCTCAGTACACTTTCTCTGGATGAAGACGAAGCACTCGAAACGTCGCAGGACAAATCTACGAATTTCGTGAGACAAACAACTAACTAACTCAACAATAAATATTGTATCGACGAAGTTAAGAATGATTTAATAGGGCGAGCTTTCGAACTTATAGTCCCTCTTCAGGTCTGAGAACTCACTGAGTGTGGGCAAGCTAGCTACATTGTCAAATGCCCCAGCGCCAGAAAATATCGAGCTAGCTAACTAATCAATGACAATCATACTGAAAACGTACCAAACATCATCAATTTACATATAACTATAACATATAACTTTTGTTATTAAAAGAAAATATATTTCCGGAAAGGAGAGAAAGGAGACAATAAAAAGAAGAGATAGTAGAAGAAAAGAGAAATTATCAGGACAATACGAGGGGAGAATGTAAAAGAAAGAAAAACAAAATCTGTCTTAAATGAAGCAAAAAATATAACTTATTTCGTTTGGTTTCTCTGATCCTCAGTTCATCTTGAATCTTAGTGCTTCTAAATTGAAATGGGTTGTAGGTTGTGTTGGGCGTCGATCTGGCGTTCAGGAACGATTCCAGTGTCAAATCAATTAATCGAGATGGACTAGACTGCCTGATTTACGAAATGTTATTAATTCGTAAATTTAAGCCACGCTTGAATGTCCAGTCGGACTCAATTCAAGCGAAACAGATTATTTAACTAATTTAATTGTATTTTTTGCATTGTCCACCACTATATATATATTTCTCTCGTTGCACCATCATTTCACTTGAAAATGTTGTCGCGATGACAACGAAACCTCGTAATTGCAATTTGTATTCGCTAGTTTTCTTATTAAACTGTTTTGTTATTAAAAGAAAAGATATTTCTGGAAAGGAAACTAGAAAGGAGGCAATGAAAAGAAGAGATATATAGTAGAAAAAGAAAGAAATTATCAGGACAATACGAGGGGAAGAATGTAAAAGAAAGAAAACAAAATCCGTCTTAAATAAAGCAAAAAATAGAACTTATTTCGTGTTTAACGAAGCTATAAATTGAAACTGTGCTTTTAGGGATATTTTTACCTTTAGTTTCTTGCAGTTGCTATATATATATAACAGTCTTTAACTCCTGTCCCACCTTTAGTTAAACTGTGTAAACATGCTATATTAATGGAAATATATTTACCAAAACAACCCACGTGTTCATCAAAAATTACAATGATTGGTTGAAATAATTTGACCAACGTAATAATTGATGAAAAACATTTATATAATGTATTCATTTGACGTGCCCGTATTTCCATGAAGTGAAACTAATCAATTATGAATTTGCTAGAAGAAGAAGAAGAAGAAGAAGAAGAAGAAGAACTGAACAAAACTGAACAAGAAGAAAAAGAAGAAGAAGAAGAAGAAGAAGAAGAAGAAGAAGGAGAAAAGACAGACAAATACAAACTTTCAATTATCATTGTGAAAAATCAGTTTTAATTATTTAATAATATTAATAATATCTGCAGTCAGTAGTGTTTAAAAGAATTAAATTGAAGAATTAAGACATCGTTAATCATCGATAAAAACATGAATAAAACCTCCACATTAAATTGATAAATAAACTATTCCCTCGTTTAATTTCCCAGTGAATATACCGATAGTTACTGATAGTATCCTAACAACTACATTGCTACGAATAAACGAACAAGGAACTTGAAAGCCATCGTAAGGGTATTCAGTATATGTGCTACCATTTTTTTTTTTTAATTTTTAATTTTTACCCTTGGGTAAAAGTGTCGAGTATGCTCGTCGGGAATGTTCAAAAGCACCCCTAAAAAGATATCCTTTGAAACACAGGTAACCCAAGCAATCCATTTGTAAAGGAATGTATGTAATAACACGGCTTTTGTTATAATATTCCAATAAACAGCTGGATTTCTGAAAATAAAGTTTAGAATTAATATTAAAAGTGTACTTATTGTATATCATACGGAACATACGTAAGAGAAGCGGAGTGGGTACCTAAAATGGCTTTTTAAAACGCGAAATATTGAGAGGACACAGTAAGTACACTTCTTTATAAGCTTCTTTATAAGCTTCTTTATAAGCTTTTATTTGGCTTAATATCATTTTCTCTATGTGCTATTATGTTGTGGAACAAGCTTCCAATCGAAATTAAGGACAGTCCCACACTAAGTTAAATTGTAACTATACTTTTATATATTGTAATTAACTAACTTATTATTATTTAACAATTTTTCGCCGAAGGCAGGGGCGGATCCAGGGGAGGGGAATTGGGTGACTTCCCCCCCCCCCCCCCCCCCCCCCCCTCTTTTTCTAAGCAGTTATATCTTACGTCCGGGGTAGCTCCAGCATTATTGGGGTTTTTATATATCCGAAACCAAAATACCCCCCCCCCCCCCCCTTTCCAGAATCCCCCCTCCCTTTTGAAAATCCTGGAGCCGCCACTGGAAGGCGAAGTGATTATCGGTGAATATCTGCCGAACGGCGAGTCCTCGAGTCCTCAATGACGTGTGACGGCAAGTGAAAATGTATTCAAAACACATCGAAATTCTCCACTGTTTTTGCCATTTTCTCCATCTCAATCCTTTTTTTAACGGCTGAAAATAGCATAATTTTAGTGTCAAAACTAGTCTATATTTTAAAACGACGGAGGAATTAAGAAAAGTTCAAGGACAGTTTTTTAATCTGGCTTTCTTAATCAAACTGAAAAATAGTGTGATGGCGTCAGTAGCGCGCGCTCTTCAAGTCAAAATTCATTCACAAAATGTTCTAGTTTTTCTAGTTTTAGTACTTTGTTGTTACTATTATTTCCTTGTTTGACCAATAAGTTGTTGGATACTAAAACAATTAGACCTCTCGCTCTCAATTTCGGCATCTGAAACACTTCAAAAACGCGTATTTACGCCTGCTATTTTGTTTCTCATTATCCCGAGATTCAGAGGTGGGTATCGCTCATTATTCCGAGATAGCGAACCAATGAAATTGCTCCTCATTCTTTTTCTTCTTCTTCTTCTTCTTCTTCTTCTTCTTCTTCTTCTTCTTCTTCTTCTTCTTCTTCTTCTTCTTCTTCTTCTTCTTCTTCTTATAATAATAATAATAATAATAATAATAATAATAATAATAATAATAATAATTATTATTATTATTATTATTATTATTATTGTTATTATTATCATTATCATTAACATTATTATTATTATTATTATCATTATTATTAACATTATTATTATTATTATTATTATTATTATTATTATTATTATTATTATTATTATTATTATTATTATTATTATTATTATTATTATTATTATTATTATTATTATTATTATTATTATTATTATGGCAAGTTTTATTTTCTTTGGTGTGTCATAGTTACATTAACAAGCGGATAATTACGTCTGGGCTTAATTAAGTACATTTTTCTTTACAAACGTTTAATCCGCTTATGTATATTCATAAAACGTTTTAACGATGTTTGCGTTCTGGCAGATAATCCATTTCTGACAACGTTCAATAAGGAAGGTCAGTTCTTTGTCAGTGTTTGTTAAATTTCTTAGATCTTTCTTAAGTTCTTCGTGGAAACCTCCGAGAAAGTCGAAAACAACATTGATTTGTTTTACGCTTGGGCTTTTGTATAGTTGTTTTATGCCTGCGCGAAGCTCTGTATATTTTTCTTGTTTTGTTTTTATTCTGTCTGCAATTGCACCGACCTGGCAGACTGTGCCTTCAATTATTATTATTATTATTATTATTATTATTATTATTATTATTATTATTATTATTATTATTATTATTATTATTATTATTATTATTATTATTATTATTATTATTATTATTATTATTATTATTATTATTATTACAGTATTATTATTAATTCTAAACTTTAATTTTAGAAATCCAGCTATTTACTGTAATATCAAAAGAAAATCCTTATCCCTAAGAGTTACGACAAGCCTACCCGATAACTTTTACCCCCTATTAAATAGTTATAAAGTTAATTACTGTGCACGCAAACAATTTCAAGACTGAGACAAGGTAACGTGACGAAGCGATGCATATGTTCACCACTATGCTGGGTGATACAAAACATCCTCTTAGTCAATAGTCTAATTCAATACTACTAATAAATGATCATAATTATGTACAATTGTGTATTCATCCCTTACTGTCTAGAGGCGTAGTCGATCGAGTGTTTCTCTACAGTTCCCATGCAGAGTGTTAATGACGTTTATTATTGCTTTTGTATTTTTTTTTACTGATGATTGCTGTTTTGATATTAATCTATTCTATTTAGTACGATTCTTCTTTTCTTCTTTATTTATTTTAATTATTTTAATGTATGTAAGATTTCTCATTAACGTAATACTGTGTAAATGAAGATAACGAAAATTATTTAACGCAAAGATGACGAGGATAAAATTATTTATGAAGTTTGAAGACTCTATTTTTCGTTTGACTTGTGAAAAAGAAGTTTATAGTGGATAAAAAACAATTCCTAGGGTTGGGTTACCTGTGCTTTTTTTCTTAAAATTTAATAATTTATGCCTTCTAATAAAGATAAAATGTTGGAGGATCATGTAGTATTAAGCAGAATAGCACAATTCGTAGTTAAATATCACTTTTAATAAAGAAAGCAGTTTAATTTTGAGTCTGATTCATTTTTTTAGCCATTTTATAATAAGAATCGCCACTATAGAGCCTCGCTTTGATGTTTGGATGGTCATGTGACCAATGGACAATTCCCCTACTTGTGCTTAGAGACATACAGAATAACTTGTGTTAATTTGGTGAGATTTGGCAGTAAATACTGCAGATATATTGCAGTTTTGTTCACAGCGTCGCTTTCATGCTAAGCAATTTACGTCATTTTACAAAATACCCCCTAAAACTCCTCCGTGCAGGTTGATTTATTGGCAACATCACTTTTCTTGTTATTTAAGGTCCCCCAGACATGACTAGCCTAGTTGCTTGCTTTCCTCACAAAATTCCCACGGGAGCACACATGCTCCCTGACTAATATGTACAATTGTCTATTCATCCCTTACTGTCTAGAGGCGTAGTCGATCGAGTGTTTCTTTACAGTTCCCAGAGTGTTAATGACGTTGTATATTGCTTTCATTTTTTTTATTGAGTGTGTCTCTTTAGTTGGCTACCTGTAAACACGGTAGCCAACTAAATCTCAAATACTTTATAAATCACAATTCATAACATTATTTTCATTATATAGATTAATTCATATGATACATTCTACCACTCTGGGAGCTGTAGAGTACTCGGGAAATCAATATATATGTATATGCACACAATTTCATTTCGTGAGTTCCTTCCTCGTGGGATCACACCTTCCCTCCTGATCATCTTACTTTTCAATTTTGTTTCCCTCCTTCGCTCCCACGCTCCCGCTCACTCCCTCCTTGCTCACTCCCTCGCTCCCTTCCTCGCTCCCTTCCTCGTTCCCTTCCTCGCTCCCTTCCTCGCTCCCTTCCTCGCTCCCTTCCTCGCTTCCTCCCTCGCTTCCTCCATTGCTCCCTTCCTCGCTTCCTCCCTCGCTTCCTCCCTCGCTTCCTCCATTGCTCCCTTCCTCGCTTCCTCCCTCGCTTCCTCCCTCGCTTCCTCCATTGCTCCCTTCCTCGCTTCCTCCCTCGCTTCCTCCCTCGCTTCCTCCCTCGCTTCCTCCCTCGCTTCCTCCATTGCTCCCTTCCTCGCTTCCTCCCTCGCTTCCTCCCTCGCTTCCTCCATTGCTCCCTTGCTCGCTCCCGCCCTTGCTCACTCCCTCCTTGCTCACTCCCTCCTTGCTCACTCCCTCACTCCCTTCCTTGCTCACTCCTATGCTCCCGCTCACTCACACCTTGCTCACTGCCACGCTCCCGCTCACTCCCACCTTGCACACTCCGTCCTTGCTCACTCCCTTTCTCCCTTCCTCGCTCCCTTCCTCGTTCCCTTCCTCGCTCCAGCCCTTGCTCCCGCCCTTGCTCACTCCCACGCTCCCGCTCACTCCCTCCTTGCTCACTCCGTCCTTGCTCACTCCCTTTCTCCCTTCCTCGCTCCCTTCCTCGTTCCCTTCCTCACTCCCGCCCTTGCTCCCACTCCCGCCCTTGCTCCCGCTCACTCCCTCCTTGCTCACTCCCTCGCTCCCTTCCTCGCTCCCTTCCTCGTTCCCGTCCTTGCTCCCGCCCTTACTCCCGCCCTTGCTCCCGCCCTTGCTCACTCCCACGCTGCTGCTCACTCCCTCATTGCATACTCCCTCATTGCTCACTCCCTCGCTCCCTTGCTGGACACTTTGATTCATTGATTCATTCATTTCAATTTGAGGTAAAGAACCATCAAGAATATCAGTATTTTCTCGAAACATTCTAGTGAAGAAAAAGTCTCCAAGTTGATGATTGAGAGAAACCAAGACCATAAAAAGCAAGAGCATGGAAACAGATAAGAAATCGTGGCAGTCATCGGCACTTCCTTCAATGTGCATAGTTTTAAGGTCTTTCGGAGTGCATGTTGGAATTGATATTAATTTGTATGAAACCACAGCAAATCCCAATGCATATAGCATATAAAATTCAATGGTATAAGCTACTAAAATTACAATCTTCAATATATTGTTCGGTTCATTTTTCTTGAGAAATCTTGGAAGGAAGTTTAAAGTGAGCATAAGAGCAACAGATGTGATATGTTCCAGCATATATGAAACATAGAGTGTGACGTCCGCCTCAAAACCAGTATCCCTATGGTTATCCCATCATAGATAAGTACCAATATAAGAGTGACACAAAGTTCGTAGAAGTACTTTTTACGAAGGAGAGATTTAATAGTACTGCGGCATTCAGGCAATCTTCTAATTTCGTAGACAATCAGAAACAATGATGTACAGCTAATAGTTATTTTCCAGATAATCGCCATAATTTCGGGCAAGGGGTAGAGAGAAAAATTCTTGCATAGATTGCTCTTTCTGAATTCTCTGAAGAAACAGTCGCATAACCATATTGAGTACAGAATAAGACCCACAACACGGATTGCAATACTAATAAACATATATAAGTCCCCATATTAAAGATCTCTTCGCAGTTTGCACATTTACCGGTGGAACCATTGTGTGTTTCTTGTCTGGCCTCTGTCTTCCTGTCAAAAATTGAAAGTGTATCAAATATTTTAGTATATATAGCTTAGTTTTCTTTAATTTCGTTATTTAATTTTTGCTTTATTCCTTCTTTGCGGCTTTCTTTAAATTTATGTTGTTATTAATAGTTCATTAATCTAATCTAATTTAAAAAAAGTGAAAATATTACAATTGATGACAATGGAAACGTTATCTACCTCCCAGATAAAAAGTACATCCCCTATTCGCACGTTCGCTCGTCGCTCAAAATATGTTACTGAGAGAGTTTATCGAGCCTGCTGACCAGCGTTATCCATCGGAAGTCATATGTATATGGTATATGTAAATAAAGTTTGTCTTTCACTTTCGAAGAACGCTTGTTTAATTACAGGTAGCCCAAGCTATACATTTGTATGTTTTTTAGCAATACAACGAAATATATACAATGCAATAAAAATAAACATCTCTACCTCCATAGCAGTGACGTTTACCTAGTACGGATTTGAGCGGATAGAGAACAATAGGATTAGGGCTAGCTGCGTACCCTGGTATCTTATATACCTTCGGGGGCAGTTAAAGAAGTTACCGATTAGTAACCGAGTGACATGCGATCGCTTTTAATACTAGATAGACCAATATCACGAGATTGAAATAGGAGCTAGACATATAAAGACGAAGGTCAAGGGAATAACAACGCAAGCAAATAAGCGACCGTTGGTAACTATAAATAGACGGAGATTACAAGCGAATACAAACGCGAATGATACTCTGCTGCCCATGATCAGTGTAAACTTTTGAGCCCCAAGGTTTTGGCGAGCGTACCGTCGTATATGCATTACATCATCTTTCAAACAAGCACTCTACCAATTGAGTTTCCTGTGTAATGACGTAAGCAAGACCACCCCTCCCCCAGTTTGGGCTCCCTGTGTAAATACGTCACGACCTACCCCACCCCACTTGGAACTTACCCCCACCATAGTAGTCACGTTCTAACCTCTATAAGTAATCTCAAAATTTATACCCCAAATAATCAGTCTAACTTCCCATGTGGGACACTTCATTATATCATCGCACATAAAAGTTATCACCAACAACGAATGCATACTTGTTATTAATAACGTAAAAAATGGTGTATCTTTTCTAATTTTAAGTTTTTAAGCGAAATTATTTATATGCGAGAGGAATCTAACAACTCAAAAAAAGACAAAGACACGTAAAAACAACAAAAACAAACATACTGCATTGTAAATATTTTTTTATGAATTTGTTTACGTTGAATTTTAAAACGTGCACCCAGACACGGCTTAAAAACGGCTGACTCGTTGGGGTAAAATATTTCGTATAGCATTTCAGTTGCAAATAAATGTAGAAACAAAGAAATGTTCTATTAGAAAATCTAAAAATCTTTTCACTAAATTACAAATAAAGAGAGAGAAAAAAACAGAAACTAGATGGAAAAGGTTAGCCATATAAGGAAATGAAAGAAAAACAAGCAAAAAAGAAGAATAGGAACATAGATCTGAGAAAGAAGAAGAAGAAGAAGAAGAAGAAGAAGAAGAAGAAGAAGTCTAAGTTACTCTTTAAAAATATAGAAACATTCACGCCTCGCATATAATGCTGTTTGTAATTAATTAATTATGCATGTACGTCGGTGAAACTTTGAGAAAGTCTGAAGCAAACAATGTATTCATTTTGCGTGCCCGTTTTTCCATGAATTGAAGCTAATCAATTGTGAATCGATTACTCATAGCTAGTGTTATTATTAGTAGCTATTTAAAACTTTCTATTTAATTTGCTTAAAATATTTCGTATAGCATTTCAGTTGCAAATAAATGTAGAAACAAAGAAATTTTCTATTAGAAAATCTAAAAAACTTTTCACTAAATTACAAATAAAGAGAGAAAAAAAAAAACAGAAACTAGATAGAAAACGTTAGCCATATAAGGAAATGAAAGAAAAACAAGGAAAAAAGAAGAATAGGAACATAGATCTGAGAAAGAAGAAGAAGAAGAAGAAGAAGAAGAAAAAGAAAAAGAAAAAGAAGAAAAAGAAAAAGAAGAAGAAGAAGAAGAAGAAGAAGAAGAAAAGGAAAAAGAAGAAGAAGAAAAAGAAGACAGACAGACAGACAGACAGAAAGACAGACATTTATCATTGTGAAAAATCAGTTTTAATTATTTAATAAAATTAATAATATCTGCAGTCAGTAGTGTTAAAAGAATTAAATTGAAGAATTAAGACATCGTTAATCATCGATAAAAGCATGAAAAAAAAAAAACACATTAAATTGATAAATAAACTATTCCCTCGTTTAATTTACCAGTGAATTACCGATAGTTACTGATAGTGGCCAAACAACTCTTCAACTCTTTTACTCCGCCGGCTAAAGCTCGAAACGTCAGTAAAGTTAAGGTATCATGGAACACAATCACCCTCCAAACGATTTAAATTTCAAAAACCTTTCTCTGGTGTTCATATTATTAAAGACTATAGTTTAGGAAATAATTTTAGTGAAAAGTATTTTTCTGTAGTAGATATTTTGGAAAAAACGAAATAGGTGACGCTTAGTTGACATGAATCCATCAGCAACTGCATATGATAATATCATGTCACACAACAACCTTGTCTCATTAAAAAAAATTCTAAAAAGCGAAGAATTTGATTTACACTAGAAGAGTATCATAGTTTTTCAGTTCATTGCAAGAAACCTTTGTATTGCTTCAGATTAATTGATATATTTAATATACAAATAAGGTAATACCTAATAGAGGAGCTTCCAGTTTAATTTTTGTGGCTACTGCATTCTGGGAATGGGTAGCCACTATATATGTCATCGAGTCGTGTAATGTAATGTAAACTAGGTATAACTTCCATGTAGGTTAAATTTTCTTACATATCATTATGTATGTTTAGTATACATATATGGTACACGGTGTACATGAAGTTTATATCCGTAACTATACCACAGGAAGCCCACTTCGCACCGGGTAGTGGTACGTTGATCAATGATCAAGTCAATTGACTCACTTCCCTCCCGGTAGGTTTTAACTTTGTAATCGTTTCCAGCGGATTTTAAAATGGCGTTTTGTGCAGTCGTTTGGGCGAACGTAGAGAGAGTTTACGGCTCAATACCGTTAGCTGGTTCGAAGAAATTAGCATGGATTAATTGCTGAACAACACCCCTTTATGGCTCTGCGAAGTAATTTGCTAATCGCAATTGTTTTTTGTGGAAAAAAGCGTCTGAAGTGGCCGGTATTTGAAGTGCTGGTTCGAAGAAATTAGCATGGATTGTTTGCTAAAGAACCCCTTCGTGGCTCTGCGAAGTAATGTTTAAAGTCCGACAATGAGGACTGGACGGGATTTCAAGTCCGCGCAATTAGTTCCAGTCCGAGGCGTAATTCCAATAGGAATTAGTAAGTTAGTGGTTAGAAGTTCGAGTCTCGGTACTGGTTACCATGAAAATATTTCAGATGTCTTTTAATCCTTTAAAAAGTAAAGTTAAATAAGGAACTATGTTTTTCTGGGCTAATATTTCTAAGTGTCACTATATAAAGCGTTACCAAAGTATATTAAATCATTTCCAAGTACGGAGGACTTTGAAATGATTTCAAAGTACTTTGGAGCGGACTTTGAAATGATTTCAAAGTACTTTGGAGCGGACTTTCCGGGGTTTCAAAGTTCATCATGTGATCTAATTCGAGACACCTGGTTGGTTGATTACCTCATGAATTATTAATAAGTTTGCGTGAGAAGTAATTTTCTCATTGCAATTCTTTTTCGTGGAAACAAAACCGTCTGAAGTGGCCGGTATTTGAAGTGATTTCGGCTCTAGAGTGTCCAAACTTGTCATAGTGACAAACATCCATGGTATATCAATAAAACGTTTTGAATAATAATATGTCAAATTGTGGTACAAATATACGATAATCCGATTTTCCATCTTTAATAGAAGATTGCGTGACACAATGATTGACATGTCATGCTCACCAACAGACACTATACCATCCAGGGATGCCATCTCACAATGTCTGCATGGTATATCAATAAAACATCATGAACTAGACCCTGATAGCAGGGTGGACTCGTGCCCAGCTGAAAAACGTCTCCAGTGATGATTGTAAATTTGCTGCGGACTAAGCTTTTTATAGAAGTCAGATTATTCTATTTATTGTTGAACCATAAATTTTAAGGCTGTGAAAACAGTATTTCATCAGTGTAGTGGGATACAGTGGCGGATCCAGGAGCTGTCCTTAAGTCCACTGGACACTCCCCTACGTCGTACCTACTCTTATTTACTCCTTTGTGGTTTATAATAACAGTATATAATATATTATATATTCTCACAGGCCAATTGTTCTTGGTTAGACAATGGAAATAGATCCAGAGGGACAAAGTGCTGAGGCAATATTCTATTTTTCTATTTGTTAAATGAATCTAGTGCTATATAATGAAGTACTTGGATTCTTAGCTGCATAATAATAATAATAATAATAAATTTTATTTCTATAGCGTCTATATCACTACTTGTTCTAGGCGCTTTACAAAGCTAAGATATATATATATTATAAAATACAAATTATCAATAATTTACAATGCTAATAATATATAATGAAATGAAATAGTCTAAATAATTATAAAAGAAGGCAAATATACTTATGAAAGCTAAAAATTTAGATAATTTATAAACATGAATATATGATAAAAAATATAAACTTAAAAATATGATTTCTTAAATAAATATGTTTTCAAGTTCTTCTTAAATGAAATTAAAGATACAGTATTTTTTAAGGATTGTGGTAGTTGGTTCCATAGAGTTGGTCCTGCTACAGAGAACCGTCGGTCCCCATATGTTTTCAGTTTCGATCTCGGGACCTGTAGTAACTTATTTGTACACGAACGCAAAGAATAAGAACTGTTCCGAAAGTTTAACATATTGCATATATAACTTGGCGAAAGTCCATTAATAGCCTTATATACTAGTAATAAAATTTTATAAATAATACGGTATTCAACAGGTAACCAGTGTAAGTCAAGTAAGCTAGATGTTATGTGATCATATTTCTTAGTGAATGTTACAATACGTGCTGCTCTGTTCTGAACTAGCTGTAAACGGTTTAACAGAACTTTAGGCAGTCCGTAAAGGATAGCGTTACAATAATCCAAGTTAGTAGTAACAAAGGCGTGGATAATAGCTTCAGTGGATTCACGGTCAAGGTACGTTCTGATCTTACTAATGTTGTTTAGATGGAAATGACAAGTCTTGCAGATTTTTCTTACATGATCTTCCATGGTAACGCCTGGATCAAATATAACTCCGAGATTGCGGACTGAAAATGACGGTGGAATTGTCTCGCCGCCAACCTGGACAAAGTCCAAAGTGGGACTAGGACGATACCGTGAGCTTAGGAGTAGGAGTTCGGTTTTTTCTTCGTTCAGTTTGAGTCCATTGTGAATCATCCAATAGTTAATTTCTTTGACACATGCTTCAATGGTAGACTTTGCAGACGTGAGAAGATCATCGCATCCCAGATCAAATGACACATAAAGCTGAGTGTCGTCAGCATAAAGGTGGTATGTAAGCTTGTGTCTTTTAATGATTTCAGCTACTGGTGACGTGTATAAAACATACAAAATGGGCCCAAGAACAGATCCCTGTGGTACACCACATGTAAGTTGACGCAGGGACGATTTTGAACCTTCAATTTGAACAAATTGAGTACGTGATGAAAGGTAGGATAAAAACCATTTCCTCACAGACCCAGTGAGACCATAACGTTGAGACAGTCGATTTAAAAGTATTTCATGGGACACGGTGTCAAACGCAGCAGACAAGTCCAACATCAGTAGAATAACCTTGACCATAGCAGTTTCGGTGGAATGAAGCGCTTTGTATGCAGACTGAAGGGGCTCATGTAGACTATGCTTCGTCAAATAGTTGTTCAACTGGAGAGCAACACACTTCTCGATGATTTTAGACACTACTTTTAAGTTAGAGATTGGTCTGAAGTTATTAAACTGCGTAAAATCTGCGTCAGGTTTCTTGAGTAAAGGTGACAACACTGCGGATTTCAAACCCGCAGGAATATAGCCTTCTCGCAGAGACATGTTAACGATGTTAGTAATAGTTGGTAACAACACGTCGATACACGGTTTAACAATGGAAGATGGCAACGGATCCAAAACACAGGACTTAGAAAAAGATGATGTAGTCAGTTCCTTAACATCCTCTTGTGTCATCTCAGTAAAAGTAGAAAGTACAGTCGAACACACAACAGGTGTATCATTAGAAACACAGTCATCAGAATCAATAACAGTATCCTTTTTAGCTAGGAGATCATTGTGTAGCATGTTAATCTTGATGGTGAAAAAATTAGCAAATTCATCAGCTAGAACGCGGTTGTTGTCAGATGGTGGATACTGGTTGATAGTTGGCTTTTGAAGTAGTTTTTGAACCGTTTTAAACAACACTTTTTGATTGCCAGCATTTTCCTTAATAATAGATGAGTAATACTCCAACTTCAGAGACTTGATCAAGTTGTTCACGACGCTACATTGGTAGACGTAAAGCTCGCGGTCGCTGGCAAGCCGCGACGTACGCCATTTACGCTCAAGTTGTCTACGTTTCCGTTTCTCCATGGTGACTTCATCGGTATACCAGGGCGCAGATGGTCGAACTGTCACAACTCGTTCCTTCATAGGTGCATGTTTGTCTAGTAGAGATCGCAAGACTTCATCATAATCATTAACAACTTCATCGAGATCATCATGAGGTTTGAGGAGGACGGAACTTACAATATCCTTTTTAAAAGAACTCATATCAATATTACGTAGTTTTCGAGAAGTGACAACCTTCTTTTCATATCCGGGCTTTTTCAAGTGAAGTGTAGAATGAACAGCCAGGTGATCAGAGATGACAGGATCGGTTATTTTAACATCGCTTACAAAATGATCCATTGCATTAGATATAACCAAATCAAGGGTATGGCCACTAGCATGCGTTTTCCCACTGACATGTTGCACGAGATTGAAAGAGTCCAATAAGTTAATAAATCTACTTGCAGTAGTGTCACTAGGGTCGTTGATATGAATATTAAAGTCACCAACGATCAGCAAGTGTTTATGTTGTTCAGCAGTAATGCATTCCAAGAGCCAGGATGTTAAAAAAGAACCACTTTAGCCTAAAAAATTAGACTGGTTCTTATATGAAAGGTTTCAAGATTTATTTGGTCATTTGAAAAAAATTAAGATGAGTCTGAATATGACGAAATTTAAAATCAATGCAAGAAAAATGTTTTACAAATGTATTATCAGTTAGTTCTCAATGTTCATCATTCAGATGCTTTTACATAATTACAATTTATATAGCATAAAAAAAACACTAAATAAGGGAAATTGTTTTTACTTTGTAAACAAGAACCAGTTAAGAACCACCTTAGCCTGATTTCTCACTAAATACCAATTATATAAGAACCACGTTAGCCTAACCTTAAAAAAATAGTGGTTCTTCTATGTGGGTTTTTACTGTATTGTGTCTTTCTTATCACTCAGGATATTTGAGAACTGGAAAGAGAATGTAGTACATTTTTTTTTTTTTGGGGAGCTTTGTTCTTTTATGTCACAAAATGTTTTAATAAGACAGTTGCTATCAGTAATGTTGTAAGTTGTTTTATTTTGTTGAACAATACAGTTTATAGTAAACCAGAGAAACAAAGCATGAAACCGGCTGTTTTGATCAGTTAATATTTTCTATAATGCACTTCTTGAGAGATGTTTTATTTGAAGAACTACTTGATGCTCTGTAAACCATGGATGACTTATGTGCATTCTAGGTCAATAATGGTAACATATTTAAGCAATAGAAGCCAGTTCCTATGACTCTACCGGTGAAATAGAGCACGCGGGATGTTGGGAGAAACACGAGAAAAGTTATAAAATCACGAGCTGAAAGCGAGTGATTTTATAACTTTTTCGAGTGTTTCTAACAACATCCCAAGTGCTCTATTTCACTGGTAGAGTCATAGGAACTGGCTTCTATTGCTTTTATAATATAGCAATGCTGGTTTTCCGTAAAAACGTTGTTTTATTTGCTGATTAAAATTGTAATTCTCAAAACTAACACCAGTGCCCAATGAACCAATCACAATCAGTGTACTATTGAGCAATGACCAAGGTGCTGTTCACTTTCTTCCCGGGTCTTTTTGCTAGCTAAAAAGAAGGAATTTCATTTATAAATTCGTTAAAACATAGCTTTGGTTGACTTCTGTGGCTAAAAACAAAAACCTTTAGCTGAACTCTTGCATGAGACTGACATATATACAGCAATTCAAGCGAATTTGAGTGGTGAAAGCCGTGCCGACTGACAGCAATTTATCACACTGAGAAAAAAACAGTTTGAACAAGACAAGCTTGCTGTGTACAACGTTTTGAAGTTAAAAAGAACAAAGACCACATCTACAAGATTACTTAGGCTGCTGAAAGTATGTATTTATTTACTTTTAATCAAACCTTTGCAGGTTTATAAGGTTTATAAGTTTCTGTTTTCATTTTGACGAGACAATTGAAAGATAATTGTAAATCTGCCTTTTTGTTCACATTGCTTGTTTTCAAACATGGTTTATTTATAAGAATAAAAAACTTGAAAGCACATTTATAATTCTGTAATTGATTGTGTGTTTGTTTGTTTTTATAAAACAAAATATAATATTTTGCCGTCGATAAATTCAACGAACATGCAAGTTAAGCTTATTTGTTCAAGATTAATCGAGTTCAATTGCAAAAAAATCTCACTTATTCACTATGAAATTATCTTCATATGTCAAGGATAAAATGAAGTAAAAATTATTGCCACTTTGAAACGCTGTTTTCCTTTTGTTTTTGTTTGTTTTGATCAAATTCAACTTTTGACTTCCAACTTTACAGTTTGTCAGGCGGCGTATTTTCAAAGCCATGTCTCTGATTTTTGTCGCCTTTGAATTGCATTTCATTGCACCGTAGGCTTCAGGGTTTAGGTTACCAGAAAGTTCACAAGATGGAAAGTCTTTTTACGTTTTAATAGCCGTTTTTAGTAGATGTAGTAGCTTATAACAGAACAACTCTTATTAAAATTGTGAGCTGTCAATCAAAAACCATGTCTCTACCGGTGAAATAGAGCATAGCTTTTTTGAGTGAATCAACCAATCAGAGCTTACGTACTATCTAAGCTATATTATAAATATGTATATATGTGGGTCTGATTTATTTCTCCGCGACGATCATAATCATACACAAAACGGTATCATATATCTTTAAAATATTTGGTAATTCTGGCATCATTTTGTACAAAACTATTACAAATATCATACAGCTTAGCATGCTCATTGATGGCATCAAATTAAATGTTAATATGCTGCAATAAGAAAATATGGTTAACTCCCAGCAATATAATTCATGTAAGAGTTTATGTTATCACTGAAACCATCAGATTCATTTATAGATGTTAAAGAATAATTATCCAATGCAAAAGTTAAAACATAATGTTCTTCATCCACATGACCAATATTTATATATTGTAGTATAATTAATTCCTGTATATATACCAAATCAAATCAAATCCATTTCATTTCACACATTTACATACGGTGGCCCACAAGGGCAAAACACAACTCAATATTTGGTTGAAAACACAACAAAGTTTCGGAGAACAAAACAAAGTTTCGGAGAACAAAACAAAGTTTCGGAGAACAAAACAAAGTTTCGGAGAACAAAACAAAGTTTCGTAGAACAAAACAAAGTTTCGGAGAACAAAACAAAGTTTCGGAGAACAAAACAAAGTTTCGGAGAACAAAACAAAGTTTCGGAGAACAAAACAAGGTTTCGGAGAACAAAACAAAGTTTCGGAGAACAAAACAAAGTTTTGTAGAACAAAACAAAGTTTCGGAGAACAAAACAAAGTTTCGTAGAACAAAACAAAGTTTCTGAGAACAAAACAAAGTTTCGGAGAACATAACTGCCAACTGATACAAAACAAAATTCCGGGAGACTGGAACTTAGCTCGGACAACACATGGCATGACTGACTGAGTTTGGGCTACCTGTGGTCAGGGAAGTCGCTATGTTTTGTCAAAACTGCGGTTGCTGGGTGAGAAAAGACTACAAATATTGTCCTGGTTGTTGTACTTCATCTAGTACTTCAAGAAAGGAAGCCACGTCTGTCAATACTTTCACGGAATTTAAAGAAAAGAAGTCTAAGGAAAGGATCGATCAATATCAATCAACCGGAAAAAATAAGAAAAGAAAGATGTCCGATTATTTCCCCAGTTACTATCAACGTTGGAGTCGCATCTATGCTATCAGGGACTATGACACCGGTACGAGGAAAGTCTTTAAAAACTGTGTCAGCAAAACCTCCTTATGTAAGGCAGGGAGAAAGTAACTAAACCTGAACTACATTGACTGAAATTAAGTCAGAGGATTGTAGAGAGCAACAATAAGACACTGTTAGAGTTTTATGAAATTTTATTAAATTTTAAGGTAAAAAATCGAAGTTTCAAAAGTAGCCATATATCCTTTAGTAAATCAACACTAACAGTGAGCTTGGGCTACCTGCGGTTAGATCGTTTCTGAATGGTATGTCGTAGGCTGCTCTTTTCCTTAACGCCTCCTTGTGTATTGAAGGTTTTGCTGACACAGATTTGGTAACTTTGAGTGGTAAAAACTTTCCTCGCACCGGTGTCATAGTCCCTGATAGCATAGATGCGACTCCAACGTTGATAGTAACTGGGAAATAGTCGGACATTTTCTTTTCTTATTTTTTCCGGTTGATTGATATTGATCGATCCTTTCCTTAGACTTCTTTTCTTTAAATTCCGTGAAAGTATTGACAGACGTGGCTTCCTTTCTTGAAGTACCAGATGAAGTACAACAACCAGGAATATATTTGTAGTCTTTTCTCACCCAGCAACCGCAGTTTTGACAAAACATAGCGACTTCTCTGGCCACAGATAGCCCAAACTCAGTCAGTCATGCCATGTGTTGTCCGAGCTAAGTTCCAGTCTCCCGAAAGTTTGTTTTGTATCAGTTGGCAGTTGTGTTCTCCGAAACTTTGTTTTGTTCTCCGAAACTTTGTTTTGTTCTCCGAAACTTTGTTTTGTTCTCCGAAACTTTGTTTTGTTCTACGAAGCTTTGTTTTGTTCTACGAAACTTTGTTCTGTTCTACAAAACTTTGTTTTGTTCTACGAAACTTTGTTCTGTTCTACAAAACTTTGCTTTGTTCTGCGAAACTTTGTTTTGTTCTGCGAAACTTTGTTGTGTTTTCAACCAAATATTGAGTTGTGTTTTGCCCTTGTGGGCCACCGTATTAATAGGATGGTAACTATGTATTAAAAAAAAAATATCGTATTGGATTTACTAAAAAGCAGTCGTGGCAAATCTTCAAAACAAAACAAAAAGTTCTTTTGAAGTGGAATTAAAATCCTCAAGAATAAGTTCTACCAACTCAAGATCGATTTGAAAAGACAAGGATTTTAAAACAAGGTTTTTTATTACGAAAAACTTTGTGTAAAACATCATTTTGTGCTGTATAAAAAAACTTTAACGACTTTGAAGTAAAAACTACTAAAAAAGCTCGTTTATAGTAAGCATAAAATAGTCAATATTGCTAAATAAACAGGGATCCCGTATCTCAAAAATGTAATATTTCAAGGGCATATTTGATTTTCGAAATAAATTTTGACGTCTTAAGGTTTTAAGAGTGTGTCCATGATAGGACCAGGCAGTAGGTGCTACATGGGGGTTCACCGATTTTGCTCAAACTTGGTACATGCAGTTGTAGGTCCTAGTAAGTTATTTGTTATCCCAGAAACTCAGCTGGATCTGTCACTTTGGTGGGAAGTTAGACCACCCCCCCCCCCCCCCCCCCCCCTTAAAATACCCATTTTGCTTCGAAAATCAGCAAAAATATAGCTAACTTTTAATGAAACAGAAAACCTTTACTATTGATGACAGTGGTGTAAAACTTATTTCCCTATGAAGTACTGATATCAGTAAGTGTCACCAAGCAAGGAGGTACATTTTTCTTTTAAGCCGTTTCCATGGCAACAATTTGTTTCGGAGCAAAAATTGCCAATTTTGAACTTACTGTAATATCTCTAGGTTTAAAAATTAATATCTCAAAAGTCCACTATGAAAATGTCAAAAATGGCCAATAGTCAACTCAATCTATGTCTTAAATTACCAAAACAAGAAGAAAATCTGCGGGCACTTGTTAACCTTAAATTATATGACGGGTTTGCTCAACCCTACTATGTCAATATCACAAAATTCGAGAAGATTGATGCCCGCAAAAAAACTGGCTGAAATCCTCCCAATAGCATTAAATTGGCTTCTAATAACCAGGTTGAGTCTATAATATGCTCAATGTATCTAAATTTCAAGGATAATAAAATTTGTTTAAGGCAGAGATTTCTGTGACGACATATGTAAGGTAGTCGTACCTATTATCGCGCACATCCTATTATCGTACTTTTCGTAGAAAATAATATATATCTTCTGTTCTGCGTAAAACTCGATTGAAAAAATGGAACAAAAGAGTTAGTTGCAACAAAATAAGCAGCGATTATTGTTTAAATTAATTTTGAAGCAGTATATATGTGATATGTATTATTTTTTTACGAATAGCATGATAATATAATGTGCGCGATAAAAGGTACGACTTGTTTATAAGCACTTAATTCGTCATGCTTTGACTGCTTTATTTACCTTTCATTTTAATAATTTTAAATCGTGTTGTAAGCTGGGTTGTTCGACGGGATAACTTAGTAAAATCAGAAGGTGAGTAAAATCCAGTTAGCTGAAGCAAATTCCTTGTGTTTTTGGTTTATATCGTGAAGAATTCCTTTGTCAGACAGCTTGACAGGATGATATTCAGTCGTAGCTAGTCATAAGATTTCGTTTTGATATGATAACTTGTTGAAAGCTTTTGTACCATTGTAATCAGGAATATGTAGCTGGTCTTAATACCTTAAATGTACTATTTCAGTGTGTTCATGTAACGCAAATTACGGGACTCAATGGTTTCGAAATCGAAGGGAGGAGGGGTGATGACACAATCCATTTAAACCCGCTCAATGTTTTTTCTGTATGGATTTCGGTAAAAACAAAAAAGAAAATTTACGAATTTAACTTTGTTTTAATTCTCTGATAGAATATCTGGGCTGCTGGTGCTAGTGAAATGTAGAAAAATATGCATGTTAATTGTCGGTTTTTAACAGATAACGTCTCCTATGCTCACATAATATCAGTGTCGCGTCTTATAGATTTCATTTTACATCAAAGTCACCGGCATATTATTCAGTGATATGTTTACTTTGTTTTCTGATTATTTTAAATAATTTCAAAATATAAGGATATCAACTATCGTCTTGAAACATTTTTTACTATAGTATGCTACTGGTCTTTGATCTCTCTAGTTATCTGTGAACTCCTCTATCCCATTTATCAGGCTCGCACAATTTGTGCAAAGGATATTGATAATCGGATAGACTGGCCGCCGGTATACGCAGAGTACTTCTCTGTGCTTTGGACAAACAGTCATTATATCCGAACCAGTTCCAAATACACCAACTCTTAACAATACAAGACCACTCTCTGATATACTTGTTCTCTCAAAACTTTCAAATTATGAAAGTGCATCAGTTGCATTTCTTGTGCATTCTGTAAACGGAAATATGAAAAATCCTATCTCTACTAGGATATCTTGACGAAAGACCATTCGATGTCTATGACCATTTGTAGTATATGAAATATTCGGCGTTCGAATAGAATGACATCTCGAGCTCCAAAAATACAATATAGAAGTATTACATTGAAACAGTGAAGTGTATACAAAATTATCCAGTTTCTAAGACGCTATGCTAACTGAAACATTGTTACTTGCTTGCAGTCTAGATCAGTCGACAAGACGTCATTGTAAGAGTAATGGTCTCAGTTTATTGTCGATAACTAAGCAAGGTACAAGCATGCCAGTGATTTGATTTTTGTGCCTCATATTCCTGATATATTATAATGGTATAAAAGCAGGCTATGGGCTCCTGACAAAAGCTACTAGTAACAAGCTATGATATTAGTTGAAATCTTATGATCTACGACTGAATATTAATTTATCCTATCATGTGCTCTTACAAAGAACCGCTTCTGAACGATATAAATCCAAAATATACAAGCTATTTGCTTAAGCTAACTGGATTGTATTTACCTTTCTGGTTTTTGTAAGTTATCCCGTCAAACAATTCAGTTTATAACAACACGATTTACACTGATCATACCATTAAAATGAAAGGTAATCAAGTTTGCATAATTTCCAAGTAATTTGCATAAATTTCAAAACAGTATATCTACTTCACCAAAGTTGTTTCAACTGGGTTTTATTTAGTTTTGAGAGGTTTAAAATCAAAACCAAGATTGTATTTAGTTTAGTGAGATAATACAATAAAGTTGAAGGAAATAATAATGTTTTAATAGTTAAATGTTTTCACAGCCTAATTTGCATATGCCATGCATCTAATTAGTAAAAAAAAAAAAAAAAGTTTGAGGTTGATGTAGAGAAAGTAGATAAAAAGCGCAAAATGTTTGTATGACCCTAACTTAAACAACCTTAGCTTAGTAGATTAGAAAGTTTATCGCGCCCGACTTGCGAGATATAAGCTACTTAGTGAGGGGTGGTTTTTCATGACGAAAACGGGTATCACTTAGTATATTTCCCCTTTGACTTGACATTTACAGTTTTTATTATCCTTGAAATTAAGATACATTGAGCATAATATAGACTCAACCTGGTTATCAGAAGCCAATTTAATGCTATTGGAAGGATGTCAACTAGTTTTTTTGCGGGCATCAATCTTCTCGAATTTTGTGATATTGACATAGTAGGGTTGAGCAAACCCGTCATATAAGTTAAGGTTAACAAGTGCCCGCAGATTTTCTTCTTGTTTTGGCAATTTAAGACATAGATTGAGTTGACTATTGGCCATTTTTGACATTTTCATAGTGGACTTTTGAGATATTAATTTTTAAACCTAGAGATATTACAGTAAGTTCAAAATTGGCAATTTTTGCTCCGAAACAAATTGTTGCCATGGAAACGGCTTAAAAGAAAAATGTACCTCCTTGCTTGGTGACACTTACTGACATCTGTAATTTATAGGGAAACAAGTTTTACACCACTGTCATCAATAGTAAAGGTTTTTTGTTTCATTAAAAATTAGCTATATTTTTGCTGATTTTCAAGCCGTTAGGCAAAATGGGTATTTTAAGGGGGGGGGGGGGGGTTGGTCTAACTTCCCACCAAAGTGACAGATTCAACTGAGTTTCTGGGATAATAAATAACTTACTAGGACCTACAACTGTACCAAGTTTGAGCAAAATCGGTGAACCCCCATGTAGCACCCACTGCCTGGTTTTGCCTGGTTCTACCGTGGACACGCTCTTAAGCTGTAATTGGCTGAAAATTATTATCAAAATACCCTGGTCACCAGAGGCTTGCCTAACTTTCTCCCTGGTGCGTATTTAGACTTGTTTATTTTTTGTTTGTTTATTTTTTTGTTAATGGGTCGTTACAAGGGACATTTTCTCGTGACTGATCCCGATTTTGTACACAAAAGTTTGATCCTGGCCTGCTCCCAAAGCCTCGCGCATTTTGATCGCTTACCCTTGAATTTATTCATATGATCCCGATCCCTCTTTTGTGAACCCTTATTCCAGCTGATTCTGACTATATGTGATTCCTGATCCGAGGCATGTGATCCCTGATCCCACATCCCTCGTCACGACCTTGAGATCGAATGTTATAATTTAACTAGATACGCTGTAGTACATATGTACATGTGCTAAACGGCAAGACGATTGAACATACTATATAAAGAGGCCATTTGCAATGGGACTCAGCATTATTTCTGTCAGTTCTCTACCACGCATGCATCAGTCTATCAGTGGTATTCACACTGCTCATGAGAATACTGGTTCTATTTTTAATCCGTCAAAGCTTGGCATAGCAGCAGGCGCGTCTAACAAGGCTTGAGTCGTATATAGAAAGGATCGATAAACTTCTGAATATTTAACCTGCAGAGTTACCTCCATCATCTGTACTTAGATGTACGGCACGTCTAGAGTACGAATGGTTTCCTGTTGCACTAACTGTGACTGCCGAACTAAGTGATTTCTATATCTCCTAAGTGGCTGCGATTGCTGGTCACTTTTTCCACCTGTGAATTGATCCTACATGATCCTTCTTTTGCGCTATTTTAGACATTTCATGAATAAAGCACTTCTTGAATTTTCAGGGTTTTTTTCATCTGATGAGTGTAAATAGAAACCACTTGTCGCACCTCACTATCTACAAGCTCTTTTGGCATTGGCTTGCTCTTCTAAAGGCCCGTCCACACTAACCCGGATAAATTTGAAAATGGAGCTTTACTTATTTGGTTAGGCTAATTCTTCAATATCATGCGATTGGTAACACTGCTTCTTGAATACCATGCCGTTTGTTATAAAAGGACTCTTCGTCTATGTAGTCCCAGCACTCGGCAAAGTCCATGAGGTTGCTAGTGGCTGTATTTAAGTACGAGGTCTTATTTACTAGCAACCTTTTTACATACCTACCGCAAAGTCGATCTTAATGCTAGAATTGTAAGCCCTGTCCACACCGCCATGAGCTCATTGCCCTACTCTTAGTCGAACAGTTACAAGTGTGTGGTGTGTGGAGAGACGGGACCTCCGGTTTTATAATTACATCCTTATCGTGAAGAAGACGTGAAAGTCTAAGTATTTGCAAATGCCGATTTACATCATCTTCTTCTCAACTATTTTAAGACCCTGAGTATTGGTCTGGCCGAGACGCGAATCCCACACTTCCCGCACGATAGCCCAACACTTGTCCAACTATACCAACTGGTTGGCAAACCATCAACTAAGGCCCTGTCCACACTAGTGCGTTTTTGTTTGGACATGTTTTCGTTTGATTTGAAAACGCATCGATCGCGTCCACACTACCGTTTTGTTCCGTTTTCGACAGTCCACACTTAAACGCTCAAAAACGATCGAAACGATGGTGTTGTGTAAGTTTGACAATATGCGCATGCTAATGTGGTACATGTACATTTGACGTAAGCGTTTTCATTTCAATACGTTTTCGACCGTCCACACTAATACGATATGTATGCGTTTTCATTTTGATCCACTTTCAAGAGCGTTTTCACTGAATCGATGCGGTTTCAATGATACACTCATCGTATTAGTCTGGACGGAAAGCCTACATGTAAACGGATCAAAATGTATAGTTTTCAAACTAAAACGCACTAGTGTGGACGCATCCTCGGGAACCCAGGGGTATTCTTCTGTCGCTCGTTTCTCGCTTCCACAACATATACCCCTGGGAACGTAGTCTGTTGGAGCTTGTTCCGGAAGTCAAAATTCAGCTCTTTCCTGATTGGTCGACCTTATTAGGTCGACCAATGAAAATCAAGATAACCATTCAAAGAAAGTCGTTAAATAAGTTTGAATTTTAACTTCCGGAACAAGCTCCAACAGACTACGTTCCCAGGGGTATATGTTGTGGAAGCGAGAAACGAGCGACAGAAGAATACCCCTGGGTTCCAGAGGATGGTGTGGACGTCGACGAGACCTAAAACGGCAAACTTGCTAAACCGAGAAAAAGACTATAATGTGAAGCGGGTATAAATACTTCACACATCATGAATAAACATTTTTGTTCTGAATTCACAATAAAACAAAACTCTAATAGTGATTTTTATCTTCACTTCTCCAGTGAAATTCATTCAGAAATTTTTTCGGAAATTTTAAAATTTCAATTTTGAGATGCGGGATCCTTGTGGTGAGAAGTATTCTATATATTGATTTTTATCATGTTACTTCAACAAATTTGATTGGAAATTGAAAATATCTGTACAGAAGCACTATTCTATCATAATCTAATGGAAATATTTCTATCATTTCATATTTGACAAAATTTAACAGCTTGGTCAATTTTTTTCCAATTGTGGGGTCCCTGTGGTCAAATGATGAAATCTTTAATTTGATTTTTGAGGATGTTCCACCGAAGGGACTTTTGGAATTTTTAGTATGTTGTTAAGGACACCTATCCTAACATAATTACAGTTAGAAAAGTTCTATTGCAATTTGTTTGGACTCAAACCACAGATTGACTGGACTATCAGTCTATTTACGATTTTTTTGGCGGAAACGACAAGAATATTTTTCGTAGCAAGCACATGCGCTTCTAAAGCGCATTTAATTTTTTTTTGTCAACAAGCCATTATTGTAATTATTGCAAACAAACGAACTTAAAACTTGATGTGGTGAATTGTTTATCGTGAGACCGTAAGTCAAAGTATAGGGTTACAGCATAACGCGCCTTACCGTGGCCACCCAATTAAAGTTTTGTACAAGTTAGCTTAGCGTTCAAAAGTTTCACTTTTCAAATTGTTTGCTACACCTTTTCAAAATTAAACATCCTGAGAGGTTTTTCAGCCACTTATAAACTTCACTCTTGTCTTCGCTTTGAACATTTCAAAGTGTTTATCGTTTCACTCGGCGTGTCTTTTATATTACGATCAAATTCTCGCTTTCTGATTGGTTAACTTGTACACAACTTTAATTAGGTGACCACGGTAAGGTGCGTCGCGCTGTAATACTGTTTGCTGGTTTCAAAGCTGTGCTTGGTATCTTCTAAAGAAGTTAAAAAAGATAGGACAGAAAAACAGGTAGTTTGTTTGCCGTTTATTGACTTGTTATAAACCTAACAGAAACTTAGATATAGCTAGCGAACTCTTTTTAAAATAACCATTCAACCATACGAAACAAATAGTAAGATTTATGTAATATATTTCTACAATTTATATCAATAACAGACTGCAGTGTGATAGTAGTATATCAGTATACTAAAGTACATTTCTTAAATACCACTATATAGTTGTTTACGACGATCATACGTATTAATTATGGAATCTAGACATAATAAGTTTATATGTTAATTGACTTGAAGCAATGAGGTGGAACGCACATCAAATTTAGCCGTGTGTTCAAAATCGATGTTTATTATTGAATAAATATTGAAAGCTATGCGCTGATAGAATAGAATTTTTTTCTACTAGTAGTCTACATTTGTGTGTAACCCGTCACATTTATTAGCTGACTTTAGCGGTTATTGCAATATTGCACCTACTTAGCGGTCTTAAACCAAAAAAAAAAAAAAATGCGATTAATATTCAGTATATAAGCGACATAACTATACGTGTGTGGAGGTAAATCAGCAAAGGAGTCTTGTTTTTGATGAATAAAATTTGTTGAAAATTAATGTGTTAAAACTGGTTTATCAGTTGTCAAATTTCGATGGATAATGAACCTTTATTATATACAAGTTGGAAATCTACATAGAAGGAGCAATTTCATTGGTTCGCTATCTCGGGATAATGAGCGATACCCACCTCTGAATCTCGGAAGTAAATTCGCGTTTTGCAAGTGTTTCAGATGCCGAAATTGAGAGCGAGAGGTCTAATTGTTTTAGTATCCAACAACTTATTGGTCAAACAAGGAAATAATAGTAACAATAAAGTACTAATATAGGGTTATGCTACGAGTAGTTACTCTTGTTTACAAGGTCTTAAATGGCCTTAGTCCTAACTACATTAGTAATATGTTCAAGCCAATATCAACTATGTCAAAACGTACCACTAGGAGTTCAACTAACAATAATTTATGGTTACCTAATGCTAAATTATCCATTACAAGAAACAGTCTCCGCTATAATGGAGCGGTATTGTATAACAGTCTACCTGTAGATCAGTTAGATCTGCAAAATCAATTAAGATTTTCAAAGAAAAATCATATAATTACTTTTTGGACATGCATGCTATCTCTTCCTAGAACTTATTCAATGTAAATTACATTTTATGTATTCTCTATTTCATATTTAAATTCTTATATAATGTATTATTCAAATTTTTAGATATAGCATATGTCTTTTTATCAATATCATGATTTATTTAATTTATTTATTCTTACTTCTATACAAATTATTTATTTCGAGGACTCGCCGTTCGGTAGATATTCACCGACAATCACTTCGCCATCGGCGAATAATTGTTAATTACTTTATCTTCGACAACTTAGTGGAAATTTGATGCTGATCGACCTTGATGATCGGGAACAGTGTAAAATTTAATTTTTTGTTTACAGATTCTATACGTCAAAAAAATGAATTCAATTTTTGTCAACATTTCGTATTTCGTGTATTTAAATACTCTATAGTTGCGAAGCCTTGATTTCTATAATACTTCAGGATGTATTTGTCGCATATGCTTGGTGCAAAAAAATATTTTTGTTATTACAGATAGATCATGCGATGTGTTAATTTGATAAACATTTCACATGTATTTCATGTTTAGAATGAATTTCGCATCAATATCTATCATAGTATTACAAAAACGTGCACATTTCAAATTGTCGGGAAAATCGTTCTTGTGACGCTATTGGGTATCACCTCATTGCTTTCAGTCCAATACTAAAACAAACTCACCGCAGAGGTTACATATTTCGATCTAAATATCAAACATACCTTAACCAAGTCAGCTTGCATCGAGAAGTTTCTGGTCATAATATTTGATAAAATTTAATTATATAGTGACAATGCTCGCCAAGTTTCCAGCTGTGGTGTTCTACTTCGCTAAACTTCTGAATATGGGTGTTGGCTTTGCTCACCTGGAACAGCGCGAGTATTAGCCGAGAGAACGAAATATTCATAAAATATCACAAAATGATCGCCTTGGTGAAGTTTGTAATATGGCCAAGTTTCATGCTTTTATCACAAAACGAACATTTTTGGTGGGTGATTTGGTCCGTGCAGGAATTTTTTTTTAGCCAGCTGGCATACGCACGGAATTAATTTGATAGAAATGCAAAGATTTGAGTGGCAATTTTGGCTTGCACGAAATTGTATTTTCAAAATCACCCACAGCGGTAGGGGGTGGTATTTTGAATCAAATCTGAATACTAATATGGACTGAATTTACGGTCTAATTATTGAATTCAAAAAAAAAAAAAAAAACCTAAATATAAATATAAATGATTAATATAAATATAAATGATTATATAAATGATTCAATCTTTACATGAGTAGTTGAGCTTGCAATTGAGTAGCTTTGTGAGCTTAGGAATGTTGAAATGAGTAAAATAATTTGCTTAATGATTACTTTTGAGCAAGTTTATGAACGTAAGAGTAGAAAAATGAAAATGGTGAGTGGTTTCAGCAAGTTTATGAACGTATATCAAAAACTGAATGTGTATAAGTCCCTAAATAATTTAATCTTCAAATGAGCACTTGAGCAAATAGTAAATGAGCGCATTCAAAAAAAAAGCCTATAACTCGTGAGCGTATTCACTCCTGCAGCATGGAACATACAAGAAAGAAAGAAATCTTGTTCCAAGAATCTAAACGCTCATTCTTTTACAGCGCTAATAAATTATTCGATGTTACTCATCTAACGTTGCTTTTATGAGAGTTGAACAATATATCTAAATGTGCAGTTCATTAATGCCGCTCTAATTGCTTTCGTTATTTTATTTTTTGCTTTATTCCTTCATTGCGGCTTTCATAATTTATCGTGTTATTAATAATTAATCAATCATTCTAATCTAATTAAAAAAGAATGAAAATATTACAATTGTTGACAAAGAAAACGTTAGCTACCTTTTATATAGAAAGTACATCCCCCACTACCCTGGTCACCAGAGGATCGAAAAACTTTCTCTCTGCATGTAACGTAGGGTCGCTTCGTGGCTCAAAATATGTTACAAAGAGAAAATTTGTGGAGCCTCCGCTGATCAGGGTTATCTCCCACTGGACGTCAGGGCTCACTATTTATTCTCTTTCACTTTCGAAGAACTCTTGTTTAATACTATTTATATATTTTACGATCGATGGCTCAAAGGCTGTAATGATGTAATTAATTTGAAAACAAATTAGTAAAACATTAATAGACTAATGAATTGTTATGTAAAAAAAACATCAAGTTTTGAGATATTTTGCATGGCTTGTTATTGGGGTCAAAATCGGTCTGGATCCGAGTGTAGTAAATACAACTTATAGTAGGTAATTGTAGCCAAATCTAGGTTATTCAACTCATTGTACCTTTTGGTGGCTCTTAAATGTATTAGGAAATAACATGTGTTACCTTAAAATGCTTTCGGTGAACACAAACAGATGATAACTGTAGGTATCTGCAACGGCCGACTAAGTTGTAGCTTTACTTTCGAGAAACAAACTGTTATGTCGAGTTCTTAGAAATCACGAGACTCATACGTACCGTATGAGTTAATCAAAAGGGGATTACCCAGATATTACGTTTCTAATTAGTTTGCATAACAAAAGCTCCCGAAAAACGTGTTTTCCAATTTCAAAATATGCTGGAGGTCAAGTTTGTAACATATAAAGACAATTGAGCACAATTTCATTTTTTTTTTTTTTGCTGTTTCTTTCCTTCGTTTTAATACGTTTTTAACTCGTGAGTTGAAAATCTCAGTTTTTAATGTCCTTTTTTACAAGTTTTGAATATAAAATGTAAAAGAAAAAAATCCCATTCATGAAAGATCGGAAAGGTATGGTAATGAAAAACCATTTATAAATATTTATCCTGTAGTTGCGGACACGTGGTGACAAGAATAAGGGGCATCAAACATTTTAAAAAGGCATTGCAGTCGGGTTCACAGTCAAGCATATCTATACTGGCCTACCTATCAGTAGTTAATGCTGACTTTCAATATTGTCATTTTGAAACTATCTGAATGGTACTAGCTAGAAAGATGTTTTCTCCCAAAATTGGTATTCTGAGAGGCTGATACAAATTTAGGCAAATAATATGGTTTCCAGAAATTGCAAACTAGTAAAAAAGTGTAACTTTTGCATTTTACTGCTAAACAGTCTTAATTTTTACAATTGTAAAGCGCTTTAAAATATCCAATAATTTAGGCGCTATACAAAACTATTATTATTATTATTGATAACAAAAACAATGTAATTAGCCCATAATTTAGCAGTATTAACAAAATTGCTTGATGTTAATGAGCTTCAGGTGGACAATTGTAAATTAAATTTAGTTAGCTTTATATATACAATCAATTCCAAGTACGCATTAGCGTTATTATGTATTTTAAATTTCCATTGTGTTTGGTTCAAGCAGCCCTTTAAATCACATGACAATATGAATTTATGCATGAAAAAAGTAATTATCAATATGAGGTATGCATTTACATGAACTAGTTATTTGAGCACATTGCAAACACTGCAAGCTAGTGTGCAAAATAAATATGAAATGAATGGCTAAATTTTGCATACTATAAATTGTTTATATGCTAATATTAGTAATAATGGTAGAGTGCATACACTAAATCCATGAAAACAAATAATAATTGTACCGAATAGTGATAATTTACAATAGAAAATATTTACTATTAAATAATGCTCATGAATTTGGTGTAAGCACTATAGGATTTTTACAATTCCATGAAGAAAGCATGCCGTGGTCAAGCAATTATAAATCATACAATCTGGTCGTGATGTAAAAATCGAAATCGTAGAAATCGTCTGAAAGAAAGAGCTTTAAGCTTAGTGTAGTAAGTTTGTAGATAGAAGAAAGGATAGGCACACAATAAAGAACACAACACACTAGAGCGGGCATAGAGACAGGAGGAGCCAACGGGGGTGTTCTTTAAAAAAACTGTTCTTATAAGTAAATTCCTGGGAATTGAATTCTGCATGTACCTTGACTATTCTATTCTATTCGTTTTTCATTATATACATCCTGTCATTCTGAAATTACCTGGAAAACGTAAATTTTCGGGTAGCCCCGTTTCTCTTACCAATCTCAAACACTGATATTTTTGTTTATAATTACCCGGGACCATTATTCTATTCACCTCTATATCAGTTGAAAACACTGCTAAGCATTTTTTTTTTTGGTTCTAAAAAAAATATTTTCCTGGGAAACATTATTCACGCAATCTATATATTTTTGGGGGTTAGCAGGTTAGAGAATTTTCGATTTCCTGGGAAACATTCTTGGGCCAAACCAAACGTTTCCTGGGACTCAAATTGTAAACTGTAGAGAAGCACATGGCAAAGGTGACAAGTCGAAGATGCAAAGCCAAACCTACCTATTTCGGTAATAAAATGTAGAAATCGTCTGGAAAAATCAGTGTTAAAGTTATTAGAGTAAGTTCTTAGGTGGGAGAAGGGCAAGGAATTCACAAAACAGGGATTAGATCGACCACAACAATACAACAACTTACCAGTTCGCTTGTCAAATCTGAAGATGCCGGACGGAAGCGAGCACATGGCTCTATTTATAAGAAATTGTGGGTCAACAGATGGAATTGTGAGTCCAGAGTATTTTCACTTCCGGTTTTCTTGCCGTAAATCAGTACTGCTGACTTGCTCGCTCGCTCAGGCTCGCTTCGCTTCGTCAGCAAAAAGTAGTGGTTTGATTTATTCTTTATATATTTTAATATTCAATCCCACTATGTCCAGTCACAGACAGACAACAAATACAATCTTCGGTTTATCATTGTTTTATTTAATGTTAAAAATCAGTTTTAATTATTTAATAATATTAATAATGGAGTACAAACACTAAAAGTGTGCAGCATAAATACCACTAAATACTGCTAAATTATGCAAATTCTTTTGTTCTCTATTGTTTAATCAACACTATTTAGCCGGGTAAATAGTACAAAGTATTGCACACTTTTAGTGTTTGTACTCTAGCTGCAGTGTAGTGTTAAAAGAATTAAACTTTATGTGAAGAATTAAGACAATATAACTGAATAAAACCCCCACATTAAATTGATAAATAAACTATTCCCTCGTTTAATTTCCCAGTGAATATACCGATAGTTACTGATAGTATCCTAACAAGTACATTGCTACGAATAAACGAATAAGGAACTTGAAAGCCATCGTAAGGGTATTCAGTATATATGCAACCATTTTTTTTTTTAATTTTTAATTTTTACCCTTGGGTAAAAGTGTCGATGCTCGTCGGGAATGTTCAAAAACACCCCTAAAAAGATATCCTTTGAAACACAGGTAACCCAAGCAATCCATTTGTAAAGGAATGTATGTAATAACACGGCTTTTGTTATAATATTACAATAAACAGCTGGATTTTTGACAATAAAGTTTATAATTAATATTAAAAGTGTACTTATTGTATATCATACGGACCATACGTAAGAGAAGCGGAGTGGGTACCTAAAATGGCTTATAATTAAAACGCGAAATATTGAGAAGACTGACAGTAAGTACACTTCTTTATAAGCTTCTTTATAAACTTTTATTAGGCTTAAGATCATTTTCTGTATGTGCTACTATGTTGTGGAACAAGCTTCCAATCGAAATTAAGGACAGTCCCACAATAATGACATTTAAATCTAAGTTAAATTGTAACTATATTTTTATATATTGTAATTAACTAACTTATTATTATTATATATTATTATTTTCATCATCATCATCATCATCATCATCATCATCATCATCATCATTATCATTATTATCATTATTATTATTATTATTATTATTATTATTATTATTATCATTATTATTATTATTATTATTATCATCATCATTATTACTATTATTATTATGACTTCTTTATTATTGACTTGTTTATTATTATTATTATTATTATTATTATTATCATTATTATTATTATTATTATTATTATTATTATTATTATTATTATTATTATTGTTATTATTATTATCATTATCATTATTATTATTATCATTATTATTATTATGGCAAGTTTTATTTTCTTTGGTGTGTCATAGTTACATTAACAAGCGGACAATTACGTCTGGGCTAATTAAGTACATTTTTCTTTACAAACGTTTAATCCGCTTATGTATATTCATAAAACGTTTTAACGATGTTTGCGTTCTGGCAGATAATCCATTTCTGGCAACGTTCAATAAGGAAGGTCAGTTCTTTGTCAGTGTTTGTTAAATTTCTTAGATCTTTCTTAAGTTCTTCGTGGAAACCTCCGAGAAAGTCGAAGACAACATTGATTTGTTTTACGCTTGGGCTTTTGTATAGTTGTTTTATGCCTGCGCGAAGCTCTGTATATTTTTCTTGTTTTGTTTTTATTCTGTCTGCAATTGCACCGACCTGGCAGACTGTGCCTTCAAGAAGTGTCCAGTAATTAGTTTCTTTATCGTGTACTATCACGTCGACCTTATTTGCTCCGTTTTCTGGTGCTTTCTGGAGTTGGAAAGGTACATCCCAGTATATTTTCGCCTTTTCGTTTTCGAGTACTGTAGGTGGTGGGCGTTGCTGATACCATGGCTTTCCGTTATCGCTCTCTTGGAAGTTGTACTTTTCCAGCAAACAGTGGTATATTGGTCTTAGCATTCTATCATGTCTGGCCTTGTAGAGGCTTTGTGCAATCTTTGAGCAGGCGCACATTACATGTGTTGTTGATTCTGTCGCCTTATGGCACATTCTGCATTTGATGTCTGTGATAGTCATCTGTACTTTGCTTTGTTGGTATGTCTTTGTTGGTAGTAGTTGTTGGCGTATGCTCTTGTTTACGCTATAAACGATATTGGGAATATTTTTCCATTTCTTCAGGATCTGGTTGGCTGTAGGTGACATTTGTTTATCTTGAAGCTGTTGGTTGGTGTATTTTCCAAGCCATGATTGCTGTTCTACTTCGTTGACATATTTCTCTATAATCTTTGATCTTAGCATCTCCTTTATTGCTTTAGGGGACGATGTGGTTATTAGCTTGGTCTCACTCGTAGATGATATTGTAGTTCCTGTTTCGTCGAAGCTGAGCTAAGCTGCATGTTAAGTTGTAATCTGATGCGTGCTTGGTGGCTTGTTTAAAGATCGATCTTCTACCTTGTGTGATTTTTTCCATTTCGAGTGTTCTTGTATGCTTGATCCTTTTGTCTTCACTGTTGTTGAGGTAGTTGGCCATCTCCGTTCGTAATATTGGTGTAATTTTTGATTCGAATCTATCTCTTGACTCTCATATAACATCTGCTTGTAAATCATGCTTTTTTCATTTACATAATATCTGGAAAATTCGTAATTCCCTTAGTCCTGCTGCTTGCGAAACCCTAGTTCATGCGTTCGTTTCTTCAAAACTTGATTTCTGTAATTCCCTATTGTATGGCCTTCCACTAAATTCTATTCGAAAGCTTCAACTGGTACAAAATGCCGCAGCAAGACTTGTCACTTACTCTCGAAAGCAGGAGCACATTACACCTATTCTTAAATCTCTTCATTGGCTGCCCGTAGAGCAACGGATTCAGTATAAAATTCTTCTTATTACTTTTAAATCTCTGCATGGACTGGCTCCTTCCTATCTATCTAATCTTTTAAATATTTACATTCCTGCTCGTTCTCTGAGATCTTCTTCGTCAAACTTATTACAAAGGTCTACCTTTAATCTCAAAACGTATGGTAAAAGATCGTTTTCAGTCGCTGCTCCGTTTTTATGGAATTCCCTTCCAGAGAATATTAGAAAAATTTCTTCTTTAGATATTTTTAAAAAACATTTAAAAACTTACCTTTTTAATTTAGCATATTCTTAAAATTGAAATGTTTTAATTTATATAGTTATTATATTTTATGTGTACTTTTACTGCAATTAATGTATGAAATATGATATATGTTAAAAAAAAGTAAATGTATGAAATTTAATTGTCGTTTTCATATTTTTGAATCTTTTCTAATATTTTGTCTTTTGATTTTCAAAATGTAAAGCGCCGATGAGCTTAAGGATATCGGCGCTATATAAATGATAATTATTATTATTATTATTATTATTATTATTATTATTATTATTATTATTATTATTATTATTATTATTATTATTATTATTATTATTATTATTATTATTATTATTATTATTATTATTATTATTATTATTATTATTATTATAATTGTTGTTAATTTGTAGGTGTCCTCTATGCTTTTCATACCACTTCCCCCTAGTTCTTCTGGTAGGTAGAGTAGTTTGATGGATTCGTGATGGTGCATTCCTTTTTCTTTTCTGATGATCTCTCTTGTGCGTCTGTCTAGTATATCCTTTAGTTGGTTTACTGTCCAGTCGCTTGTCCACATGTGGTATTGAAGGCCAGGTAGAGCAAAGGTCTTGGTTGCGTGTACTTTTCTTGGGATAGAGATGTTGCTTGACCAGATAATAGAAATGCGTTTAAGGTATTCTTTATTTGCCTCGTTGTAAACTTGTTCTTCTAGTTGTCTTGAGTTTTCGTATTTTCCGAGGAATTTGTAGTAGTCGTTAGAATCAAGTACCTTCAGTTCTTCAGTGTCCGATATTTGCACACTTTCTTCACTTCGTTTCATTTTACCTCGTACGATATTGACTGTTGCACATTTGTCTAAACCCCAGAAAAGTCCTATGTTCTCAAACATAATCTTTGCTGTCTTTGTAATCAGTAGTGCTTTTTGTGCTGACTTGTGATAGGTCTTTAGATCATCTACGTATAGTAAGTGTGTCAATTTCTCCTGTTTGTTATGTGAGTATGTATATCCTTCTGTGCTTCTTAGCCACCAGGCTATTGGGTTTAGGCAAAGTGTAAACAATCTGACGCAAAACGAGTCTCCCTGTAGAATTCCTTGTTTTAGTCGTATTGGGCCAATTTTCTCTTTCTTGTCTTCGATCTTGACCTCTAGTGTGATGGACCATTTCTTCATTGTGTTCTTGATAAAATTGGTGATCTTTGTTGGAATGTTGTGCATTTGTAAGCTGAGTGTCAGCCATTCATGATTGATTGAGTCAAATGCCTTCTTCACATCAACCCATACACAAGAGAGATTTTTCTTTCTGTCTTTTGCTTCTTGTAGCGTTGTTTTGTCGATTATTAGATTGTCTATGCATCCCATAGAGTTTGTAGTGCACCCTCTCTGATCTATCTGCATGTACTGATGTTTTTCTTGGTGTTCTTTAAGTTTGTTGTCAATGACTGATGTAATTGTCTTATACATTGTGTTGAGTAACGTGATTGGGCGATGGTCTTTGGCTTGAGGATTTTCCTTCTTCGGGATCATAATGCATTTTCCTTCTACTAACCAGTCTGGTAGTGATATGTCATTATTGATAATTGTGTTTACAGCCTTTGCAATTCCTTTGTGTGTAGTTGGTAGTGTCTTAATCCAGTAATTAGTTATCTTGTCATTATTATTATTATTATTATTATTATTATTATTATTATTATTATTATTATTATTATTATTATTATTATTATTATTATTATTATTATTATTATTATTATTATTATTATTATTATTAGTAGTACTTGATACTTGATACAGCATCTCGTGTAGAAGGCAGTCAAATTTGCTAGAACATTTCTTAAGGACAATAAAGTTATCAATTAAGTCGTCAGGAGCAGTACTATTGTGTTTTATAAATAGATGAAGATTTTTGCTTGTGCTGTTCAACGCGTACATGAAGGTGTCATTAAGAAATGTTCTAGCAAATTTATTTCTTTACTAAGTCTCATTTTTACGTCATTATATTATTATTATTATTATTATTATTATTATTATTATTATTATTATTATTATTATTATTATTATTATTATTATTATTATTATTATTATTATTATTATCATTATCATTATCATTATTATTATTATCATTATTATTATTATTAATTCTAAACTTTAATTTTAGAAATCCAGCTATTTACTGTAATATCAAAAGAAAAGCCGTGTTATTACATACATAGCTTTGGAAATGAATAGGTTGCCTGTACTTTGATAAAGGCGTGGCACAAACATCAAAACAAAACGCAAAAAGCTCGGTTACGTACTTTCTGATCCTTATCCCTAAGAGTTACGACAAGCCTATCCGATAACTTTTACCCCCTATTAAATAGTTATAAAGTTAATTACTGTGCACGCAAACAATTTCAAGACTGAGACAAGGTAACGTGACGAAGCGATGCATAGGTTCACCACTATGCTGGGTGATACAAAACATCCTCTTAGTCAATAGTCTAATTCAATACTACGAATAAATGATACAATTGTCTATTCATCCCTTACTGTCTAGAGGCGTAGTCGATCGAGTGTTTCTCTACAGTTCCCAGAGTGTTAATGACGTTTTATATTGCTTTTTATAATTATTTCTATTGAGTGTGTCCCTTCCTTGCTCCCTTGCTCACTCCCTCCTTGCTCACTCCCTCCTTGCTCACTCCCGCCCTTGGTAACTCTTCAATTTGAGGTAAAAGTTGAGGTAAAGGACCATCAAGAATATCGGTATTTTCTTGATATTGTTTAGTCAAGAAAAAGTCTGCAAGTTGATAATTGAGAGTAACCAAGACCATAAAAAGCAAGAGCATGCCAACAGATAAGAAATCATGGCAGTCATCGGCACTTCCTTCAGTGAGAAGTAAGGCCTTGTTTGATGGAATTTGCATGGTTTTAAGGTATTTCGAAGTGCATGTTGGAATTGATATTAATTTGTATGAAAGCACAACAATTCCTAATGCATATAGCACAAAAAATTCAATGGTATAAAGTTTCAAAGTTACTTGATATACTGCAGTTTTCGGGTCATCTTCCTCGGCAAACTTTGGAAGGCGGTTTAAAGTGAGCATAAGAGCAACAGAGGTAATATGTTCCAGCATATATGAAGCATAGACTATGATCGACTTCCATCCAGTAACTCTCACCATGATTATGAAATCATAGATAAGTACCAATATAAGAGTCACACAAAGTTTGAATGAGTACTTTTTAGCACGGAGATCAACTAATTCAAAACTGTGGTATCCAGGCATTCTTTTTGCGTAGTCGATCAGAAACAATGATGTACAGCTAATAGTTATTTTCCAGATAACCGCCATAATTTCGGGATAAGAGTAGAGAGAAAAATGCTTGCATAGAGTGCTCTTTCTGAATTCTCTGAAGAAACAGTCGCATAACCATATTGTGTACAGAAAAAGACCCATAGTACGGATAATAATACTGAACTTCAGTCGCCATATTAGTGGAACCATTGTGTGTTTCTTGTCTGGCCTCTGTCTTCCTGTCAAAAATTGAAAGTGTATCAAATATTTTAGTATATATGTAGCTTAGTTTTCTTTCTTATTTTCGTTATTTCATTTTTGCTTTATTCCTTCTTTGCGGCTTTCTTTAAATTTATGATGTTATTAATAGTTCATTAATCTAATCTAATTTAAAAAATATGTTACTGAGAGAGTTTATCGAGCCTGCTGACCAGCGTTATCCCCCATCAGAAGTCATATGTATATGGTATATGTAAATAATGTTTGTCTTTCACTTTGGAAGAATGCTTGTTTAATACTACTTATATAATTTACGATCGATGGTTCAAACAAAACAAAGGTTGTAATGATGTAATAATGAATTATTTAATTTAAAAAAGTTAATAGACTAATTAATTTTTAGCTGTTTTCTTTCCTTCGCTAAGAGACGTCTCTGTAAAAGCGGTCCACTGCATTTCGGATCAGAAAAAAGTTTGCCCTAAAACTTTCACAATGAAACAGCACAACCCATTGAGTAATCACAATGACTTTGGTTCTCGAAATTCCTCAAAATACTGTTTTTACAGCGCATTTCTCAGGTGCCCGGAAAACGAAGACCCGGAGAAGGAAGACCGAAGACCCCAAAAACGTAGACTCACGATAATTATCGAGATAAATGCCTTAAACGTCAAATACTTTCTTACAACATGATCGTTTAAAGCTTTGGCATTATTTGTGACGTTTTACGATGGTTTTGTGTTTCGTTTTGGTACCGTTTTCACAGGGAGCCCGGCTTTTTGTCTTTTTTTTTTTTGCCCTGTAATATATTATGCTTGTATCGGGACTCTTGTGGTATGAGATAGTTCCGAAGTATCGTATAAAAGAACGAAGTTAACCAAACAGCTCAAGTACCTAATGAAGCCGCCAGTCAAAGTCCACAGACGGCGGGAAACGAGAACCTTTTTGTACCAGCGGGCTTGAGCTTGGCAGGGAAAGGAACGCCCATGAAGCCATCTGTTAAGTCAGTGAGAGTAGACGAACGCGGCGATGAGATCTACATCGAAGGTTATGTTCAAGGGAAGCCCGTCAAGTTCTTGATTGATTCTGGCGCCAACATAACCATTGTAAAGACAAGCATCCCACGACAGATTTTTGACTTAACTGAGCTTCAGACTGTCGGTACAAGGGCGCTAGGACACTAACAATATGCAAATGTATGCTAGTTATTTGTTAATTTATCCTAGTTTACACTGCAAAAACGGCTGAGTAGGTACAACACCGTATATTGCGTTAACCATGCATTCAGGATAACACTTTATAGTGAGTTAACCCAACTCATTTTTGAGAGTAAACATAGATGAAGATGCACCATTGAGTACAATGTACTCAATATATTGAGTTTAACCTCACTTTTACTCAATAATGATTTGGGTTTACTCACTATAAAGTGTTATCCTGAATGCATGGTTAACGCAATATACTGTGTTGTACCTACTCAGCCGTTTTTGCATATTGTTAGTGTCCTAGCGCCCTTGGTCGGTAGAGGAAAAGATGTTCCTTGCTGATGGTAGTACTTCCAGTTTTATTGTTATGGGGAAGTTTTCAGTTAAACTCGAGGCAAAAGAGTAAGTAAGGTATGGGTAGCTGACAATGAGCGAGAAGGGATCCTCATGTTAGACCTGATGCGTTAGCTAGTATTATTTAGACAGTTAGTGTTGCAATATGAACGTTACACAATGACGTTGCAATTGGAAGGTGAGCTGAACAAAACCAAACAAAAGCAAAGTGTTAAAGGGCCAAAGCATGCATGCTGCCGTGTTGCCTTAAAACAACAGCAGTGATAGCTCCATTCAGTGAGACAGTTATCCAGGGGGAGATTGTGGAACCCGGAAGTGACATAGCGATATTGGAGCCTACAGAGCGTCTTCTCAAGTGCAATCAAGTCCTTTTGGCAACACAGGAAGCCCAACGATACCACTTCAAGTCCTCAAACCCCACAGACGTTCCACAGACAACTTACCACAACACCGTAGCAGCAGTAAGTGAACCCGTAAACGAAATTATCACCGAGTGAAATTTCTTGGAGTCTAGCATGAAAGACAATCTTCCAAGCCACCTGTCATCTTAGTGGAGCGTAGTCTTCGGCATCTCACCCTAGAGCAAGGACAAGAACTTGTTGGACTTTGCAGAGATATACTCTATTGCCTTACTGAAAGGGGAGAGAATTTAAGTGGACCGAAATATTCAACGTCGCCTTTAATCGTCTTAAAGCCATCTTCACATCAGCACTTTCATCCTTTGCACAGACGCAAGTAACTACGAGATTGGCGCAGTATTGTCTCAAATTCAGCAGGGAGAAGAAAATGTTGTCGCTTATTTTAGCGCTGCACTGTCAAAACCAGAAAGGAACTATTGTGTGACAAGAAAGGAACTCTTAGCAGTGGTTAAAGCCGTCAAACGTTTCCATCACTACCTTTATGGTAGGCAATTTCTTGTTCGAACTGACCATGGTGCATTAAAGTGGATGTGAATTTAAAGAATCCAGAAGGTCAGCTGGCAAGATGGCTAGAGTATCTCGGAACTTATCACCTAAAGATCAAGCACAGAAGTAGCATAAGTCATATGAATGCTGATGCATTGTCCCGACGGCCCTGCAAAGATTGTAAGTTCTGTAAGCGAGCAGAGGATAAGGTCAACGAGAACGAAGATGAGGACAGCCAACTAGAAGAATCATTCCCACTGCGACTTCATGCTCATGGAATACAAACAAGCGGCAGGATAACTAGTTCGACGCATGACAAGGTCAATTGACTACAATCCAGAGCTACCAGTGAACTAGAACGACAGCAGCAAGACGACCCAGCCCTCCGGATTGTCCTTGGTTGGATGAAAGGCGGGAAGCAGAAATGGGAGTCACTTTCAGCAGAGAACAGCACAGTTAAAACGTACTGGGCCCAATGGGACCGATTGGCGCTCACAGACGGTGTTCTCTACAGACGCTGGGAGACGGACGATGGGAAACAAAATCGCTGGCAAATTCTAGTTCCAAGAGGTATGAAGGAGGAAGTGCTGACACAGCTACACAACGACAAGTCAGCTGGACATCTGGGGGTAAATAAGACTACCGGAAGAGTAAAGGCAAGATTCTACTGGCCCAACTGTACTAGTGATGTGAAGGAATGGTGCAAGAAATGTGAACTCTTTGCATCACGTGCTGGACCACGCCCTACTCCAAAGGCCCAATTGAAAACACACGTAGTCGAAGGCCCGCTAGATAGAGTCGCTTTAGACGTGATGGGACCTCTACCAAAGACAAAGAAAGGCAACAAGTTCATCCTGATGATAGGCGATCACTTCACTAAGTGGAAATCACGTTAATTATTGTGATTATCAAAACCATCGTAAAACGTCATAAATAATGCCAAAGCGTTCAATGTTGTAAGAACGTCTTTGACGTTTATAAGGCATGTATCTCGATAATTATTGTGGGACTTCGTTTTTCGGGTCTTACGACTTCGTTTTCCGGGTCTTCGTTTTCCGGGCAACCCGCATTTCTTCTAGAACACCGTCTTCGCTAAAATAGCATCTAGTTTATTCGTCAATCCAAAACTACACGGCACCTCAAAACTCACCGCAAAATATAAAACACTAGACCAAACCTTTTTAACCAGAGCTTGTACATTTATTGAAGTTCAAAATGCAAGAAAAAATTTGAATGCCAAGTAAAAGGGAAAAAGGCACTAAGTGATAGGCTTACAATACTTTACGAAATCTGCATTTTGCGAAACGGAACGAAATATTTCGCAAAGTGCAGAAAAAGTATAAGCACCAACACTTTGCAAAAAATTTCGCAAAGTCCAGAAATGAGATAAAAATAAAACATTTTACAGTGAGGACACTCGAACCGTGAACACTTTGAGTTTCTTGTTACTTTTTGTAACCCACATCCCATAAGCGAATAGATTAAAAATAAGATGTATTATGAACACTTAGTGTATTTGGACACACTGCTTCATTTTAAGAGGTTTTAAAGCACTAGAAAGTTCAGAAAATAATAACATGAAAAAAGTCAAGTGTTCACGGTTCAAGTATCCTCACTATAATTTTAACATTTTTTTTGAATATATATATATATATAAAACAACATGTATGTACGTACCTCGAAGTTTAGTGTCTTTCAGTACTGGCACTTTTCTTTTTAGTAGCACTTCCTATGTACTGAAATAGTACGATCGCCCTATCGAAGTCGGCGCTGAATAGTTAGATCTCTAGAATAAGACCCGTTTTGTTTTGTCTGCCGATAGTTTGAGGTTACTGGTTGTAGCGGTGCTATATATATATATTTTTATAAATAAATAAAGAGAGGCGAGGTGGTTTGTTTTTAATAGAAAATGAAAATACTGTTTCTTATACTAGCTAAATATTTTTCTATCTGACAGAATAGTCAATTCTACTTAACACGAAAACTGAATTTTTATATTAAATTGACAATAAAAAAATTGAGAAAAAGATCAGAATTGAGACTGTTTGTTGTAACTTTTTAAGTTACTCTTTAAAGTGCAAGTATCACCAAAAATAAGTGGTTTGATTTTATCATCATTAGATCGAAAAGTGGTTGCTTTGTACCTAATATCATTTAAAAAAATTAAAAAACATCGAAATCCATGTTATTTTGCGCAAAAAAGCGAGAGTATTTGCCAAGGTCAATTTCAAGGTCATATGACGATCCGTATCTGTGACGTATGAGGAGGAACGATTGTCACACAACACTCGTGCGGATTTGAGGGAAAGTTTGTCATCGACACAGTTTTTTCAACAAAAAAGGATTTTAAAAACAATTTTATGGATAAACTATCAATGGATATTACTTTTCTGTAAGTAGAAAATTGTAATAAATGTAACTATGTTGTCATGGAGTTGTTATCGTTTTAATTTTATGCGTTTTTTAGTCTTTTCGACAAATCTTCACTTACAATCAATTCGGTAGTCTTTTCAACCAAAACGTGCTCAAAATTACATTTTAGACAAACAATACCATTCGTTCAGGACTGTTTTGAAAAGCTTAGAATGTTGTACAAAGGTTAGACCTATCTGGTATTGTGTATATTCTATATGATCAGTTTTAATAATGTATTTAAAATGCAATTGTTTTGAAACGGGTGAAACCTGAACCCAGCTGCTTATCGGCCGTGTTTGACGTTCTTGTACTTTTACTTTTCTAACTTCACTTGGAAGTCTCACAAGACAAACAGTGCACTGTATTTCTTTATGAAAATAACCTACTTGTTTTTTTGTTGTTGTTTTTTTTTTCATGCTGAAAAGAGATCATTTTCATAAACTGTGTGATTTTCCGTATCTTAAAGAGAAACCATTGAGTTCGATGCGTGACAAATTCATAATTTTTCGTCCGTTAACTGACATTTTATGTTTGGTACATTTATTTTGGTAAAATTGTGTTGTAAAAAAACAAATCGATAAAATAATTTCCTAAAACAAAAAGGATTAAATTTGGCTAACCCTAGGCCTGTGGCGTTCTCGTTTAGAATAGGCATTTCTTGTTGGTTTGCCGGTGTGATTAGCGATGAAAACTGCTATACGCTAGTACTGCTCTTTTAGATTTTGTTTTTAGTTCACATCGGCTTGTGCGTTGATAGTAAAGATAATAACTAAATTAATAAAGAATTAGCTATTAGAATAAAGAATTCTAAAAACCAGTGCACTTTCTTTGGACTGAATCCCAATGATGTTTTGATATAATTGTCAACAAAGTCCGATGAAGTGAACAACTATATCAGACAAATTAATTTTATCCGTAACTACGTGAAAGAACTGTGTTTTTCGGTAATTTATACAAAGAAACACCATCTGCTCTTGTGCAGCTACAATTTTGGACAACACATCGCATAGGCATTGAGCAGGTTTTCGTGATTTTATTAAAACTACAATGTACAACGAGCAGACAACAAACGATTCCGCTCCCGGCCGTGCGAAAGCGTTCCTCTTGCTACGTCACAGCTAATTTGCATAATTTCTTGACTTGCGGCTTCGACGATGTATATTTTTCGATTTTTTCCGCACTTCGAAATAAATTTTGGTTATAAGACATTTGGATTCGAAAATAAATCATTGAGAGCAATCATTTCAAACAAAGTTTATTTTTGGTGATACTTGCACTTTAAAAATATAGAAACAATCACGCCTGGCATATAATGTTGTTTGTATTTAATTATGCATGTATGTCGGTGACACTTTGAGAAAGTCTGAAGCAAATAATGGGTGTTTACCATTTACATGGAAAATCCGGTTTTTCCGGACAGACTTCAAATGGTACACCATCTTCCAGTGGAAATTTACCGGAAAAAGAGGACTTCCTCGAGAGGTATTACACTTTTTCCAGACTGGAATGAATTCCCGGAAAATTGTGTACCATTTGCACGATTCCACTTTTAAACTCGGTCTAGTTAACCGGATTTTCCATGTAAATGGTTAACAACCAGATAGCCCACAAGATAGCCCACAAGCAGAGTTTGGGCGTATAATTTGCAAACCGGAAAATTGTTTACCATTATGGAACGGAATACCCCGTTCCCAAAATAACCGGAATTTCCATGTAAATGGTAAACAACCACGTTCCATGAAGTAAAACTAATCAATAATGAATTAACTATCGATTACTCATAGCTAGCGTTATTATTAGTAGCAATTTAAAACTTTCTCTCTAATTTGCTTAAAATATTTCGTATAGCATTGCAGTTGCAACTAATTGTAGAAACAGGGATATTTTTTACTATAAATTCAAAACCTTTTCACTATATTACAAACATATGTAAAGAAAACAGAAGAAAGAGCTAGAGAAAAAGGAGAAAAGAGAAAAAAAAAACAGAAACAAGATGGAAAACGTTAAAAGGAAATGTAAGCAAAAACGAAGAAAGAAAAACGAAGATTATTTTGAACATCTTTACAAACCTTTTCTATGCAATGTGGATACATGAATTTTGCCTGGATATATTCTCAAGTACATATAAAGTATTTTAGTACCTAAAATCTGTCCAGTTGTTCAGCGGTGAGTTTTGATTTGTTTGGTCGTCGAACTCTGAATATTGTAGTAACCCACAAACAAAGCAAGAATCCTTCATTTGTTTTAGCACAGACACATTCTTTAGATAGCAAACTTGAAGAAAATGGGGCCCCTTCGTTTTAAGGTGGCCCAGGGGTATTTATTTACTTAAAAACAATTTTTTAAACTTCAAATTTGGGCGCAAAAACTACTTCGATTGCTTTAAAAATCGGGATTATAACTAATCATTGTCTCTAGTTTATAGATATTTAAACGTTTTTTTATCAGTCGTGATAGTGCTGCACACAGTACTTCAATGTCACTAAAATTTGACCTTCAGACTGGGAAAGCATTGTACAACATAGTGATGAGTAACGATTTCGAAAGCAATGATTTTATTGTGCGTCTCTGTTCGATTCTTTATAAGCTATACATTTGTGTGTTCTATTTTGAGTACTCATATTTCCTAAGCTTGCAAGGTCTCGATTAATTTTGGCCATTTATAAGTAAAAGTAGTGAAGTACATGAGTACGCAAAATCGAGTGGTTTCAGATTTTTAGAAATAGCCATAAAATCTCAAAGTCGAGTTCGCGTTTGCAAGCGCATTGCTCTTACGACATCAGTATTTTTAAAATAACGTTTAAATATCTTTAAAAAATTCATGAATAATTAATGAGACATTTTCAAAAGAAATCATGACCATGACGAGTGTTGTAAATCTGATACAACACTAGTGTTGTATATCCTGATTTGCATAAGTTTTAACTGGTAATTTTACGGCAAAATTTATTTTAATCTTGAAAATTTTGGTTAAATATGAAAGAGCTAACCTAGACATTTTTTAAGTAGTTTACAACATTCGCGTCCGTGTTGTATCGGCGATACAATCGCGCGCCTTCGGCTTGCGATTGTATCTGCCGATACAACACGGCCGCTCATGTTGTAAACACTACATAAACTAGAGACAATGATTAGTTATAATCCCGATTTTTAAAGCAATCGGAGAAGTTTTTGCGCCAAAATTTGAAGTTCAAAAAAAATCGTTTTTACGTAAATACATTAAATACTCCTGGGCCAGCAAGGGGAAAATCGGCCTTGAAGTTCACGATTATTGCCGTATCCACACTAGAAATCTGTGGTTTTTTGGCTTCCTGTGTAACTTGTAAAACGGCTCGTTCGGCCTTCGTGAACGTTCAAATATTGTCTCGATAATAAAAGTTTCTGATGTTAGGAGCGTTTTTGTATGATTTTCTTGGATCAGTTTGGGGGCTATTTAAGGAGGTTTTGAGGATGGCGAATTTCAACGGCCATCGGCGTGTTATTTCATTGAAAACTACAGATTTCTAGTGTGGGAAGACTGTGATCTTATGAATATAAAACTGCTCTTCTCTGTGGATCCAACAACCCTATAGATTTTCCAGAAAGTGTGGTTATGTGTATAGGGAGTATTATGTATCGAACATATAATAAAGAAGAACTTTAATTTCCATCTAGCGACCAGATGCTAATGAGTAAAATTTTCAATTAGAACCATCGTGCTTTGCGAAGCGTGTACACCACCGCCTGAGTAAATATATAAGACCAATAATAGTAAAAAAATACCTTAAAAAAAACAACTTTTCGAACATGTATTTGTTGTCACTCGATTCTCGGTGTTTTTTGTCTCTTTTTGAAAATTTCTTTAATGTTTGCCCTCCTATATATACTTACATATTTAAATGTTTTTCAAAAATACTATTATTACGTCTCATATATTTACTCTAAAGCAAAAAGCAAAAACCATTAATTAAATTGATAAATAAACTATTCCCTCGTTTAATTTCCCAGTGCATAAACCGATAGTTATTGATGATAGCCAAACAACGAATAAGGAACACTCGTAAGAAATATTACAAAAAAAGGGCGAAAAAAGGTCGGTTACGTACTCGCAGATTTTCAAAGCTAAGAGTTACGACGAGCATACCCGACAACTACCCCCCCCCCCCCCCCCCTATTACTAGTAGTTATAAAGTAGTTGCTATTATAGAGCCCCCCTATTAAGTTGTTATAAAGTAGTTGATATTATAGAGCCCCCCTATTAAGTTGTTATAAAGTAGTTGATATCATAGAGCCCCCCTATTAAGTTGTTATAAAGTAGTTGATATTATAGAGCCCCCCTATTAAGTTGTTATAAAGTAGTTGATATTATAGAGCCCCCTATTAAGTTGTTATAAAGTAGTTGATATTATAGAGCCCCCTATTAAGTTGTTATAAAGTAGTTGATATTATAGAGCCCCCCTATTAAGTTGTTATAAAGTAGTTGATATCATAGAGCCCCCCTATTAAGTTGTTATAAAGTAGTTGATATTATAGAGCCCCCCTATTAAGTTGTTATAAAGTAGTTGATATTATAGAGCCCCCCTATTAAGTTGTTATAAAGTAGTTGATATTATAGAGCCCCCTATTAAGTTGTTATAAAGTAGTTGATATTATAGAGCCCCCTATTAAGTTGTTATAAAGTAGTTGATATTATAGAGCCCCCCTATTAAGTTGTTATAAAGTAGTTGATATTATAGAGCCCCCCTATTAAGTTGTTATAAAGTAGTTGATATTATAGACCCCCTATTAAGTTGTTATAAAGTAGTTGATATTATAGAGCCCCCCTATTAAGTTGTTATAAAGTAGTTGATATTATAGAGCCCCCCTATTAAGTTGTTATAAAGTAGTTGATATTATAGAGATTTTCCTGTAATTGTAGTATAATTATTAATGTGGTAATTATAAATCAAGATGCTCATTCGAACGTTGATGGCATATACACATTGTACCGAATTTATTACGGTAACTAATTATCATTGGCAAGACAAGGTAAACTTGATGAGTTCCTTCATCATTGAATCACAACTTCCCTCCTCATCATTTATCTTTCATTCAGTGTCTTCCCTCCCTCCCTCACTTGCTCCCTGTTTTCCTACTTCTTTCCTTTCTTCCTTTCATTCCTACTTGTTTGTCTACTTTGCTTTCTTTAATTTCATTCATTCATTCCATTTAGCAGTAACTTGAAAGGAGTGCTTTCTGTGCTTTGATCTTTTGAAATTCCTTTCTTCCCTCCCTTCTTCTCTTTCTTTCCTTGTTCTTTGCTTTCTTCACTTTGCTTCATTCATTCCTTCCTTTTTGCAGCAAAGGAGTGCTTTCTGTATTTTGATCTTTTGAAGTTGATATGGCTTCTTGTAAAGGACCTTCAAGAATATCGGTATTTTCTCGAAATATTCTAGTCAAGAAAAAGTCTGCAAGTTGGTGACGGAAAGACAGCAAGACCATAAGAAGCAAGAGCATGACAACAGATATGGAATCGTGGCAGACATCGGTTCTTCCTTCAGTGCTATGTAAAGCCATGTGTGATGCATTGTGCATGGTTTTACTGTCTTTCAAAGTGCATGTTGGAACTGATACTAATTTGTATGCAGCTACAGCAATTCCTAATGCATACATTACATAATATTCAATGGTATAAATTAGCAAAGTAACTTTATATACTACAGCTTTCAATCTATAGTTTGGGTCATTATTCTTGACAAACCTTGGAAGGAAATTTAAAGTGAGCATAAGAGCAACAGAGGTAATATGTTCCAGCATATATGAAGCATAGACTATGGTCGACTTCAATCCAGTAACTCCCACTATGGTTATCAAATCATAGATAAGTACCGATATCAGAGTGACACAAAGTTTGTAGAAGTACTTTTTACCAAGGAGATAAATGATAATTGATCTAGTACTTGGGTATTCAGGCAATCTTCTTGCGTAGAAAATCAGAAACAACGATGTACAGCTAATAATTATTAGCCAGATAACCGACACAATTTCGGGGTAGGGGTAGAGAGAAAAATCTTTGCAAGCAATACTCATTTTGAATTCTCTGAAGAAACAGTCGCATAACCATATAGTGAAAAGGATAAGACCCATAATACGGATTGCAATAATAATAAACATCAGTCCCCATATCAAAGATCTTGCAATTGAGCATCGATTCTTCGCAGTTTGTACATGTACCGTTGGAACCATTGTGTGTTTCTTGTCTGGCCTCTGTTTTCCTGTCAAAATTGAAAGTATACTATATCACATATTTTAGAACATATCTAGCTTAGTTTTCTTCATTTTCGTTCTTTATTTTTGTTTTATTCCTTCATGGCGGCTTTCATAATTTATCGTGTTATTAATAGTTAATCTACCCTGCGAGTAGAGGTTCTTTTCTCTAACTTAGAATGACAAGAAAATTTAGAAAATTTCCTCGTCGTTCCAGGTAAGAGGCGGAAAGAAATCTCTGCTCGCAGGGTATAGTAAATCAATCATTCTATTCTAATTAAAAAAGAGTGAAAATATTATAATTGTTGACTGAAAGAAAACGTTAGCTACCTTTTATATAGAAAGTACATCCCTCACTACCCTGGTCACCAAAGATCGACAAACTTTCTCCCATAACGTCTTTCGAGTGCATGCAGGTCTCAGGTCGCTTTGTGGCTCAAAATATGTTACAACTAGAAAGTTTGTCGAGCCTCCGCTGATTAGGGTTATCTCCCACCGAAAGTCATGGCTCACTATTTATTCTCTTTCACTTTCGAAGAACTCTTGTTTCTGATACTATTTATATAATTTACGATCGATGGCTCAAAGGCTGTAATGATGTAATTAATTTGAAAACAAATTAGTAAAACATTAATAGACTAATGGATTGTAAAAAAACATCAAGTTTTGAGATAGTTTGCATGGCTTGTTATTGGAGTCAAAATCGGTCTGGATCCGAGTGTAGTAAATACAACTTATAGTAGGTAATTGTCGCCCATTCTAGGTTATTCAACTCATTGTACCTTTTGGTGGCTCTTAAATGTATTGGGAAATAACATTTGTTACCTTGTACAAAATAATGCTTTCGGTGAACACAAACAGATGATAACTGTATAGGTATCTGCAACGGCCGACTAAGTTGTAGCTTTACTTTCGAGAAACAAACTGTTATGTTCAGTTCGTAGAAATAACGAGACTCATACGTACCGCGTATGAGTTAATCAAAAGGGGATTACCCAGATATTACGTTTCTAATTAGTTTGCATAACAAAAACTCCCGAAAAACGTGTTCCAATTTGAAAATATGCTGGAGGTCAAGTTTGTAACATTTAATGAAAGACAATTGAGCATTTTTTTTTTTGCTGTTTCTTTCCTTCGTTTTAAGGTAGTTCCGGACTCTTGCAACTGCGCATCCATTTCGCGCATCTCGTTTTCCATCATTTATTTGCGTTTTTTTGAAAATTTATCTAGATAATATTTTAATTTAAATCCTTATCTATAACTTAAGAAAGTATTATGTCATTTCATGCAACTTGGGAGGTAAAATGGGACATTTTTCGAAACATGCTCAGATTGTCACTACCTGACAAGGTCGCTGTTTTGTCTCAAAACAACAAATTTACAACTTTGTAAATATGAATACATAAAATATAATTTTGACGTCTTTAGTAGTAAAACTAATACAAAATAATAATTTGACAAGTTTTAAGCAGATGTTTAAAGTACTAGAACCCAGTCCCGCGCGGACCGTTGCCGTGTTTTTTTTTTTGACAAAAAAATGGATTCGGTCGCTTATAACTCGCCTATTGGCCTTTACCTAAACGAGCAGAGGACTGGGTACTAGTTTTCTAAATTATTCTAATTACAAAATTAAGCATATCAAAGGAAAGAGCACATTGAAATATACTAGGTTTCAAAGTTTGGGCACATTAGGTTAAATAGCGACAAAATGAGAGCATTTTAAATGTCCAAAGAATGACAAAGAAATGTATGGTTTGGATGGACGGTGTCCATCCAATCCATACATTTCTTTGTAAATTTTCAAGGTTTTCAAAGACTGCCTCTAACCCAGTATTCAACCAAATTCAACCAAACTTTGGAACCTTGTATATCTTGATGTGGTCTTTCCAATGATATGAATAATTTTGTAATTAGCTTTATTTAGAAAACTAGTACCTAGTCCTTTGCTCGTTTAGGTAAAGGCCAATTAGTACGGGGACTCTTTTTTTTTTATTGAAGACTGCATTTACTACTCTTACGATTTAGAATAAAAAATAAAATATTCATTGATTTAATTTTCTGAAATTTTACAAATGCTAAACTCTATACACATATAGGGTGCGTAATTGGCGTAGAATTGTGCTTCTATGGTTCACTCATACCCATATATTGAAATGATTCAATGATTTTTGACAGCAAATGCTAGATAGCCCTTAGATCTATCGTTTGATATAATCTTATGCTTTTCCTAGTAGAATACGTTCGCATTCTTTTGACTGCTTTGAATAGGTACTATATCTTATAACTCTATAACCAATATGGTGGCCCCAATTTATTTTCGCGTTTTTTGACTTACCTAACAATGATCTATAAATGACAGGATTGATAAAAAAATTCATTGAAGAAATCCAAGTATCCGGAACTACCTTAATACGTTTTTAACTCGTGCCGTTGAAAATCTCAGTTTTTAATGTCCTTTTTTACAAGTTTCGAATATAAAATGTAAAAGAAAAAAATCCCATTCATGAAAGATCGGAAAGGTAGGGTAATGAGAAACCATTTATAAATATTTATCCTGTGGTTGCGGACACGTGGTGACAAGAATAAGGGGCATCAAACATTTTAAAAAGGCATTGCAGTCGGGTTCACAGTCAAGTATATCTATACTGGCCTACCTATCAGTAGTTAATGCTGACTTTCAATATTGTCATTTTGAAACTTTCTGAATGGTACTAGCTAGAAAGATGTTTTCTCCCAAAATTGGTATTCTGAGAGGCTGATACTGAGGTGATGATTGTTGTTATTTAGGCAAATAATATGGTTTCCAGAAATTGCAAACTAGTAAAAATGTGTAACTTTTGCATTTTACTGCTAAACAGTCTTAATTTTTACAATTGTAAAGCGCTTTAAAATATCCAATAATTTAGGCGCTATACAAACTATTAAATTATTATTATTATTATTATTATTATTATTATTATTGATAACAAAAACAATGTAATTAGCCCATAATTTAGCAGTATTAACAAAATTGCTTGATGTTAATGAGCTTCAGGTGGACAATTGTAAATTAAATTTAGTTAGCTTTATATATACAATCAATTCCAAGTACGCATTAGCGTTATTATGTATTTTAAATTTCCATTGTGTTTGGTTCAAGCAGCCCTTTAAATCACATGACAATATGAATTTATGCATGAAAAAAGTAATTATCAATATGAGGTATGCATTTACATGAACTAGTTATTTGAGCACAAACACTACAAGCTAGTGTGCAAAATAAATATGAAATGAATGGCTAAATTTTGCATACTATAAATTGTTTATATGCTAATATTAGTAATAATGGTAGAGTGCATACACTAAATCCATGAAAACAAATAATAATTGTACCGAATAGTGATAATTTACAATAGAAAATATTTACTATTAAATAATGCTCATGAATTTGGTGTAAGCACTATAGGATTTTTACAATTCCATGAAGAAAGCATGCAGTGGTTAAGCAATTATAAATCATACAATCTGGTCGTGATGTAAAAATCGAAATCGTAGAAATCGTCTGAAAGAAAGAGCTTTAAGCTTAGTGTAGTAAGTTTGTAGATAGAAGAAAGGATAGGTACACAACAAAGAACACAACACACTAGAGCGGGCATAGAGACAGGAGGAGCCAACGGGGGTGTTCTTTAAAAAAACTGTTCTTATAAGTAAATTCCTGGGAATTGAATTCTGCATGTACCTTGACTATTCTATTCTATTCGTTTTTCGTTATATACATTCTGTCATTCTGAAATTACCTGGAAAACGTAAATTTTCGGGTAGCCCCGTTTCTCGTACCAATCTCAAACACTGATATTTTTGTTTATAATTACCCGGGACCATTATTCTATTCACCTCTATATCAGTTGAAAACACTGCTAAGCATTTTTTTTTTTTTGGTTCTAAAAAAAATATTTTCCTGGGAAACATTATTCACGCAATCTATATATTTTTTGGGGTTAGCAGTCCGGATCAGTCACCAAATTTGGCTACCGTGGTTTGTTGTGGTATCTGAGAAACCAAAACAGTAGAACAGCCAATCAGAGCACGTTTTTAGTTTATGACGTCACACCTACATGAACGCTAACCGGCCCACAACTAAAATCTAAATGGCGCCCGAATTTGTTTACGACTGAGAAGAAGTTTGATCATCTTCTTCATGACAACGGATGTGAGAAACATGCAAATTATTCCATAACTGAAGTATTCTTACGTCAGATCTTCAAATTTCCATTTGTATCTCACTTTGTCTTTGCGTGCAACGACATCGTATTTCAGAACGCGATGTATATATCGAGTGAAAGTTTAGTAAGGTTATATGCGTTTATAATACGCAGTGGCTATTCGTACGTCACCCGTACCCGGACTTGTGTTTGCTATTGGTACGTGAGTCAAAATTATTTAGATTTTCACAGTGATTCTGTATTATTTCAGTAAAGAAGATACGATATATTCGTTTAGATGGAGTAAGCGATTATCGTTAGCTATATTAAACTGATTTAGAGTAATTTTACGAGTCTGTACATAGTAGGCAAACGACTCATTTCGCGACACTTGAATTTTCTTCAACTCGATCGTAAACACCTGTAAATGTCACGCACTTAATAGATTATTAAATAATTAGGTTCGATGACATTAATTACAACTTTAATAGTATACAATAAGAAAGCGTGAAAAAGATATATTTGTAGAATCATTGTGAAAATCTAAATAATTTTGACTCACGTATTAATAGCAAACCAAAGTCCGAGTACGGGAGTCTTTGAATCGCTTTGCTGTACTTTAATAATTCGTCGAATTGATAAATAAATAATAGTTCTTCAAACTCGGTCCGAAACAAATATCTTGTTCACGCTTTGTTATTGTATACAATATTAATACTATTAAAGTTGTTTCATCGAAGCCCTAATATAAGTGCGTGACATTACGATCGAGTTGAAGAAAATTCTAAGTGTCGCGAAATGAGTCGTTTGCCTACTATGTACAGACTCGTAAAATTACTCTAAATCAGTTTATTATAGCTAACGATAATCGCTTACTCCATCTAAACGAATATATCGTATCTTCTTTACTGAAATAATACAGAATCACTGTGAAAATCTAAATAATTTTGACTCACGTACCAATAGCAAACACAAGTCCGGGTACGGGTGACGTACGAATAGCCACTGCGTTTATAATATTAAGACATTTTGACATTCTGCTCTTGAAATGGAAACCCACATGAACTGTTTGTATGAAATACGGTTCCGAGTATCTTCTGTTTACGCTTTAGTCTATATTTCCTTTGTACAACAAAACAGTTTAAAATACAAGAAATAGAATGTTTGGGACTGCCTGAAGGTAACCATTTAAAACAAATAAATAATAAATAAATTGTCGTTCTTAGAGATTGTTTTATATTGTATTGTTTTATTCAAGTAACTGATATTGTTTTCTGATTCTCTGTGTAAAAATTAAGACATTTGTAATCAACACATTTGTAATCACTGTCAGAGTCTGTGGAGCTACCTAATGGTACTTTGACCTTCCTTTATTTTAGCACAAGGGCAATCAGAGTCACGTTATGCTTTCCCCATACAACAGGGACTTTATATGAAGTAAAACTCTTGCCATTTCCTTTCGCCTTACGTGATCTCTGTGCTATTTTTCTGCATTTGTGACATAGCAACGGCGGGTGTACATCAGGGAGACATAAATTCAGTTTAGATTACAGATGTCATCACATTCAGTCTTCAAAACAGAAGCTTTGACTTTTCTGGAATCGTCACGTACATTTGATCTACATATTCGACAACGGTCTTCAAGATATTCATAATGTGAGCTTTGACTTTCTGAAAGAGAGCAAGCAGAAACATATTGGTTAAATTAAAACTTAATTAACAGACAAAATATACACATGCCTGCACTGATTCAAGTGCAAATCTCTATAGCAGAAGTTATACTCCATAGTTCTACATAGTGATATATATATATGCATGTAGCTATTCACGAAATACTCTTGAACAGCTTCACACTAGCTGCGAAGCCAATTGACAAATAAAACACAGCCTTTAGTGAAATGAGCCACCGGAATAATGACGTCATAATCCTTTTAGACAACAAACCACGGTAGCCAAATTTGGTGACTGATCCGGACTGGTTAGAGAATTTTCGATTTCCTGGGAAACATTCTTGGGCCAAACCAAACGTTTCCTGGGACTCAAATTGTAAACTGTAGAGAAGCACATGGCAAAGGTGACAAGTCGAAGATGCAAAGCCAAACCTACCTATTTCGGTAATAAAATGTAGAAATCGTCTGGAAAAATCAGTGTTAAAGTTATTAGAGTAAGTTCTTAGGTGGGAGAAGGGCAAGGAATTCACAAAACAGGGATTAGATCGACCACAACAATACAACAACTTACCAGTTCGCTTGTCAAAACTGAAGATGCCGGACGGAAGCGAGCACATGGCTCTATTTATAAGAAATTGTGGGTCAACAGATGGAATTGTGAGTCCAGAGTATTTTCACTTCCGGTTTTCTTGCCGTAAATCAGTACTGCTGACTTGCTCGCTCGCTCAGGCTCGCTTCGCTTCGTCAGCAAAAAGTAGTGGTTTGATTTATTCTTTATATATTTTAATATTCAATCCCACTATGTCCAGTCACAGACAGACAACAAATACAATCTTCGGTTTATCATTGTTTTATTTAATGTTAAAAATCAGTTTTAATTATTTAATAATATTAATAATGGAGTACAAACACTAAAAGTGTGCAGCATAAATACCACTAAATACTGCTAAATTATGCAAATTCTTTTGTTCTCTATTGTTTAATCAAAATAGTACAAAGTATTGCACACTTTTAGTGTTTGTACTCTAGCTGCAGTGTAGTGTTAAAAGAATTAAACTTTATGTGAAGAATTAAGACAATATAACTGAATAAAACCCCCACATTAAATTGATAAATAAACTATTCCCTCGTTTAATTTCCCAGTGAATATACCGATAGTTACTGATAGTATCCTAACAAGTACATTGCTACGAATAAACGAATAAGGAACTTGAAAGCCATCGTAAGGGTATTCAGTATATATGCTACCATTTTTTTTTTAATTTTTAATTTTTACCCTTGGGTAAAAGTGTCGATGCTCGTCGGGAAAGCAAGGGGCCATTTTGCATGACCATGCGCGAAATGCTGTACTGTGACATCGCAATGCAGGCTCACCACAGGCTACTGACCCACTCATTCACTTGTAACAAAATGTCGCTGAGCTATCACGCTTTGTTATATTTATCTATTATCTTATCATTTCCGTCGCTATTTGTGAGTGTAGCAAAAACACAGTCTACGTAATTCAATAGAAATAACAAAAGACTTAATTTAAACAATGAATGAAGCTAACAAAGAATACAATAGGTTTCCGGTACACACCGGCAGGGAGCCAAAATTCTATGCAAAGCAGCACTTTTTATGGCAGAAAATTGAAAATTTCGCTACCTTACCCAATTTTTCCAGCAAATCAAACATGATAGATCGAAAGCACAGAAACAAAGGACATAAAATCAAATGGAATTTGTGTGGTATTCTCTCACACAAGTCAGCCATGTAATGAAGAATAATAATAACCATATTCGCATAATCATACTGTGTTTGATGCTACATAAAAAGCCAACAAATTGTTCGATTGCTGGGATATCGAGGATCTCCTTTCATGAATGGTACATAAACTAAATGTGTCTTATTTCAAGCTGGAGTATTTCGAAGTTCAAGAGTTTTGACCAATTAATAATGACCATGTAATTAATGTTTACATCTTTGATTGGCAAAAAAATCCATCTTCCCCAATTTTCTAATTAAAGATTCATTATAAAACATTACCAATGCATATGGATATCATCATTTCTGCTTAAAACACATTGGTATTTTCACTACATTTAAAAACATTTCAAGATGAAAAATGCCGAACAGCCCGAATTTATCAATTATGACATGAAGGCAATGTGAAAATTTTCGATACCCATTGCAGTCGATTTTAACACAAAATGTCGTGATACAGTACAAATAGCATCCTAGTCATCTTGTTAAAAGACCTGGCATCAGATAGTCTTATTTCCTGAGTTACACCGACGGCAAAGTATGTTTACAAAGTACGTTACAGTCGCCATTCTCTCTTCTCCGCGAGTCAGCTTGAATGACTCTTTTAACATTCTTTCTCGAAACTATACTCCAATGATTTGGCTTGAATCGCATATAGGACACATATTCAATATCAGCCTTAATATTTGAGTCTGATCAATTAATTGCAGAAGAAGAAAAAACGGATATCTTGAACACATATTTATGTGTGCACCTCGACTGAGAGAACGCGATACGAGCAAGTGCTATGACCAGGGAAACTCAAGCGTGACGCGCATGCGCAGTGAAATGGCCCCTTGTTCGTCGGGAATGTTCAAAAACACCCCTAACAAGATATCCTTTGAAACACAGGTAACCCAAGCAATCCATTTGTAAAGGAATGTATGTAATAACACGGCTTTTGTTATAATATTACAATAAACAGCTGGATTTTTGACAATAAAGTTTATAATTAATATTAAAAGTGTACTTATTGTATATCATACGGACCATACGTAAGAGAAGTGGAGTGGGTACCTAAAATGGCTTATAATTAAAACGCGAAATCAGTTGAGAAGACTGACAGTAAGTACACTTCTTTATAAGCTTCTTTATAAGCTTTTATTAGGCTTAAGATCATTTTCTGTATGTGCTACTATGTTGTGGAACAAGCTTCCAATCGAAATTAAGGACAGTCCCACAATAATGACATTTAAATCTAAGTTAAATTGTAACTATATTTTTATATATTGTAATTAACTAACTTATTATTATTATATATTATTATTTTCATCATCATCATCATCATCATCATCATCATCATCATCATCATTATCATTATTATCATTATTATTATTATTATTATTATTATTATTATTATTATTATTATTATTATTATTATTATTATCATTATTATTATTATTATCATTATCATTATTATCATTATTATTATTATTATTATTATTATTATTATTATTATTATTATTATTATCATTATTATTATTATCATTATTATTATTATTATTATTATTATTATTATTATTATTATTATTATTGTTGTTATTATCATTATCATTATTATTATTATCATTATTATTATTATGGCAAGTTTTATTTTCTTTGGTGTGTCATAGTTACATTAACAAGCGGACAATTACGTCTGGGCTAATTAAGTACATTTTTCTTTCACAAACGTTTAATCCGCTTATGTATATTCATAAAACGTTTTAACAATGTTTGCGTTCTGGCAGATAATCCATTTCTGGCAACGTTCAATAAGGAAGGTCAGTTCTTTGTCAGTGTTTGTTAAATTTCTTAGATCTTTCTTAAGTTCTTCGTGGAAACCTCCGAGAAAGTCGAAGACAACATTGATTTGTTTTACGCTTGGGCTTTTGTATAGTTGTTTTATGCCTGCGCGAAGCTCTGTATATTTTTCTTGTTTTGTTTTTATTCTGTCTGCAATTGCACCGACCTGGCAGACTGTGCCTTCAAGAAGTGTCCAGTAATTATTTTTTTTATCGTGTACTATTACGTCGACCTTATTTGCTCCGTTTTCTGGTGCTTTCTGGAGTTGGAAAGGTACATCCCAGTATATTTTCGCCTTTTCGTTTTCGAGTACTGCAGGTGGTGGGCGTTGCTGATACCATGGCTTTCCGTTATCGCTCTCTTGGAAGTTGTACTTTTCCAGCAAACAGTGGTATATTGGTCTTAGCATTCTATCATGTCTGGCCTTGTAGAGGCTTTGTGCAATCTTTGAGCAGGCGCACATTACATGTGTTGTTGATTCTGTCGCCTTATGGCACATTCTGCATTTGATGTCTGTGATAGTCATCTGTACTTTGCTTTGTTGGTATGTCTTTGTTGGTAGTAGTTGTTGGCGTATGCTCTTGTTTACGCTATAAACGATATCGGGAATATTTTTCCATTTCTTCAGGATCTGGTTGGCTGTAGGTGACATTTGTTTATCTTGAAGCTGTTGGTTGGTGTATTTTCCAAGCCATGATTGCTGTTCTACTTCGTTGACATATTTCTCTATAATCTTTGATCTTAGCATCTCCTTTATTGCTTTAGGGGACGATGTGGTTATTAGCTTGGTCTCACTTGTAGATGATATTGTAGTTCCTGTTTCGTCGAAGCTGCATGTTAAGTTGTAATCTGATGCGTGCTTGGTGGCTTGTTTAAAGATCGATCTTCTACCTTGTGTGATTTTTTCCATTTCGAGTGTTCTTGTATGCTTGATCCTTCTGTCTTCACTGTTGATGAGGTAGTTGGCCATCTTAATTGTTGTTAATTTGTAGGTGTCCTCTATGCTTTTCATACCACTTCCCCCTAGTTCTTCTGGTAGGTAGAGTAGTTTGATGGATTCGTGATGGTGCATTCCTTTTTCTTTTCTGATGATCTCTCTTGTGCGCCTGTCTATATCCTTTAGTTGGTTTACTGTCCAGTCGCTTGTCCACATGTGGTATTGAAGGCCAGGTAGAGCAAAGGTCTTGGTTGCGTGTACTTTTCTTGGGATAGAGATGTTGCTTGACCAGATAATAGAAATGCGTTTAAGGTATTCTTTATTTGCCTCGTTGTAAACTTGTTCTTCTAGTTGTCTTGAGTTTTCGTATTTTCCGAGGAATTTGTAGTAGTCGTTAGAATCAAGTACCTTCAGTTCTTCAGTGTCCGATATTTGCACACTTTCTTCACTTCGTTTCATTTTACCTCGTACGATATTGACTGTTGCACATTTGTCTAAACCCCAGAAAAGTCTCAAACATACTCTTTGCTGTCTTTGTAATCAGTAGTGCTTTTTGTGCTGACTTGTGATAGGTCTTTAGATCATCTACGTATAGTAAGTGTGTCAATTTCTCCTGTTTGTTATGTGAGTATGTATATCCTTCTGTGCTTCTTAGCCACCAGGCTATTGGGTTTAGGCAAAGTGTAAACAATCTGACGCAAAACGAGTCTCCCTGTAGAATTCCTTGTTTTAGTCGTATTGGGCCAATTTTCTCTTTCTTGTCTTCGATCTTGACCTCTAGTGTGATGGACCATTTCTTCATTGTGTTCTTGATAAAATTGGTGATCTTTGTTGGAATGTTGTGCATTTGTAAGCTGAGTGTCAGCCATTCATGATTGATTGAGTCAAATGCTTTCTTCACATCAACCCATACACAAGAGAGATTTTTCTTTCTGTCTTTTGCTTCTTGTAGCGTTGTTTTGTCGATTATTAGATTGTCTATGCATCCCATAGAGTTTGTAGTGCACCCTCTCTGATCTATTTGCATGTACTGATGTTTTTTCTTGGTGTTCTTTAAGTTTGTTGTCAATGACTGATGTAATTGTCTTATACATTGTGTTGAGTAACGTGATTGGGCGATGGTCTTTGGCTTGAGGATTTTCCTTCTTCGGGATCATAATGCATTTTCCTTCTACTAACCAGTCTGGTAGTGATATGTCATTATTGATAATTGTGTTTACAGCCTTTGCAATTCCTTTGTGTGTAGTTGGTAGTGTCTTAATCCAGTAATTAGTTATCTTGTCATTATTATTATTATTATTATTATTATTATTATTATTATTATTATTATTATTATTATTATTATTATTATTATTATTATTATTATTATTATTATTATTATTAGTACTTGATACTTGATACAGCATCTCGTGCAGAAGGCAGTCAAATTTGCTAGAACATTTCTTAAGGACAATAAAGTTATCAATTAAGTCGTCAGGAGCAGTACTATTGTGTTTTATAAATAGATGAAGATTTTTGCTTGTGCTGTTCAACGCGTACATGAAGGTGTCATTAAGAAATGTTCTAGCAAATTTATTTCTTTACTAAGTCTCATTTTTACGTCATTATATTATTATTATTATCATCATCATCATCATCATTATTATTATTATTACTCGGGCTACCTGTGGTAGCTCGAGTCTAAAAATGCAAACGGTTCTTCGTCGTCGTCGTCGTATTATTCTTTGTCGTGGTCCTCAAATTGGAGGGTCAGGTCCCAGGCGTTCCTAGTAGGGCATGACAGCGCATGGGCAACGATCGCTGACCGAAGGTTAATACGAACGAATAAATATCGATTGAAATGAAAACTTGTTTTTATTTTTGATATGATTGACGAGACTGACGATGATTGGCGTTGCATTATTTTGGATAACATGTGAAGACGATTCATTGTGAAAATGACGAGTAAATTGTTAGTGTCGAAAATCGACTCGCGTTTACTCGTTTAACTCCGATTCCTCGATTCCTCGATTCCTCAGAAAGCTGTATATATTTTGGACTGATGATCACACATTCCCTATAAAGACGAGGATATCTTGGCCGGAATGATCCGCCGTTAATAGCGAAGTCCTTTCTAGCACAAAACAGAAGATGTGCCAGCAGAATTGCATTCGCTACGGCATATTATCAAGCACTTACGAACAGAAATCTTGAGTTTATTTCGATTAATGAGCTATTTTTGTTCTTCATAATGTCAGAGAACGTGACTTCCTTCACGAAGCCTACAAAGCGAACACCGTCAACATGGCATGAAAATATTCAAATCGGCCTGTCTGAAAACCACTCTCAAAGGCCCAAATCGCCTCAAAAATTACACAAATTGCTTTAGTAACTATCTATCTTTCTTGTTCTGACGTTCAATTTTCAAGAACAACTTCAAATTTTCGAAGCTTTCGAGTTTTCGAACTCTAGATCGCATTCTAACTTCGTAGCGGCGCTTTGGGGGGAGGGGACGGGGTGAAATGTCAACACTTTCTAAAACAGGCATCCCGGTACATAGAAATATATGTCGAGCAGATTCATCCAGCCAGGAGCCCATTACCCAAAAAAAAAACACAAATGCCTCAAGAACTGTCGATCTTTATTTTCGTGACGTTTATTTCTCAAAAGGTTCTTGATAATAATGTTTCTGAGACTTAGCTTTCATTTTCTCAATAACATAATGAAATTTGGGATAAGGACATTTCTCATTAAAATAACCTAAAATTAAATGATTATTTGTTTATTTTTGTGCACATTTCAAATATTTTGTTAACATTAATCAACCAATTTAGTCCTTCTTCACATTTTCCTATTAGTTCCTCAGGATAACTTTGTGTAATTATGTGAATTTATGAAACATTTTTAATGCTGTTTTAAACTACCAACCAATGCATCAAAACACGAAGTGGGTTAAAATGCCTAAAATAAAACACAACTCTGGCTCTGTCATCTCCTTGGATATAATAACGTTTTCCTATTTGTGTCTCAGGATAGGTTTCTATACGTATAATATGCCTGCGTTAGAGCGTTATCAGTTTGATCCTGACTAACTGAATTTGCATCAGTTAGTTTCTATGTTTACTGTGGTACCTCTATTAAGCAGTGACCCTCGGGACTTTCCAAAGTGGCCTCTTAATAGAGGTTGGCTGATGAATACAGGTATAGAATAGGTATATGAATATATTTTGGACTTTTTATTGTGATCGCCTAATAGAGGGTGACCGCTTAAAAGAGGTACCACTATATATGTATTGTGCATGATCTATGTATGATACATTATGAATTTCAATCCCTCAGAATCCCTTCTGTTCAGTAGCCCGAGTAATCGCTCACAGAGCGTCTAGTTATTATTATTATTATTATTATTATTATTATTATTATTATTATTATTATTATTATTATTATTATTATTATTATTATTATTATTATTATTATCATTATCATTATTATTATTATCATTATTTTTATTATTAATTCTAAACTTTAATTTTAGAAATCCAGCTATTTACTGTAATATCAAAAGAAAAGCCGTGTTATTACATACATAGCTTTGGAAATGAATAGGTTGCCTGTACTTTGATAAAGGCGTGGCACAAACATCAAAACAAAACGCAAAAAGCTCGGTTACGTACTTTCTGATCCTTATCCCTAAGAGTTACGACAAGCCTATCCGATAACTTTTACCCCCTATTAAGTAGTTATAAAGTTAATTACTGTGCACGCAAACAATTTCAAGACTGAGACAAGGTAACGTGACGAAGCGATGCATAGGTTCACCACTATGCTGGGTGATACAAAACATCCTCTTAGTCAATATACTACGAATAAATGATACAATTGTCTATTCATCCCTTACTGTCTAGAGGCGTAGTCGATCGAGTGTTTCTCTACAGTTCCCAGAGTGTTAATGACGTTTTATATTGCTTTTTATAATTATTTCTATTGAGTGTGTCCCTTCCTCGCTCCCTTGCTCACTCCCTCCTTGCTCACTCCCTCCTGCTCACTCCCGCCCTTGGTAACTCTTCAATTTGAGGTAAAGGTTGAGGTAAAGGACCATCAAGAATATCGGTATTTTCTTGATATAGTTTAGTCAAGAAAAAGTCTGCAAGTTGATAATTGAGAGTAACCAAGACCATAAAAAGCAAGAGCATGCAAACAGATAAGAAATCATGGCAGTCATCGACACTTCCTTCAGTGAGAAGTAAGGCCTTGTTTGATGGAATTTGCATGGTTTGAAGGTATTTCGAAGTGCATGTTGGAATTGATATTAATTTGTATGAAAGCACAACAATTCCTAATGCATATAGCACAAAAAATTCAATGGTATAAAGTCCCAAAGTTACTTTATATACTGCAGTTTTCGGGTCATGTTCCTCGGCAAACTTTGGAAGGCGGTTTAAAGTGAGCATAAGAGCAACAGAGGTAATATGTTCCAGCATATATGAAGTATAGACTATGATCGACTTCCATCCAGTAACTCTCACCATGATTATGAAATCATAGATAAGTACCAATATAAGAGTCACACAAAGTTTGAATGAGTACTTTTTACCACGGAGATCAACTAATTCAATACTGTGGTATCCAGGCATTCTTTTTGCGTAGTCGATCAGAAACAATGATGTACAGCTAATAGTTATTTTCCAGATAACCGCCATAATTTCGGGATAAGAGTAGAGAGAAAAATGCTTGCATAGAGTGCTCTTTCTGAATTCTCTGAAGAAACAGTCGCATAACCATATTGTGTACAGAAAAAGACCCATAGTACGGATAATAATACTGAACTTCAGTCGCCATATTAGTGGAACCATTGTGTGTTTCTTGTCTGGCCTCTGTCTTCCTGTCAAAAATTGAAAGTGTATCAAATATTTTAGTATATATGTAGCTTAGTTTTCTTTCTTATTTTCGTTATTTCATTTTTGCTTTATTCCTTCTTTGCGGCTTTCTTTAAATTTATGATGTTATTAATAGTTCATTAATCTAATCTAATTTAAAAAATATGTTACTGAGAGAGTTTATCGAGCCTGCTGACCAGCGTTATCCCCCATCAGAAGTCATATGTATATGGTATATGTGAATAATGTTTGTCTTTCACTTTGGAAGAATGCTTGTTTAATACTACTTATATAATTTACGATCGATGGTTCCAACAAAACAAAGGTTGTAATGATGTGATAATGAATTATTTAATTTAAAAAAGTTAATAGACTAATTAATTTTTAGCTGTTTTCTTTCCTTCGCTAAGAGGCGTCTCTGTAAAAGCGGTCCACTGCATTTCGGATCAGAAAAAAGTTTGCCCTAAAACTTTCACAATGAAACAGCACAACCCATTGAGTAATCACAATGACTTTGGTTCTCGAAATTCCTCAAAATACTGTTTTTACAGCGCATTTCTCAGGTGCCCGGAAAACGAAGACCCGGAGAAAGAAGACCGAAGACCCCAAAAACGTAGACTCACGATAATTATCGAGATAAATGCCTTAAACGTCAAATACTTTCTTACAACATGATCGTTTAAAGCTTTGGCATTATTTGTGACGTTTTACGATGGTTTTGTGTTTCGTTTTGATACCGTTTTCACAGGGAGCCCGGCTTTTTGTCTTTTCTTTTTTTTTTGCCCTGTAATATATTATGCTTGTATCGGGACTCTTGTGGTATGAGATAGTTCCGAAGTATCGTATAAAAGAACGAAGTTAACCAAACAGCTCAAGTACCTAATGAAGCCGCCAGTCAAAGTCAACAGACGGCGGGAAACGGGAACCTGTCGTACCAGCGGCCTTGAGCTTGGCAGGGAAAGGAACGCCCATGAAGCCATCTGTTAAGTCAGTGAGAGTAGACGACCGCGGCGATGAGATCTACATCGAAGGTTATGTTCAAGGGAAGCCCGTCAAGTTCTTGATTGATTCTGGCGCCAACATAACCATTGTAAAGACAAGCATCCCACGACAGATTTTTGACTTAACTGAGCTTCAGACTGTCGGTACAAGGGCGCTAGGACACTAACAATATGCAAATGTATGCTAGTTATTTGTTAATTTATCTTAGTTTACACTGCAAAAACGGCTGAGTAGGTACAACACCGTATATTGCGTTAACCATGCATTCAGGATAACACTTTATAGTGAGTTAACCCAACTCATTTTTGAGAGTAAACATAGATGAAGATGCACCATTGAGTACAATGTACTCAATATATTGAGTTTAACCTCACTTTTACTCAATAATGATTTGGGCTTACTCACTATAAAGTGTTATCCTGAATGCATGGTTAACGCAATATACTGTGTTGTACCTACTCAGCCGTTTTTGCATATTGTTAGTGTCCTAGCGCCCTTGGTCGGTAGAGGAAAAGATGTTCCTTGCTGATGGTAGTACTTCCAGTTTTATTGTTATGGGGAAGTTTTCAGTTAAACTCGAGGCAAAAGAGTAAGTAAGGTATGGGTAGCTGACAAATTGCACGAGAAGGGATCCTCGTGTTAGACCTGATGCGTTAGCTAGTATTATTTAGACAGTTAGTGTTGCAATATGAACGTTACACAATGACGTTGCAATTGGAAGGTGAGCTGAACAAAACCAAACAAAAGCAAAGTGTTAAAGGGCCAAAGCATGCATGCTGCCGTGTTGCCTTAAAACAACAGCAGTGATAGCTCCATTCAGTGAGACAGTTATCCAGGGGGAGCTTGTGGAACCCGGAAGTGACATAGCGATATTGGAGCCTACAGAGCGTCTTCTTAAGTGCAATCAAGTCCTTTTGGCAACACAGGAAGCCCAACGATACCACTTCAAGTCCTCAAACCCCACAGACGTTCCACAGACAACTTACCACAACACCGTAGCAGCAGTATGTGAACCCGTGAACGAAATTATCACCGAGGGAAATTTCTTGGAGTCTAGCATGAAAGACAATCTTCCAAGCCACCTGTCATCTTAGTGGAGCGTAGTCTTCGGCATCTCACCCTAGAGCAAGGACAAAAACTTGTTGGACTTTGCAGAGATATACTCTATTGCCTTACTGAAAGGGGAGAGAATTTAAGTGGACCGAAATATTCAACGTCGCCTTTAATCGTCTTAAAGCCATCTTCACATCAGCACTTTCATCCTTTGCACAGACGCAAGTAACTACGAGATTGGCGCAGTAATGTCTCAAATTCAGCAGGGAGAAGAAAATGTTGTCGTTTATTTTAGCGCTGCACTGTCAAAACCAGAAAGGAACTATTGTGTGACAAGGAAGGAACTCTTAGCAGTGGTTAAAGCCGTCAAACGTTTCCATCACTACCTTTATGGCCGGTAGGCAATTTCTTGTTCGAACTGACCATGGTGCATTAAAGTGGATGTGAATTTAAAGAATCCAGAAGGTCAGCTGGCAAGATGGCTAGAGTATCTCGGAACTTATGACCTAAAGATCAAGCACAGAAGTAGCATAAGTCATATGAATGCTGATGCATTGTCCCGACGGCCCTGCAAAGATTGTAAGTTCTGTAAGCGAGCAGAGGATAAGGTCAACGAGAACGAAGATGAGGACAGCCAACTAGAAGAATCATCCCCACTGCGACTTCATGCTCATGGAATACAAACAAGCGGCAGGATAACTAGTTCGACGCATGACAAGGTCAATTGACTACAATCCAGAGCTACCAGTGAACTAGAACGACAGCAGCAAGACGACCCAGCCCTCCGGATTGTCCTTGGTTGGATGAAAGGCGGGAAGCAGAAATGGGAGTCACTTTCAGCAGAGAACAGCACAGTTAAAACGTACTGGGCCCAATGGGACCGATTGGCGCTCACAGACGGTGTTCTCTACAGACGCTGGGAGACGGACGAAGGGAAACAAAATCGCTGGCAAATTCTAGTTCGAAGAGGTATGAAGGAGGAAGTGCTGACACAGCTACACAACGACAAGTCAGATGGACATCTGGGGGTAAATAAGACTACCGGAAGAGTAAAGGAAAGATTCTACTGGCCCAACTGCACTAGTGATGTGAAGGAATGGTGCAAGAAATGTGAACTCTTTGCATCACGTGCTGGACCACGCCCTACTCCAAAGGCCCAATTGAAAACACACGTAGTCGAAGGCCCGCTAGATAGAGTCGCTTTAGACGTGATGGGACCTCTACCAAAGACAAAGAAAGGCAACAAGTTCATCCTGATGATAGGCGATCACTTCACTAAGTGGAAATCAAAACCATCGTAAAACGTCATAAACAATGCCAAAGCGTTAAATGTTGTAAGAACGTCTTTGACGTTTATAAGGCATGTATCTCGATAATTAGCGTGGGACTTCGTTTTTCGGGTCTTAGGACTTCGTTTTCCGGGTCTTCGTTTTCCGGGCAACCCACATTTCTTCTAGAACACCGTCTTCGCTAAAATAGCATCTAGTTAATTCGTCAATCCAAAACTACACGGCACCTCAAAACTTACTGCAAAATATAAAACACTAGACCAAACCTTTTCACCCCGAGCTTGTACATTTATTGAAGTACAAAATGCAAGAACAAATTTGAATGCCACGCAAAAGGGAAAAAGGCACTAAGTGATAGGCTTATAATACTTTACGAAATCTGCATTTTGCGAAACGAAACGAAATATTTCGCAAAGTGTAAAAAAAGTATAAGCATCAGCACTTTGCAAAAAATTTCGCAAAGTGCAGAAATGAGATAAAAATAAAACATTTTACAGTGAGGACACTCGAACCGTGAACACTTTGAGTTTCTTGTTACTTTTTGTAACCCACATCCCATAAGCGAATAGATTAGAAATAAGATGTATTATGAACACTTAGTCACACTGCTTCATTTTAAGAGGTTTTAAAGCACTAGAAGGTTCATAAAATAATAACTTGAAAAAAGTCAAGTGTTCACGGTTCAAGTATCCTCACTATAATTTTAACATTTTTTTTTATTTTTTATATATTTAACAACATGTACGTACCTCGAAGTTTAGTGTCTTTCAGTACTGGCACTTTTCTTTTTTGTAGCACTTCCTATGTACTGAAATAGTACGATCGCCCTATCGAAGTCGGCGTCGAATAGTTAGATCTCTAGAATAAGACCCGTTTTGTTTTGTCTGCCGATAGTTTGAGGTTACTGGTTTTAGCTATATATATATATTTTTATAAATAAATAAAGAGAGGCGAGGTGGTTTGTTTTTAATAGAAAATGAAAATACTGTTTCTTATACTAGCTAAATATTTTTCTATCTGACAGAATAGTCAATTCTACTTAACACGAAAACTGAATTTTTATATTAAATTGACAATAAAAAAAATGGAGAAAAAGAATTGAGACTGTTTGTTGTAACTTTTTAAGTTACTCTTTAAAAATATAGAAACAATCACGCCTGGCATATAATGTTGTTTGTATTTAATTATGCATGTATGTCGGTGACACTTTGAGAAAGTCTGAAGCAAATATTGGGTGTTTACCATTTACATGGAAAATCCTGTTTTTCCGGACAGACTTCAAATGGTACACCATCTTCCAGTGGAAATTTACCGGAAAAAGAGGACTTCCTCGAGAGGTATTACACTTTTTCCAGACTGGAATGAATTCCCGGAAAATTGTGTACCATTTGCACGATTCCACTTTTAAACTCGGTCTAGTTAACCGGATTTTCCATGTAAATGGTTAACAACCAGATAGCCCACAAGATAGCCCACAAGCAGAGTTTGGGCGTAGAATTTGCAAACCGGAAAACTGTTTACCATTATGGAACGGAATACCCCGTTCCAAAAATAACCGGAATTTCCATGTAAATGGTAAACAACCAACTTCCATGAAGTAAAACTAATCAATTATGAATTAACTATCGATTACTCATAGCTAGTGTTATTATTAGTAGCTATTTAAAACTTTCTCTCTAATTTGCTTAAAATATTTCGTATAGCATTGCAGTTGCAACTAATTGTAGAAACAGGGATATTTTTTACTATAAACTCAAAACCTTTTCACTATATAACAAACATATGTAAAGAAAACAGAAGAAAGAGCTAGAGAAAAAGGAGAACAGAGAAAAAAAAACAGAAACAAGATGGAAAACGTTAAAAGGAAATGTAAGCAAAAACGAAGAAAGAAAAACGAAGATTATTTTGAACATCTTTACAAACCTTTTCTATGCAATGTGGATACATGAATTTTGCCTGGATATATTCTCAAGTACATATAAAGTATTTTAGTACCTAAAATCTGTCCAGTTGTTCAGCGGTGAGTTTTGATTTGTTTGGTCGTCGAACTCTGAATATAGTAGTAACCCACAAACAAAGCAAGAATCCTTCATTTGTTTTAGCACAGACACATTCTTTAGATAGCAAACTTGAAGAAAATGGGGCCCCTTCGTTTTAAGGTGGCCCAGGGGTATTTATTTACGTAAAAAAAATTAAAAATTTAAAAATTGGGATTATAACTAATCATTGTCTCTAGTTTATAGATATTTAAACGTTTTTTTGTCAGTCGTGATAGTGCTGCACACAGTACGTCAATGTCACTAAAATTTGACCTTCAGACTGGGAAAGCATTGTACAACATAGTGGTGAGTAACGATTTCGAAAGCAATGATTTTATTGTGCGTCTCTGTTCGATTCTTTATAAGCTATACATTTGTTTATGTAGATGAGGCATGATCGTCCGGGGTGGTGTAGTCTTGAGAAAGACTGATGGTGTTGATGTCTGACGTTTCGACAACCTGAGCGGAAGTCATCTTCAGAGTAAAGAAAATGAAAAGACAGCGGTGTTATTTATGTGTCTGGTTCGTCGGTAATGTTGTTGTTGATGCGTGGGTAGGTGTTAGTCATTGTTTTAGCGGAAAGCTTGAAGTCGTTAATGAGTCTATTGTAGGAAGCCGGTAGTGTTATGCAACGGTTAAGTGGCTTTTGTTCTAAGCCGGTGTACCAGCTTTCAAGTAGTCGGCGTTGGTGATAGTTAGTGCAATGTGTAATGGAGGCGGCAGAGCCCCAGTTAATGGAGTGGCCAGTATGTTTGTGATGTTCCGCAATGTGGTTGTTAGGGTCTTTGTTTTTCGTGGCACGTTTATGTTCAGTTAGTCTCGTGTTCAAATTTCTGCCGGTCTCACCGATGTAGGTAGCGTTACAGTCGGAACAAGCTATTTTGTAAATAGCTCCTTGTCTGTTAATGGGTTCGTCTTTGTCCTTAACGTTAGTCAATAAACGTCTTAATGTCATAGTAGGCTAGGCCTACTCTGGGGTCCATGTTCGCCTATTACCGCCTATTACCGCCTAATACCGCCTAATACCGCCTATTACCGCCTATTACCGCCTAATACCGCCTGATTCCACTTAATGCCGCCTATCGGTAATAATTCTAAAATCATCTAATATTATAACATCATTATTTTACTTTTGGGTAAATCAATTCAAAAATATCCGCTATAGAAGGGAATTAATAATTCCTCCTATAGCTATATGGAACAACTGGACCATCGATCCTGACCATGGATGCAAATGCATAAATGCATTTAAAATATACTGTAGAAAAAAGGAAGACTGGACATTTCTGATAGTACTTTAGCTATAGTGAGACTTACAAATATACTATTTGTATATTCCTTCACTCTTACATGCATGTACTTGAAATGTACCAAAAATATGGGTCTGAATTAAAAGGTCAGGTTAGAAAATACCTTCTGTGTGTATGATTATGATTGTTGCGGAGAAATAAGCAATTTATGTAATTGCAATTATAGAAGCAGGAAAAAAATTTGGGACTTCAACGGGATTTGAACCCATGACCTTTGCAGTGCCGGTGCAATGCTCTACCAACTGAGCTATGGGTTCAAATCCCGTTGAAGTCCCAAATTTTTTTGGGCTTCTATAATTGCAATTACATAAATTGTATATTTCTCCGCGACGATCATAATCATACACACATCATATAACTGCGGATCAGACCCACATACATAAAATACCTTCTGTTTACTCTATTTTACTAGTTAGAGTGCTTACACTATGCCTATGAAATAAAAACTAAATAGTTACTAACTGATAGTTTTTATTCAGTGACTATTACATGTAGCTATAGTCACTACCTGGAGTCACTATCACTCAACTGGAACAACTTTAGTAGCAATACAAAAGGGAAAGCAATGCAAATATTCAAGAGTTTAGAAAGTTAATGCTTTATTTAATAACCTGTGAAACTGGCAAAGTTTACTTATTAGAGTGTAATATTCCGATTCAAACAATAGAAAACAAAATAATTAGACTGTAATAGTACTACATTTTTCATGGGTTTGTGAAAACTACTCTGATGAAATGCAATGTTGAAACAATAAAGTTTGCCTCTATTGAATAAATTATTAACTTTCTATGGTCTTGAGTATTTGGTTTCCCATATGTATTGTTACTAAAGCTGTCAAATTTATTAGTTAGTATTACTATTTACATTTTATTTCATGGACATAGTGTAAGCACTCTAATTAAACGTTTTAATTCATACTTAGAATTAGCTAAACAATTACTAGAGTACAAGCACTAAAAGTGTGCAGCATAAATACAACTAAATACTGCTAAATTAGTCTAATTCTATTGTTCTCTATTGTCTAATCAACACTATTTACTGCTAAATAGTGCAAAGTGCTGCACACTTTTAGTGTTTGTACTCTATTACGCATTCCTGACGATTGTATAGTGAAATGAAACAAAATGAAATAATAATTCAAGTCAATAATCACTCTTTTTAATGCTGATGCAGTGTTGCTTGTATCACAATATTGTTGATGAAAGTGAGCAAAATGATTCATTGGAAAGAGAACATTGGACTATTAAACGGTGTAAAATCAACGTGTATGTTGCATGACACAATGTTCATCTATTTCACTAGATTAATTATTTTGCAGTCACTCATCGTGTGATCGAGTTGAAGTTATATAATCTTATTTCACAAAGAAGTAAAAAGGTATACTTATCATCAGCCAGGATCCTGTACATTTCCAAAATCAAATCAAGACATCAAAGAGGCAATATCTGGCCGCACATTTTAAAAATAACCTATTTTTCCCCATAACTACAGAATTTGTCACTTTGTCAACTACCATTGTGAAAAGTAACACCGCTGTTCAAATGTAGTGTGGATTTTAGCTAGGTACTTCATGTATGGTATATTATGTGGTCTCAAGTAAATATGTATGTGTAAATGAAACACTAGTTATGGTACATGAAGTACCAACCTAAATTCCACGTTACTTTTGATCAGCGGTGTAATATTTCACTGTGTTTAGTATTTTGTATACATTTTTGTAGATAAGCAAATGAGATTTTCTTTTAAAAACAAATTAAGATTATCCACTGAACCATTTGTCTGAGGTTACTGTCAATTTTTCATCTGCAATGCTTCATAACTTAAGTCTTTTCTGCTCTAATGAATTGGGAAATCACCATGCAAAAGGTAAGCAAGCTTACTCTAAAAGTGTACACAAATAAACCCGTAAAATACGTACACTTCAGATTATTTAAGATTATTATCTAATTAATTCTTCTGTTTTCTATTGAGTTTGAACTTTAACTGAAATATATTATCTTCTTTTTAGTCACCATATAAGACGAACAAATGATAAATGCAGAGAATGTCAGATGTTTTATATAAAGCTCCATCTGTTCAAAGAAACTTTCTTTAAACTTCACAAAGATAAGCATTTTAATTCAGATATATGGTGATTAAAGCCAAATCATAGTGGTGTTACATTATTCATGTATGTGAAATACACTTAAGCTTATGATGCACTACTATACTCTTAAATTAATCTTATATTTCTGTTGTGTTTATTTGACTACTAAAGTAATACGTTTTATAAAATGATTCAATATGTTATGAAAAGCATAACATCAGCTAATAAAACTGTTTGTGAATAAAAAATTGCTTGGTGTGCACAAACAAAAATAATTGATGTCATGTGTTGTTATATCTATTTGTATATATTACTTTACAAAATTCTTTTAATTTTTTTATATATTTATGTCATTATATATGTCATATTACCTATAGAATAGACATAACCATACACACACACACACATGTATATATATGTCACACTTTTGAAAAATACTATCTAGATATATATATTATATATATGTATGAATGTTTAAATTACCTAATGTTGCAATATTTTGCTCCTTTTTTGCCAACATCACCTAATATGCCTGATATCAACATCATTTGCTTCAATATTTTGCTCTTTTTGGCCAATACCGCCCAAAACCGCCTAATGCTGCCATTAGCCACTGCAACATTTTGCTCTTTTTGGCCAATACCGCCCAATACCGCCTAATGCCGCCATTAGCCGCTGCAATATTTTGCCTTTTTTGGCCAATACCGCCCAATATCGCCTAATGCCGCCATTAGCCGCGGCGGTTTTGGACCCCAGAGTAGGCCTTAGGCTTGTGAGCAACGCGAATGTTGTAGGGTTGTAATATGCGTTGAATGGTCTCAGAAGTACCTCTGATGTACGGTATGGTGGCAGTGGCTGTGGGTTGATTGTCGGTTCTGTCAGTAAGTGAAGTGTTTTTGTGAATGTTTCGTTTGACGAAATCTACATTGTAATTGTTCTTATCGAACACACTTTGCAAATATTCGTACTCGTCATGAAGTTTGTTAGGTGAATCACAAACACGTTGTGCACGTCGAGTCAAAGTCTTAATAGTGGTAGCTTTGTGTGAGGTGGGATTGTAAGATGTCTGGTCGAGCAGTCTGTCAGTGTGAGTAGGTTTACGGTATACAGTTGTATGTAAGCGATTGTCAGAGTGAGTTACCAAACAGTCTAGAAAAGGTATAGCACCATTTTCTTCGATCTCTTTGGTGAACTGTATGTGAGTGTTTTGTTTGTTCAGGTGGTCATGAAACTCGTTGATGTCGTCAGTAGGTAGTGCAGTGATAGTGTCGTCAACGCAACGTAACCAAAAAGGTAGTTGTTGTCTGAATGTAGCAAGAGCTTTCTTCTCGATGTTCTGCATAACAATTTCTGATACAACGACAGAAACTGGAGAGCCCATAGCTGTGCCGTGTAGTTGTTTGTAGTGTTTGCCGTTGTACTGAAAGTAAGTGGAAGTAAGGCAAAGTGAAAGTAAGTCCATGATGTCATTCGTAGGTATGGGTAACGGTGTGTCGTCAGCATGTTGTGTGATGGCAGTCTGGGTGCAGTCTAATGCCAGTTGAAGTGGAATACTGGTGAACAGTGACTTCACATCAAAAGACACAAGTTTGTGATTGTCTGGAATGTGAACGTTCTGAATGGCGTCGATGAACTGGTCAGTGGATTGTAGCCGATATGTGGATTTGTTGGTGAGTGGTTGTAAAATGGCTGTCAAGTACTTGGACAGTTCGTAAGTAGGTGAGCCACAGAAGGACACTATGGGTCGCATCGGTATGTCTGGTTTGTGAAGTTTGGGAAGTCCGTAGACTTTTGGTGTTTGAGGAACAGAACATCGTAGTCGGTAGTAACATGGACCTTCTAAAATGTCTGCTTTCTTGAGTGCGAGTAGTTTGATGTTGAGTTTGCGTTGTAATGAAGGTGTGGGGTCTTTGGTCAGTTGTTGGTAGGTGTCTTTGTCGTTAACGAGAACGTCCATCTTATTAAAGTAGTCCGTCTTGTCCATGACAACAGTAACACGTCCTTTGTCGGCCGGTAGTATCACAATGTCGTCGTCGTTCTTGAGTCGTTTCAGTGCTCTCTGTTCGTCTCTGTTTAAATTGCTTTCGAGTCTGGGGGTGGATTGTATGGCTGATGCGATTCTTGCTCTAATGTTATCCTTTTCAGGCTCAGGTATGTCACTCTGGCGAAAGAGGACTGCCTCAACACTAGAAACAATAGTGTCTGTTGGTATGCGTTTGGGTGTGATGGAGTGTTTGAGTCCGTATGCGAGTACGTGTGTTTCAGTCTGGTCTAATGGTCGGGAAGAAATATTCCTAACCCAGTTGTCGTCATGTTTGCGTTGTTTTCTGTCTTTGTGTGCTTTTATCACAAACTTGTGTCTTTTGATGTGAAGTCACTGTTCACCAGTATTCCACTTCAACTGGCATTAGACTGCACCCAGACTGCCATCACACAACATGCTGACGACACACCGTTACCCATACCTACGAATGACATCATGGACTTACTTTCACTTTGCCTTACTTCCACTTACTTTCAGTACAACGGCAAACACTACAAACAACTACACGGCACAGCTATGGGCTCTCCAGTTTCTGTCGTTGTATCAGAAATTGTTATGCAGAACATCGAGAAGAAAGCTCTTGCTACATTCAGACAACAACTACCTTTTTGGTTACGTTACGTTGACGACACTATCACTGCACTACCTACTGACGACATCAACGAGTTTCATGACCACCTGAACAAACAAAACACTCACATACAGTTCACCAAAGAGATCGAAGAAAATGGTGCTATACCTTTTCTAGACTGTTTGGTAACTCACTCTGACAATCGCTTACATACAACTGTATACCGTAAACCTACTCACACTGACAGACTGCTCGACCAGACATCTTACAATCCCACCTCACACAAAGCTACCACTATTAAGACTTTGACTCGACGTGCACAACGTGTTTGTGATTCACCTAACAAACTTCATGACGAGTACGAATATTTGCAAAGTGTGTTCGATAAGAACAATTACAATGTAGATTTCGTCAAACGAAACATTCACAAAAACACTTCACTTACTGACAGAACCGACAATCAACCCACAGCCACTGCCACCATACCGTACATCAGAGGTACTTCTGAGACCATTCAACGCATATTACAACCCTACAACATTCGCGTTGCTCACAAGCCTACTATGACATTAAGACGTTTATTGACTAACGTTAAGGACAAAGACGAACCCATTAACAGACAAGGAGCTATTTACAAAATAGCTTGTTCCGACTGTAACGCTACCTACATCGGTGAGACCGGCAGAAATTTGAACACGAGACTAACTGAACATAAACGTGCCACGAAAAACAAAGACCCTAACAACCACATTGCGGAACATCACAAACATACTGGCCACTCCATTAACTGGGACTCTGCCGCCTCCATTACACATTGCACTAACTATCACCAACGCCGACTACTTGAAAGCTGGTACACCGGCTTAGAACAAAAGCCACTTAACCGTTGCATAACACTACCGGCTTCCTACAATAGACTCATTAACGACTTCAAGCTTTCCGCTAAAACAATGACTAACACCTACCCACGCATCAACAACAACATTACCGACGAACCAGACACATAAATAACACCGCTGTCTTTTCATTTTCTTTACTCTGAAGATGACTTCCGCTCAGGTTGTCGAAACGTCAGACATCAACACCATCAGTCTTTCTCAAGACTACACCACCCCGGACGATCATGCCTCATCTACATCGATTACACCTGGGATCAGACCATTCACTCCTATACATTTGTGTGTTCTATTTTGAGTACTCATATTTCCTAAGCTTGCAAGGTCTCGATTAATTTGGCCATTCGAGTGGTTTCAGATTTTTAGAAATAGCCATAAAATCTCAAAGTCGAGTTCGCGTTTGCAAGCGCATTGCTCTTACGACATCAGTATTTTTAAAATAATTAATATCTATAAGCTAGAGACAATGATTAGTTATAATCCCGATTTTTAAAGCAATCGGAGAAGTTTTTGCGCCAAAATTTGAAGTTCAAAACAAAAAATTGTTTTTACGTAAATAAATACCCCTGGGCCACCTTAAGGGTAAAAATCAGCCTTGAAGTTCACGAATATTGCCGTATCAACACTATAGAAATCTGTGGTTTTTGGGCTTCCTGGGAAACTTGTAAGACGGCTCGTTCGGCCTTCGGGAACGTTCAAATGTTGTCTTTATAGTCAGTAATATTTTTTTCTCGATAATAAAAGTTTCTGATGTTAGGAGCGTTTTTGTATGATTTTCTTGGATTTTGGGGGCTATTTAAGGAGGTTTTGAGGATGGTGAATTTCAACGGCCATCGGCGTGTTATTTTATTGAAAACTACAGATTTCTAGTGTGGTAAGACAGTGATCTTATTAACATAAAACTGCTCTTCTCAGTGGATCCAACAACCCTATAGATTTTCCAGAAGGTGTGGTTATGTGTATAGGGAGTATTATGTGTCGAACAAATAAAGAAGAACTTTAATTTCCATCTAGCGACCAGATGCTAATGAGTACAATTTTCAATTAGTACCATCGTGCTTTGCGAAGCGTGTACACCACCGCCTGAGTAAATATATGAGACCAATAATAGTAAAAAAAAATACCTTAAAAAAAAAGTTTCGAACATGTATTTGGTGTCACTCTATTCTCGGTGTTTTTTGTCTCTTTTTGAAAATTTCTTTAATGTTTGCCCTCCTATATATTTAGTAAATAAACCCCTTCTGTCGGCTGGGATATCGGCGGATAATGTCCGAGGATGAGAAATGGTCCGAAAATTAAACATTTGGCCGAGAAGCGAAGCTTCGAGGGCAAATGTGATATTTTGAGGAACATTTCTCATCCGAGGACATTATAAGCCGATATTCCAGTAAGCCAGAAGGGGTTTATTTATTCTATATCCCTACGACTTTATCTTGTTTGGTTGGCGAAGGAAAGCCATTAAAGTTGAGACATTTCTCTTCTTACACCAAGCTAAGACCAAAAACAGTCATTTAGATCGATGAATGAAAACTAATTTATTAAGGTAATTTTTGTAAATTATAGAGTAATTTTGTTTTACATTCTATGAACTAGCCTCTTAAGACTAGCGAGTAAAAAGTTTGAATTTGTAAACAAACCGGCATTTTAGTTTACGTTCTAATTCACTTCGTTCAAACGAACGTAAAATATTTATCTTCTTTATTCCGAATATAAGAAATGACAACAGACGTGGTTGTATATGGTAGGTTCGCTTGTGGACCATCATTTATTGACAATAATAAGCACATAAGCCTTATATTAACTGTAATAGTAATAAGTACTTAATAACTCGTAAATACTAATACGTAGATAATTCGTAATTAAAGGTCAAGTGCCTTTAGATCATATTTGTAATACTAATTGATACTCAATAACTGGTAATATTAATACGTACATAATTCATAGCTAAGGTCGAATACCTTAAGTCATATTAGTAATTAGTAATTATTAGTAATTTTTATTACAATAATTATTAATTATTAATTATTAATTATTAATTATTAATTAATTAATTATTATTAATTATTAATTATTAATTATTAATTATTAGTAATTTTTATTACAATACTTAAATAAATCATAAACCTAGGCTTTTGGTTATTCTCTGTCTTGATGGGTTATTCTCTCGTACTGATGGCTTTCTTCTTTACTTTGGGCGTTTTCCTCGTTCGCTTTGAGGTTTCAACTATGTTTCGGCAGACACCATCGTCCAGTAGGTTGAGGCCGTCTCAGGGGCAGAAAGAATGAAGCCATTTCAGCGCTGCGTGGGCTTTGGTGGTTGAGGAGGCGGACATGCTGTTTTTGATCTCAAGGAGGTAAACTGCTACTATGGCACTCGGAAAAGGGATGCTGATGTTCACTCTTTTAATCTTACACCACTGGAGGAATCTGATGATTTCTTTAACGTATATCGTTGCTGTTGATGTCGATCTAAACGTAATCATTGCTGTTAGTAAGTTGTTGAAGTCAGGTTTCAGGTCAGTTGGCAAGTATATCCAGGCAGGGCTGGCGTGTATAGCCTGAAAAATATAAAGACGCTAGGGTATGTTAGTATTACACAACAAAACTCATGACTTTCGTAACACGTTTAGAAGACGCAAATTGATATTCAGTTTCAATATCACCGTCTCAAGGCTGTTTTAGTATAACACGCACTATAGCTTATACCCTTAGGAGTTTACGTCCTATTTTACGCTGCTTCCCTTCCTGGGCTCTATAATTTGATATTCTACGTCCCCGTTTGGGATTCCCTGTTCCTTGTTCCTCTGTACTCTTTACCGACCCTCCCTTGCGTTGGTCCTACTAGCAGTGGGCCCTTGCCGTTCTGCTTAAAGACACGTTATAGATACTGGCTTCAACGCTTCCTACTAGGCCTACTCTGGGGTCCATGTTCGCCTATTACCGCCTATTACCGCCTAATACCACCTAATACCGCCTATTACCGCCTAATACCGCCTAATACCGCCTGATTCCACTTAATGCCGCCTATCGGTAATAATTCTAAAATCATCTAATATTATAACATCATTATTTTACTTTTGGGTAAATCAATTCAAAAATATCCGCTATAGAAGGGAATTAATAATTCCTCCTATAGCTATATGGAACAACTGGACCATCGATCCTGACCATGGATGCAAATGCATAAATGCATTTAAAATATACTGTAGAAAAAAGGAAGACTGGACATTTCTGATAGTACTTTAGCTATAGTGAGACTTACAAATATACTATTTGTATATTCCTTCACTCTTACATGCATGTACTTGAAATGTACCAAAAATATGGGTCTGAATTAAAAGGTCAGGTTAGAAAATACCTTCTGTGTGTATGATTATGATTGTTGCGGAGAAATAAGCAATTTATGTAATTGCAATTATAGAAGCCTGAAAAAAATTTGGGACTTCAACGGGATTTGAACCCATGACCTTTGCAGTGCCGGTGCAATGCTCTACCAACTGAGCTATGGGTTCAAATCCCGTTGAAGTCCCAAATTTTTTTGGGCTTCTATAATTGCAATTACATAAATTGTATAGATAGTTTTTATTCAGTGACTATTACATGTAGCTATAGTCACTACCTGGAGTCACTATCACTCAACTGGAACAACTTTAGTAACAATACAAAAGGGAAAGCAATGCAAATATTCAAGAGTTTAGAAAGTTAATGCTTTATTTAATAACCTGTGAAACTGGCAAAGTTTACTTATTAGAGTGTAATATTCCGATTCAAACAATAGAAAACAAAATAATTAGACTGTAATAGTACTACATTTTTCATGGGTTTGTGAAAACTACTCTGATGAAATGCAATGTTGAAACAATAAAGTTTGCCTCTATTGAATAAATTATTAACTTTCTATGGTCTTGAGTATTTGGTTTCCCATATGTATTGTTACTAAAGCTGTCAAAACTATTAGTTAGTATTACTATTTACATTTTATTTCATGGACATAGTGTAAGCACTCTAATTAAACGTTTTAATTCATACTTAGAATTAGCTAAACAATACTAGAGTACAAGCACTAAAAGTGTGCAGCATAAATACCACTAAATACTGCTAAATTAGTCTAATTCTTTTGTTCTCTATTGTCTAATAAACACTATTTACAGCTAAATTGTGCAAAGTGCTGCACACTTTTAGTGTTTGTACTCTATTACGCATTCCTGACGATTGTATAGTGAAATGAAACAAAATGAAATAATAATTCAAGTCAATAATCACTCTTTTTAATGCTGATGCAGTGTTGCTTGTATCACAATATTGTTGATGAAAGTGAGCAAAATGATTCATTGGAAAGAGAACATTGGACTATTAAACGGTGTAAAATCAACGTGTATGTTGCATGACACAATGTTCATCTATTTCACTAGATTAATTATTTTGCAGTCACTCATCGTGTGATCGAGTTGAAGTTATATAATCATATTTCACAAAGAAGTAAAAAGGTATACTTATCATCAGCCAGGATCCTGTACATTTCCAAAATCAAATCAAGACATCAAAGAGGCAATATCTGGCCGCACATTTTAAAAATAACCTATTTTTCCCCATAACTACAGAATTTGTCACTTTGTCAACTACCATTGTGAAAAGTAACACCGCTGTTCAAATGTAGTGTGGATTTTAGCTAGGTACTTCATGTATTGTATATTATGTGGTCTCAACACAGGCAGCCCAACTATTGTCTTTGAGGATTTTTTTTAATGACAATAAAGTTATTTTTAACCGCGCGCCGAGCGAAATAAATATTGAGCGCGCGGGTGGGGTTCCTGTGGTGTATTTGTTTGAAAGCTCGCGGATGGGATTCCTGTGGCTTCTTGCAAGCAATTTTTCGGTCGCGCGCAATCGCACGTACGACAGAAAAATCGAAGAAAGTAGTATCTTGATACAAGGTCTGAAACTTGATGGCGTGGATAGATAGATGTGCACCGCAGTCTGTATAGGCACGGAAGTTCAACGACGAGCGCCGAGAAGGACGCGAGCAGCAATCGACTGACACGCCAAAGAAAATATATTGTGTTCAAACTTTTCTTTCAAAATAAGTGTTTTCCTTTCTTTTAGGGATTTTCAATTAATAAACCTCTAACAAAAACAAACAGCCAGTGTGTGAAATTTCTTTCCATGTTTATTGAAATGCTAATACATACTGAATTAGTATATTTTACAATGTGAAGACTTTTTGTTCAAACTGTACTTTTAAAATCTGTAACGATTCTGCTTTAGCTTAAATTGCCGGTTTTTCGGCAATAGTTTATAAAATACAACTATAAATGCTTCACACTTTCATAACGAACTTGTTATTGTTGGAACCGTTTATAGTAACTAAAGTTTTGACGAAATAAAGTTGAACTTTTTTGATCCAATCTGACAAGATGAAAACTTTGCAAAAGCGGCCATCACAAATTCACTGTTAGTTCGGCTTGTAGTTAGTTTGAACAAGACAACATCAGTCGTTTTGACATAAAAACTTCAACTCCAATCATTACCTGTACACACTAGACTACTAGAAAAGCTTTCTCCAGGTTTTTGTAATAGCGAAGAAGATCGGTGACTTCAAAAGCAACTGCCAAGTGCTCACTTGAATCCGAGGTGTTTTGAATGTAAACTAACTCATTGTAGCAGCCACTTCAGTGCAAATCAAGAACTTTTCGACTCTCGACTCACTATCCCATGATTTCCAAAATAAAATACATCCTCTTGTTTTCTTTCTTTGAATTGTAAGTCATTTTAACAATCCAAAAGTTAAATACAAGACTGTAATCAACACCTTTTTCGGCTGTATCGGTGAATGAGCGTGAATGTAGTCTCGATCGATATTTTCACGATTGCTCCACGATTGTAAAAATCCGACTTTTTTCCGAAGTTATGTCTATACAGACTGCGGTGCACCTCGGTTCCATGCTGCCCTTTTTAAAAATTAATTTTAACCCCTTTGCTGAAGTCGGAGATGATCATACTTTTTACTGTAGTTGAAGATCAACGTAAGTTTTATATATTCGAAGAAAAATTAAAATTTTCTCCCATGGCTGATTTACTACGCGCGAAACTAAATTTGTCACGTGACCGAGTTTCATACCTTGTCAAAATACCTCTCTCTTCGATACAGCGCGACTTTGACGAAAAATTGCTTGTAAAAAGCCACAGGAATCCCATCCGCGAGCTTTCAAACAAATACACCACAGGAACCCCACCCGCGCGCTCAATATTTATTTCGCTCGGCGCGCGGTTAAAAATAACTTTATTGTCATTAAAAAAAATCCTCAAAGACAATAGTTGGGCTGCCTGTGGTCTCAAGTAAATATGTATGTGTAAATGAAACACTAGTTATGGTACATGAAGTACCAACCTAAATTCCACGTTACTTTTGATCAGCGGTGTAATATTTCACTGTGTTTACTATTTTGTATACATTTTTGTAGATAAGCAAATGAGATTTTCTTTTAATTAAGATTATCCACTGAACCATTTGTCTGAGGTTACTGTCAATTTTTCATCTGCAATGCTTCATAACTTAAGTCTTTTCTACTCTAATGAATTGGGAAATCACCATGCAAAAGGTAAGCAAGCTTACTCTAAAAGTGTACACAAATAAACCCGTAAAATACTGTACGTACACTTCAGATTATTTAAGATTATTATCCAATTAATTCTTCTGTTTTCTATTGAGTTTGAACTTTAACTGAAATATATTATCTTCTTTTTAGTCACCATATAAGACGAACAAATGATAAATGCAGAGAATGTCAGATGTTTTATATAAAGCTCCATCTGTTCAAAGAAACTTTCTTTAAACTTCACAAAGATAAGCATTTTAATTCAGATATATGGTGATTAAAGCCAAATCATAGTGGTGTTTCATTATTCATGTATGTGAAATACACTTAAGGTGGCCCGGTAGTATTGACTTTGCAGGATAAACATAATTTTGTAACGCATTATTTTGCATCTAAACTTTGTCCGATTACTACGAAATTTACACATATAGATATAGCGATTTGTGGAAACTATAAAGAGAAATAATGTTTTTTTAAAAAGCACACGCTTTACTTAAATTGTCAATAAATCAAAACTTAGAAGATGAATTTATTTCTTTTTTTTGAGAGAATATTATTTGGTTATATGAAAACATATTGTAGCAGTTTTATTAAAATATTGACCTTGGAAGTTTTTTTACAAACGTTTTTAAATTTTTGCGCGCAAAATTAATATAAAAATTCCATTGCTCAAATCTCAATAAGAATTAAAACATAGTTACAAATTTACCTGTAGAAAGAAAGACCAATACCTCTTGTAACTTCTAATCACAAAATAGCGACTTTGAAGCCAACATTGCTAGCTCTTATTTCTTGAAGAGCTTGTCGACATATTGTTGTTCACTGCGTAGTGAGCATTTCGAAAATATATCTACTCTATTTCTTCAATTGTTGACCTCGAGTTTTCTATATAGCGTAGATACATGCTTAAGAGTCATAACTGTGAAATGTGGTCTTCTGTGCTGTTCTAAAAATGACAAAATTAGCGGCCAACGTACAGCAACCACGTTGCGCGTTCATTATACCTCGTTTGACTTCCAAGGAAAACCCTTCGCGTTATGTTTATTTACATCAACTTCACAACCTCATAATCCGTGAACACCGATTCTGCACGAGGAATGTCTTTTTTTGCGAATAGAAATAGAAAAAAGACGCAGTGTTTACGCCTGAATTGTCTCTGTATAAAAAGACATTCCTCGCGAAGGGTTTGCCTTGGAAGTCAAACGAGGTATAATGAACGCGCAACGTGGTTGCTGTACGTTGGCCGCTAATTTTGTCATTTTTAGAACAGCACAGAAGACCACATTTCACAGTTGTGACTCTTAAGCATGTATCTACGCTATATAGAAAACTCGAGGTCAACAATTGAAGAAATAGAGTAGATATATTTTCGAAATGCTCACTACGCAGTGAACAACAATATGTCGACAAGCTCTTCAAGAAATAAGAGCTAGCAATGTTGGCTTCAAAGTCGCTATTTTGTGATTAGAAGTTACAAGAGGTATTGGTCTTTCTTTCTACAGGTAAATTTGTAACTATGTTTTAATTCTTATTGAGATTTGAGCAATGGAAGTTTTATATTAATTTTGCGCGCAAAAATTTAAAAACGTTTGTAAAAAAACTTCCAAGGTCAATATTTTAATAAAACTGCTACAATATGTTTCCATATAACCAAATAATATTCTCTCAAAAAAAGAAATAAATTCATCTTCACAATTTAAGTAAAGCGTGTGCTTTTTAAAAAAACATTATTTCTCTTTATAGTTTCCACAAATCGCACTTAAAATATGACTAGCTCAAACTTCAAAGTTTTGAGATCTATATGTGTAAATTTCGTAGAAATCGGACAAAGTTTAGATGCAAAATAATGCGTTACAAAATTATGTTTATCCTGCAAAGTCAATACTACCGGGCCACCTTAAGCTTATGATGCACTACTATACTCTTAAATTAATCTTATATTTCTATTGTGTTTATTTGACTATTAAAGTAATACGTTTTATAAAATGATTCAATATGTTATGAAAAGCATAACATCAGCTAATAAAACTGTTTGTGAATAAAAAAATTGCTTGGTGTGCACAAACAAAAATAATTGATGTCATGTGTTGTTATATCTATTTGTATATATTACTTTACAAAATTCTTTTAATTTTTTTATATATTTATGTCATTATATATGTCATATTACCTATAGAATAGACATAACCATACACACACACACACATGTATATATATGTCACACTTTTGAAAAATACTATCTAGATATATATATTATATATATGTATGAATGTTTAAATTACCTAATGTTGCAATATTTTGCTCCTTTTTTGCCAACATCACCTAATATGCCTGATATCAACATCATTTGCTGCAATATTTTGCTCTTTTTGGCCAATACCACCCAAAACCGCCTAATGCTGCCATTAGCCACTGCAACATTTTGCTCTTTTTGGCCAATACCGCCCAATACCGCCTAATGCCGCCATTAGCCGCTGCAATATTTTGCCTTTTTTGGCCAATACCGCCCAATATCGCCTAATGCCGCCATTAGCCGCGGCGGTTTTGGACCCCAGAGTAGGCCTCCTACTAACAGACCCGCACATGCGTTGGTCTGCGCAGCAGCCTGCACTTGGCTTTTCTACTGTGCATACTCTAGCTATGAATATTAGCTATGACTTACTGTGATCTTCAACGTAAAAAGAAGTCGCATCTGAATGCTATAACTTGACCTTTGAATCTTTCGGATCCTAGTAGCGATTTAGTGTTTCTTGCTAGTCTTAGAGCTGTTGTGTCATCGACGATAAAACGCTTGTACTCGTGCTCAATTAAAGGCCAGAAAACTGCTGACGGCCAAAACGGGGTCACTAGAGTTCCTATCGCGGCTTGTACATATAGGTAGTGGAGAACCTTGGAAATAATACAGACTGGAGGTACGACCAGGCAGTTTTCTTTCTCTAGATTCTGGGCAAAGAGATCTACCCCTTCCGAACCTGGGTTCCAAAATCTCGAGTAAATCTTGGTAATTCGCTTTATAGTAGGTGGCAAGGCAGTCTACTGTTCCTTAGTTTGCATAACGAAAGCTCCCGTGTTCCAATTTGAAAATATGCTGGAGGTCAAGTTTGTAACATATAATGAAAGACAATTGAGCACAATTTCATTTTTTTTTTTTTTTTTTGCTGTTTCTTTCCTTCGTTTTAATACGTTTTTAACTCGTGAGTTGAAAATCTCAGTTTTTAATGTCCTTTTTTACAAGTTTCGAATATAAAATGTAAAAGAAAAAAATCCCATTCATGAAAGATCGGAAGGGTATGGTAATGAGAAACCATTTATAAATATTTATCCTGTGTTTGCGGACACGTGGTGACAAGAATAAGGGGCATCAGACATTTTAAAAAGGCATTGCAGTCGGGTTCACAGTCAAATATATCTATAAAAGTAGTGTTATATTTATTCTTTATATATTTTAATATTCATTACCAGACAAATACAATCTTCGGTTTATCATTGTTTTATTTAATGTTAAAAATCAGTTTTAATTATTTAATAATATTAATAATATCTGCAGTGTAGTGTTAAAAGAATTAAACTTTATGTGAAGAATCAAGATAATAAAACATTGAATAAAAACCCACCTAAATTGATAAATAAACTATTCCCTCGTTTAATTTCCCAGTGAATATATCGATAGTTATTGATAGTGGCCAAACAACTCTTCAATATTGTATCGACGAAAATAAGAATGATTTAATAGGGCGAGCTTTCGAACTTATAGTCCCTCTTCAGGTCTGAGAACTCACTGAGTGTGGGCAAGCTACATGAAGCAAAAAATAGAACTTATTTCGTGTTTAAAGAAGCTATAAATTATTTAATAATAATAAAAATATCTGCAGTCAGTAGTGTTTAAAAGAATTAAATTGAAGAACTAAGACATCGTTAATCATCGATAAAAACATGAATAAAAACCCCACATTAAATTGATAGATAAACTATTCCCTCGTTTAATTTCCCAGTGAATATACCGAAAGTTACTGATAGTATCCTAACAAATACATTGCTACGAATAAACGAATAAGGACCTTGAAAGCCATCGTAAGGGGATTCAGTATATATGCTACCATTATTATTTTTTTTTAATTTTTAATTTTTGCCCTTGGGTAAAAGTGTCGAGTATGCTCGGCGGGAATGTTCAAAAACACCCCTAAAAAGATATCCTCTGAAACACAGGTAACCCAAGCAATCCATTTGTAAAGGAATGTATGTAATAACACGGCTTTTGTTATAATATTACAATAAACAGCTGGATTTCTGAAAATAAAGTTTAGAACTAATATTAAAAGTGTACTTATTGTATATCATACGGACCATACGTAAGGAAAGTGGAGTGGGTACCTAAAATGGCTTATAATTAAAACGCGAAATATTGAGAGGACACAGTAATTACACTTCTTTATAAGCTTCTTTATAAACTTTTATTTGGCTTAAGATCATTTTCTGTATGTGCTATTATGTTCTGGAAAAAGCTTCCAATCGAAATTAAGGACAGTCCCACAATAACGACATTTAAATCTAAGTTAAAGACTTATTAATTTAATATTGCACTTATAATTTGTATTTTATAGTTATAAGTATAATCCAATTGTAACTATATTTTTATATATTGTAATTAACTAGCTTATTATTATTCTAAACTTTAATTTCAGAAATCCAGTGTAATATTAAAAGAAAAGCCGTGTTATTACATACATCGCTTTGCAAATGAATAGGTTGTCTGTACTTTGATAAAGGCGTGGCACAAACATCAAAACAAAACGAAAAAAGCCCGGTTTCGTAATCGCTGATTTTCATCCCTAAGAGTTACGACAAGCATACCCGATAATTTTTACCCCCTATCAAATAGTTATAAAGTTAATTACTGTGCACGCAAACAATTTCAAGACTGAGACAAGGTAACGTGACGAAGCGATGCATAGGTTCACCACTATGCTGGGTGATACAAAACATCCTCTTAGTCAATAGTCTAATTCAATACTACGAATAAATGATACAATTGTCTATTCATCCCTTACTGTCTAGAGACGTAGTCGATCGAGTGTTTCTTTGGCTTTTTAAATTCTCTACAGTTCCCAGAGTGTTAATGACGTTTTATATTGCTTTTGTAATTTTTTTTATTGAGTGTGTCTCTGTCTCTGTGATATAAACACGGTGGCTAAATCTCAAATACTTTATAAATCACAATTCATAACATTATTTTCATTATGTAAATTAATTCATATGATACATTCTACCACTCTGGGAGCTGTAGGGCACTCGGGAAATCAATATACACCTATTTCAAAAATCGTAATCGCAATCAAAGCTACAGTCCACACTCTGACGCCTGCAAAGGATGTCGGTATTTCTTCCCTTGCAATCGATTTATCCATATCATATTTTGGTTGTACGTGTTTGTGTTATATGAACATAACAAATTATTGCAGGGGAAGATTATGAAACAAATATTTCTTTAAAAAGCGCATAATAAATCATATATTCAGTTCATATTACCGACATCCATTGCAAGCTTTAGAGTGTGGACTGTAGCTTCGGCTGTGACAACGATTTTTGAAATAGGTGTATATGTATATGCACACAATTACATTTCGTGAGTTCCTTCCTCATGGGATCACACCTTCCCACCTGATCATCTTACTTTTCAATTTTGTTTCCCTCCTTTGCTCCCACGCTCCCGTTCACTCCCTCCTTGCTCACTCCCTCGCTCCCTCCCTCGCTCCCTTCCTCGCTCCCTTCCTCGCTCCCTTCCTCCCTCCCTTCCTCGCTCCCTTCCTCGCTCCCTTCCTCGCTCCCTTCCTCCTGCCCTTGCTCAGTCCTTCCATGCTCACTCCGTCCTTGCTCACTCCTTCCTTGCTCACTCCCTCCTTGCTCACTCCCTTGCTCCCTTCCTCGTTCCCTTCCTCACTCCCGCCCTTGCTCACAATCCCGCCCTTGCTCCCGCTCCCGCTCAATCCCTCCTTGCTCACTCCCTCGCTAAATTCCTCGTTCCCTTCCTCGCTCCCGCCCTTGCTCCCGCCCTTGCTCACTCCAACACTCGTTTTTTTCCTTGAAATATTTTAGTCAAGAAAAAGTCTGCAAGTTGATGATTGAGAGTAACCAAGACCGTAAAAAGCAAGAGCACGAAAGCAGATAAGAAATCGTGGCTGTCATTGGCACTTCCTTCAGTGAGAGGTAAGGCCGTGTTTGATGCAATTTGCATGGTTTTAAGGAAATTCGAAGTGCATGTTAGAATTGATATTAAATCGTATGAAAGCACAGCAATTCCTAATGCATATAGCATAAAAAATTCAATGCTATAAACTAGCAAAGTTACATGATATACTGCAGTTATCAATTTATAGTTTGGGTCATTTTTCTTGGCAATCCTTGGAAGGAAGTTTAAAGTGAGCATAAGAGCAACAGAGGTAATATGTTCCAGCATATATGAAGCATAGACTATGGTCGACTTCAGGCCAGTAACTCCCATCATGATTATCAAATCATAGATAAGTACCAATATCAGAGTGACACAAAGTTCCCAGAAGTACTTTTTACCACGGAGATCATTGATAACTGATCTATTACTTGGGTATTCAGGCAATCTTGTTGCGTAGAAAATCAGAAACATTGATGTAAAGCTAATAGTTATTTTCCAGATAATAGCAAAAACTTCGGGATTTGGGTAGAGAGTAAACTTATTGCATAGAGTGCTCTTTCTGAATTTTCTGAAGAAACAGTCGCAAAACCATATTAAGTACAGAAAAAGACCCACAATACGGATTGCAAACAACATTAGTGAAACCACTATGTATTTCTTGTCTGGCCTCTGTCTTCCTGTCAAAAATTGAAAGTATGTAAAATATTTTAGTATATATGTAGCTTAGTTTTCTTTAATTTCGTTATTATAATTTTAATAATAACAACAACAATAATAATAATAATAATAATAATAATAATAATAATAATAATAATAATAACAATAACAATAGTAATAATAATAATAATAATAATAATAATAATAATAATAACGGTTTATTTGAAGCATTTCTACAGAGTAGCGCTACATCTTCAAAGGTGTAACATAATGATTGTCAAATAGAAAAATTAAATAGTGATATGGAATAATATGGAATACACCTATTTGAATTAACGTTGTCCATCTGGAATGGTTGATTTGAGACCGATAGGAATTGTGGGAGCTCGTTAAACTGCAAATACATTGTTTTAATCACACTTGAATGGTGCTGAATTATGGATAATAGTATTTAAGAAGTAAACATTAATATTCGAGCTTGATTATAATAGTGTATTTGCAGTTTAACGAGCTCCCACAATTCCTATCGGTCTCAGATCGACCAATTCAGATGGACAACGTTAATTGAAATAGGTGTATACACCTATTTCAAAAAACGTTGTCAGAAGGAAATCTGAATCTGCAATCTGAGACCAAAATGAATTCTGGGGTACGGTAAATTTTTTCTCATTAAAAATTCGTTTGCGTGCACTTTCTGCTTTCGGATATGGCGACGGTAAATATAAATCTGAAGGTGCTATAAGCACAAAAAAAAAAAAAAAAAAAGGTGCAGGCCTGGTTTTTGCAGTACGCAATTTTCCTGCATTCATTTCGGTCTCAGATTGCAGATTCAGATCTTCTTCTGACAACGTTTTTTGAAATAGGTGTATACGAGTCGCGAAGCGACGAGAAATTCTATCACCGCGATTAGATTTCAACATAGTCGTATTTTGTACGATAAACGCTAGAAACAAATGAAAACATGTGTAGAAAGGGTCCGAGTAATACAATATAGCAGAATATGATTAAAAATACACCTAGAGAAGTTGAATGAGTAATATCGTGCATGTTTAATTCGGATGCAAAATTCCTACAACAGAGTAAGAATAATACAATATTCATTTATACTAAACATGTACTTTGATATGTACTGATTATGTCAATGTATAAAACTCAATGTCCAGCAAAGATCCGATCTCATTTTGTTATGATCAGTTTGAACATTTTTCTACGTTGCTAGTTCTTACTTGTCACAAAGATGGTGTGTCGACATGGCTTTCTTTTTTGTTTCTTAAGTTGCAGAAAATGACTTGAATGGTGCTGAATTATGGATAATAGTATTTCAGAAGTAAACATTGACAGGCGGGCGCACCGGGCTAACGCGCTTTTAAAATCACGTAGCGTGTTAGTAATCTGAGTTCGATTCCCAGCGACACCAATTTTATTTTTACTTTCATTTTTTTTTTAAACACATATTTTTTAAACATTTTATATTTTTTGAAGAGTATTTACCATGTCTTCTACTAAACACGTGCAACTCCATCCGCAGTAGAAAATAAAATTCATTATCGCTTGTACAATAACAGTAGTGATTATGTACGCTAGTCAGGTCGTACTTTACAAGTATTGAACACAATAAATACAATCAAAAGAATTAGGATATTTAACTATACGTTGGACATATGGACATATCCTATCACTGACACAAATGTAAGTGCGGTGGAAGCGGCGTATCCTTTACGTGCTAAATGTGCTATGAAAAAGGCCAACGTCTGCAGGGGAGATAAAGGTAGCTCAGGTATTTTCCCGAAAATTTCAGAGGAAAATTGGTGAACTAGTTTCCAAAAACGTTGATATGTCCGTGAAGAGGATTGCGACAAAGAGATCTGTAGAAGCTTGATCAAAGTGCCTCCCAATTCTCCGGAAGAAGATAGGTTGGGACCATGTCGGGTCCCTGTCGCTGCCGGGCAACAACTCCTTGAATTTCGCAATAATTCCTACAATAATTCCTACAATAGGGAAAAGTTCTAAAAAGCGATATTCTTTTGTTTCCACTCCTCCGGCCACTCGCCGTACGCCCAGTGATTATGAAATATTAATCCAAAGCCTAAAGTTTTTGCCGCATCAGTATAAAAAGACAAAGCCGAAGGTAGCGTCCAGGCATCCCCAAGAAACATAGACTTGCCGTTAAAATTGGCAAGGAATTGCTGCTACAATCGCAGGTCCTCTTTAGTCTCCGCAGTAAGTCTAATGAAATTGGTCGGTTTGACGACACCAATTGTCAGATTGATAAGTCTGCGAATAAAAACTCTAACCGGATCTACTACCGAGCACGCAAAGTTCAAAAGACCAATCAAATATTGCAAATCCCTTAATAAAATCTTTCGTCTCAAAAGTGCTGATCTAATAGCAGAGAGGCATTTGAAAATTAAATCTTATCCTGGGGAAGCCTGGCCTCTAAATTTATGCAATCCAGCTCTATACCGGCAAAGGAGATTACGTAATATGGGCCTTCTGTTTTCTCAGGAGCCATAGGAACCACTATATTGTCGCATGCGCCTAAAAATCGTTCTAAGCTTTCTTTACAAGAGGAAAAAGACTGCGACATTCAAAAAATCATCTAAAATGTGAATCATATTTTGAATCCCGAGTTTTCCCCGTGCAATCCACTCTAGGGCAGAACTAAAGTCCTCAAACAACTTACAAGAGCTACGGTCAACGTACCATAAATTTATCCCTCCAATGAAAAACTAGTAAATTATAGTCGGTTGGATGCACGGGTATGATCCTGAAAGTGCTACGGACATCAGTTTTGGCCATGACGCAGCCTTTTCCCAGTTTTTTGATAAGTCCTACAGCATCATCCACAGTTGCGTAATGGACAGTACTCAGTTATTTCGGAATCCCGTCGTTAACTGAGTTCCCATAGGGATATGAAAGATGCTGTATCATTCTATATTGCCCCTCGGCTTTCTTAGGTACTACACCAATAGGGGAGATCATACAATCCGCAAAAGGAGGCAAATCAAATGGGCCCACAATACGTCCCATACCAATTTCTTTCCCCACCTTATCATCAATTATCTCAGAATGCCCAATTGCTGAATGCAAATTATTAGGGCAAGAAAAACTGTGTGGTTTTCCTTGAAACTTTAAATGGAAACCCTCTGAAAAACCTGTTAAAAGATCCCTCAGTAATGATGGTTGACATCGTTGTAAATAAAATGCCAATCTTTCGACACTTACTGCGGTAGGCATCCTTAGACTGCTTTTTTGGTGGCAATAGAAGATTGGGTGAGCTCCCATGCATCGGAAATAGGCATGTTTGAAAGAGCAACTGGTGCAGTGGGTTCCGGTGTGATACTTAGAGCAAAACCCTGAGGGGATAGGACTGGTTCTCCTAAGGGAGGGTCGAAAACTGTTGCTACTACGAAAAGTGCTTTTTGAACCACCATTACCATATGATCTCACCTCTTGGTGTGCTCTGAGCCAAAGCTCACTGTGAATCTGGTCCCAAGATAATGGGCTTTTTTGACAGAGACGTCTAAAATGCTCATCATAAAACTTCCAGTTAACTGAGTGGGAAGCCATGTCCCGAATAATCGATGAATATCTAAGCAACCCCGATACCTCCCCCGGATTTTTCTCTAGGTAAATTGCGCTATTAATCTTGAAGGCATTGGTCCAGCTATCTATTGTGGTAATGGGGATATGTGCTTCTGGTTAGGGGCAAAGGAGAGTGTCTTTTGCCCAAACTCATTCTCTTGAAGTTTGATTCTATAATCATTTTCTGAAAAGTGAGTATTTAGTAAATTACTCAAGTCTATATATTCGTTGCTCCAGATTTTTGATTTAACTTTATCAGAGACAACAGATCCCAAGGGGACAGCATTTAATACAAATGGATTCTTACTGTTAGGTGGGACTGGTTGATCCTGGGTTGTTACTCCTCCTGTGGGCGGCTGGACTGATTCCTCGACAACTTGTGCTGGGTTGATACTCCCAGTGGCTGCCTGAGGTGCAGGGGATGACATTGACTTCATTTCTTTAGCGACATCAGTAGCTATAAAGATGGTGTGATTTCCCTGTGGCACAGAGCTGCTTCCTTCAGCAGTGTCATTCATTGTGGCATCATTTTCTTGGATGCTAGTCATTGTAAGTGGGTTGCTCTGTTCATCCGGTGCATGTAAATCAAATAAATAATTCATCACATATTATCAATGAAGTACTGATTCTATAGATATCTTTGTACAAATGGCGTTGCCAAATGTAATAATAATAATAATAATAATAATAATAATAATAATAATAATAATAATAATAATAATAATAATAATAATAATAATAATAATAATAATAATAATAATAATAATAATAATTATAAGTAATGATTTAGAAATGCATAATGATGTAAAAATGAGACTTAGTAAAGAAATAATTGTTTTTTGACGTTTCGGAGCCATCACGCTCCATTATCAGATAATACTAATTACAAAATGCAGAAGTTCGCTTATAAACTAATTTATGTAAATAATTTAGCCTTGATGGAATCGGACTGTACATTCATGACAGGTTTTAATTCCCTGATGTACAGCATCTCGTGCAGAAGGCAGTCAAATCTGCTGGAACATTTCTTAAGAGCATTTCAGGAGCAGTACTATTGTGTTCTTTAATATAGTGTTTATAAATAGATGAAGATTTTTGCTTGTGCTGTTCAACGCGTACATGAAGGTGTCCATTTGTGAAACCTACATAACCTGCATCGCACAGGTCACATTTAAAAGAATAGACGACACGTTGTTGATTCACAATAGTAGGTTTCAACTCCCGTGTTTTGAGATCTTCTTCAAGCTTACGGGTGGTAAAGATGGGCTGGATAATGGTACCGACGTTTACGCTAAGATCTTTGATCTGCTTTGTCCGCGGACACCTGGTCCTTAAAAGGGACGACAACACGAACAAGTTCCTCTGGCTCTCGCATAGGGAGCGTTGCTGTTACTCTTGAAGATACAAAGGGTAGACCCCCGAGATACTACCACCCCCTCTTACAAAAGGAAAAACTCGTGGAGACTACTGTCCGGAAGATTCTGCCTAAACCTATCGCTGACACTGTTATTCCTAAAGGCTCGAGACTGGCACATCTTTATGGTCTGCCGAAAACACACAAAACGAAATTAGCCATGCGCCCGATTCTCTCAGCAACGGGCACTTATAACTACGCCCTTGCAAAGTGGCTCGAGAACAAGCTCAAGTCCCTGTCTACCAACAAGCACACCATCACTGACATATTTGAATTCACAGATATGATCCAAGGTCATAAGATCAGTACCGGCGAAATCTTGGTGTCCTATGATGTGCAATCACTTTTCACCAACGTGCCCCTAGACGAGACCATACAAATTCTCGCAAATAAGGCCTTCACGGATGACTGGTTCAACAACACATACAGCCTTAACATCACCAAAACCGACCTCGTCGAGTTGTTAAGTATCGCAACGAAAAACCAACTGTTCCAATTCGATGGTGCACTTTACGAGCAGACAGATGGGGTCGCTATGGAGTCCCCCCTGGGACCATTATTAGCCAACGTCTTTATGTGTTCCGTCGAAGCAAACCTTGAAAAGGATAGTCAACTTCCTGACTTCTACATGAGATATGTTGATGACACGCTCACCATACTCCCGGATGTTCATTCAGCTACCACCTTGCTACGCACCCTTAACCACGCCCATCCCGCCATTAACTTCACAATGGAGGTCGAGACAGAAGGTATGCTACCTTTCTTGGGTGTTGAATTGCACAACCAAGCGCCTGATATCGAGACTAAGGTTTACGTGAAGCCTACGAACACAGGACTGCTACTCCATCACCAAAGTCACGTTGACAGTCGGTACAAGCGTAGCCTACTAACAACAATGTTAGACCGCGCCTACCGACTGTCATCCTCATGGACCTACTTCTCCGATGAGTGGGATCGCCTCAGGGATGTGTTTGTTCGACTGAAATACCCACCTAGCCTGATTAACTCTACCATCAAGAACTTTGTATCTTCAAGAGTAACAGCAACGCTCCCTATGCGAGAGCCAGAGGAACTTGTTCGTGTTGTCGTCCCTTTTAAGGACCAGGTGTCCGCGGACAAAGCAGATCAAAGATCTTAGCGTAAACGTCGGTACCATTATCCAGCCCATCTTTACCACCCGTAAGCTTGAAGAAGATCTCAAAACACGGGAGTTGAAACCTACTATTGTGAATCAACAACGTGTCGTCTATTCTTTTAAATGTGACCTGTGCGATGCAGGTTATGTAGGTTTCACAAATGGACACCTTCATGTACGCGTTGAACAGCACAAGCAAAAATCTTCATCTATTTATAAACACTATATTAAAGAACACAATAGTACTGCTCCTGACAACTTAATTAATAACTTTATTGTTCTTAAGAAATGTTCCAGCAGATTTGACTGCCTTCTGCACGAGATGCTGTACATCAGGGAATTAAAACCTGTCCTGAATGTACAGTCCGATTCCATCAAGGCTAAATTATTTACATAAATTAGTTTATAAGCGAACTTCTGCATTTTGTAATTAGTATTATCTGATAATGGAGCGTGATGGCTCCGAAACGTCAAAAAACAATTATTTCTTTACTAAGTCTCATTTTTACATCATTAATAATAATAATAATAATAATAATAATAATAATAATAATAATAATAATAATAATAATAATAATAATAATAATAATAATAATAATAATAATAATAATAATAATTTGTGAATGTTCTAAGCTAGCATAAATTGAGTATAAACGACGCCATGACACTGTTGCAAGGATAGTGCATTGGGGGTTATCAAAAATGCATCAGTTTCCACACGCTAACAAGTGGTACGAGCATGTCCCAGATGCAGTTTCGGATCCGGAGACAGCAGATGTAAAGATCTTGTGGGACTTTAACATTCAAACAGACAGAGTCATTGAGCATCGTAGACCCGATATCGTTGTAATCAATTACAAAAACAAGCAGTGTCATATCATAGACGTTGCTATACCAGGAGATGCAAGAGTGAAGGATAAAGAGCTAGAGAAGATAGTTAAATATCAAGATTTAAAGAGAGAACTTGTAAAGTCATGGAATGTTAAAGTGTCAGTAATACCAATAGTAATAGGTGCACTAGGTGTTGTGACAAGCAGCTTAAAAAAATATATGAAACAAGTTGATGTGAATGTAAAAATTGACCTACTACAAAAAGCTGCTTTGTTAGGAACAGCCAGAATTTTAAGGAAAGTTATGGACATTAAAGACTGTTAGAGGACTATAAATAAGAAGAGTGACATAAATGTATACATGTAAGTTTTAAGTGAAGTCTGAGGCTATAGGCAATAGCTTGACTAGTATATAACCAGGAAACTATGTAAATAGAAATTATCCTGTGATTCAATAATAATAATAATAATAATAATAATAATAATAATAATAATAATAATAATAATAATAATAATAATAATAATAATAATAATAATAATAATAATAATAATAATAATAATAATAATAATAATATATTTATATAATAATTTTATATTTGAAGGAACAGTGTGTAACATCGGAAAGATTCAAGAAAGAGATAAAATGAAAACAGAGAAATATGCTGATTTAAGAGCTAGCTTAAAGAGACTGTACCCTGATTACCATGTTACTCAAGTCAACTTAGTCTTTGATTTCCTATCAGGGTATCATAAAGATCTAGTAAATAAGCTTAATAGTGTAGGAATACCGGACAGCATGAATGTTATTAGGAAATGTCAGAAATGGATAATAGGACAGAACTGTGAAATTGTTAAAGCACTTTACAAGCATAAATGATCAGATGTCAGTCTATTTAAAATTACTAGGGAATTGCTTAGAATTCATTCCGCAGTTTCACTAAGAGATACACTTGTAAACAAGTCAAAGTTAAAATAAACGAAATCATAATAATAATAATAATAATAATAATAATAATAATAATAATAATAATAATAATAATAATAATAATAATAATAATAATAATTATAAGTAATGATTTAGAAACGCATAATGCTGTCAAATGTAATAATATTAAGGTCTGTAATGCAATAAGACAGCATACTAGCTGTATCTCTACAAATGGCGCTGTCAAATGTAATAATATTAAGGTTTGTGGCTTTAACAACAAATTTACGCCCCAAAAGCACGCGCATTACGGTATAAGACTAATATCCCATTTTCAAAGCAGTTGTCTCACTTAGTTTTTGCCGAGATTGTAGCTGCCAAATGTAATAATATTAGTACTAATATTAAGGTCTGTAATGCAATAAGGCAGCATACAAGTCTATCCCCACAAATGATAATGTCAAATGTAATAATATGTGGTTTGTAATGAAATAAGATAGTCCACTAAACCCCTTCACTGTCCCTGGACAGGATTAGTGGAGGAGCGTCGAATGACAACGCTGTTATACACATGAATGGCACAAACACCTCAGGTGATGGCCGCAGGATCATGCAACAGCGTACAGTGAACAAATTTCATTCATTACTGTACTAGAATATTTGACTAAATCAATAAATGGATTAAAATAACAGCTGAGAATTCTTCGTGCAACTGGTAAACAAATTAACTATTCGATTGACATTTGTAGACACAGTGACTAAATCGTTAGAGACAATTTCCAAAACTATAATGTGAGGTGAGACAGCTCTAATTTCACCACTTGAGGTCATCAAGTTCTTGATAATTTTGTCTAAAGTTCGACCGCCAATCCCCAGTAAAAACACCTGGCATTGCTCCTAAATCTTAAAATCCATTTGAACTTTCCCAGACAGCCGGGAGCGTCTAAAAATTGGTCTAAACGACATACGCATGAATGACCTAAAATCATCGCACGAGGGCGACAAGAGTCAGCCATCCAGAACTGAAAATCCCCATAAATTAACTTCTTAAAAACTTATCACTGACTTAAAAATTAATCTTTAACTGCTAGGAAGAAAATATTTAACTTTAAACGAATGAGAATCCCTCGATGGAACAGGAATAGGATAAAAATCCAGCAGTTAGGCTGTCATGAGCCAAGCCAGTGATGAAGGGGGGCCTATTATAGGTTGGCGTTTTTTTGCCAATTCTAGAGGGTGGTTTTCGGTATTGTTGCAATTTTTCTGTCGGGTTACAGTTATGGAGATGCTGGTCGGTTGCGTAAAAATTGCTGATTTTGCTGCTCGGTTTTCGGGTTTAATGCGCTTTAACATGCGGATTTCGGTTGAAAATATATGTTTAAATAAGATATCGTTACTGTTGATTTCAAAACGTATCAAGACTATCAAATTTAATGATTTTATTCGGTAGTGAGTAGGAAAGTGTAAGATAAATGGCGCTTTTAAACAAAACATGGCGATTGCGGTTTTTCGCGATTTTTTTGTGGCGGTTAACCGTAAAACATGACGAAAAATAGCGGTTTTGCGGTATGACGAACCCCTATAAATAGGACCCCATGAAGAGTGGTGATGAAAAGTTGCCGTGCGAAGAGGTGATAATGTGACCGGAAGAAATGACCGGTCTCAGGTCATAAAATTATTTATTTCCGGTGGAAATGAAATGTTCTTTATCTGAAGTATCAACGAAGCGTGAACTAGCTTGCCTAAACTAAACGCTTACCAATCAATCACACCGGTCTGTTTTTAATATTTGAAGTCATGAATCAAGCCAATACAACCCTTTCAATAAGCATCAAGCTGTTTTCCATGTAGTCAAGTTCAAAAATTGTACGGTAAACTTACAGTTTGTGCAGAAATGGATCAATCAATGAAAGCACATGGCCGCCAACTACTAGACAACCGCTTCGCGAACGACGACCAATAGTGAGCTATGAAGAAGAGGATATAGTTTGTCACTTGTCAGTCTTTTGCTAATCTCCTCCTTGATCGAATATAGTCTTTTCATACAAGTTATTTTGTAAGCAGACTCCATATTTCATCTTTTTACTATAACTTTTTTTTAATTTATAATAATATTCTAACAGGATGCTCCTTCACTTTAGTGATTTTCAAGAAGGTCCTGTAAACTAATTAATATATATCATATGACGTAGTTAAAAAGTAGAAGGCAAATTATTGATACAAAGTGAGAAAAAAATACAATTATGCAAAAATGCAAATAGTTAAATAGTTCATTCAGAAAAAAGACTTAAGTTTGGAAATTTTTGAAGATTGTTTAACAGCGTCACTTGTGTTCCATTCTTTAATGGCATGATAGGACAGCCTTTACTTCCCCCAATTTGTTTTAACTATTGGTAATCGATACTCGTTTCCATGGCTTGTCAGTTGTGTCCATGCTCATTCAATTTGGTGAACATCAGATTAGAGGATTGCAAATTGTTCTTACATTTGAAAACATACAAACATCGATGATAGTGTCTACGTTGAGTAAGCTCTTTCCAGTTAAGTTCCCTTCGTGCTTCAGATGCTGAGGACTGGAGAGGGCGATCCAGTATGATCTTGGCAGCTTTGTTGTGCAGGGTTTGAAGTGATTACTTTACTTGTGAACTTCACTGAAAATCTTGCTGGAAATGATCTTTCTGAACAGTGACAGCTCATGTCAAAGTTTAAGCCAATCAAATTTAGCAACTTAAATTGGAGAACCAATCAGATTGCGAATTTCAAATTGTTTTTGACATGCGTGACAGATAAGTGGCTTTTTGATGTAAACAAACGATCGTCAACATGTTTTCATACTGTATACAAAAGCCTTTAATCTTAATATCACGATTATTTTTCTTTAATTTCTGGTCGGCCATATATTATAATAAGTTATTGACCGAGCTTGTTTGGTCCGGATAGGAGGATATTTGATCTTGTTTTTTTTTTCGCGGCACGGACAGCGCCTTCGGCTTGGCCCGTACAATCGCGAAAAAAAAAAGAACTCGACCAAATATCCTCCTATCCGGACCGCACGCTCGGTCAATAACATATATATCTGACAGAATAGTCAATTCTACTTAACACAAAAACTGAATTTTCATATTAAATTGACAATAAAAAAAATTGAGAAAAAGAATTGAGATTGTTTGTTGTAACTTTTAAGTTACTCTTTAAAAATATAGAAACAATCACGCTTGGCATATAATGCTGTTTGTAATTAATTATGCATGTATGTCTGTGAAACTTTGAGAAATTCTGAAGCAAATAATGTATTCATTTGACGTGCCCGTATTTCCATGAAGTAAAACTAATCAATTATGAATTAACTATCGATTTCTCATAGCTAGTGTTATTATTAGTAGCTATTTAAAACTTTCTCTCTAATTTGCTTAAAATATTTCGTATAGCATTGCAGTTGCAACTAATTGTAGAAACAGGGATATTTTCTATTATAAATTCAAAACCTTTTCACTATATTACAAACATATGTAAAGAAAACAGAAGAAAGAGCTAGAGAAAAAGGAGAAAAGAGAAAAAAAAAAACAGAAACAAGATGGAAAACGTTAGCGATAAAAGGAAATGTAAGCAAAAACGAAGAAAGAAAAACGAAGAAAGAACAAGAAGTATCCTAATTATAGCCGCAAAGTTTAAGTGTACATATCGCGATAAAAAGTGCAATAAGGTTTATTACTCATCATTGGGAATCCGTTACTGGCCCAACTGCACTAGACTGATGTGAAGGAATGGTGCAAGAAATGTGAACTCTGTGCATTACGTGCTGGACCACGCCCTACTCCAAAGGCGCAATTGAAAACACACGTAGTCGGAGGCCCGCTAGAGAGAGTCGGAAAACAAAGACCCTTATCAAAACCATCGTAAAACGTCATAAATAATGCCAAAGCGTTTACGATCATGTTGTAATTATTATTATTATTATTATTATTATTATTATTATTATTATTATTATTATTATTATTATTATTATTATTATTATTATTATTATTATTATTATTATTATTATTATTATTAATTATTGATTGCAACGGCAATCTAGTCTCACAAAGGTTTAATTGAAATCAAGTCTATCAAGTACGCATTAAACATTAGAAAGAAGTAACATGAACATTTTCTTAATCAGCTGTTCTTGTCTGGTATATGATCTAGCATCCATCATCTCAATTACGGCCAGTTTCAACGTTGCGTTCGCTCTTGCCTTCGTCTCCATGTAGTCAGCTTTGAGACTGTTCGTATCCTTCCAATATAAGAGCAGTGAGATCATAGATTCATGTAGATTAAGTTCTTTCTTTTCGACTCTTCTTAAACTAAACAACTTCTGTTTACGACTAATCAGATATTTAGAAATACCAACGGTTATTATCGAGTGGAAAAAGCATTTTTATCAAGCGCATTAACACCGCTACGCAGCCAGTTGTACTCAAACTCTCAGTCACGCAGAAAATTCGTATTTAAAATTCTAAAATTTGCAAAACATCACTTTCACGAGCAAAAGGGAAAAGCTTATAATAAGGAAGAAGATATGAATTTTGCTAAGAGAAAAGATGATCATGCCTACTGTAAGGATCGATTTACTTTTTTTAGTTAACGATAGTCGATCAAAGATTATAACTCCTAGAATATTAGGATTTGCGCTCGTTGTAAGAAGATGTATGGCGGTATGTGACACTATTTTTCGTGATAAAATCATCAAAAGGGCAAGGTAAGATTTTTCGTTCTGAATTTAATTTATAGTCAGATAGGTTCGGGACATGTAATACATGATAGGTTGATTTCCTTTTTAGCGAGAATTTAAGTAAGTCAGATTATATTTGTGGTTCTTTAATTGCTTCAGGCCATTTCTTTATAACAACATATCGCCATTTTGATACTATCATGGTGGAAACCGCTGGCCAGGCTGATGGTAAGGCAGTTTAAAAAGAAACCACTTGGCTTATGACATTTAAACTATACTTAGCTGTATTGGACTAAGTTATTAAACTAAGTTAGATTCACTGATAAGAATAAAAAAAAAAAGAATAAATAGTGAAAAATTGAAAGTTTATTTTAATAGAAGAGAAAAATATGCTATTGAATTTAGTTATGAGTGCATTAACTAGGTTTTGAGAGGTCAACTAAATGTTTTTTTTTAATTTGCTTTGAAAGAGTTGTATGAATGACTAGATTTTATTTCATCAGGTAATGAATTCAAAAGTTGTGGGCCTTGGAATGCAATGGTAATTTTTTTAATATTAGTTCTACAAAAGTGGGGTCTATAATTCTCCGCATACCTAGTCGGGTAAGAATGTATTTGTGAGTTTGATTTAATAACATATTTTGAAATGATTTGGGAAGTAATTTGTTATGAAATTGGTACATTTGTTGAGTATTGACATTCTTTAAGTTGAGAAGCTTATATTCATAAAAGAGAGGAGCAGTGTGGGAATCAAGTTAGATTTAGTGATGATTCGTATGGCACGCTTGTGAAGAGTATTGAGTCTATTTAAGGCAGTAGGGTAGGTGGATCCCCAAACAATATTACCGTAATATAAGTATGGATAAATGAGGGTATAATATAATTTGATATGAGAAATCTGTGAAAGAAAAAATTTGGATTTGGATAATACACCTATGGATCTTGCTATTTTACCAGAAATAGACCATATATATGAACCCAATACTTTACATATAGAAACCAATGTTATAAATAAATGCCACCGTAGCGTATATATTTGATGTGTTATAAATATTTATTGGTATACAATATTGTCCCATATGGCACCTCATCAGAAGTTCATAACCAGAAGTGTCCATCTTCATTGTTAACCTATACCCTATCGTAAAGATGTATAAGTTATTTTTAGATTTGCACGCTCAGCCAATCATGGCGAGGAAATGTGAAACTTAATGTCTGATTGGTTAGGCGCTTTTAGCGTGACAGGCGAAGCAATAAAATGGCGTCGCCGGTGACGGCGAATGTCAGTGTAAAAAGGGAGAAATTGCTCCGTTGTTTAGCAGAAAAAGGAAAACAAAATATAGCGGCTAAAGAGGCTGATAGTTTGCAAGTAGCAGTAGCAAAAGAAAAGTTTGAAGGCATTTCCAAATCACTACAAGAACGGGACGATTGGCCTGATTATCTCAGTGCGAATGTAGTCACAACTGCACAAAACCTGTTAAGCTAATTATTTGAGCAAATGGTATCTGGAAGCTGAGTCTTATTAACCTCGTAGAAGTTATAGCAGAAGGGAAACTAAGTAACGATAGTCCAGACTGTATTGTTAATGATGTAGTACGTTTAGCTACAGAAAGGCTAAGCAAGAACCATGTCCTTTGTAGAGGTCTAGGAGATACACACTACAAAAACATAGAAAGCCAGTTGGGTTATTTCCCCAAATCACTAAAGATCGTTCGTTCTCCCAACGAAATAGTTTGCAGTCAGAGATGCAAAATATGGTACGTCCCAAAGCCAAAGCTGAAGCGACCAGCTGATGATTGCATTCAAAGCGTTTCTGTCTCCTGCTTCCATGAAAAGGGAATTATCGATTTGATATCCGACGTTGAATTTTTTTATAGCTTGCTTGAGAGCTTCGTTAGACTATATTCTTTCACTGTGACTTTTCATTTCGGTTGATACACTCTAAGGGTATCAAAAGCCGACGTTTATTTTGGTAGGCTTTGCACTGAGTTCTTGTCGTTTGTTGTTGTGCAATGTATTTCCCTCGCGATTGTTCAGATTTCACACCTACCCGTGAATTCCTGTCTATCATGCGTAAACTTCCAACGGCGGACAATCGGGTTTTATTAAAACTTTGCAAGTTTACGCGTGATAGACAGGAATTCGCGGGTAGCTGTCAAATCTGAACAATGGCAAGGGAAATACATTGCAAAACATTAAAATTGAAAGTTAAAATTCTCAATCGAGCCACCTAAGATCTAAGGTATTAAAGACAAAATTCAGTAATACATTCATGACGTAAGTGTTATAAAATTGTGAATTTCTGCGGCGCTGAAAGACTTCAATTTAAGATCGACTATTTGTCTCTTTCTTTACTATTTCTTCCAGGTTTGAAACAATCCAAATATCTGGCCCATGACACACATAGTTCCGCCTTCTTGTCGACTTTTTAATTTCTTTTTTACGGATCATTTCGATAAATTTTATTCTGAGACTAGTTGCCATTAGCGAAATCAACGATGGAATCTTGTCCGAACACTGCTTGTAAATATCGAGTCCACGTTCATCTTGGCATTCAACAATTTTCTCTTTCAATCTTTATTTTTGTTGTCGTACACAGAGCTTACGTTATCCACCATATCACATAATTTATTTTCCTCAACCTGCAATCTCTTATTTTGTCGTCGCTTTCTCTGCCCCTTCGGACCCTTCGTATCGTCATCATCAACTTCTTCGTCTGAACTATCTGAACTATCTGAAAATGTTTCCGTTTCACTCTCACTATTTTCTTCAGATGTAGAAAAGTCGTCTTCGTTTGTACTTCTGTTCTCTACAACATTTGGAATTAAGTTTTCGTCCATGAATATTATTTGTGAACTTTCAACGCCGGACGCCATTTTTTGACTGTCACGCCATCTCACCCTCGTCAATTCAACCAATCAGATTACGCGCTAAAAATAACCTATACATCTTTACGATAGGGCATAGGTTAACAATGAAGATGGACACTTCTGGTTATGAACTTCTGACCTTATATGTTGCTTCCAATTAAGATTTTCATCAATGAGAACTCCAAGAAACTTTTTTTTTTTTTTGTTCTATAATAGTGTTGTCAATTTTGAAACATAAATTTCCTAATGTAAATTTCTTCTGTCTTGCTTTAAATACTACATAGTTAGTTTTTTTAACATTTATAGATAACTTATTTGCAATTAGCCATTTAGATACTTAGAATAAAAAACGCTAGTGTCATTAGCAAAAAGAATAAACTTTAGCAAATCAGAAGAATAAGTAATATCATTCATGTATAAAAGAAACAGGAGCGGACTGAGGATGCTGCCCTGAGGAACACCACATTTTACTGTCTGGTATTCAGAAGAAACATTTTTGTAATCGACATATTGTTTGCGATCATTCAAATAATTTTTAATCTAATCAAGAGCTAAGCCTCTTATGCCATAATGTTCAAGCTTATTTAGTAGGATATCATTTACTGTGTCAAAAGCTTTTGATAGATCTAGAAAAACTCCAGCACACGTTTCTTTGTTATCAATAGAAGAAGATATTTGATTAACAAGATGCAATAAAGCCAAACTAGTTGAGTGATTAGAACGAAAGCCATATTGATGTTTATAAACGATGTCATGTTTCTCAATAAAATTGGTTATTCTTACTGCAAATTGCTTTTTCAAAACATTTTGAAAGGGCTGGTAATATAGAAATTGGTCTATAATTATTAAAAAAAGATGAATTATCATTTTTAAAAGCAGGAATAATTCTGCCTATCTTAATGTCACTAGGAACTATGCCTGAGGATATTTAACTTTATTTTCACATACTCTATTATTACTTCAGATAGACAATACTATGATTTTAATCGAAAAAACTTAGTTTGCAAATGATTTGAGTCCGTCAAAGAAACAACATAGCAAACGAGTTCACAATCGAGTTGAAATAAGCTAAAAGTGAGTTCATTTGACTTACCTAACGGCAAACTTTAAAAGCACTCCAAAAGTCGCATTTGACTGATCAAGAACACACATACTCAATGAAATTAAAGACAGCTCCTTATTTTAACATCATAAAGTTTAAAAAAGTTATATTATTACCCGAGAAAAAGATGTTCAAAGCCTATATATTTTGACGTCGTTTGATGATCAATGAACACAGGTAGGATTAGACCATACAACACAGGAAGCCCAAGGCTACACGGCATTCTTTTAGTACATGTTTAAACTATGAAAAAAAGGAAGAAAACTTACTTTCTAAAAACAGCGATAGCCAAATTTTACAAAACTGCTCTATTACTATCTCTATTTAGAAATCGTACCGAAAAAAGGATATTTTCGCCAGTAATCAAGCAAAACAACACCAAACTGCCTTGCCACTGCGTAAAAAAATGAATTTTTCCAAGTCAAAAATCATGAACCTCGGCAATTTTTTTATGGAAAGTAGAATTATTCTAACGTTTTTAACTTCTTGGCCATAAAATATGGTCAGAATTTCTAAAATGGCGAGTCTAGAACGATTTTTCATTGCAAAACAAACACAACGTCTACATTTGGTCCTGATATATTTCCATTGAAACGATTAACCAATCAGCGTGCGAGAATTCCCACCAATGAATTTAATATTCACATGTTATCCGAAAGCAAAACAAAACAAACAACAAAAAATATGCTGTATCAAATTAAAAATTGTGTTGCAGATTTTGGTTTGAGAATACTTACTGAATGCCACAGCATTCATTACTTAGGGATTAGACATTTTCAACAATATGATAACTGTTATGACAAGCGAAAAAATACCTGGAAATTTATGGAATACCTGGCATTTATCTCGATAATTATCATGGGTCGTTTTTCGGCCATTCCGCATTTCTTCTAGAACACCGTCTTCGATCGCTAAATCAGCATCTAGTTAATTCGTCAATCCAAAACTACACGGCACCTCAAAACTCACCGAAAAATATAAAACGCTGGACCAAACTTTTTACCCAGAGCTTGTAGATTTATTCAAGTACAAAAGAAAAGTTTTGAATGTCAAGTAAAAGGGGAAAAAGGAACAATATACTAAGTGAAAGGCTTACTTTACGAAATCTGCATTTTGCGAAACGAAACGAAATATTTCGCAAAGTGCAGAAAAATTATAATTAAGCATCAGCACTAGCTTTGCAAAACATTTTGCAAAGTGCAGAAATGAGATAAAAGTAAAACATTTTAATTTTAACATTTTAACATTTTAATGTTGTTTTTAAAAAAAAAAACATGTATGTACGTACCTCGAAGTTTAGTGTCTTTCAGTACTGGCACTTTTCTTTTTAGTAGCACTTCCTATGTACTGAAATAGTACGATCGCCCTATCGAAGTCGGCGTCGAATAGTTAGATCTCTAGAATAAGACCCGTTTTGTTTTGTCTGCCGATAGTTTGAGGTTACAGGTTGTAGCGGTGCTATATGCATATTTTTATAATTTTGTATAACTGCATCATCTAACCGCTCAAACATACCAGCACGAAATAACATCTCGCTCTGTCAGACGGTTTTTTCACAAATAAAGAGAGGCGAGGTGGTTTGTCCATGGTGAATTTTAAACGAAAACGGGGTCTAAATAAGTATTCAAGGTGGGAAAATTGCGATGAAAAATTACTCTTTTGATTTTCAAGTTGACGATATATACTTGAACTATACTGGCCAACAATGTATCAGTATTTTTCAAAGCCCGAGCAAATGTTTTTTTTAATTGTTTAATTAATAGAAAATGAAAATACTGTTTCTTATACTAGCTAAATATTTTTCTATCTGACAGAATAGTCAATTCCACTTAACACGAAAACTGAATTTTCATATTAAATTGACAATAAAAAAAATTGAGAAAAAGAATTGAGACTGTTTGTTGTAACTTCAGTTTAAGTTACTCTTTAAGAATATAGAAACAATCATGCCTGGCATATAATGCTGTTTGTAATTAATTATGCATGTATGTCGGTGAGACTTTGAGAAAGTCTGAAGCAAATAATGGGTGTTTACCATTTACATGGAAAATCCGGTTTTTTCGGACAGACTTCAAATGGTACACCATCTTCCAGTGGAAATTTACCGGAAAAAGAGGACTTCCTCGAGAGGTATTCCATTTTTTCCAGACTGGAATGAATTCCCGGAAAATTGTGTACCATTTGCACGATTCCACTTTTAAACTCGGTCTAGTTAACCGGATTTTCCATGTAAATGGTTAACAGCCAGATAGCCCACAAGATAGCCCACAAGCAGAGTTTGGGCGTAGAATTTGCAAACCGGAAAACTGTTTACCATTATGGAACGGAATACCCCGTTCCCAAAATAACCGGAATTTCCATGTAAATGGTAAACAACCACGTTCCATGAAGTAAAACTAATCAATTATGAATTAACTATCGATTACTCATAGCTAGTGTTATTATTAGTAGCTATTTAAAACTTTCTCTCTAATTTGCTTAAAATATTTCGTATAGCATTGCAGTTGCAACTAATTGTAGAAACAGGGATATTTTCTATTATAAATTCAAAACCTTTTCACTATATTACAAACATATGTAAAGAAAACAGAAGAAAGAGCTAGAGAAAAAGGAGAAAAGAGAAAAAAAAAACAGAAACAAGATGGAAGACGTTAAAAGGAAATGTAAGCAAAAACGAAGAAAGAAAAACGAAGATTATTTTGAACATCTTTACAAACCTTTTCTATGCAATGTGGATACATGAATTTTGCCTGGATATATTCTCAAGTACATATAAAGTATTTTAGTACCTAAAATCTGTCCAGTTGTTCAGCGGTGAGTTTTGATTTGTTTGGTCGTCGAACTCTGAATATAGTAGTAACCCACAAACAAAGCAAGAATCCTTCATTTGTTTTAGCATAGACACATTCTTTAGATAGCAAACTTAAAGAAAATGGGGCCCATTCGTTTTAAGGTGGCCCAGGGGTATTTATTTACATAAAAAAATTAGAAATTTAAAAATTGGGATTATAACTAATCATTGTCTCTAGTTTATAGATATTTAAACGTTTTTTTATCAGTCGTGATAGTGCTTCACACAGTACGTCAATGTCACTAAAATTTGACCTTCAGACTGGGAAAGCATTGTACAACATAGTGGTGAGTAACGATTTCGAAAGCAATGATTTTATTGTGCGTCTCTGTTCGATTCTTTATAAGCTATACATTTGTGTGTTCTATTTTGAGTACTCATATTTCCTAAGCTTGCAAGGTCTCGATTAATTTGGCCATTCAAGTGGTTTCAGATTTTTAGAAATAGCCATAAAATCTCAAAGTCGAGTTCGCGTTTGCAAGCGCATTGCTCTTACGACATCAGTATTTTTAAAATAACGTTTAAATATCTATAAGCTAGAGACAATGATTAGTTATAATCCCGATTTTTAAAGCAATCGGAGAAGTTTTTGCGCCAAAATTTGAAGTTCAAAACAAAAAATCGTTTTTACGTAAATAAATACCCCTGGGCCACCTTAAGGGTGAAAATCGGCCTTGAAGTTCGCGAATATTGCCGTATCAACACTAGAAATCTGTGGTTTTTGGGCTTCCTGTGTAACTTGTAAAACGGCTCGTTCGGCCTTCGGGAACGTTCAAATATTGTCTTTATAGTCAGTAATATTTTTTTCTCGACAATAAAAGTTTCTGATGTTAGGAGCGTTTTTTATAATTTTCTTTGATTTTGGATTTTCTTATCACTATCTCTATTTAGAAATCGTACATCAACCGAAAAAAGGATATTTTCGCCAGTAATCAAGCAAAACAACACCAAACTGCCTTGCCACTGCGTAAAAAAATGAATTTTTCCAAGTCAAAAATCATGAACCTCGGCAATTTTTTTATGGAAAGTAGAATTATTCTAACGTTTTTAACTTCTTGGCCATAAAATATGGTCAGAATTTCTAAAATGGCGAGTCTAGAACGATTTTTCATTGCAAAACAAACACAACGTCTACATTTGGTCCTGATATATTTCCATTGAAACGATTAACCAATCAGCGTGCGAGAATTCCCACCAATGAATTTAATATTCACATGTTATCCAAAAGCAAAACAAAACAAACAACAAAAAATATGCTGTATCAAATTAAAAATTGTGTTGCAGATTTTGGTTTGAGAATACTTACTGAATGCCACAGCATTCATTACTTAGGGATTAGACATTTTCAACAATATGATAACTGTTATGACAAGCGAAAAAATACCTGGAAATTTATGGAATACCTGGCATTTATCTCGATAATTATCATGGGTCGTTTTTCGGCCATTCCGCATTTCTTCTAGAACACCGTCTTCGATCGCTAAATCAGCATCTAGTTAATTCGTCAATCCAAAACTACACGGCACCTCAAAACTCACCGAAAAATATAAAACGCTGGACCAAACTTTTTACCCAGAGCTTGTAGATTTATTCAAGTACAAAAGAAAAGTTTTGAATGTCAAGTAAAAGGGGAAAAAGGAACAATATACTAAGTGAAAGGCTTACTTTACGAAATCTGCATTTTGCGAAACGAAACGAAATATTTCGCAAAGTGCAGAAAAATTATAATTAAGCATCAGCACTAGCTTTGCAAAAAATTTTGCAAAGTGCAGAAATGAGATAAAAGTAAAACATTTTAATTTTAACATTTTAACATTTTAATGTTGTTTTTAAAAAAACAACATGTATGTTCGTACCTCGAAGTTTAGTGTCTTTCAGTACTGGCACTTTTCTTTTTAGTAGCACTTCCTATGTCACAGGAAATGGCTCTATGCAATCACATGTGGTGATTGATCAATGAATTGTATAAGTCTATTCAAATATATGTTGGATTGTATAGTTGGGTACAACTATAAAATCCTACATGGTATTGTATAAAGGATTGGATTAGTCCTATAAAATCCTACATGGTATTGTATAAAGGATTGGATTAGTCCTATAAAATCCTACATGGTATTGTATAAAGGATTGGATTAGTCCTATGCAATACTAACATGGTATTGTACAGAGTATTGGATAGATCAATTCAATACCACTGTAGGATTGTACAAAGGATTGTCTAGTTCAATTCAATCATATATGGTATTGTACAAAGTATTGGATAGATCAATTCAATAACACTGTAGTATTGTACAAAGGATTGTCTAGTTCAATTCAATCATATATGGTATTGTACAAAGTATTGGATAGATCAATTCAATAACACTGTAGTATTGTACAAAGGATTGTCTAGTTCAATTCAATCACATATGGTATTGTACAAAGTATTGGATAGATCAATTCAATAACACTGTAGTATTGTACAAAGGATTGTCTAGTTCAATTCAATCATACATGGTATTGTACAAAGGATTGGATAGATCAATTCAATAACACTGTAGTATTGTACAAAGGATTGTCTAGTTCAATTCAATCATACATGGTATTGTACAAAGTATTGGATAGATCAATTCAATAACACTGTGGCATTGTACAAAGGATTGCCTAGTTCAATTCAATCATACATGGTATTGTGTAGTGGGTAGATCAAATCAATCAAATATATGAATTGGTTCAATGCAACAATGGGATATTTAGCAAATTAAGTTAGTCAATGATATAGTAAAATCAAACCTTTTATTTCAGTTTCAATTATAAAAACACATTCCAATAATATCATGAAGATAGGGAATTGATATTTATGACATTTGTATTGTACATAGTCTTCCAATAATCCGAGTTGGTCGACATTAAAATCAGTAATTAGCATTTAATGTTATGAAGTTTACAATAATTGTATAGTCGACTGTGAAATTTCAATTCTACTAAAAAAGTGCATTTTTAATTACCTATAACACAATGCACGATAAGTCATTTGAAACCATGACTCCCAAGAATACTGCCCACTGGAAGTAACATTAATTTACATGGCTTTCTGGGGCAAAAATACCCATAAATCACTATGAAATAACCTATACAGTTATGACAGCACTGTTACCTCCCTCGCCTCAATTTATAAATGCTTTCTAAACAACATCAGATGTCATATTACTTCCCCGGCCTTCCCAGGGAGTCAAGGTTTTTATTGACCGATGCAAAAAAGTTCCATTTCAAATAAAAATTATATTTTTCTTTAAGTTGGTTGTAGTGTACGAAAGCCGATTAAAATTAACCTAGGATTAGTGTTAATCTACGATTAAAATCCCTGACCCAGGATGAGTAAATCCAGGGTTAGTTTCCCATTTGATCAATGCATTTTTTAACCTAGGATTTACTCATCCTGGGTCAGGGATTTTAATTGTAGACTAACACTTATCGTAGGTTAAAATTCTCTTTAAACCAGAGATTGATTCAGTGATATTTCAGCTGTTTTTTCAGCAAGAGTTTGGCCCTTTCTTTTCTCAGATTAATGATATCTAATGTGCTACAAGAAAACCTAAAAATTGAACGCTTTCATTTGCGAGTTGATAAAAAACGTATTTAACTCAAAAAGTACTGCTTTGCCATGATTTTTGGGTTATGTCAACCAGTACATATGTATCTTTAAAACTGTGTCTTCTGTTTTGATAAAATGCTTAGTTTTTGAGTAATGGCCCGTGGTGTCAAGAAGCATTTACTGATTGAAATAATTCAGAAATGATGGCAAAGTAGTATGAAGTTTTGGACTTATACGTTTTAAATAAAAATGTTGATTTTGAGGTTTTATGTGGAGCATTGATTATATGCTGCCTGAGAGCAGGAGTTAAAAATTCAGTGAAAAAGTCAAGAAGTCCAAAATTAAAAATGATTTAGTGGCATATTACAAAGTTGTCTATTTTACCTTTGTCATTGACACATCTGACTTTAGTTAGAATTGATTTTGTCACTTTGTCACAAAACACTTTGCCCCATTGCAACTTGTCACAGAACAATTTCGCTTTTGACGTTTTTCTGTTGAACATTTTTCTTTTTTCATTTTGACTTTTTTATTGCCACTCTTGTTCAGTGGCCAAGAGCAACAATAAGTCAAGGTCAGATCCAAAGGTGTTCCTTGCACACTATAGAGAAAGGACTAGTAACTATAAACAATCCACCACTGTCTTGTATGCATTTTACATGTACCGGTATACCATGAAAAGTGGCTTCTAAAATAATTCATTTCTTTGTTTTAAAATATGATGTTCTTGCAGGTAAATATTTCCTCTCTTTTGGATAAAGGTTTAGTGATTGGTTTCCAGCGTTTTCTCTCCAGAAAGTGATTTGTTTTACATCTTAACTTTAATTTGGCACAGATTACAATGATTAGCCAGTTTTTAAATCAGACTGAATCTATTGTTTTTGCGTTGTTCTAAAAGAGTGCTAACTGTATATCCGAAAGGAACAATTCTTTGCAATATTAGAAAATCACCATCAGTCAGGTTTAATAACTGAATAGAGTGCAAAAAGTATATCTGTGAAACATTAATAATACTAGTTAGTGCAATTTTATGCAAATTCTATTGTTTTCTATTGTTTTATTAGCACTATTTTACACTATTTAATAATTTGTATTTCACAGATGTATTTTTTGCACTAGAATTGTTGTTTTAAATAATCAAAGTTAAGACTAAATAGGTTGCCTTGTGGAGATGAAACTGCTTGAAATAAATCAACAACCTCAGATATATTTATGTTATATAGTTATTTACATTTCCAGCAAGAATGGATGTTATATTTCATGTAAATATGCATGCACAAAGTGATGGATTGATTGATCAAAGCACATGTATATAGTTAACAGTCTTTTCTCTATAGTGCACAAGAAATGCCTTTGAATCTGACTTTGATATTGTACTGACAAATCTCCTGTAGATAAAATGTCAAAGCTCAAACGAAGAAACGTCAACAGCGAAAGAGCTTTGTAACAAAGTGACATACTACAGCAAAAAAAGCCAGATGCATCTATGACAAAGGTCAAAAAGGCAACTTCATTTTGTAATATGGCCCTAAATCACTTTTACTTTCCAGCTGAGTTGATTGCCTTCCCCGAACAGAATTATGGGTCAAAATATTTGGGTAGCAGTTTTTGAGCATTTTTCCGAGCATACAATGTGGACTTTTGTTGCTAATTGAAATATAATCCCACCATGAGTTTAACTACGGTTTACGATTAATTTAAAGAAGGAAGAACTAATGTATTTCATTAATATTCTTGGCAGAATAATGGGAAATGCTAATTAAAATATGATGTCAAATCCTCAATTCTGATTGGTTGAACTTGTGTTTGTTCTGAAGGTCAACTCAGCTGGTTGAGATGTTTTTAATTTTTGAGATTTTTAGATCACAATTTTGGCACCAAAATTCAAAATTTTAAAATTCTTTTTGTCATTAATTTGCTACTTTTAGTAACAAAATGGCCAAATTAAGAGGTTTTCTTCAATTTAAAGATCCTTTAGTCAAGGTATTTCAAATAATAATTGTAGTATTATAGATTACTTTGATCATAAAGCAAATTTTGGCGCCAAAGTTGAGAAGCCTTTTCCTTACCAAAATGACTCTCCTTTTCCCCTAATGAACTTCTTAGATCAAGTTATCACTTTTTCAATGTCTAATTCATTGATTATCTTAGTTATAGAATAACCAGTCTAGCACAACCTCTACAAAGTGTGCGCTTTCAAAGAAAAAGCACATATATCAATATGAGCAAGATCACTTATCTCTCGTTGATTGCCTCTGTTTACAAGTTTAGATGCTCTTTTCCTGTTCAATTCATTTTCGTAGATTTATTAAGGACCCAATAATGTACAACCTAAGTAATAAAAGAAGCAAATTACTGAGTTATTTTACTGTGCTTTTAGTTAGTAATTTTTCGCAATAATGCAATTTTCAAATATGCAAGGCAAACGTGCAAGATTTGGCTGTATGTACGTGCTTCAATGTTTTAAAACACAGTTGAAATACTGCTGATGTCCATAATAATGTCAATGGAATGTAATAACACAATAATACTCTGATAATTATGTAAGTAATGCTAAGTTACACTTACCAAAGATTTGAAACTGTCGATTCGAGCTGACAAATTTTCGAGTCTTGTGAAAGTCTTGTAAATCAGCTGTTGTAACTCAAAAACATACTCTCCCTTCCGCTATGGACATTAAGCAATATTTCCCAAGTATTTCTACAATGCTCAATACACTAAAACATCAAAAACGGATGATTTTTAACAGAAAAGTAACTTGTAATTCCCCCAAGGCCACTGAAGTCATTCAAACGGTTAAAATGGCCGCTCTGCGCCCAAATTTGATTTCAATCACGTGATTCAATATCTCCGCTTTGATTGGCTAATGATTTTTGAGACAGGAACCCCAATCATTTACTCGTATAACAACATAAAAGGAAGCAAACAGACAGACCGACTGAAGAGAAAAAAAAGGAAAAAAATCAAAAATAAAACAAACACGCACAACAAACTAACAAACAGACATATAGACATATAGACAAACAAACAGACGAACAAATAAAACAAACGAGCCTAACGAACTTACAAACAAGCATATATCATTGATTTTGCACCTTTTATACGGTTTTAAAACTTTTAAACATTCTAAAATGTATCTATATCTAGTCATCTCAGTTCAGGGGATCATAAAAGGAACTGGAATCCGTACATTTTTTTTCTTTTTTAATTTTTTTTTCATGTGGTATCCCTTTATAGGGTTCAAAATCGTCACGCCATGCCGTTTTTTCAGGGGCCTCAGAGGGGCAGGGGCTGGGGGGCTTAGCCTTGAGGTTATGATCAAAACCGTCTTCGTTTTGATTCAAAAGGCTCAGCCAACCGGATAAAATTGACCTTACTTCTAAAACGATCAACTATTGTTGTCAAAATTGCCGTATTCCTTTCGTTAACACTGGAAAATAGCGTATCCAGTTTTAGGTGACCTTAGGTGTCCACACGAATCCGCGTATCCGGAGGATTCAAAAGTATCCTATCTGGAGAGTGGTTTCAAAAGTATGTGGTTTCGGTGACCGGATTCACTGGATTCGTGTGGACAATAGGCCGATTCGCATCAAAAAGTATTGCGGTTTCAAAAGTATCCGGATCCGTGTAGATGGGGTCTAAGTTCTGAACAATCACACTATGGTATATTGTACAGAGGCTTTTCCTGTGATACAATCCATTAATTCAATGGCTGCAGTATATTGCATTAGATGGTATAATAATAGCTGAACAATAACAATAGTAATATAAATAATAGTTATAAGTATAAGTATGTTTTATATAGTGTCAGTATCATTTCAATGTATAGCCAATATCATACAAGTCCAAATGACTTTGTACTGTATTGATTTTATATCCAATCATATGCATTGGTTTGTATAGGTGTTGTATAGATCTATGCAAGCCCTTATCCAAACCAATGTTGTATTGTATAGACTATCCAATCACATGCATGGGTTTGAATAAGTGTTGCGTAGATCTATGCAACTCACCGTGGCCGAGCCCTTATCCAAACCAATGTTGTATTGTATAGACTAATCCAATCACATGCATGGGTTTGTATAGGTGTTGTATAGATCTATGCAAGCCCTTATCCAAACCAATATTGTATTGTATAGACTATCCAATCACATGCATGGGTTTGAATAAGTGTTGCATAGATCTATGCAAGCCCTTTCCAAACCAATGTGGTATTGTATAGACTAATCCAATCATATGCATGGGTTTGTATAGGTGTTGCATAGATCTATGCAAGCCCTTTCCAAACCAATGTGGTATTGTATAGACTTATCCAATCACATGCATGGGTTTGTATAGGTGTTGCATAGATCTATGCAAGCCCTTATCAAACCAATGTGGTATTGTATAGACTAATCCAATCACATGCATGGGTTTGTATAGGTGTTGCATAGATCTATGCAAGCCCTTATCCAAACCAATGTGGTATTGTATAGACTTATCCAATCACATGCATGGGTTTGTATAGGTGTTGCATAGATCTATGCAAGCCCTTATCCAAACCAATATTGTATTGTATAGACTATCCAATCACATGCATGGGTTTGAATAAGTGTTGCATAGATCTATGCAAGCCCTTTCCAAACCAATGTGGTATTGTATAGACTAATCCAATCATATGCATGGGTTTGTATAGGTGTTGCATAGATCTATGCAAGCCCTTTCCAAACCAATGTGGTATTGTATAGACTTATCCAATCACATGCATGGGTTTGTATAGGTGTTGCATAGATCTATGCAAGCCCTTATCAAACCAATGTGGTATTGTATAGACTAATCCAATCACATGCATGGGTTTGTATAGGTGTTGCATAGATCTATGCAAGCCCTTATCCAAACCAATGTGGTATTGTATAGACTTATCCAATCACATGCATGGGTTTGTATAGGTGTTGCATAGATCTATGCAAGCCCTTATCCAAACCAATGTGGTATTGTATAGACTAATCCAATCACATGCATGGGTTTGTATAGGTGTTGCATAGATCTATGCAAGCCCTTATCCAAACCAATGTGGTATTGTATAGACTAATCCAATCACATGCATGGGTTTGTATAGGTGTTGCATAGATCTATGCAAGCCCTTATCCAAACCAATGTGGTATTGTATAGACTAATCCAACCACATGCATGGGTTTGTATAGGTGTTGCATAGATCTATGCAAGCCCTTATCCAAACCAATGTGGTATTGTATAGACTAATCCAATCACATGCATGGGTTTGTATAGGTGTTGTATAGATCTATGCAAGCCCTTATCAAATACAGCATAGTAATAGACAGTGCAATACAATACGACATTGTATTGGAAAAGGTATTGTATACAGCTATCCAATACAACATATCATTGTCAATAGGATTTCATTGCACAATACAATGCATGTAAAATACTTTGTGGTATTGTATTAGTGTAATACAATTTCTATGCAATCCAACTATGGGATTGCATAGAGCCATTTCCTGTGTGTGCTGAAATAGTACGATCGCCCTATCGAAGTCGGCGTCGAATAGTTAGATCTCTAGAATAAGACCCGTTTCGTTTTGTCTGCCGATAGTTTGAGGTTACAGGTTGTAGCGGTGCTATATGCATATTTTTATAATTTTGTATAACTGCATCATCTAACCGCTCAAACATACCAGCACGAAATAACATCTCGCTCTGTCAGACGGTTTTTTCACAAATAAAGAGAGGCGAGGTGGTTTGTCCATGGTGAATTTTAAACGAAAACGGGGTTTAAATAAGTATTCAAGGTGGGAAAATTGCGATGAAAAATTACTCTTTTGATTTTCAAGTTGACGATATATACTTGAACTATACTGGCCAACAATGTATCAGTATTTTTCAAAGCCCGAGCAAATGTTTTTTTCAATTGTTTAATTAATAAAAAATGAAAATACGGTTTCTTATACTAGCTAAATATTTGACAGAATAGTCAATTCTACTTAACACAAAAACTGAATTTTCATATTAAATTGACAATAAAAAAAAATTGAGAAAAAGAATTGAGACTGTTTGTTGTAACTTCAGTTTAAGTTACTCTTTAAAAATATAGAAACAATCATGCCTGGCATATAATGCTGTTTGTATTTAATTATGCATGTATGTCGGTGAAACTTTGAGAAATTAAGTCTGAAGCAAATATTGGGTGTTTACCATTTACATGGAAATCCGGTTTTTCCGGACAGACTTCAAATGGTACATTTGGAAATTTTCCGGAAAAAGAGGATTTCCTCGAGAGGTATTCCATTTTTTCCAGACTGGAATGAATTCCCGGAAAATTTAGTACCATTTGCACGATTCCACTTTTAAACTCGTTCTAGTTAACCGGATTTTCCATGTAAATGGTTAACAACCAGATAGCCCACAAGATAGCCCACAAGCAGAGTTTGGGCGTAGAATTTGCAAACCGAAAAACTGTTTACCATTATGGAACGGAATACCCCGTTCTCAAAATAACCGGAATTTCCATGTAAATGGTAAACAACCACGTTCCATGAAGTAAAACTAATCAATTATGAATTAACTATCGATTACTCATAGCTAGTGTTATTATTAGTAGCTATTTAAAACTTTCTCTCTAATTTGCTTAAAATATTTCGTATAGCATTGCAGTTGCAACTAATTGTAGAAACAGGGATATTTTTTACTATAAATTCAAAACCTTTTCATTAGAGTAAAAGCACTAAAAGTGTGCAACATAAATACCACTAAATACTGCTAAATTATGAAAATTCCTTTGTTCTCTATTGTTTAATCAACACTATTTAGTGATAAATAGTACAAAGTGTTGCACACTTTTAATGGTTGTACTCTATATTACAAACAAATGTAAGGAAAACAGAAGAAAGAGCTAGAGAAAAAGGAGAAAAGAGAAAAAAAAAACAGAAACAAGATGGAAAGCGTTAAAAGGAAATGTAAGCAAAAACGAAGAAAGAAAAACGAAGATTATTTTGAACATCTTTACAAACCTTTTCTATGCAATGTGGATACATGAATTTTGCCTGGATATATTCTCAAGTACATATATAAAGTATTTTAGTACCTAAAATCTGTCCAGTTGTTCAGCTTGAGTTTTGATTCGTTTGGTCGTCGAACTCTGAATATAGTAGTAACCCACAAACAAAGCAAGAATCCTTCATTTGTTTTAGCACAGGCACATTCTTTAGATAGCAAACTTGAAGAAAATGGGGCCCCTTCGTTTTAAGGTGGCCCAGGGGTATTTATTTACGTAAAAACAATTTTTTAAACTTCAAATTTGGGCGCAAAAACTACTTCGATTGCTTTAAAAATCGGGATTATAACTAATCATTGTCTCTAGTTTATAGATATTTAAACGTTTTTTTATCAGTCGTGATAGTGCTGCACACAGTACGTCAATGTCACTAAAATTTGACCTTCAGGCTGGGAAAGCATTGTACAACATAGTGGTGAGTAACGATTTCGAAAGCAATGATTTTATTGTGCGTCTCTGTTCGATTCTTTATAAGCTATACATTTGTGTGTTCTATTTTGAGTACTCATATTTCCTAAGCTTGCAAGGTCTCGATTAATTTGGCCATTTATAAGTAAAAGTAGTGAAGTACATGAGTACGCAAAATCGAGTGGTTTCAGATTTTTAGAAACAGCCATAAAATCTCAAAGTCGAGTTCGCGTTTGCAAGCGCATTGCTCTTACGACATCAGTATTTTTAAATTAACGTTTAAATATCTATAAACTAGAGAGAATGATTAGTTATAATCCCGATTTTTAAAGCAATCGGAGAAGTTTTTGCGCCAAAATTTGAAGTTCAAAAAAAATCGTTTTTACGTAAATACATTAAATACCCCTGGGCCAGCAAGGGGAAAATCGGCCTTGAAGTTCACGATTATTGCCGTATCCACACTAGAAATCTGTGGTTTTTTGGCTTCCTGTGTAACTTGTAAAACGGCTCGTTCGGCCTTCGTGAACGTTCAAATATTGTCTCGATAATAAAAGTTTCTGATGTTAGGAGCGTTTTTGTATGATTTTCTTGGATCAGTTTGGGGGCTATTTAAGGAGGTTTTGAGGATGGCGAATTTCAACGGCCATCGGCGTGTTATTTCATTGAAAACTACAGATTTCTAGTGTGGGAAGGCTGTGATCTTATGAACATAAAACTGCTCTTCTCTGTGGATCCAGCAACCCTATAGATTTTCCAGAAAGTGTGGTTATGTGTATAGGGAGTATTATGTATCGAACATATAAAAAAGAAGAACTTTAATTTCCATCTAGCGACCAGATGCTAATGAGTAAAATTTTCAATTAGTACCATCGTGCTTTGCGAAGCGTGTACACCACCGCCTGAGTAAATATATAAGACCAATCATAGTAAAAAAATACCTTTAAAAAAACAACTTTTCGAACATGTATTTGTTGTCACTCGATTCTCGGTGTTTTTTGTCTCTTTTTGAAAATTTCTTTAATGTTTGCCCACCTATATATACTTAAATATTTAAATGTTTTTCAAAAATACTATTATTACGTCTCATATATTTACTCGAAAACAACAACCAAAAACCATTAATTAAATTGATAAATAAACTATTCCCTCGTTTAATTTCCCAGTGCATAAACCGATAGTTATTGATGATAGCCAAACAACGAATAAGGAACACTCGTAAGAAATATTACAAAAAAGGGCGAAAAAAGGTCGGTTACGTACTCGCAGATTTTCAAAGCTAAGAGTTACGACGAGCATACCCGATAACTACCCTCCCCCACCTATTACTAGTAGTTATAAAGTAGTTGATATTATAGAGCCCCCCTATTAAGTTGTTATAAAGTACTAGTTGATATTATAGAGATTTTCCTGTAATTGTAGTATAATTATTAATGTGGTAATTATAAATCAAGAAACTCATTCAGAACATTGATGGCATATACACATCGTATCGAATTTATTACGGTAACCAATTATCATTGCTTCGAATGCCTTTGTCATACGAATACAGAATAAAAAATCAACTGAACAAGAGTCACTGATTCAAATTTGTCGCCATGTATTGATTCGGTGCATTGCAACAAGTACAAGACAAGACAAGGTAAACATGATGAGATCCTTCATCATTGAATCACAACTTCCCTCCTCATCATCTATCTTTCATTCCGTGTCTTGCTCCCTGTTTTCCTCCTTCTTTCCTTTCTTCCTTTCATTCCTTCTTCTTTGCTTTCTTTAACTTCATTCATTCATTCATTCCATTTAGCAGTAATTTGAAAGGAGTGCTTTCTGTGCTTTGATCTTTTGAAATTCCTTTCTTCCCTCCCTTCTTCTCTTTCCTCTCCTTGTTCTTTGCTTTCTTCACTTTGCTTCATTCATTCCTTCCTTTTTGAAGCAAAGAAGTGCTTTCTGTATTTAGATCTTTTGAAGTTGATATGGCTTCTTGTAAAGGACCTTCAAGAATATCGGTATTTTCTCGAAATATTTTAGTCAAGAAAAAGTCTGCAAGTTGGTGACGGAGAGAAAGCCAGACCATAAGAAGCAAGAGCATGACAACAGATGTGGAATCGTGGCAGATATCGGTGTTTTTTGCAGGACCAGGTAAAGCCTTGTGTGATACATTGTACATGTATTCAAGCTGTTTCAAATTGCATGTTGGAACTGCTACTAATTTGTATGCAGCCACAGCAATTCCTAATGCATATATTACAAAATATTCAATTGTATAAACTAGCAAAGTTACTTTAAATACTGCAGTTTTCAATCTATAGTTTGAGTCATTTTTCTTGACAAACCTCGGAAGGAAATTTAAAGTGAGCATAAGAGCAACAGAGGTAATATGTTCCAGCATATATGAAGTATAGAGTACGGCCGCTTTCAATCCAGTAACTCCCACTATGGTTATCAAATCATAGATAAGTACCAATATAAGAGTGACACAAAGTTTGTAGAAGTACTTTTTACCAAGGAGATAAATGATAACTGATCTAGTACTTGGGTATTCAGGCAATCTTCTTGCGTAGAAAATCAGAAACAATGATGTACAGCTAATAATTGTTAGCCAGATAACCGATACAGTTTCGGGGTAGGGGTAGAGAGAAAAATCTTTGCAAGCAATACTCATTTTGAATTCTCTGAAGAAACAGTCGCATAACCATATTGTGTACAGAATAAAACCCACAATACGGATTGCAATAATAATAAACATCAGTCCCCATATTAAAGATCTTGGGCATCGATTCTTCGCAGTTCGCACATTAACCGTTGGAACCATTGTGTGTTTCTTGTATGGCCTCTGTTTTCCTGTCAAAAATTGAAAGTATACTATATATCACATATAGTTTTGGAACATATATAGCTTAGATACGTATGTGGGTCTGATCCGCGGTTATATGATGTGTGTATGATTATGATCGAATTTTTTTCGGGCTTCTATAATTGCAATTGCATAAATTGCTTATTTCTCCGCGACAATCATAATCATACACAAATCATATAACCGCGGATCAGACCCACATACGTATCTACATCTCACTCTGTAGATTATTGAACTCAACAAAATGACCTCCTACCAACATATGTGGCTTCATAGCTCAGTTTGTAGAGCATTGCACCGGTACTGCAAAGGTCATGGGTTCAAATCCCGTTGAAGTCCCGAATTTTTTTCGGGCTTCTATAATTGCAATTGCATAAATTGCTTATTTCTCCGCGACGGTCATAATCATACACACAATATATAGCTTAGTTTTCTGCTCTAATTGTTTTCGTTATTTTATTTTTTGCTTCATTCCTTCATTGCGGCTTTCATAATTTATCGTGTTATTAATAATTAATCAATCATTCTAATCTAATTAAAAAAGAATGAAAATATTACAATTGTTGACAAAGACAACGTTAGCTACCTTTTATATAGAAAGTACATTCCCCACTACCCTGGTCACCAGAAGATCGACAAACTTTCTCTCTGCATGTAACGTAAGGTCGCTTCGTGGCTCAAAATATGTTACAAAGAGAAAATTTGTGGAGCCTCCGCTGATCAGGGTTATCTCACACCGGAAGTCATGGCTCACTATTTATTCTCTTTCACTTTCGAAGAACTCTTGTTTAATACTATTTATATAATTTACGATCGATGGCTCAAAGGCTGTAATGATGTAATTAATTTGAAAAAAATTAGTAAACATTAATAAAAAAACATCAAGTTTTGAGATAGTTTGCATAGCTTGTTATTGGGGTCAAAATCGGTCTGGATCCGAGTGTAGTAAATACAACTTATAGTAGGTAATTGTAGCCAATTCCAGGTTATTCAACTCATTGTACCTTTTGGTGGCTCTTAAATGTATTAGGACATAACCGAACATTTGTTACCTTGTATAAATGCTTTCGGTGAACACAAACAGATGATAATTGTAGGTATCTGCAACCGACTGAGTCAAGTTCGTAGAAATCACGAAACTCATACGTACCAGTACCGTGTAAATAAATCAGAAGGGGATTACCCTTTTTTGTCAGACCACAGGTAGCCCAAACAATCAACTTTCATAGTAAACTGATATGAGACCAATAATAGTAAAAATACCTTTCTTTTCGAAAAACGTTTTGAACATGTATTTGGTGTCATTCTCGGTGTTTTTTTTGACCATTTTAGAGCATTTTCTTCTCCAATGTTTTTCAACTAATAAATGCGTATTTTGACTATCATTTCGTCTCATATATTTATACTTTAAAACAAAAATAAAAACCCTGGATTGAATTAAAATAAACTATTCCCTCGTTTAATTTACCAGAGAATAAACCGATACTTACTTACCAGGAGGGGGGGGGGGGGGGGGGGGGGGGGGGGGGCTCGTCTAACGGGTAAAAGTATCGAGTATGCTCGTCGGGAATGTTAAAAAACACCCCTAAAAAGATATCCTTATAAAGGCGTTGCAAAGACAGTTTTTAACCCATAAGAAATATTACAAAAATGACGAAAAAGCTCGGTTACGTACTCGCAGATTTTCAAACCTAAGAGTTACGACGAACATACCCGATAACTACCCCCCTATTACTAGTAGTTATAAAGTAGTTAATATAATTATAGAGTCCCCCTATTAAGTAGTTATAAAGTAGTTGATATTATAGAGCTCCCCCCCATTAAGTAGTTATAAAGTAGTTGATATTATAGAGCCCCCCCCCCATTAAGTTGTTATAAAGTAGTTGATATTATAGAGCCCCCCCATTAAGTTGTTATAAAGTAGTTGATATTATAGAGTCCCCCCATTAAGTAGTTATAAAGTAGTTAATATTAAAGAGCCCCCCTATTACTATTAGTTATTATTTATATTCCTAGCCATGATCAACGACCTTGAGCTGAAATCCAACCACTCGTGCCTCTGGAAGTATGTTGATGACGTAACAATCTGTGAATCCCTGAGTATAAACCAGCCGGCGTCATCCATCCAGTCAGATCTAGATAGAATCCATCAGTGGGTAGAGAACAACGACATGAAACTTAACCCCAAGAAGTGCAAAGAAATGGTAGTAACCTTCTTGCGACGAACACCCGATTGTGAACCTCTTTCCGTCAATGGTAAGCTTCTTGACAGTGTGTCTTCTTTTAAGGTTCTTGGAGTTACCTTGAACAAACAACTCAAGTGGGATGATAACATCAACCTAATGGTCAAAAAAGCATCAAAACGCTTGTACATTCTGCGTGTATTACGTCGTAGTGGTGTTCCTTCAGCTGACTTACTTACCATCTACTATTCGCTCGTTAGATCCACTCTTGAATACGCCTGTACCGTCTGGCATAACAGTCTCCCTAAATACTTGTCTGATAAACTCGAACTTGTCCAAAAGAGAGCATTTAGAACTATCTATCCAAACACTCTTTATAATGACGCGCTCCTCATCGCAAACTGCACCCGACTAGACTCAAGGAGAAACGAGCTTTGTTTAAAAACCTTAGAAAGAATGAAAGAGCCATCGGCTCGATTACACAACCTATTACCATCTACTCGTGCAATTGCCCACGGTCGCAATCTTCGTAATAACAACAATCTAACATTACCGAAGTGCAAAACAGAAAGGCATATCCACATCGTACCGAATTTATTACGGTAACCAATTATCATTGCTTCGAAAGCCTTTGTCATACGAATACAGAATAAAAAATCAACAATCGGTCACTGATTCAAATTTGTCGCCATGTTTTGATTCGGTGCAAGACAAGACAAGGTAAACTTGATGAGATCCTTCATCATTGAATCACAACTACTTCCTTCCTCATCACCTATCTTTCATTCAGTGTCTCCCCTCCCTCACTCATTCCCTCCCTAACTCACTCACTCACTCACTCCCTTTCTCGCTCCCTGTTTTCCTCCTTCTTTCCTTTCTTCCTTTCATTCCTACTTCTTTCCTTTCTTCCTTTCATTCCTACTTGTTTGACTACTTTGCTTTCTTTAATTTCATTAATTCATTCCATTTAGCAGTAATTTGAAAGGAGTGCTTTCTGTGCTTTTTATCTTTTGAAATTCCTTTCTTCCCTCCCTTCTTCTCTTTCTTTCCTTGTTCTTTGCTTTCTTCACATTGCTTCATTCATTCATTCCTTTTTGCAGCAAAGGAGTGCTTTCTGTATTTTGATCTTTTGAAGTTGATATTTCTTCTTGTAAAGGACCTTCAAGAATATCGGTATTTTCTCGAAATATTTTAGTCAAGAAAAAGTCTGCAAGTTGGTGACGGAAAGACAACAAGACCATAAGAAGCAAGAGCATGACAACAGATGTGGAATCGTGGCAGACATCGGTTCTTCCTTCAGTGCTACGTAAAACCATGTGTGATGCATTGTGCATGGTTTTAAGTTGTTTCAAAGTGCATTTTGGAACTGCTATTAGTTTGTATGCAGCCACAGCAACATCTAATCCATATACTACATAATATTCAATGGTATAAACTAGCAAAGTTACTTTAAATACTGCAGTTTTCAATCTATAGTTTGGGTCACTTTTCTTGACAAATCTTGGAAGGAAATTTAAAGTGAGCATAAGAGCAACAGAAATAATATGTTCCAGCATATATGAAGCAAAGACTATGTTCGCCTTCAAACCAGTGGCTAAGCCAGGAACTTGTCCCAATATGCTCATCAAATCATAGATAAGTACCAATATAAGTGTGACACAAAGTTTGTAGAAGTACTTTTTACCAAGGAGATAAATCATAACTGATCTAGTACTTGGGTATTCAGGCAATCTTCTTGCGTAGAAAATCAGAAACAACGATGTACAGATAATGATTGTTAGCCAGATAACCGACACAATTTCGGGGTAGGGGTAGAGAGAAAGATCTTTGCAAGCAATACTCATTTTGAATTCTCTGAAGAAACAGTCGCATAACTACATAGCGAAAAGAATAAGACCCACAATACGGATTGCAATAATAATAAACATCAGTCCCCATATCAAAGATCTTGAGCTTCGATTCTTCGCAGTTTGCACATTTACCGTTGGAACCATTGTTTGAGTTTCTTATCGATCTGACGGCTATCCTCTGTATTTTCCTGTCAGAAATTAAAAGTGTAACAAATATTTTAGTACATATATATGTAGCCAAGTTTTCTTTATTTCGTTCTTTCTCGTTGTTTCATTCGCTCCTTGCGGCTTTCTTAATTCATGGTGTTATAAATAGTTAATTAATCTAATCTAATTAAAAAAGAGTGAAAATATTATAACTGATGACAAAGAAAACGTATAGCTACCTCCTATATAGAAAACGAAAGGTATAGCACACGACCAAATCAGGTAAATTGATTCTATTTACTGCATGATCAGGCTACCCCGCAGGGGAACCTGAGTCTAGGTTTACCTTTTCTATCTATGGAATCTATCGTCGTGACGAGATTACACATGACGTAATGCCACAGGTAAACCACCTATCAAAAATAATTACTACTATCTGACGTAGCCTGAGTAAACGCAATAAGTGAATCTATTTCACTTTCAAAGAAGGCTTGTTTTATACTATTTATCTAATGTACGATCAATTGCTTAGAAAAGACTATAACTCCTAATGTATCTAATTAAAACAAGTGTAGTAAAACTAAATGAATAAACTATTAAATCAATCAAATGAGAAAAACTATGAACTTCAGTATGACTAATGTTGGTTTTAGACTGACTCGCCTCTCATATGCATACATATTATAGAATTTCTGTACAGGTGACGTACAAATAATTGCAATTCGTTCAGTTTTGAGATACTATGAGTTGTAATAAATGCAACTCATAGTAGGTAATCGTAGCTCATTGTGTACGTTTCTTGATCAAATGTATAAACTATATAGGAAATAACATGTTTTACCTTCAAATGCTTTCTGTGAACCAGAGATAATTACTGTGGGTATCTGCAACTATTATAAAGTTTAAGCTTTCCTTTCGAAAAACAAACTTTGGGGTTTCTAGAAATCCCGATAATGAAAGATCTTAAAATGGTACGATACAGTATGTTGCCCAGTTTCGTGACACTTCAGTTTGTAAATACAAAGTCTTCTCTAACGGAGAAAAATAAGTCTATGAAATTTTGTCATACAAAGGCAAATTTATCAGGTAAAATAATGATGTAGATATTTTCTTCGAATCTTTTAATTTGATAAAATAAAAGGAATATTTCGACGGCAACTTAGGTGCCCAGTTTCGTGACAGCTGGCACAGTTTCGTGACACGTTGTAAAAATAGTCAATCTATGACTGCATGTGGCTACTGTAAATAGTGACAACTTAGGTCTAGAAACTAACAAACATTTGCGAAAACTGAACAGCAACTATATAGCTTGAGGAAACCATATACTCAAAGCCAACGACTCAGATTTGGAACATTAAACTATTTAAAAGTATGAGAAATCCAAACCTTCAATACTCATTCAAACCTTCCGCTGGACGGTTGGCCGTGGGCTCTGGGAACGAGAATGCTTCACATCTACTGAGATGGCGAATATAAAGCATTAGTGTTGTCTGGGTTTCCTGTGGGTTGCTTCGTGGTTCTCCGCATAAACGAGAAAAAATAATTATTTATCTTTTTTAAGGTACATTTTCTAAAACAATCTAAACAACGAAATTTGTTTTATCATAAAAAAAAACAGAAATATATTTCGACGGTTAGGGGAAAAAAAAAGAAATGAGAAATTACGATTTTCGGATAGAAACAAGCAAAACTTGCACAGAAAAGATGCGCTAACGTTACCTGTACCGTTGATCGTCCTCTGAAACATTTTTTTTATGCAATGTGGTGTGCATTTTGGTTTCTGTTGTTTTTCTTGTCTTTTCTTAGTTTAATAATAAGTTTTATGAATATGCAATCCTATTGCGCATGCGCAAATTCATACGAAACAGGAATATGTCCCTTATGAAAAGTTATTCGTAAAAGATAAGGCAGAGTTTACTAAATGAATAATTGTTGACTCCAATAAAGATCATATAGGCATGTGCGACTGCATTGGTTAGAAGACACGTTTCCAACATGTATAGTTACTTTCAAGATTTGAAGTATAAATTCCAAGCGATAATATATAGTATCACAACTTCATCAGATCTGTCTACGAGTTAATGAAAAGTTGGGCTTCCTGTGTCTATTGTTACACTTTTTTAACTGTCATTTCCATTCCTATTTCCATAATAAACCGCTCATGAATAATTACCAAGTAGGTAACACTTGGTGACTAGAATGAGGGGGCATCAAACATTAAAGGCATTGCAGCGGCATTGAAGTATATCCATAAAAGTAGCGGTTCAAATTTATTCTTTACATATTTCAACATTACATAAAATCACCACCAAATCCAGTCATGGACATACAGACAAATACAATCTTCGGTTTATCATTGTTTTATTTAATGTTAAAAATCAGTTTTAATTATTTAATAATATCAATAATATCTGCAGTGTAGTGTTAAAAGAATTAAACTTTATGTGAAGAATTAAAACAATCGTTATTTATCGATGAAAACATGAATAAAAACCCCACATTAAATTGATAAATAAACTAGTATCCCCTTGTTTAATTTCCCAGTGAATATGCCGATAGTTACTAATAGTAGCCAAACAAGTACATGGCTACGAATTAGGAAAGCTTGATACTGATTCAGTATGTTACTACAATCTCACTGTAAAAACTATTATATGACCTTTTTCTAATGATTTTCTTAGTTACTACCCCCGGGGGACTAAAAATATCGGGTATGATCGTCACATAAAACACCCCTAAACATATCGAAAGTCTTTTTAAAAGAGCGTGACACCGACAACTTTCAACACACAATATCTGACGACATCAAACGAAAAAATCTCGTTTACGTAATCGCTGATATCCTTTAGAGTAACGAAGAGCATACCCGATAACTTTTACCCCCTGTGTACCCCCCTCCCCGGGTTATTACCCACCCGGTTATTAATTGACTTCTTCTTTCTCTCCAGTAAATATTTGACGGTACCCAGACCAACAAGAATTGGAGATGGAGGGGGTGTCTTTATATACAGTTGTCTACACAAGGAATTTTTGTATTTGAAAATGTTTATTTTTCACCTAAATGGTAACACGCCAGCTTTCGAAGAACTATAAAAAATGGCCAGTTAAGCTCATCTACACCATGCACCAAGTATTCTCATTTGTAACATAGGAATTGCTGGAGTAGTCTAAACTTTAGCAGTTGTTTTATAGTTTCTAGTTATAAAGTAGTTGATATTATAGAGATTTGCCTGTAATTGTAGTAGTAAGTTTAAAACATCGCATAATTATTAATGTGCCATCCAAAACAGACTTTCGGCTTTAATGTGGTAATTGTAAATAAAGAAAAATTATTCAGGACGTTGATAATATATACACATCGCATCGACTTACGGTAACCTATAACTTTTGCGTCAAGACTGTAGGACTGTCCACAAGTTGCTCGGCAAATTTTAGACAACTTTTCCAATTTCGAGCAACCTTTCCAATTTCGAGCAACTTTTTCAATTTCGAGCAACTTTTGTTCTTTTTTTTAATTTTTACATGAATTCAAACCAATTATCAGTCTTTTTTTACTCCAATGATTCAAATACTGTTTGAAAATAGGTTTTACAGTATTTCTATAAACTTTGTGAAGCAGGTGGTCAGCGGTTGTAAAATCAAAACAAACTTTTCTGCAAATACCAAGAAAATATTCTAAATTTTTGTTAACACGTTATATTATTTAAGCTGACGGACTTCTATGCTATGAAATCATCAAATTGATAAGAAACGTAAAAAAGTTTCGAGCAATTTTTCAGCATTTTTTAGATTATTGAGCAACTTTTAAGCAACTTTTTGTTTTTTGAGCAACTTTTGGGAAAATTATGAGCAACTTTTTTGACTTTTTGGAGCAACTTGTGGACAGCCCTAGTCAAGATCCTTGGTCATACGAATACAGGATAGCACTATATTGTTACTGTTCTTGCTTGTCTATTCTCGTGTGAACACAATTGATGTATTAGTGCCTAGTCAATCAAGAACAATAGTTACTAATTCAAATTTGTCGCCATCAGTTTCGATTCAGTGCATTGCAAACAATTTCAGAGCATGATGCAAAAATTCCTTCTTTTAAGTCAATAGAGTTTAATACAAGAGCCTAATTCAGTACCATTAATAATATTTCCTGGATAAATGATATGTGCAAACTGTCTATCATTCCCTTACTGTCTAGAATTTGAACAAGTCCATTCGATAACATTAAGGCAGCCTGCCGCCAGTTTCTTAACACTATAAATGTACGAACTCCAAATGAGTTCATTACCATTTGCAGCACCACAGACCAATAATTATCGTATTGCAGGCATTCCTGGAATGATCTGGACACGGTTATTCCTAAAATCAGCTACACAAATATTTCCATCGGGCGTCAATGCGAGGCCATGAGGGTCGTTAAGCTGGCCTTCTCCATCACCTTTACTGCCAAACTTAGAAACAAATCTACCATCACCAGAGAAGATTTGAATACGGTGGTTATCGCGGTCTGCTACTATGATATTTCCACTTTGCATAACGGCAACGCCTGTTGGCCGTTGCAGTTCACCGTCCTGGTTCCCTTTTCGACCGAAATTGAACAGAAATCGACCTCGCGAATCAAATATCTAGAAAAACAAAATAAAAAAGATCAAAATATGCTGCCGGATTTTGTGTCATAAAACAACCTGGCTTCAACAATAACATATTTACCAAAATGAGAAGTACATATTTCAAGCCAGTAAACCCAAAATTGAGGTTTAAAGATTTACGGTGAATGGAAATAGCCTGTGTAGTGGCTCTCTAGGGGACTGGGGGATAGAGAAAGGAAGGGAGAGCCGGCTCTTCCTTCCTTTTCCCTCCCCCTCCCCTCCTCCTCTCCCCAATCCCCTAAGAGCCGCTACGTAAGCTAAATGGAGAGGGCATTAACAGTTCCCAGTATCTACCTGTATACGATGACTGTGCATATCTGATACTATGATATGCCCTTGAGGGTTGACGGCCACATAACAAGGGTAACTTAGTTCTCCATTGCTGTCTCCAAACGAACCAAACTTGAAAGATTGACCTATAGAAATAATCGATGATTGTCAGGAAACAACTATGTGAAGATGGCACGGGGCACTTTATCAGATTGTTCTCGATCTCAAAGCCTCCTTCTTGATCAGCATAATGGGGAGATAACTTAATGGGCGAGTGGTGAAATATAATTATTGTGAACTGAAAAATATAGCTTTTGATAAACATTTATGTATTAGGGTAACATAATAGCGTTAAAATGCGGGGCTTATCAGTTCGAGGGCGGGAATCTAAAATACCCTTAAAAGATACGCGAAGTCAATTAAAGCGAATAATCTACAGGCGGAAGCCTCACCTGTATCAAGTGAAATCACATGAATACACCGGTTGGCAGAATCAGCGACCACAATTCGTCTATTTTCATCGACAGCCAAAGTAGAAGCCTTCAGATCTGGCACCATGAACTTATGCTGGAACATCCCATCGCGATCGAATATCTAATCATAAAAAAAGACAAAAAGAATAATCGTATTGGAACATCCCATAACATCGCGATCGAATATCTAATCATAAAAACGATAAAGACAAATATGTTTTTTGTGTGAAAATCTTATTGGACATTCCGCTATTTACCACTTATTATCATAATATGTAATCCTAAAATCTTATTCTAGTACTTACTTGTATTCTAGAGCTAAGTCTTTCACAGACAATAATCCTTCCCTCTGGGTCGATACCCACACCAGTTGGACATTGGAACTGTCCAGCCCCGTCTCCTTTACGTCCAAATTGGAACATAAACCCCCCTTGTGAATTGAACACTTGTACACGGTGGTTATGGCAATCGGTCACTATTATTCTGTTTTCATCATCGACCGAGACACCAAATATGCCATTAAATTCGCCTATATCTGATCCTTTCCGGCCGAATCTCACAAAGGTATCTACTCCACTTGAGACGTTAACTTTGAATGGGCTTCCTTGGACATGCTTGTCACGCACCGTGACAGATACCTGCAACAATAGAAATAAGTGACTATAAATACTGATTAAGATTGACAAAGAAATGTCACACAACGATAGATATGTAACGCAATCATGCAATGCATCAGCAAAAGCACTAGAATGCTACATTATTATAGAAGAACGAAATAAATTCCAGTAACACAAACAGTTGTATACAAACAGAAAACATCACGCAACGACACTAAAGCATGTCACACATTCATATCACATATACATTTCTTTTTTGTCATATTACATTTGCGCAACAAATGTTATAAGCATACATAAGATTTACGTTTCCTATATATGAAAAGTCGAAATAACACAAACATAATTAGTTTACCAACTGACGGTTTGAACTGTACATGAAGAAAGTTACAATACCGTACTGTGACAATAGGTACAATGGATCACGACGTGCTGGACACTTATAGCATAAATACATCACTGACAGAACATACAGTACGGCACAGAAGGGCATGGCGTACTGCGCACCCATATACCTCTATACATGCAGGCATAAATACATCACTGACAGAACATACAGTACGGCACAGAAGGGCATGACGTACTGCACACCCATATACCTCTATACATGCAGGTATAAATACATCACTGACAGTACATACAGTACGGCACAGAAGGGCATGACGTACTGCGCACCCATATACCTCTATACATGCAGGTATAAATACATCACTGACAGTACATACAGTACGGTACAGAAGGGCATGACGTACTGCGCACCCATATACCTCTATACATGCAGGCATAAATACATCACTAACAGTACATACAGTACGGCACAGAAGGGCATGGCGTACTGCGCACCCATATACCTCTATACATGCAGGTATAGATACATCACTGACAGTACATACAGTACGGTACAGAAGGGCATGACGTACTGCGCACCCATATACCTCTATACATGCAGGTATAGATACATCACTGACAGTACATACAGTACGGTACAGAAGGGCATGACGTACTGCGCACCCATATACCTCTATACATGCAGGTATAGATACATCACTGACAGTACATACAGTACGGTACAGAAGGGCATGACGTACTGCGCACCCATATACCTCTATACATGCAGGTATAGATACATCAATGACAGTACATACAGTACGGTACAGTACATAGAGTACGGCACGGTACAGAAGGGCATGACGTACTGCACACCCATATACCTCTATACATGCAGGTATAAATACATCACTGACAGTACATACTGCGCACCCATATACCTCTATACATGCAGGTATAGATACATCACTGACAGTACATACAGTACGGTACAGTACATAGAGTACGGCACGGTACAGAAGGGCATGACGTGCTGCACACCCATATACCTCTCTATCCTTCACCTTGTGCATCCCACTGCTTTGTGGTGTATACGATACACCGTACGAACCATTACGATGATCTTCAACCTGTCAGTAAGAACAAAAGACTGATTAAACACGTTATATATTGTTAAACATTAAACTCTTAAGCATAGCTACGTAGTACATCAGCCTCTTTCGTATGTAACTATTTAAGGACTTTTTTACCACCACTTTGAACCCGGGGAGGTCTTAAAGTAAAATAATGTTATTTATGTAAATGTATGCACTGATGCCCATATGGATGCAACAGCTATTATCATTACTATCTCTGGCTAAGTATACCGCCTAACATTTTGGCACAATAATGTTTTATGAGTGCATGGTAAAATATTTATCATACACCAAGATTTCAATTAATGTAAAAAGAATTACAGTGGAACCCTTCAAAACCGGACCCTTATAAAGGCGGATATTCGGACATATTTATTGTCCCAAATCTCAAATAAAACCTAGCCTGCGTCACATCCGGATGTTCGGAATTCCGGATGTAACGCAGGCTAATAAAACCTCAATAACCGGAATGCCCAGTGGTAAACCGGACGTTTCGTTGGTCCTCGCATTGTCCGATTTGGAGGGGTTTCACTGTAAACACCAACGAACAGATATTTGAGGAAAGTCGAGAGAAAGACGATAGAAATTATCAGACACTTTGACAGAAGTAGTTAGTAACGACAACATGTGTATATGTTATGCTTTGCACGAATCAAAGAAGAAAAGAAGCCAAACCACAAAAAAACTAGGAAGAAAGAGTTAGCCCTGGGCATGAAATTGAACAAGCTTATACTGAGAGGAAAAGTGCAACTTCGACAGAGTAACATAGAGTTGTGTTAAAAGGTTTTAACGATGACATACGATGGAAAGATACAATGAGATGATTAATTACGATTGAAATATGACAAGAGAATGGGCCTTGCTGGAATCTGTCGGCACGATATAAGGAACCGAACAGTCAGCCCAAGTCTTGGCTATGATTAAAATTTGATGGTTAAAATGATATAAAAAATAATTAAAAAAATGATTATGATTGTATGATGACGTGATAATGATAATGCTGACGATGCGGCTAACAAAGAATGATGATTATGATGTTTTGCATAATGGCAAAGAATGCTATATATGGTAGTGATAGTTGTCACGTGATGTCACAACAAGTTACAAATGAACGTGAAAGAAAATGTTGATCCTGGTGCGATCAAACAAAAGACAAGAGAAAGGCTCAAGAGAACAGTGATTACAACATGTAGAAAGCACCGACGGCTCACTGGAGCTGATCGAAAGAATATTTGCGTACCGCAAGATTGTAGCATTCGTTTCTTATTGCGCACACATGCATTGTTAATATTAGAATGCTTCAAGGTTTAATTAAATACAGCAATTTTAGTTCAACAAAGCTTAAATGTTTGATCTAAGAAATAGTCAAGAAAATGTTAAAAGAGGTTAGGTAGAATTAGAACCACATTGAGGTCTCAGATTTAAACATTAATAATTGTACAACAATAAATATATAAGTTATATTAACCAAAGCTTAAGCAAGTACATGCTATTATCAACCAAACTTCAAGACTGCAAACGACATACAAACCATGCAATAATAGGAACAAGTGGCTTAATCACTTTCCCAGAAGCTATCTTTAGAAAGCAAAAGGTGCAGAGAACAGAAAGGAGAGAAAATAGAAAAGAAACAGAAATGAAAGGAGAAAGAGAACAGCAAATTAAAGAAAGGAATAAAAGAAAAGAAAAGAAACAGAAATGAAAGGAGAAAGAGAACAGCAAATTGAAAGAAAGGAATAAAAGAAAAGAAATAAAAGGAGAAAGAGAACTGCAAAAAGAAAGAAAGGAATAAAAGAAAAGAAATGAAAGGAGAAAGAGAACTGCAAAAAGAAAGAAAGGAATAAAAAAACTGAACAGAACAGAAAGGGAAGGGAAACAGAACAGAAGCGAAAAAAGAGAAATGAAAAGCATGACACTACAGTCAGCTCAAGAAAGCAAAAGAAAAACAGCACAAGACATCAAGAGAGAGGTAAGGTAGCCAAGCTAAAACAACAAAAACCAACAGAGAAAACGAACGATCGGCACACAGGATGCTAACATTTTGTGAGGTTTGTCGATTAAGACGCTTGGTGTAGGTAGACTCTGAACCAAGTTGTTGTTGTTGTTGTTGTTGCCTTACTTCAGCAGGTACTGTTCTCCCATCTGATGAATAGACATCGACCATGACATCCTCTCCGCCACCAGAGCACGGATTCCCCATGTGGTCCCTGCAACAAACATACAATATAGCTAAATTTTCCACTTCGATGAGAGATTAGTCTTTTCTGGTCTGTCAATCATCCTTGAGGGCGGAGCTTACGTAAACTCGACCAATCATTGGTTAATATGCTCTGCATCCAAAATGATTGAAAGATCAGAAAAACCTAAAGCCAAATTCATAATTCGTTGGTCGTGATGCAACGATTTTGGCTATGGGAATTCAGTTAACAACGTTTATCTTGAATTTAATGTTGCATATATTCAATATCCTGGTCATATAAACAGTTTCATTTTTCCTTAGTATTATATGTATACTGCGAAATATAAGTTATTAAATTATTAGTAATATCCAACAGGACCTTCATCACATTGTCGTACAAATCAACCATCCCTCCCATAACATACCGTGTTTGTACTGTAAATTTCGATGCCCGTCCTTTAACTGCTCGAGTTGTTGCGTCATTCACTGAACTCATATTTGGAAATGCCTGACTTGTTTTGATCTGACCAAGACCTTCAATGGCCCGGATCACTTCGTCTTGGTTACCAATGAAATAAATGGTGTCATTTTCCTCTGGGTCTCCTTGGAATTTAGCAGTGATGAGTTCGTTAAGTCTGTCACAGAGTTGCTTTTTGACGACAAGAATTTCTACAGAATTACCATGTCGAAGCACTTGTTCTGGAGATAAAAAAAAAAAAACTGGTTAAACATAGCGACTAGTCCTAATGTACGTATGGGATTCCTGTGCTAGAGCACATCTAGGAGTAGATGTCAGCTGGGATTTCAAAATATGAAGTCCATATAGATAACACAGGAATCCCGTCCTCACAATATCGAAATGGATAAATACTAGTGATACAATGGTTTCGAGTGGTAAACCGTGGAATATTACACGAGTCACTTGTATTTTCTAGTATACACAGTCTTTAGTCGAGTGTGTATGCAAAGACAAGTGACGAGTGGGATATTCACCGGCGGTATGTCACGAGAAAACATTGTGTTATTATTTGTGCTACGATCCTGTTGTATAATTTTTGTATGATGCAACGAACTGTAATTAAATTAAATTAAATTATCCCACGTCATATAAATGAAAGATAACCCGCAATGTCTCATGGGAATTTAAGAGGCAGCTGAATACCGCCGAATATTCAACGGCTTTCACGCATTATGGTTGGCTGTGTTTTTTATATGATTTGGGATAAATATGACTTTGTACCGCAGTTATTAAACCATGAAACGATGATGATCATTGCGGTAAACTAAGAGAATTCCATTAGAAATTAGAAAAGCACGAAAAAGATTTCGGGGCGTAAACGAGATTCGAACCTTTGCAGTACCGGTGACAGTATATATAAGGCTATGGCAATTGGATTTAATATATGAAGATTTAGCTGATCAATAGACAAAACTGCGAAACTAAAAGAGGAAGAACAAAAGGCCTTTCGAATACGCCTTACCTGTAAAAGTACATGTTATACTGAGTTTCTTGAGTTCATTTTCCAATCTTTCCTGCTGAAGACTTAGTACGTTTGATTTCTTTCGCATAATATTCTCCACTTCATTCATCATGGACTTTTCTCGCTCTTGTAAAATCTGTAACAGATTACTACAGCATAAGGGGTGGCGAATGGTTTGGCGAGACTTTCCCAGACGGCGAGAATGGGCTTTTTAAAATCGAGCCCGAGACTTATTATTTTGAATTGCGAGCCCAAATTTTGTTGTTAAGAAAGTGTCAGATTATTATGAGATTCCGAGACACCTTGGTTTTACCTAAAAACGAGATTCCGAAATTCGCATTAAATTCGCCGAGATTCCGAGATTTTTGACTTTTCGCCACCCCTAGCATAAGTGGCCTGCGTCATATCCGGACAAAAAAACCGGTAATGTCGGGGGTATTTATTGCGGATCCGCTGGACGTTGTACCAGGGCATTTGTCCAGAGTGACGCAGGCTAATGGTGTTAATAGTTCGACATTAATATCATAAAAGACAGTCAGTGTTGAAGTGATTCTGTAAGAATCTTCTTAATGTATATAATGTGTACAGTAAGCTGGCTTAAAGCCTGCAATATGGATTATGGATTGTAAACGCATTTATACAGCAAAAACACACTCACAATAAAGAAAGATTATTTTTAAAGCTGTTAAAGTACTGCCAGTTCGGCGTCAACTATGTGGATGAGCTTAGGATATGAGTTATGTCTGTATTGGCCTCGATAAAAAGAGCGAAACCTTTTAGAGAATTGTTCAATATTATCAAAGACTTCGATTGTTCCCTTCATAATACATAATGTGATTATGACTTTTCTATAAAAAATATAAAAATATGAAAAATTAGTAAGATCACGTGATTTGGTTCCAAACAAAAAATATTTTCAAGAAATGAATTCGCTTTCATTAATTTAAGGGTTTTTTTAGTTTGCCCTTCATAACCTATAGATCATTGAATTTTGAAGCATGTAACATAAGTACCCTAAGCATTACCTTGAGTATTCTAGGAAAGCATTTCTGTACTTCCGACTTTGCGACCTCGGCTCTAGCTTCAAGTCTACACGTTACTTCCTCTACGTCCTTGGTCGACTGCTCGACCACAGGGATTTTTCGACGAAGTTTATCAACCAGTTGAGTAATAGATGATGTTTGCTTGTCAATAGTGTCAGTAAGTTGTGTATATTTGTGATTTCCTGTTGAATGGGTTGTCATGGTGCATTCTCGACAGATAGCTTGTTCGCAGGTTTCACAGAAATACCTAGAAATGTAGTCAATGGTCAGTAATATTGATTGGACAATAGCACACAGTATTGACAAAACACCGAAAAGAAAGCAGCAACAGCAGCAAAAACAATGATGAAACAACAATTAAAATAATAATAACAATTAAAACAATTAATGATAATAGAAACAATTATAACAATAGCAACAACAACAACAACAATGATGAAACAACAGTCACAATAGCAACAATAATAACAATAGCAACAACAACAACAACAACAATGATGAAACAACAGTCACAATAGCAACAATAATAACTAGAAACAACAATAACAATAGCAACAACAACAACAACGATGATGAAACAACAGTCACAATAGCAACAATATGACAATAGAAACAATAATAAAAATAGCAACAACAGGAACAGGAACAGCAAAAAAAAAACAATGATGGAACAATTATGATTCCCACGTACAAGGAAATATTGAACAACAATTATGTTGGCAAAAAAAAAAACAGTTGCCAGAAAGAAATAACAATGAGAAAAAATTAGCACAAAAACACTGATCTCAATAATATAACACAGCACCTCCATAGCAACAATATAAACAACAACAGTGCGAGATACCTAAGTTTTTCTTGTAGATGGTCAGAGCAGAAGATTGGTCGATGGAGAAGATCTTCTGGGTGTGGATTAGAGCGTAATTCTTCGATCGAAACAACCTGACAAATAACAGAACCAAAAATATTCTTTTATTTCAACTTTAGTGATATTATTCTATTATTCTTAAGAGCGAGTCCGTGTGAAACTACGCAATTTTGAAAATTGTGTCTCCAACGAGTATCACCGATTTCTTTCATTTTTGGCAGAGATATGTCTTTTAGTGTAGATATTGATTAACTGTGTGTAAAATCAAACAAAAATATTACGGCAACTAAAAATATATAATTAAAAAATAATAATTTTGGAGAAGTTATCGAGGTTTAATGAAATGTAGTCAGACGAACAAGAAAATGCGCTTGAGATTTAAGCCAACTTTACAAAACAATTTCTCCACAACTGCAGCTCTTTTCTTCACTGAAATTTGTACAGACTTACTACATCATACAATAAATGCAACGACTGTATTAAAATATTTATGCATTTATTTAATAGATTTAGACCAGGATTAACACTAACCCAGGATTAGTTCTATAGGTTTTATCAGTTAAGTGTTAAACCAGGGTCAGCACTAATCGGACTTTGGACCAACGGTAACTATGGAAATTTATGCTATGTATAAAATAAGTCATTAAAAATAGTTACCCTATGAGACTTGGTTAGTCTTAGTCGCATATGAGCATTACGACAATCATAGCATAAGAAATCCATACATTCAATACATCTCGCTGCTGCTGGTAGCTTGTCTTCACAACTACTGCACAGAATGGGCTTCTGATCGTGATTACGTAATGCCGCCACGTCAATCATTGTCGTGACGACGAAATTTGGCGGGAAACCTGTGATGCCTCTATCCTGTAAAATATAAAACACGCAGACATCTGGTTAATATATTAATATTATACTGATTAAAATGTTATTGCATTCCTTGAATCATTTCCACTATTATTATTGAAATCAGTTAAAGTTAATATCATAATCATTACGAACACTATTGCTATCACAATCATTAACATTATCATCACCACTATACTTACTTACTTACTTACTTACTTACTTACTTACTTACTTACTTACTTACTTACTTACTTACTTACTTACTTACTTACTTACTTCCGGTCGGAGACACTGTAATAGTGTATGTAACAGCAATACTATCGCTATCAATTTTATTATTATTTTTAGTTAATTATCTTAATAGTCATATCATCATTATCATCACAATAATTGCGGTTATCCCCGCTATAAGTATATCCTTATCATCACTACCACTACAACCAGCATCACCATGAAAACCAATTCTATTATCATCACCACTAGCATAATTATCGTATCAGTTATATCATCACCGTCATCATCATTATCGTCGTCATCATCACCCAGAGGTACTTTCTTTGTCCAACATCATCATCTTTATCATCATCAGTCTTCACTATCATCATCATCATCATCATCATCATCATCATCATCATCATCATCATCATCATCATCATCATCATCATCATCATCATCGTCGTCATCATCATCATCATCATCATCGTCGTCATCATCATCATCATCATCATCACCACCACCACCACCACCACCACCACTCCTTACTTACCCCTAAAGGGATGTCAGTCCGACAAGAAGGACAACTCAGACTAAGAGAACGAGGTGGCACCATGTTTTCCAGACAACGTTTACAGAATGTATGTAGACACGGTAGTAGTCGCGGATTGGCGTACATCTCATGGCATAACGGGCAGAAGAGATTGACATTACTGCCGGGCATCATGGGACTGTCTGGGGTTGGACCAAGGTCAAGGTGATCCCGATCTTGTGACATTTTATGCTCCTATATTAAAAAAAAAATTAGTAACATGTTTAGTTTTATTAGAAAAACGTTTCATGCAAAGCTCAGTGTATCTTAGAAGGCGTGCGTGCCAGCCTACTGTAACAGAGAGAGTTTGAAAAAAAACCCTGTCATTTCTTTGCCGTTGTGTGCAATGGGTAACATTATCTTTATTATTGCTTATATAACATACAAAGTCTTTTAACAATACATTAAAAACAGTTCCGGGAACTGATATATATATAGTAGCCTGAGGATCAGGAATTCCTGAGAGCCTGATAGTCAGTCTAGGTATAGATAGTCGATCGAGACCTCCCGCACTACGATTTGAAACATAAAACATAAAACACCTAGTGAAATGATAGTATTCACATCACACCAGTATTATTGTTTAAATTGTAGCTGTCCATTTCAAGTTTTTTAATAATATAACCATTGGAAGGATGTGAGAATGAAGATACACGAGCGAAGGAGACGTCGATCTACATCTAACTATGATCAGAACACTGTTAAAGTGTCCAAGAAAAAATGAAATTCCACGAAAAGAGGATTACCATTACCCTGGAAACCAGAGGTTTTTTTAAATCGTATTTATGATTTGTACGTCTGTTTTCATTAACCTCAAGAGAAACAATTGCTTCACCAACCTTTAGATTTACAAACGTAAAGCAAGTAGAAAATAACCTCTGGTACCAAGAGTAGATTATCATAGGGCTCAAATATAAATTCGAAAAATGGCGTCCAAAATTAATAACTATTGTTCTTGACTGGGTAGCCTCGTGTTCATGATGAAACACAATGAAGTTTTCACATGTATGCGAGGCTAGCCAGTCAAGAACAATAGTTATTAAAATTGGACGCCATATTTCGATTTGGTGTATTTAACTAACATTCCAACAGAAGTTGTAGTTAAAAGCTTGGTTCAAATAAAATCAATAAGGTTGATAAAACGTTTCTTTGTTAAAATAAGTTGTAGTGTTTGAAACGTACGCAGATCATAGAATCATAGATTTTTTGAAAGCCTAATGCCTTTCGACGTGGTTTATTGTTGGGTATAATTACTGTGCCAAGCTGTGACAAGCTGTTTATTGAGATAACAAGTGCTTTCTAGAATAAAGTGCTGAGAAAAGCTATTCAATAATTTACCGTCTTTTAGTTGAGCTGTGACAGACTAGCAATTTGTAAAAAGTGCTTTATTGCCTTCATTGGTGAGAAACTGTTCCTGTATGATTTACTATAATGAAACAAGCGGTGCACGGATCTAGTCGCGATGCTGTTTTAAAACTAAGAGTGAAAATAATAACCTAAACCATTAACTTAACAATGTACAAAAAAGAATATTGCAGTTTTGGAGGTTTATTAGAGCTCATGTATAGTAAGGTACCATTTTGTCTTTCAAATCTTTCAAATAAAAAACCATGAGCAAGATAAATATCGAAACGTAAATAAATATATATCGTACAAAATTCATGTTGTCCATATAGCTTTTATAAATTTATTTTTTAATTTGCTTTAGTGAGATATGTGATAAATAGTGGCAAGGCAGAGGAAAAGTGTAAAGTGTTTTGAAAGAAAGCGACTATAGTAGTACTAACATTGCCACCAAACGACCAAGAATTGTACGACCCATCTTGCCTCGGTACACCTCCTGGCTGCGGTAACAAGTAGACAGCGAGAATAAACTTAGACATTTATTAAACAAACACTACCAACTAACTAAACCTTACTATAACACGCCATATTTAGACATAACAACGCCACCTCTGGTTATGAAGTATGGAACGGATCGTAGTCAAAAACACAAATAATTTTGCCGCATTTTTTGTCGTTTTGGTAGACTGAATTTTGCATACTTCATTTTAAGAGAAACCTGATAATGGTATTTTGAGCACTGAAACAATGCCATCTCCTCTATTTGTAAAAAATGTACATTTTTTTCACCAATTTAATTTCAATAAAGTATAAATATATCATTCTTTTGTTTGTAATGGGTATTGACGCTACAAGTCTTAAAACGCATTAACAACCCCCCCCCCCCCCCCCCCAAAACGGGAGCCCTCCCCCCCCCCCTCCCCTCCCGGGTTTTGGGTATACGGATGTAAGCGGACACTCTGTAGTCAAAACTCCATACCCTATTTAAGAGAAATCGAAAAATGAATCATATTTTAATGGTATTTCCGGACAGTGAGGCGCTTTGTTGTAAATATTCCTTTCAAAAAATCTATAAGTACCCTATCTAAGACACACCAAAATATGAAACCTACGCTTATATATAAAAATATATATAAATCCTGTTTAAGACGAAAAACAAAAATAACCTACATCTGTCTTTCGCAACTACGACTAATAATTTTCCAAAACAACCTGATACAGATGTATTGCAATACTAATACATGTACTTTGATTGAAAAGATAATATTTTGAAAATGAACGAAAGGGACTTGTATTGATTCTCGGTCGGACAATTGTGACTCACAGTTATAAAGAAATTCATCCTTAGAATCGATCTAACGATCTCAATTCTTGGTAGAAGAAGAAAAGAATAAATAAACGAATGAAAAGAAATCTTTAAGTACTCCAGTAGCGAAGCTACAAAGCTAGTGCTACTGACAAGATTGCTATGCATTTCCACCTAAGCCCTAAGTGCCCCAAATAGAATACTGACATCTAAATTGAGATTTAGCTTAACAATGAACGAAAAACACACAATTTCGTTTACAAACGGCGGATACTGTGTATTTTAATCCTATCAAACTAGGAAAAAATAAACCCTTTCATTTCCAAGCCAAGCAATTCATTTTGACAAGAAATGTAACTTACAATTACATGAGCTGTTTTACATACTGATAATGAATTACAAATATCGCAGTCATTTTAATTCTACATACAGTGGTAGACATGGAGCTTCTCAGTACAAAATAGGTTTTATAACCACGTCAATTATACGTAATATTCAAGTCTGTTTACGTACACGAAACATAGATTTAAAATCTGGGTGATGATATATAGTACTGATTCAGTGTTGTTTACTGTGGTTGATCAATTAGTAAATCCATCATCTATATCCTATGAATATAATACTATGTTTGAGAATAAGCCAGTGACCGAAATATATCATTTTTGTTGTCTTCTCTTGTTTTAGCATAATGCTCGTGACGCTCCAAACCCATGAAATCTCGTTTTTATTGACTATAGATTTACTCTATCATTTGTCGGTCCGATATGATTTGGAATAAACCCCGTGAAAAAAATCGTACGAAATCCACGCCTTTACAAATCAAATATGTACTCTTTGTACTTTGACATTGTGAAATTATGCGAGATTTCCATTGGAAAACAGGTTTTGAAATATTCGCTGAAAACGAGATGAATTCCTTTTGACAAATTTCGTTTGAGAAGACGCCAAAATATTCCTGAATTCTACCCAGGTAACAATACTCTAAACTTTGTAATCCATATAATCGAGAATTACCTTTTTGGTGACGATTCCTATCGGCACTTCCATATTTAAATTTCTTCCCGTCGCTTGCCTGTACGACGCGACATTTGTTGCCTCGGTGTGGGAGAAGCCTCTCAAATTCTTATTTGCATTCATCACACAAAATCCAATGCAATCTATAATCTCATTTTCTAACCAATTCAACCATTAAATGACATCCAGTTCGCTCACTGGCTAGAGCATCATTCTCGCTCAACGTAGAACCAGAATAAAAATCGCGTTAATTTCCCCAAAAAAGTTGATTTCACTATTTTTCTATGTTGTGGAATTCAGTATCTGCACAGAAAAAAATAATTATTATATTTTATTTTTTCAACAATTGAGCTGTCTTTAGACCTTTAAATATTTTATGAAGTGGGTGAAATCAACCAATGATAGACGTAAGAATGTTTGATCTGGTGAAAGATCGCGTCCACAATCATGACACACATAGTTATTTTACATAAATTAAGTTGAGCGAATGCTTCTAGAGCGAATTCTAAATTAACACCTGTGATGGGCCTGAAGGATCGTGAAGCAATGGACAGAATATCTTAAAAGCGAAAAAATAAAAGCAACAATAACAACCTTTTTAAAACAGAAAATTAGTACAGCAAAAAAACATCGAAGTTATCCAACGCAAAGTACAGAACATAATTTGTTAAAGGTGTAAAAATGAAAAAATCAGTAACTTTAAAACTGACATCGAGTACAGCAATTTTCATAAGTGTTTTCTATCGAAAACTACTAAAACAAAATAAAAAAGCGGTATAGTCGATGTATAGAAAATTATTATAAAAAGGCCGCTTTTAAATACAAGAAAACTAAAATGACAAGCTTTTTGAGACATCTAGCTAGTACAGCTTTTATCATTAATGTTGTCTATAGAAAACTATCTAAAGAAAATCAATGCAACTTTATAGATAGAAAAAGTAGGAAATAAAGAATAAAATAGAATGTTTTCGATTCAGTCTAACATTGGGCCACTAAACATTTACCCACTAAACCTACAGAAAAGCAAACAAAGCATACAAAAGAAAAGAAGTTCAAAACACATGTAAAACGACAAAATTACAACCTTTTTAAACTGCCTGTAGGTACAGAAATCGACATTGAATGTTGTATACCAAACTGTTATACCAGATCTGTTTTATAACGAAAAAAAAATCAAAAAAAATCAAATCCTGCATTGTTTGTAATAATCGTAGCCCGGTAAAAGCTTATGCTTGCTCTGAGTAAAGGCCTACAGCGTACAGTGACGTAGTTTGTTATGGTTTTAAGACTAAACACTGTTAATGATATAAAGAAAATGAAAAAATCTATTATGAAAATCTATTAGAATCACAATACCAAACACTGTGCCCGCCTGTACGGAAATCGATACAAGAGTGCCTTGTCTTTCGAGTCCTAATATAACTGATTGTGGAAAATTCATCATAACAGCTCTAGCTTCAAGGTTACTTTTTGATCTATTGTGAATCACAAAAAGATCCAATTGCCCTGCAGCTTGCGATTTTAATATCTGATTTTTGATTATATACAATGGTTCTCTTCTTATAAGCCTATTTATTAGAAATAAAATATGTGCACAGATACAAAATACATACACACTTATTTTAATTTAGATTTTATCACATACATACATATATATATATATATATATATATATATATATATATATATATATATATATATATATATATATATATATATATATATATATATATATATATATATATATATATATATATATATATATATATATATATATATATATACATATTTTTACATTAATTTTGAAATTGTTTGTAATTTTATATAGTAGGTAGTATAATGAAATGTGAAACAATACTTGTATATAATGAATTATTTGTAATTAGACTTGTAAAGCGTTATGGGCTACTAGAAGATCTAACGCTATATAAATAAAGATTATTATTATTATTATTATTATTATTATTATTATTATTATTATTATTATTATTATTATTATTGTGATTATTATTATTATTATTATTATTATTATTATTATTATTATTATTATTATTGTGATTATTATTATTATTATTATTATTATTATTATTATTATTATTATTATTATTATTATTATTATTATTATTATTATTATTTTATTCAAAAAAAAGTTGACGGAGTGAACGGTGAATGGCTAACGGCGATTGCACGACCGAAAGGAATTGTGGTTACGCATACAACATATCCTAGTGTTTTTCAAGATTGCTAAGCACAGTCTCATCAATTTTAAGCTCGTTTTTATCAGATGGGGCTGGCGTTGTGCAGAAAATTCGTTTTCTGTCACCAAAGATACATAAATAATTATATATATAAGACCCACAGTTCGGTCGTACAATCGCCGTTCGCCATTCACCGTTAACTCCGTCAACCATTTTGAAATACGTTTATACCGCATACAGCAGACGAGTCAACACTATGCTCATTAATGATGTCTAGTGACATACTCAAGAAACAACTGATCTGTTTTCACGACTTGTGACAAGTCTAATATTGTACCTATCATATTCAACTATTATTAGTATCAACTATTGACCCAATAGCACAGCGCTAGAAATTCCGAACCATTGTGGGTGGAGCTAATTATTTATGAGTTTATGTCATGTCGATAAAACAATTGTTTTTGACCGCTTATGACTGGACTATGATATCACGTGACTGTAGGGGTTTTCTCTTTTCAATATTTGTTACAAAAATACAATGAATTTGTCACCTATGTGATTATCGCGATTCAAATACAATTAATCAATTAGCTTATAATTAAGCTCTAATGGCTAAAACAAAGAACGCACGTCAACAAAACATTGCCAATGTCTTGAAGCCTGAATAATACCGAAACAAATTGTCTAAAACCGACATGAGTTTGTGGCCGATTCATTTGAAAATAGGGAGACCATATTAACATATGACCAATGAATCAAACCAGAGGGGGGAAACAGACAATAAACATATTGGCCCTTAGCTTGAGACCGTAATAATAGAGTAATTTTGAGCAAATCGGTCATTTGACAAAGGAATGAGGACTGGAAACCATACAAAGTTATAAGTTGTAAAACCGACACACATTTTAACGTTTTGACGTTGTTTCTGTGTTTTTATTATAGCATGTAATTAGGTTAATCAACCTAGAGGGGGAAAAAGTGTTTTAATGACGCGGTTGCCGAGTTATCAAGGATAGGAAATTCTGGTTCCCGACATTCTCTGTTAACTTGAGAGCATAAGCCTGTCGATTTTTTTCTAAGTGTCGCGTTACTAATGCGCATGACCGTTCGGTTTTTCTGGCGATAAATATGGCAAACAACTATCCTTCTTGACTGATTAGCCTCATGTTCATTTTAGAATACAATGTGACTGATTAGCCTTATGTTCATGTTAGAATACAATGTGACTGATTAGCCTCATGTTCAAGTTAGAATACAATGTGACTGATTAGCCTCATATTCATGTTAGAATACAATGTGACTGATTAGCCTCATGTCCATGTTAGAATACAATGTGACTGATTAGCCTCATGTCTATGTTAGAATACAATGTGACTGATTAACCTTGTTCGTGTTAGAATACAATGTGACTGATTAGCCTCATGTCCATGTTAGAATACAATGTGACTGATTAGCCTCATGTTCAAGTTAGAATACAATGAGTATTTCACACTTGACGCGAGAGGCAAGTTAGAAAAACACAATACTAAGTTATTGAAACTGGACGACATCATTTAAGTCAAAGTGTGCTGATGTGTTTCTATCAAATTGTTGAAACTATATAGGAAGCCCAACACAGGAATCAGATATGCATTTACCATGTCACAGTCACTTATCATCAAAATAACAATAGCTATTTCCATTTAGATCAAAACAAAACAACAACAACAACAACAAGCCAACAATTCAGTCTAAAACCACTTTAAATCAAAATCAAAATACTACCATGAGCCGATTACCGCTGTACAACGCTATACAACAATAAAGGTAGACCCACTTGTCCTGCAGTAGAAATGACTATATACACCCAGATTTATTTGTGGTTTAGCCTGGTTCAGTGCTTGAAGCAAATTAAGACTGGACTCGATAGGATGTATTTAAGAATTGAGCCAAGATTAGCATAGCCTGAAAAAAATCAAACGTTCTTTCGCTCCTCTTCCCCCGCGAAATTAGGATTAGCACTGATCGGGCTTAAAACATGTACAGTAAGTTCGTGATCGTTTTGGATTTACAGTCCATTACATATCTAAATATTCATATTACTTGCTAAAGAAGGAAAACTGACATTTTGATATGATTATCGAAAGGAAAAAAAAAACACTGATTTCCGATCCATATCTATCTAAATTTTCCATTGTAAAAAAAAATCCAGACACAATTAAAATATAACACAATAATTTCTAGCATAAACAGAACTTATATGGCTGAAAATTACTCAATAAAAATTGAGAGCTAGATGTAAATTCATTATGTAAATCAATTCCTAAGTGAAGTGCAGTTGTATATCTGTAAGTATAAACCACTTTAGAAGCGTTTAAATACCATTGAATTATATAGTCTTTACCTTGCGGTATTTCCGACAGTGAATCACAATGAACGAATTGTCCTCAATTAGACGACAGTCTAATTCTTCTCTTAACAACATATCAACATCTTCAATGAAATTCTCTTTACAAACGTAAATTAAACTTCTTGTGATCCATGGTTCCCTCTCGTATCAAAAGCCCTTTTCCATTCACTAATCAATGCGTGTTTACTTTAAATTATCAGCAACTTTGAGTATCTCGTTATAAAATTTACCGACCTAAACACTTGTCGCAGAATTACAATCACTTCATCTGTCAGCGGTTATTGTGCGGTTCTCATTCATGTATTTTGGATAATTCAGCGAGAACTGGATTTGATTAGATCTAGACATTTCAATAACATTGTTATATACGCACAGTTTCTCTCACTGGAACTAAAAGATTTGTATTTCACAAAACACAAATCGATACTAAAATATATTTTTGTCGGAAAACGTTGTATTTTGTACTAATCCTGGACGTGAAATATTATAATGCGATATATATATTTTGTTCGGAGGGAAGGGAGGGGGATCTTCTTATCCCACAATCTGTAGGGGTAAGGGTCCAGCAATTTCAACATGAAAGATTTCAGCTAAACCGGCAACCGGGCGCAACAATAGTTATAAGGTGAATGAGCCAAAGTGCGAAAAATGATTCTGCAGAGTACAATAAATAGAGCCGGTATATTTTGTTCGTTAGAATTCATCTCTTCTAGAAAGGATAACGTTACCCCTACTGTATGAGTACCAGTGCTCAGAGAATACCTCTCGGTCCTCTGGTACCCCAGGGTATCCTACTTGACTCACATTCGAAGTCAAAAACCACGGTTCGTGGGATGATAATTAAAGGTCCAGCATGCAGTGTGTTTAGATAACAGTCACATTCAATTTATTCTATAAAACCGTTAACTGAAATGTAGAAACTGTAGCAATTAAGCAGTCAACATATTCAACATTTTGATTAAAAACATCTACTATGAATAATAGAAAGAAAATGAAGTCCAGCAGTTCCAGAAGGGAAGTGTTTTTTAGATAACAGTCACATTCCATTCACTCAATAGAACCCTGACTGTTAATTGAAGGGTAGAAACGTTGCAGCAATATAAGCAGTCAGCATATTTAACATTTTGATTAAAAACATCTACTATGAATAATAGAAAGAAAATGAGGTCCAGCAGTTCCAGAAAGGAAGTGTTTTTTTAGATAACAGTCACATTCAATTCACTCTATAAAACCGTTAACTGAAGGGTAGAAACTTTGCAGAATTTAAGCAGTCAGCATATTTAACGTGACATTTGGACTAAAAACATCTAACATCTACTACGAATAATAGAAAAGAAAATGAGGTCCAGTAGTTTCAGCAGGGAAGTGTGTTTAGATAACACTGTCACATTCAATTTACTCCATAAAAACTTTGCAGCAATTAAGCAGTCAGCATATTTAACGTGACATTTTGACTAAAAAGACTATGAATAATAGAAAAGAAAATGAATGAATTAAGAGAGCTAGGGTTTATTATTTATTATGTCCCAGGTCTGAATAGTAGAAGAGAGACTGATTTAATTTGCAGTATGAGGGTTCTTTCGCGTAGTTTTTCGCTTAAGAAAGTTATATAAGTATATTTATTTATATCTTGTGGGATGAATCTTAGAAGAAAAAAAGGAATTGTGAACTAGAGTACAGTTTGCAAACATTTTCCATAAATATATTATTTTTACGGTACTTCATATTTGGCCACCAAAAACACAACAACATAAATTAAAGCAGATATATTGACTTATTGTGATTGAAATTGTTGTCACTATAACCTTTGGATTTGCTCAAAAGATTAAAGTATAAGAATAACTTTTCTTATGCAGTTCTCTGCGTCATTTGCAAAGGTAGCCTTGCCTTTGCATCGAAGCAAAACGAAGGGTACGTATACGATCGATCGGTGAACTTGCAATGATAGATATACCTTTGAACACTTTGGACAATTATACTCTATCATTGCAAGCTCAATGTTCGTCTCGCTTCGATACAAAGGCACGGCTACCTTTCAAAATGGCGCAGGGAGCTGTGAAAGAGACTATTGTTTAAATTGATTATAGTTTACCGCAACGTTCATCATCATGTCATAATTTAATAACCACAGCACAATTTATATATATAAAACTTAATGTTATACAAATCATATATCAAACAAATATAGTTGAATTAGTTCAATATATAGTTCAATATTCGAAGTTCAATATACTTGAAAGTTTTCCGAACTACTGCCCTAAACAACACAAAATAGAAGAGAAAGAAGCTGTGACCGCAATAACGCTTAAAAAGGCAATAATCATTTTTACTTAGGAAATTCAATTAATTTAGTGCTTAACATCATTATGAATTGAGTCTTATTTCATGATCCGATAACGGCGATTTCTCTATAAAAATAACCGTCGAAGTTTGTTATCGAATTATTATCAAAACAACTATTGTTGTCGGACAGTTAACGCCCAAAACAATGTTTTGCTTGAAAACAACGAGGATGCGCAAAATGCTTAGTTTTTTAAGAAAAAGCACGAATGAATTTGTCCGTTATTACAGTAAACTGCAATATACAAAGTAAGTCTTGAACAATCAGTTCTCGCATCATGCAGTTAAAAATACAAGATGTGCACAAAATAATAACACTATAGGTTTATCGAACTTTCAAAAAAGAGATTTTTATTAACGGTTTTTTTGTATTATATGTTAACTGTATGTTTTTGAAAAAGAAAGAATTCAAGTCAAATCATTAGTTACGCATAGAATAGCAAATTACCACATATTATCTGTGGTTTTACGAGAAATTGTACAGGTTCAAAATAAAATTTTCGCACATGTAGGTCAGTTAACTTTTTTACGTTGCAAACGATAGCCACTCAAGGAATGTTTACACTAAAATCACATAGATTTAGACGATAAAAACTTACAAACTCGGCGAGTTTTCTTGTTGTAGTGATCCTCCACATGTTGTCGGTGACAAGCTGTATCGAAGATCCTTGTTGTTTATGCGATCAACACCGATTCACCATGCTCTCTTCACCTTGAACTGAAAGCAATATTCCATACTAAGAACACAAAACATTGTACGCTAGCAAAACCTTCAGACAAACTAAATTGGCTCTTTTAGGCTGATCGTAACGGAGTAGGGGGCAGACTCTTGGAAAAGAGAACTGGTTGGCTGTTGCACAATTTAATCGACTTACTTATTAATCAGAGGTTCGCTATCTTAATTATTCATCATCCTGGTCTATAGTCAAGTCAACGAGAAAATTCTATCAACGTTAAATTGACAGTTTCATCTATTTTAAACTCTTCCGTAGATTTGAAAAAAATCTCAATCAATTGACATCCGTCGATAATTTTGTTTTCGTTTATAATTTTTTTTTTTTTTTTATTCCGAAGACATATTACAAATATAGTCAAAAAAGAGGGAATATTTTTCGTTGAAAATTTAGTAAAAATGAAAAAGAAGTAATGTTTACTTGAATAAATGGTAAAATTCTGTATTTATTCAAATTGACCGCCACATGGTTTCAATCACTCTATTCTGAATACACCGCTATTCTTCTGGCTTTTATTCCATTATGAAAACAAATGACTTTAGAAAAATTACATCTCGCACAAACTGTAGTACCCAGCACCGCGATATGTGGTATCCAGAGATTTTATCAACGTTAATAACACGAGAAAACTATTTTAGAACTGAAAAATACAGGAAACATTTTCTTGAAACGCGTCAGTTTCGCGCATAAATAATAGAGAATGAAGAATATCAAAACGAGGCAGCAGCTGTCCAGGCCTATGGGAACAATGTTTTTGCATATGTATGTATGGATTTCTCGTTGACGGTGTATTGTGACAGTCCAGTTCATTAGTAAAGAAAGAAAAAACGAAGTGAACAAATAAAGGGAATGGAATGTGGAGACAAGTGTTATGTCATGTTAAGGTAGACATACCGAGAAAAGGAAAACCCTTTTTCGCGATAATATTGTCAAGTTTCATTAAAATGCAAAGACAGGTGCAATCGAAGTAATAGTTTTCTATTGTCAAGGCAGAAGAAAATAATTATAGTTCAATTCTACAATATATTTTCACCATAAGGTTCGACTTAGGCAACCGCAACTCGTAGGAGTTTAGACGGCCGTTAGGGAGGAAAAAGCTGATTACTTAATCCATTTCTAACCACTTTTCACCCGTTTTAGAGAAATCTTATACAGTAGTACTTCGAAAGCACGTTTTATTGTCATGGTTTGGAAAGTGATATTACCAATTTCAGTGTGAAATAATGCAATATATTGTTTAATCTATGAGAGGAATATTTAAAATGACGCTGGTCAATTTCTTGTCCATACACACATATCCAAAATCATCTCCGATTGGTTTTTATTTGATTTTTCTTAAAAGAACACAGCCTACTGACAATGTTCGTTAGCGCCTCTATTTTCATAACACACATAGATCAATAGAGAACAGATCGTGGTTTCTGAGAGACGCCGGCTCAGTTATAGCGACAAAATTCAAAAAGTTAACTATTTGTCATTTGATTTGCTAAGGTATTTTACTAGTTTGATATATTTCGTTTTACTAAGGGATATCAATCCTTCCGCATCGGCGACTCGAGTCAAATCGATGCAAAAAATATTTATAGAATCTTGGGCGGTGAAAACAAATTATCCATCTGTTCTAGATTGCTTCTCGCCATAAAAATACATTTTTAGAGCGACAAATTAGCGAAAGGGAATACATTTAGGGTAAATGAAAAGCGAGAAAATCAAAATTCTATCGCGATTTTTACCTTCATTTCAAGTTGAGCGGGGGAGTTCTCGTAGAAATGTCAGGCAGTGTTTGAAAATGAAGCCAGAAGAAAAACACCAAATTCGGAAATAAAATAGTATCTTGACTTAATTGCATGCCACTTATTCCATTTCATCCAAATCTCGTGCGATTTGAGTTTCGTGTGGCCGGCGTATCTGTCAATTCCTCAGCGAGCCAGTGGGTATGTTTTGTCGTTAAGAAGGCCCAGCACGTAGCTATATGAATAACAATGGTTCTATTTTCTCGACGCCTCACCTCACTAACCCTTATCCATGTTAATTAAACCGTTTGTATTGTACTTTGCTGCTAGAGTTTTTACCAGTTTCGGCCACAAAATGCTAGAGGTCGCTCGATTGTTTGTAAAATCATCAACACTGCAATGTTTTTTGATTGCGACCTGAGTTATCGCTAGCCTTAAATGACAAGATGCGCTCGATCGATGCTGCTAGGGGACTGGGTTCTAACAGTGCTTCTAAGTATTTGGGAACAACTTCTTTAATCTTTTGAATAGAAAATGCATTTCCTCTCAATCCAACACAGCTCTTTATGATCGATAAAGATACTAAACAAAAGGTAGCATGATTAATGGCTGCTTTTAGGAGTCATTTAGTACGGCCTCGTAGAAAACATGATAAAATATTTACAAGAAAAAAAACATGAGAAAACCTCCCATGATTCATCAACAGAAGGAGTAAAATTACTGGTCAAAAAGAATAGAAAATGTATATCCTAATGTGTACAGTGGATATTGAATTATCATATGATGATGATCGTCGCTTTAAACTAGAATAGAATAGAAAAGCTCTTATATGTTGTTTTCTTAGAAGAATTTGGATTTTGGATTCGTTATTATTGTTGTTGGATTTGTTTTGATCCTTTTTTGTTTTGTTTGTTTGTAAGTTCTTTGTTTGTTTGTTTCCTTGTTTATTTGTATGTTTCTTGTGTGTTTGTTTATTTGTATGTTTCTTGTGTGTTTGTTTATTTGTTTGTTTGTTTGTTAATGTTAATGTTAATGTTAATGTTAATGTTAATGTTAATGTTAATGTTAATGTTAACATTAATGTTAATGTTAATGTTAATGTTATAACAACAGTGATACAGGCAAAAAATAGTTTATAAGTCACGTTATCTCTTCATTAGTGTAGATATGCAGGTGATTGTAGGAAATCGCGCGCTCTGATTGGTTCGAGAACTTCCGGCTATTTAACAATTATTTGCCGAAGGCGAAGTAAATATCGGTGAATAATATAATCGAGACGGAGTCAAGGATATTATTCACCGATAGTCACTTAGCCTGAGGTGGATAATTGTTTTAGTATAAATACAAAAGGGATTATTTCTAAAAGTAAAAAAAAAAAACCACAGCCTTTTTAGAAGAAACAAGTGTCCATTTCTCATCTCTGTAAGCGCATGAAACGCTGTTTAGGTCACTTGTGTACGTACATTAACTTTTGATAATCATCTACATCATCATTTCGCGAAGTTTTAGAAATATGAAATGAACAGTTTTTCTTCAAAAAGGGCTGGTTGAAATAATAACCTTAGTACTTTGACCGAAGACAATTACTCTCCTCTAGTAACTATAGAACGTATAAAAAGCTAATATTGGCTGCCTTTTTGAAAGTTAATCTTAACAGTTTGGACAGTTAAGTCATTAAGGAATATAAAACTTCGCCTTGTGTCTATATACTGTGATATAAACACGCTGGGAGCTGTAGAACAAGAGAGAAGTCGCCGCAAAGAAACATGGGGTGTGGTCGAGTGTTTCTTTGACTTCTAGAGTGCACTCACTACAGCTCCCAGAGTGTTTATCTCACAGCATATAAGCCGACGTTTTATATTGCTTTAAAAAAAATGTTTTGAACTTTTTTCTCAATTCTATGATATAAATACGGTAGCCAGCCAATCAGAGCGCATGTAGTATCTCAAATATTTTATAATAGTTAATATGCTTATGTAACACTTGATAAAAGCTTAGTAACAGCTACGGTACCAATACTATTATTAAGCGTAACTATATATAATCGGTTCTGATGCGTAATAATGAGAAACAACAAGAGTCCATAACACTGGGTATCCCAGTAGCCAGTACTGATCCTAGTACGGTGACATTGCTGATATTGCATAACAGCATCGTGGTAACACAGGGTACAAACACTACAATTACAGTATGTAACAAATGCAGTAACAGTAACATGAGAATGAAAGGGTGAATGTCTTGTGTTGGCAATAATCCTTTTGGTGTCCAACAAAAGATAAAGATAGACTTAGGTGTCTAGTGGTGGTGCATGGCAGTGACTTCATATAGTAGCCCCTAACCCTAGCACCTGACTAATAGCAAAAACATCAAACCGGTCTAACCTTACAAAGTATCTCAGAACCTTTTTCTTGTTTAACTGATTTCTTTCTTGAATCGGCATGATTACTGACATTTTTACCAGGCTCCTTGGGCTTGGCAGCGTCCAAACAACGATGACGGTGGGGTTTCTTTTGGTCCTAAGGTAGGTATACAAATCTAGTTAGACTTCATAGCAGGTAGTTGTTTCTCTACAGAATGATTCCCTGTGAGCGGCGGAACCCTGGAGCACAGAAGCGTCAAATGTTCAGCCTCTCCCTACCCCTACACTCATGCTTGTTGACTGAAAATTTCCCGCATCGTAATCCGGTGCGGGAAAAAACCTTATTATCAATCTCACACAAACGCCTTCTATACAGGCTAAAATTAGTATAAAAAGAATTTTCATAATTTATATTTATCCAAATGAAATTGAAGTAGAACCCACCTTGTTCTCAGAGCTGTTTTCCCGATGATTCTTGATCAAGTGTTTAATGGCATTTGAAAGAGACGCTGCCGTAGCATTAGCTTTTTGTATGCTATTTTCCTTTGGTAAAAAAAGATTAAAATAAAAATTAAACTAGTGAGTGATTGAGCGAGTGAGTGACACTTCCGGTTCAAAAGCCCCATCCCAATAACTCGAGGATTAAGGATTAAAAGGATAAAGGATCAACATAAAATTGAAGCAAAAAAAACATATAAATAAATATAAATAAAGAATGGAAAAGGAAATATATACTGGCAGAAATAGAAACGTGGGCTGAGTAAGTAAGTAAGTAAGTAAATAAGTAAATAAGTAAAGGCAAAGAATGCACGTACTATACTTTGAGAGGGTATATGGTGGATCACAGAAGATCTACTCACTTTCGTTTCTTCATTTTTCTTTGGTGCTTCTTTATCACGTGACTTATGACTTCTCCGTTCTGTAGCATTCTGGGTAGTGGGCAGTTTAACATGCAACCGCTGATCCTGTGATCATAAATGTTGTTTTAATAATTAGAAACAAAAAAGTAGTCTAAACACATTCTGTCAAAAATAAAGCTACGTATAACAAAGAGCTTTATTTAATACCAAATGTAATCGAACGATATGATTTAAGCTTAATGCCGGTCACGCCATTTTAAACATTCTGACATCAAAGAACAACCGAAAGAGTTAATCTACAGGTTAAGGAGGCTCGACTTTTTTAAACTTTTTTTTAAACTTTATTCTATATGTAAACAAGTGTTAAAAAATATTGTCAAAATACCCTCTGACGCGGGAACTACGGCCTTTCAAACGTCGCTGGGTGAGCGCGAAAATTACTGAGTCGAGCCTCCTTAATTAACTTGATACGCTAAAGAGGAATATAACCTAATTGAACTTTATTAATATCGCTAAAAGTAGAACATGTTTTTTTATATATTTCCGGTACAGCATATTAATTTATATCGAACCGTACTGAACCTTTTATGTGAGGTTTCCTGATGAAATCGGCTTTACCTTCTTCCGTTTGGTGGAAAGATGTTTATTGTGACTGCGATCATCCTGGGTCGACGGGTAACTAACAGAAACTTCGCTACCTGTTGCTTTAGGTGACCTCTGAATTCGCTGTAAAAGACGATTTTTCAACCGTTCTCGAATTGCCTCGTCGACTTTTACTTCCATTTTTCTTTATATCTTCATTTCATTAGTTTACTGTATGGTATGTTTTGTTATTGCTAGTTTATCTTGAAATTGGGTGATTCCAGGACTATTTTGGTTCATCGATGTTATAGGTAAACAGCCAATCGTTTCAAGGAAAAGGTGGTGTCGGAAAGGTCGTAAACGCCAGAAATAACCACGAAAATAGTGCTGTGAGCTTTACAGTCAACAAACTGAGGAGTAAAATCCGTTCCTCTTTATACGCCGGTCATGTTAATTTTACATTCAAACAAAAAAGCAAAACATCAAAGAGCTAAATCAAGCAAAACATATTCTTCTTTCAGTGTAACTTTTATTTTATTTTTTATTATTGTATTTTACTTTATGTTATTTTTTTATGTCAATTGTTTTATTTTATTCATTTTAATTCATTTCGAAACAAAATGTTGAGACCAATTTGAACGATCCGCGAGCTTCCTGACTTGCTAGCCTCGCAAACATGTGAAAATTCCATTGTTTTCCAACGTGAATATGAGGCTAGCCAGTCAAAAACAATAGCAGGCCGCCGTCGCATCCGTCTATAGGTGGACGTAGAGTGATCGACGTATGTTGTTATAGTTTTGCCAACCAACCATTGTTATTTGAACAATGAACCATTAAGACTCCCAGATGTCTTTTCAGGACAAGCTAAGAAAACCTCGTGACCATGTGATGAATCACGTGATAACATTTTTGAGATACCACAAGCGGCGTCACCACAAGCTAGTTGCTTCCCAGAATTTAGTAATCGACATGGCGAAAGTACTGCTTTTTATCGTTGCTGTTCTTCTCGTTGTGGCTGAAGCAACTATTCGCGAAAGTTGTACTTTCGGAGACTCAGACGATGGCTGTATTTCTTCTATTTTGGGATACCATTGCTGTGAGGATAATCAATGCTATTCTTCAGACGAATCATGTCCTTTAATTCAACTAGCTGGCGGGATCATCGCAGCCATTGTGGTTGGAGTTCTAGTGTTTATTGGAGTGATCGTGGGTGTTATCATCTGTTGCTGCTGTGCTTGTTGCCGTAGTAGTCCAGGCGGTGTTATCGTGTCTCAGCCACCTTATCAACAGTTTGGCGTGACCACTACAACAATTCAGAATGCTTATAATCCTGCGCCACCACCTCCACAACATGGATACCCTCCGCAATACATGCAACCACCACAACCACAGATGAAGCCTGTGTAACTTGTGAACTACTCCGAAAGTAACATTACAGACTCACATGTAGAGAGAGGACACATCACTTATCTGTACGCGAAAGCATGCTTTGTTAAAGTTCAAGGAACAATTATTATTGAACCATAGATTTAATACCGCTGAATTACTGTGAATTGCCAAAGAATAGCTATCATCTATATACTGCCTACTACTTTAATCGTACTTTTTCGATTATTGCTTGACATTTTTTATAGCAAAAAGCGCAAAAGTATGGTCACTTTTAATGTATTCGCATATAATTTCTGCTCGCTGTTTCGCTTTCACACGCCATATTTGATAAAACCAGACAGCTTAGTTTTCATTTTGATGCAGAATGCTACAGTTTAGGGACGGACCATTAGACATTTGAGGGGCAGCAGTGTGGGGAGGGAGTCAGTTACCAAAGACGTTGTTCTAGCACATTTTTAACCTCCTTGATATTAAAGAATATTTGCACAGGAAAAAAGTAAAGCAAAAAATATCCTTCAGAGCTTCTAGGGGAAAAATCTCTGCATCCAAATTTGATCCCCTCATATATCTAATGGATAATCCCTTCATGTAAAAAACATTGTGCAAAGAATCTATCCATGCAAAAAAGAGTGAATACATTATTGCTAGTGGTCATATTGTTGTGCTTTGCCTTGGAAGTAGTTACTCTGGGATTAAGAGTACATGTAGATGTTATTAAAACAAAAAGTGTAAAAAGAAATTAATATTTGTAAAGATAGTTGTTAGCACTTTTACACTGTTATTATTTTGTTTCGACTATACAGCCTATGTAACAATGCTGTTGGGTATGTATGTACTAATAACCTTAGGTTGTGGTTAGTCATATATTATGAAATCGTTTGATAAATTTACAAGAACAGTTTATAATTTTATGGGTATTTCCAGATAATAAATAAACCAAGTATTGTTTTATTGACAGAAAGTGTGAATTTCATATGCATAGGTGTAGTACAGTGATGTATTTTGTTATGGTTTGCCAACCAACCATTGTTATAAGAACAAAGAAAATTAAAAAACCTATTGTGAAAAATTCAAAATGGTTTGCAAATCATCACAATACCAACACTTGTAAACACTAGGCTTACCTAAACCTGACACAGTTGCAGTGCATTACTAACAAGAACTCTACCCATAGTCACAAAATAATTTTAGATAGGACTCTAGATTTTTTCTGTTCATAAGAAAGCTCTTGGCATCTTCTCGGATAAGGGCGTAAAGCCGGAGGTCCCATCTGCTTTCACTTTAATCCTATATGAGGTGGACGTTAAAGATCCTGTTGTGCTATGTTCGTAAAGAGTAGGGGATTGTCTCCCGGTACAACTAGTCAGGCCTCGCAGGCATTCACTAACAACACTCATGATAATTTGTAAACTGCTGGTTTTCAGCAGTCCAATAAGTCCTCCATATACACTTAGTAGATTGTAAAGCGCTATGAGCTATTCGAGAGATAAAGAGCTATATTTTAAGGCATATTATATGATTTTCAGAAGAAAAAAAACACAGGAACCCCAATCAACTAAAAATTTAACGAGGGAGACTTGGGGCAAGTCTACTTTACATGACAACGTTATGGTGTTGCATGCTGTATCATTTGATAAATATAAACTGTCTGCTATATAATAATGATTATAATAATAATAATAATAATGTGAATCTATATAGCACCATTTTCCAAGGTCCAATAGCGCTTTACAACAATTATAGAAAATTTTTACAAATGAATAAATTAACATAAGTTACTTAACAACAACAATTGTCCTATTTCATTATGATGTCACATCAAAACATTCTATTGTTCTAACGCTAAGGATCATGGTCGCCAGTGGGGGACAGATTCATAACAACAATACAAGAATACACGATAAAAGTACATTTACAAGATGGATAGGAAAGAAATGACAACAAAATGCCATAAATATGAAAGTATGAAACATAGACACATAACATACATAAAAACTAGATCTTTCAAAGAGAAAGAAGTTTTAGTATTACCATTGTTTTTGGCGATTCTATCCGGCCCACTAAAACACATCGTGACGTCATAATAAGAAGACAGCTTTATAAGAGCAATGTCTTTTTACCACCCTATTCAGCATTTATATACCACCCATCTTTGAATGCCCACAACAGAACAATGCTCAAAAAGAAGAAATCTATATATATACTCATTGTTTTGAAAACAAATAGAAACAACAATAGAACCAGAGATTGACAACTGATTCAAGAAATGTCAAGACTAACATTGCTTGAATATTACAAAATTTGGGAATTATCATTTTTAATTTACCTTTAAGCAGCAGCATCGATCAAAAACTCTCAAGATCAAATATTTCGCGCCATGTTAAATTGAGCATGCGCACAATATCATAAAGTTACCCGGGATCTGGGCACGAAATAAATGCTACGCAGGCTAGCTTAGTGAACGTACAAACATTAATCTTTTAAAATGGATGTTGATAAGATATTAACTCAGATTGGAGGCTTTGGATATTTCCAAAAGCGTCAAACGTTTATTCTCGGTACTGTGATATTTATTCTAACATTCCAGCCTCTAATTTTGGTGTTTATTGGAGCCGAGCCTCCGTGGCAGTGCAGCCAGAACTCTTCCACGTGCATGCTGAATGGCACTATCGACTCGACAAATAAACGTTATGAAGATCGCTGTAAACTTAACCGGACAGATTGGCAGTATGTTGACAATTTTACGTCCATTGTGAGCGAGGTATGAGTATTTACACCACATGATTTATTTAGTGTACGCTGTGACACAAGGTTATTACTCCGAATGATAAGTACATATATTACACAAAAACAAATTGGAGTGTTGCTAAAAACTTCGTAAAACTTTTATTCATTTAATAGGTATTATTCGATCATACTGGAAAGAGCCAGTTATGCAGGCTAACTGGTCTTACTTTCCTCAAATTAATTACTGGGCTACCTGTGGTAGGCCAGTCGTAAAATGCGTAGATTTTTTGTTCTTGATCGTCTCGGGTTCCGATCGACCAGACAAAATGGACGGGATCAATGGCCTTTAATAGCCTCGAAACCATGAAAAGGCAAATGTTGTTCAATCATGTTAGGGTTGTGTCATTATATGGAGGCCAATGCAAATTATATAAAACTGGCATTATATGTGAAAACTTTGGAAGATTATGAATCAATCTAGCCAATGGGCAGCAGAGTATCGTTCGCGTTTTTATTCGCTTGTAATCTCTGTGTATTTATAGTTACCAATGGTCGCTTATTTGCTTGCTTTGTTATTCCATTGACCCTTCGTCATATTTCTAGCTCCTATTTCAATCTCGTGATGTTAGTTTATCTGGTATTAAAAGTGATCGTATGTCACTCGGTTACTAATCAGTAACTTCTTTAACAGCCCCCAAAGGTATATAAGATACCAGGGTACGAAACAAGCCTTAATCCTATTGTTCTCTAATTCTGCCCAAATCCATACTAGGTAAAAGTCACTGCTGTGGACAGTGATGATAGATATGCCAGATGGTCCAGCCTTTGTTTGATATCCGATACCGCCAAAACGGTCATTCGTTACACCGATAAACAGCAGGAGTAGAATTGACCGTTTCGGCGGTATCAGATTATTATCAAACGAAGGCTGGACGGTCTCGACATACCAATCGCTTTTAATACCAGATAGACTGACATCAAGGGATTGAAATAGGAGCTAGAAATATGATGAAGGGTCAATGGAATAACAAAGCAAGCAAATAAATGACCGTTGGTAACTATAAATACACGGAGATTACAAGCAAATACAAATGCGAACGATACTCTGCTGCCCATGATCTAGCTGCAGAATTTTGAAGACTCCCTTAGCTGGGAGTCCATATAAAATACTATTACAATAGTCAATGCGTCCTATAATTAGTGCATGAATAAGAGTTTTTGTTGCTTCAACACTCAGATACTTCCTGATATGTCTAACATTTGTGATATGATAGTAGGCAGCTTTACAAGTAATGTTTCATAACCATTCAGGGTTTATGGAACAACAATATTTTCAATCTATCATTGTTTCCTTACAAACCAGCTTATTAATATGCTAACTCATTTATGCGCCGATGAAAATGTAAATTGATATATGCCGTTTTTTAAGTTAATAAATTATTGTTATTATTATTATTATTTATGCACAATGTTTTGTCTAGTGGAACCTCATTTGTGGCAAAGAAGCATACGCAAGCCTTGCACAATCTATCCTGTTTGTTGGCTGGATTCCTGGTGCTTTTTTGATTGGTAAGCTGTCTGATAAGTTTGGTAGAACAAGAGTGTTGTTTCCTGCAGTGGGGACAGTTGCCGTGCTAGCCTTCGCTTCTTCCTTTGCACATGCTCTATGGTAGGTCTTGCTAACTTGAAAATATTTTTTTAAATGACTATTACTTTGATACATGAAATGATTGTTAATGACACATTTGACAGATAAGCCTGAAAACATATTATTGTATACTTCACATTTCCTTGCCAATTCACCTTGTGGAGTTTCCTTCAATTAAATGACCTGTGTTTAATCTGGCTAGTCTGATATCCACATATGTCATCCAAACCATTAGAATGTCAATAAATGAGAGAATAGAATAATAAATATAAAGCTGGTAAGAAATGGAAGTGGTTGGGTTTGATTCTCTTGTTGGGCTCATTTTTTTTTAAATGTTCTATTTAATTATTTATGGTTGCATGGTTGGAATGGTTCAGGAATGATACAGTATAAAGCTATCAACCCATCAATTTAAGCATTTTACTAGAATGCAGAGGGTAACTGACACAATTCCTATCTTAGCCTCAGACTTTTCCAAGTCTCATTTATTTCCAACTTTATTTATTTCTATTTGAATGTCAATGAATTTTAATTTTCTTTTGTATAGGCTGTTTTTGCTACTGAGAGCTTTGGTTGGCTTCTTTCAAGGTGGAGTATATGTGGTGCTTTTTGTGCTCTGTACAGAGTTTGTTGCACCAGAACACAGAAGCCTGGCAGGGACATTAAACTGGGTATTTTTCTGTGTTTCTATGATGGTTCTTGATGGACTTGCTTATGGTATTAAGAACTGGAGATATCTATCAATAGCTACATCAGCTCCAGCTATCCCTTTGATTATATTGTGGTGGTAAGTTTAATTATTGAATTAGATTGAATATAACATTATGGGTTGTGCTTTTGTGATAGATGTCAAATATATACCTTGTCACAGTCATTACATACTCAACACTGATCTTTTAAGAGAACATTATAATACTAAAACAATGTCGGACTGGTTTACACCACAATTCTTTGCCTTTCTTAGTGCATACAGTCTGTATATATGTGAATCTTTATAATCCAAGCACTTGGCAAAATCCTTTTGGTTGCTAGCTGGTTGAGGGTTGTGAACATATAAACTTAAGCTTTTTTACAAGGAAAATTATTGTGGCTGGACATCACATTCCTGGCAAGCCTCGTTATTATGCCTAAATAGCATAAGTCATATTGCCGATGTCAGTTTAAGGGCATTCTGTTTTTATAATTCGAAGTTTTACTATTATTGATTTACAAATTAGACAGTGAAATATTTTTTCTGGCAAGTTTAATATTTGAAGAGTCTTGCTAGTGTAATAAGTGTCTATCATTGTTGCCCTATTCTCATGAAATGACTTCATGTTTTACCATGCAGTTGTGCATTTTTGTACATGAAATAATTGTACTCTTGTTTGTAGGTGGGTTCCTGAATCATGTAGATGGAACTTACTTCACAATAAAGAAGAGGCAGCAAAGAAGACATTTGTTATGATTGCTAAATTGAATAAAAAGGATATTTCATCAGAACATCTATTTCATGTTGATGTTGAAGAGCAAGAAGCTGATGAAGAACCTGGTGGTATCTTAGACCTCTTCCGACCAAGGAAACAACTTATAAAAACTATAGTTCTCTGGTTTGCATGGTAAGCAAATTGAAATATTGTAAGCAGAGTTGTGTGCTAAAATATCTAATGTAGAGGTAGTGAGTGTCAGTCAGATAAAATTATTAAAGAAGTGTATTGCTATTTGACCAATAAATATTGTTACTGGTTCTCAATAGCTCAGTCAGTAGAGCAACGAATATGTATGCCTTATACAGTCATTTGAAAAAACATTGTCGCCGACCGGCTTCGCGACTACGTGACTAGACCTAAAAGGAGTATAGGTAGAAATCACTGAAGCAGTTAGCTGCATATATTATCAACATCTTGAGCTCTCAGTGCCTTGTTTCTATTAGATTTACCCTGGCGGTTGATTTGAAAGACACAAATCCTCTGCATGAAAACTGAACAAGTAGCTATTTACTTGTCAATATCTCCATGCTCTATACAACAGTTTATTTCTTTGCACTAAAACCCGAAGGCACATAATCATTCATGTACCCGCTACATATTTCAGTATATATTCTTTAGCGAGTGCTAAAAATTTAATGCTTCAGTAATTTTTACCCATACTCCCGCTTGGGCTAGTCGCGTAGTCGCAGAGCCAGTCGGCGACAAAGTTTTTTCAAATGACTGTATATGCCTTATATAGAACCTATGTATAGCTTTTGCCTACAACTATCACATGCAACCTGCTCGTACCATACATACACCTTAGTTGTGCAGTATAAATCAAGCTCACAACTCATCTACGACAGACACATACAACATGAAAAAAGTTAGAGCTACAACTGTCATAGCCATTGTAATTGTAAAAATATTGGCAAATCATGTAACAAAACTCTTGTGGGGTACCCTGGGGTGTTTTTTGACAAAATGGTGGATTTAAACAAAGCTGTAGACTCTGCTGAAAAAAAGAAACAAAAAAGAAACAAAAAATAGTAAAAATAGTCTTTACTTTGTTACTTCTGTAAATATTATGTATTGAAATGCAAAATAAACAGATTAGATTTACTAACAAAAGCTAGTGCTCTTCCAATACTATTTTCAAAAAGATGCAAGGCTGGCTTCACTCAAAATTGTTTACAACATTTTCTGTGTCATGTGCAAAAAGTTGTGTATGTGTAAATCAGAGGCAAGTCATGATGTTGTTAGCAGGTTACACGCTTCAGCTGTAGTCTAAATACAGCACAGTCTATATCACCCCTTATCCCCCTATTTATCTTCATTTTTTATTTCTATCATTCATTCACTTGTTTGTCTATTTCTCAGGTTCACAAATTCTATGGTTTATTATGGCGTCACACTAAGTGCTGGAGCACTGGGCGGTAGTCTTCACCTTAATTTTTTCTTAACAACACTGGTAGAGTTACCTGCTAACTTGTTTGCTATATGGTTTATGGAACAGTAAGTCGTATTAATGTACTGTTGATATACTATCTTACTTTTTAAAATATTGTGCAGGCCATTCTTATAATCATGACCATACTTCTTAAAATAACTAGAAGCTCATGCCCATGCTTATACATGTTGCCAGTAATTTTTACAGCACACAGGAGTAATTTTACTGCACTCAAATGGCCTTCAAACTCGCATGTGTGCTAGCTCTATATTTGGTAGTGCTACTGGAAGCCAATTTGGCGACCAAGGCGCAAAAAAGAAAGCTTCACATTTTAAGACATTGATGCTCGATGTAATTAGTATCCATCAATAAATAGCCTACTTTCGATATTTTGGTTGAATGATCATACACAAATGAATCAAATAGAGGCTCTGGGGGAACAATGAGCATTACTTGTTGTTTTCCAGAGTCTCGTTTCGGATTATATTGTGTATGATCACTCAACCAAAGTATCAGGTGGGCTATTTGTGGTCTATCACAAATCCTGCAATCTCATTGGTGATCTGCTGTGGTCTATCGATTCATTGACCGTTACAGTTAGCAATCTAAGAATATTGCATCTTAAAAAGTGAGCACCAAGTTGCTATATTGTGGACACCTTCCATGACATGCATGCATGACACCTTGCAGCATGGTGACTCAGTGCTCACTGTTAAGGAAACCTTTCAAGATGGTTCCCCTATTGTTTGTTAATGATGCCCATGGTTGAAAAAATTGCAGATTTGGGAAAGAATAGAATATTTACAATGTATGTAAAGTGCACATTAATTTTGTTTTGAACATTAACTTTTCTTTTGACTATAGGTATAAATGTAAGATGTTTGGATTATTTGGTAGAAAGCGTGCGCTTGTCTTAGGTCTTGTATTAGCCTCACTCTCATGTATCATTGTCTCAGCTGTTCCTCATATACAAGGAAATATAGGTAAATGTACACAAACTAATGGAGGCAATTGTTATTTGCACTTCCCACCATAAGGGCAGATTTAGAGGAGGTTAATTGGATAACTTGTCAACCTCCTTTGGAGTTGAAAAATAATAAGAATATAGGATCAGACACATCATATAAAGAGCATGTAATAACTTTCAAGATAACATTCCCACCGTCTGAAATTGCTCTGAATGTGCCACTACACCAATAATATGATTTACTATCATTATTCTCATTGTATGTACAAGTTTACTACAACTGTGATTTACACTTCCCACCAGCCATTAATTCAAGAAATGTGCCTGATAACAATTTATATAACATTGTATAACATAATTGTATAATATAACATTGTATAATTTAATTATAACAATTGCAAATGCATTTAACAAATTGCAAATTGTTTATAGGTTATCAAGCTATTAGAATAACAGGAGCCGTGCTTGGTAAAATCTCTATATCTGTATCATTCTGTACTATATATATTGCATCAACTGAAGTTCTACCTACAATTATAAGGTACATACTTATTATGATTTTTAGCATAACTTGTGCAGCACTAGTTTTGACATTACACACCTTTGTTGTAAACCCTGATCTCATTGCGTGAACTGCATAATGATAATAATAATAATAAATTTATTTAAGTCTCAAAGATCTTCTAGCTGATCAGCACAAATACTAAAGGCCCGAGCAAATGCATGCAACATTGTTGCGATATGATTTGTTGAACACGAGAACAAAAGAAATGTTGGATGAGCTCCATCAAACATCATCCAACAGGGTGTTTAAACGGGCCCAACATGTTGGAGCAACCATGTTGGTCCAACAATGTTGCGTGCGTTTGCACGGGCCTTTAGACTAAAATATACATAATAATGATAAATTATATGGATAACAAATAAAACAAAATATGTTTAAAATATATTATTCTTTAGCCTAAATTATTATTGACCACTAAGGAAATCTATTTCCAATGCTAGTGCACGATTATCAATATATTTAGATATCCATACTTTATGTATTGCTAATGATTAAATGTTTGTTTAGAAATGTTGGCCTAGGAAGCATGGCTATGTTTGATCAGTTTGGTGCATCTATTGCTCCTTTTGTAGTCCTCTTGGTAAGTGTCTACTTCTTTATATGTATTTACTAGTATAATAGGTACATGCAAATATTTTCAAACAATGCATTCAAGTCATAGCTCTCAGGCCAAAATAAAGACTTAGTCCAAAAGCCTCAACTTGAATCCATTGTTCAAAATCATTTGCATATGACTATAATAACAGCTATTTTATTAATGTACATTAAATCTATCTCAATAAATATTTGTATTTTTTATGCACCATAGAATATTTTTTAAAGCTTGATGCTTGTGCTGTGTTCCTCCATACACACTCCTTACTACATTCAAATATTCTACACACTCAACTCTCAACTCAAATGTTGATTTTTGATTCATGGGAGAGAACAACACATCAAACAAACTCTATTCAATTGTCGCCCAAGCCGGGAATCGAGCCCAGGTCACAGTGGTGAAAGGCCAGCGCTCTCACCACTAGGCCACCCATACCACCCATGAAATAATTGTGCGTTCACTACTTTCTCTCTCTCCCTTCATGTCCCTTCTCTCTCATTATCTCTCCTCCTCTCACCTCTCTCCTCTATTCTACTTTTACCTGACTCTTTAATTTGTCAAGAAACATCTAAGATATTTCAGTTCTCATATTTAATGTTTTATTTGATTCAGAACAAAACTCATCCAGTTTTACCATTTGCATTGATGGCTATGACGGCTTTTGTTGCTGGTTTTCTAAGTTGGATATTTCTACCAGAGACTCTTGGTCAACATACGTTAGAAACTTTATCAGATAGAGAAAATCAGAATAAACTATCACAGGCAGATCTAGTTCATCAAACACAGGAGTTAGATTATAAGTTTTAGCCATAATAAATAGTGTTTCAAGGAAAATCGAGCTCATCCGGCAATGGTTCGACCCTGTGACTTGGAGATTCCAGTCTTATTATTATTATTATATAATAAGGCCAGCCTTAATAATGGTAACCATTTAAGATTTGATGAGGGAGAGTCCCATTTGACTGCTTTTAAAAAACAGAGTGGTGAGAGTGATTTGTTGTTTAAATAAAAGATATTTTAAAAATGTAAGATAATCATTAATTATTTCAACCTTAAATTTATTTTAAAACTAGACGCTCTAGGAGCGTGAAGTCGGGCTAGTGATAGAATCAACACAGGCCGGCTAAACAATTCTACTTTGGGCTTCCTGTGTTCGTTCGGAAAGCATCATGGGGCCTATACGCGACATGACAGATAGATAGATAGATAGATACATTGACTAAAAGGTAAACCTAGAGTCGGGCCCTCTAGCCCGACTAATAAAGTTTTCAAGGATGGATTACATTTGTTTAAATACATTTATCATTGTATTTAAGTTTAGATTTGTTCAAATAAACCTATTTTATTGTTATAAATTGTTATTAGTTTTAAAAAATGTAGTTATTAATTTTCATTTGGCCCAGCCATATAACTAAGGTCTGCACAATGATTGTAACTAATGGCACAGCCATATAATGAATAATTAATGTCTGCACAACGATTATAACACTAGTATACTTCATAATTTTAAACTATATAGTGACAGATAACAACTTCTAAAATTGTACATAAATAATAAATTATAATAACTTTATTTAAGTCTAAAAAAATCACTTTTTTAACGTCTCAAATCTTCTAAGCTAGACATGTGTGCCCTACTAATGGGGGAGACTCAGACACACACTCACTACCTCTACGTTAAATATTTTGCACACAACTCTGCTCACATGTTTATTTTTGCGGAGGGAGGAAAATCGATAACCCGGAGAAAAAGAACACATCAAACAAACTCAACTCACATATAATCCGAGCCGGGACTCGAACTTGGACCACAGTGGTGAAAACTTCAAGTACTGAACCTAATTGGGGAGACAAGACTAATATAGTTCTTGATTTAGAAATATAGACATAGTAATTTTAAAATATACAAATATAGCTTAATTTTTGAGATTATTTCTCTTTGTTATAACTGCTCGTCTTTCTTTCTTTATAATCTGTGTCAACAGGAACTGCTAGAGTTTTTCATAATTGTTAGTAGAAATCAATTTTCTACTAAAAATTATGAAAAACATTTGACAACAAATAATTATAAAAAATTATTTTCTGTATAGAATTTATTCATAAAAATTTGAAAATGTTGCCTAAGCTAAAATAAATTCAAGAAATTTACATTGAAAATCGAATAAGAACTATAAAATAAAACATTTCATTTTAATTCTCCCAACTAGTTTTTGGCGGTCTTCACCCCGCCCATCCGAACATGCCAAGCATACTAAAAACAAAACGGACCAATCAGAGTCGAGCAATTGACAGCTATTCTATTGGCGTCCTTTCAGTGGTCACGTGACTTATTGCCGAGCAAGAGGAATGTGGGGCAGCATCTAGACCGTCTTCTTGCTATTATAAAGTTAGATGATGGCTGGTGTTTCGGCTACAATATTATTGTGGTTTTGTCTTTTAATTGCCAAGTCGACTGCAAGTAAGTTGATCTACAGTATGTGCATGTTTGAAGTAGTTTTAGCTTGACGTGTTGTCGCTATGATCAAGTTTTTCAGCATGGAGTTTGATCGTTGTTGCGAGGCGGGAACTTGCAGAACACAACGATGAATTATAACTCAGCTATTTGAATAACTTTCGCGCAGTTAAGATAATTTCCACGGAAGCAAATAAGAGTTTTTTATTTCTTGTTGATGGTGTGATAATTTGGTGGTGTTTTTTGCACATATTTTCTTAGCTATAGTTGAACAAAGTTGTTCAGCAGAATATGCTACTGAGCCTTTTGTTTTATGCTGAAACTCCGTTAAGAGACGCTGCAGAATACTGTTATAAAGCTGTTAGTATCATCTAAATTAACCACACTTCAGAAAAACTCTTAAATAACAAAACAATACAGAAAAGAGTAGCAGCAGTTGACTACTACTCGTTTGTTGAACACGGATTCGATCGTTTGGAAGCCATTTCAGTGTCGAACGAGCGTTGTAAAGAATTTCCACTTGATTGGTTGCTATTTGGCTTATTTTACCAACGTATTTTGTAAAATTATATTTTATGCTTCAAATTTTTTCTACCTTGATGTTTGGTAGTTGGAAAAGTTAATTTGGAAGATATTTTTATGATGTTCGAAACATGGAGATCAGTTGTTCTGTATTATATATATCTCGAATAGCGATCGTCCGTGTCAATTTGGTAGCACGCAACACGGTAAAATATCCTTGCTCACTCCCAATGACCACAAACTCTATTTACTGTATCCTTGGGAGACTTTTATTAATCTTTATTTTTATAATAATGTATGTTTTTTTAATTCAAATTGAAATTGTTGAGGTTAGGTGTTAATATTATTGTGTGACATAAGGAGTGACAGATATATATCGGTACAATCTATTCGTAAAAGTTATTTCTTGAATGTTAAGTATTTAATGATATTTGTTCTTATCTGGATGAATTTAGAAACTCTAGTCACTTGTATTCGGTATTTTCAGATCGAGAATAAACCAAAAAAATCAACATTAGTTCATGAATAGTTGAATAGTACTGAATGTTGAAAACTCAAATTATGAAAATATTTTCCTGTTAATGCAATGAGTCATCTTGAAATTTTGAAGAGTCCATTCAAAGATTGTCTGCTAAATTTACATGAGTCAAAAATTTAATAAAATATTCGATATGTTTAGACTCCTATTCATTGCAGATGGTCTTTATAGGATATATATATTAAACCACATGTCTTTTGTTGTGATTTATTCATAATTATGCACACCAGAAGAATAAAAATAGACATTGAGTCATCGATTGATAATAATACTGCATTTCTTTTGCAACTTTTATATAAAATAGGACTGTAATATTATTGTTAATGCGTATTTCTTAATCATTGTCTACATATAATTTAAATTCTTTTGTATGATGCATCATAAAGAAACTATGTCTTTTGTGATTATCATAAGTTTAGTCATCGATCAATTCAACCATGACATTCATTCTGTAACAGTGAAAGAAATTGTTCATGTATCACATTTATGGATAATATAAAATCACCTAAGGAATTACTTATGAATAAGTGAAATTGGTTTTAAAAGTTTTTCAAAGATTTGTTTATTTCTTGTTTTTGAAACAGTGAATAAATTAATTATTACCTAGCAATATTGTTCATTATGTAGTAATGTTAGAGCTGGGTATAGATATAGCTGTATAAAAGTGCTTACATAAACATGGTTATACATTTTTATATAATATTTGAGATGCTAATCAAGCTCCAATTGGCTTGTAAATATACTTATTTTAGAGGACATGACATGCTCAAAAAAAAATTCAAAATTATTTTATAAAGCAATATGAAACATCCGCTTGTACATACTGTAATAATAATAAAATTTATTTAAATACGATAAAATATTTACAGCATACATGTAGCTGATGTGGACGTGTAAGATATAAACATGCTCTGGGAGCTGTTGTTCCTCAAATATACCTATTTTTAAGTCTTTTTTTTTTTACTTTTATAAACTATCAACTATAAATTGTATTTAGTATGTTAATTTTGTTAATAAATGGTACAATTATCATTTTTTCAAACAAATGGAGATAGCAAGTAGTATGTTTAATCTTCTAATTTATTCTCAATTGTAAAGAAAATGCCAGTATTGGAGATTTAATTTTTACTCGGTTATTTTTAATTAACTTTATTCTTAATATTTTTAATGCATGTAAAGTTTACTTACCCAGACGCTATCCATCTTATATATTTTTACATTTTTTTAATGAGCTTTTCTCTGGTATCGTGGTGTACGGGAATTGTCAGGGGAGTTCTATTCAAATTTCCGATATTTAAATTAATTTGGCTGGTATTCGTACCTCTTCGGTAGTATATATTATAATTATTATATATCCTTTTGAACATACTAATTATACATATTGTTTAAATATGACAAAAAAGGAGGGACAACCAACCAAATTCACTTTGTAGCTGAGTGGTTAGGTTTAGGGTGAGGGTTGGGATAGGCATTGTATTAAGCATTTGGCACTGAAGAATCAGGGTTGTTATCACCCTGGCAGCATCTCTTTCTCATTGTTTTTTTTTCTAAGTGAGGAGAACTAAAATCCCAAAATTTTGAAGTCCCACTCATGTATTCGGAAACCTATGACGTACTTGGTTAACCTGTACACGACAATAAAACCCTGGTTTTATAAGTACGTGCTCCAATCATATTTTTAATAATGTAATATAAAGTGCTAACATAGAAACCTGCAAACATAAACAAACATTTTAAACAAATTATATATCTTAAGATAATATTTAACTGTTTAGTTTATTTTTCATACTGAGTATTTATAATATACTAATTATAGTGCCATTTAGGTGCTTAGGCTACAACAACAAGACACTTAAAGAAAATTGTTTATGCATGTCTAGGTTATTTGTACGATTTTGAGTTCAGTTTGGGATTAATTTGTATGAGGTTTTTTTCAAAGAATCCATATTGAAAACATGTTATTACCTTTTAATAATAACTAGACGCATAACAGCATGAACTCAGGCTTCATTAAGATTATGTATTTATTTCTCGGATTAGCTTGAGATGATTTGAAGCAAAAAATAAGTTATTTTTTTGTTGTACTCCTTTTCCCTTAGGTCCGTCAGTCTGTGATCTGCTAGATAATACGTTGGAATGGATGGAACTGCTAGATAATACGTTGAATCAATTTATGTTTTGCGAATAAGTTTGTTGTTCTGTGCAAGAAGCTGAGCTTGGCAATCGCCAGTTTCAATTGCAGATCTGAAGCTTGTACGAACTAATAGTAGTCAAGAAAATTAAACTATTGACAGATAAACTTGTTATTTTAATCAAAAATATAAAAGAAATAATTGCAAGAAGCAATATTTACCCTAAACATTACTAAAGTATTACACTGTTGTTGTCTTCACTTCTAGTGTGCTGTATCGATCATACTCTCTAAGAAAGCTTTCAATACTGTTAAATATCCAGTAGTAACAGCTTCGTCCTTTGTAACTGGTTGTGAATCCATTCCATAGCATTATGAAAGGATGGATAAAAAGTAGCTTGACTGTTTATAGCTGGAAAGATTTCTCGATAAATTCCATCATAATAAGTTGGCAAGCTTAGTTAGCCCGTAAATTGCATAATCTTTAGTAAAATTCACAGTGACCCTTCTAAGTGTAATTCTACTGCGAATCGTGGCGTGAGCGCATAAAATATTTTTGCAACCGAATAACAACACAATAGCCCATTTTAAGACTCAAGCTTCCTTTGGAGAGCCCGAGTAATAATATTAAGAAATAACAAAAGAAAGAGTTCAGCCTGAGTGATCTGTTTTAAATTAAATAACAAAAGTCAGGACAATATTCTTGCAATTATTGGTGTCAAGTATATGATATTTATGTATTTTTTTATATATATATTTATTTATTCATTTATTTATCTCTTCTACAGCTTCAACTACAGAAGGCTATTTTGATGGCAATGCGTACGCGGAATACTTACTTCACAAGACACCAGTAAAGAGTACTTCCAATAACATTACCCTTTCCTTCAAGACTATTCAGCCTAATGGTTTGATTCTTCATGGAGACAGCAAAGGGGATGAATTTGGTGACTATTTTACAGTAGAACTTATTGGAGGAAAACTAAGGTAACCTTTTAAAAATACATACATTTTAACTTTACATTTAAGAATCTTTCCCTGCATCCCTTTAGTGAATACTGGTAGATAAGAAATACAATTTAATTCTGAACAATTAGTGTATTTGAACTCAATGCTATATTTTTAGTAGACTGCAAAGCAGTCACTACTTTTATGCCAAATAAAAAACTCTGAGAAAACAAGCTGAAATTTGAGTGAAGTTTTGTAGATTCCAATGAGAGATTAATTATTACATTGTTGGACACACATAAAAATAGTTGGAAATTGAAAATAAAACAATATCCATTTTGCTCCAAATGTGGAAATATACAGCACAGGAGTTTAAAAGTGCAATCTCTATACATCTCTGTCAATTGTTGGTGGTCTGGGAATTGTCTACCCTGCAAGCAGAGGTTCCTTTCTCTTATCTTGAAAACGAGAAAAGATACCTCTGCCGACACCCAGTCAATTGTTCTCCATGTCTTTCTTGGCTTTCCTTCTTATGCTTTCCCTTCAGAGCCAGTAAAAAATCACAGAATAATTAATCCAACTCATTTCCTCAGAGTTTTCACATAAAATCATAGCCCGCTTGGGCTAGTCACGTAGTCGCGGAGCCTGTCGGCGACAACGTTTTTCCAAATAACTGTATACACTTTAAAACACTGTCAATTGAACCATCTGAAAAGTCTCTAGTCAAATTCTAAAAAATATATTACATGTGATCCATAAAAAACTGTGAAACGCTTATGACTTGCTTATGGAGCCTTTGGCAATAGACAAAGAATATTAATGTATTTGTAAAATAATAGTTGTCAGTCAAACAAATTACAATGTCAATGAAAATGTAATTAAAGTTGATGAGGTTAGTGTAGTCTTGAGAAAGAATGTTGGTGTTGGGCATTTCAGCTTCCTGGGTGGAAGTCATCTTCAGAGTGAAGTCAAAACATCAGACACCAACAGTCTTTGTCAAGACTACAATATCCTGGTCAATCTCAACTCACCAACATTTCTTTAGTACACCTGGGTTCAGGCCATTGACTCTTGACATGTAATTATTTTGTAGGTTTGCATTGAGCTTGGGACGATACCAAGGTATAGATGATACAAAGAACATTACCCTTGGTGATGAGCTGGCAGACAATAGATTTCACACTGTTGAGGTGCAATTCAGAGGTCGTGAGACTTGGGTCATACTTGATAGGCACTCAACTAGTGAGAAGCATCGTCGTATTGAAACCCGTTACAAAGAGTTACATCTTGATGACTTCTTCTTCATTGGTGGAGCACACGATTTTTCCAGACTCCGTGACATCATCTCAGGAGCTAATTTCAGAGGTTGTTTGAAGGGAGTGAGTTTCAACAATTGGAATCTCCTACAGGCCCTTGGTGGAGACGCAACAACACTGAGAAAATATGGAGTTAAAGATAAGTGCAAAGATGAGTCTTACATCCCTTTCACGCTGGAAGGTGAAAAATCGAAGTTCACCTTTGGTGGAATTAGTACCTCTGGGAACTCTCTTAAAGGTTCTTTATTGTTCAGAACCTACAAGAGTGCTGGAACAATTCTGCGACAGCCTATTAGAAATGAAAAAGGATTTGAGCTGAAGTACACCTCAGAAGATGTATCGCTGTCTGTTACCATCAAAAACAGTCCAACAACTGTTTCTGTTCGACAGATCTTTAAATACAGGAGTGTTGATAAAGGCATGTGGCACAAAGTCGAGTTTGAAATCAACGCAGCTCGTGTTTCACTAACTGTCAACCAAATCAATGACCTACGTCCCCCAGGATCAGACTTCCCATCAAGCTTCTTCAATGGAGAAGTTGTAGTTGGTGGAAAAGACTTTATTGGCTGTTTATGGAATCTGAATTTGAATGGCAAGAAATATGATGCGAATAGCGTCAGTAATGCAAACATTCAAACTGGTGTTTGTAACATTACTGATTTCTGCTTCCCTAATTCCTGTAAGAACGATGGTAAATGTATCCCTGATGGTAAAACGTTTTACTGTGATTGCCTTGGAACTGACTACAAAGGATCTGTTTGTCAACTCTGTAAGTATTGCACAAATGATCCAAACTATATGAGCTCCAAAATGTTTACATGAATATTTAGGGTTTAAAAAAATATCCATCCACTTGACTTCTTGTAGCTTCTTCCATATTTTGCCAGGCTTTTCTTAATAAGTGTTGACTTACTTACATGGGCAAAAGTAGTTCTACTGAATTATATAGAAATGTATTTATTTATACCAACAAGTGTGGTTATTACAAACAGTTGAGACATTAATCTATATCTACACATAAGATGTTAATTGATGTAAAATGTAAAAGTATGTTGTATGTTGTATGTATGTTGTATGTTGGATGGCCTCGTAGAAACAACTGTCTGCAAAGATCTGGTAAAAGTTGAAAAATCAAGGATTTTCCGTGGCCTGTAGGCAATATGGCGAACACGTCCTTCTTGTTTAACAAAGCAATAAGGGATAATAAGGGATGTCTTTTGCTCTTCTGATAAAGTATCGATGTCTTTAAATCGTTCTTCTAGAGCAACTGATAAAATACTAGCTATTAAAAACCTCTTGGTTATACAATGTGTCATTGAGAAATGTTTGCTGTAAGAACTAAAATTATCGATAACTACTATGTGAAGATGCGAAAACACTAACAACTCATACTTACCCCCCTACCCTTATTACAATAGAGTTCAACCAATCAAAAACAGGACTTAAAATCAGCCAATCGGTGAGCCAGAACAATTTTGCTCAATCTTTAATTCTATTGGCGCGGCCCGATCAATCAACTGGCGCTTCCTACCAGAGGCTTAGATGACGACTCGCTGCTTCGCAGCTCGCTCGACGCTCCGCGGTTCAAAATCGCCGCTTCGCGGCTCAAGATAAGTGGCGAGGAGAGAGTTAGTCAAGCCTCTGGTGACCAGGGTACTAGTTTTCTAACTAAAGCTACATAGAATTAGTAACAACCCCCCCTATATAGCTTCCGAAAATAATGTGACCCCCCTTCAATATTGTCAACCCCCCCTCCCCCATACACTAATAAATGAAAGCTCCCCAGGTCCCTGACTTGATCAACATGTAATTTTACTTTTTTTTATTGCCAAATGCTATTATAGTTATATCACTTCTGTTATGAAATGTTTATTCTTTCACTCCTAGTTGATCATCATTGTTATTATTTACCAATGGCCCCATTCTTTTTGCAGCAAAATATCCACGTACTTGTTATGAAATGCGACAGCAATTCCCACTTATGGAAACTGGAAACTACACCGTAGATCCTGATGGTTCAGGACCTGAAAAGCCTTACCAGACAATCTGCAATATTACCACAGAACTTGATTGGTTTGGAGATGAAATCTCCCGTGTCTGGACGGAGGTGAAGACCGATGACCTCAATGTTCTACTCCAAAAGTATCCCCCAGAAGAAGGTAGCAAGCCTGAATCGGTTATCCGTGATATTATTTACAAGCCATCCTTTGAATCTGCACAGACCGTTTCTTTGGCCAGTGAACACTGTCGTCAGTTTATTGAATATCTGTGCACCAATTCTAAACTTCTCAACAAGCTAAAACCAGCCTATGGTCACTGGGTAGGCTCCCATGGAAAGCACAATTACTACTGGGGTGGTGCAACAGCAGCAGAAAAAGATAAGGGAAAGTGTGCTTGTGGTGTTCGAAAAGATTGTATTGGAGGTGGTGACTACTGGTGCAATTGTGATGCTTCCAGAGACACCCTGGAAAGTGATGAAGGCTATTTGGATGGTATTAATGGCCAGACATTGCCTATTTCACAAGTGTTGTTTGGTGATGTCAATATTGACCAAGATCACTATGCCAACTACACTGTTGGTAGTTTACTTTGCTATGGTGAGTATGTACACATCAATATTATATGTATAGTTTAGTAAACGAGCAGGAGTGTTTTATTAGGATTTAACCACGTGGTGAAGCCAAAAGTTTACTAAACGGCTTAAAAAACTCCAACTTATATTTTGTCAAGGATTTATGAAAGTTTATTAGAGAAAATACAGGTTAAAGTTTATGTAAATTAGGGTGAATCTTTATCAGGATTTAAAACACTCGTCATGGTTACGATTTCTTTTGTCAATTTGGACAAAATAGTCATGAATTAATGAGTTTTTTAATAATATTTACCATAATCTACAGTCGATAACACCTCAATGATAAGATAATGACTTCTGTGAGTGTGTCGTATTACAGTTTATTATATAACATATAGTGGTATACCGAGTGATATCAACTAGATAAAAAGCCTATCCTAGTCATGAAGATATCATTGATATCACACATGTGTGATATCACTCTCAACCAATCAACTTTCAAAATATTTTTTTGTTCTGTTTCAATCTGTTATATAATAAACAGAACATTACATGTGCACTTGGAGATATGAATTTTATCTTCTCGTGTTGAAAAGATATCCCACTTGTTCGCTGCGCTCACTCGTGGGATATCTTATCAACACTCGAAGATAAAATTCATATCTCCGCGCGCCCATGTAATATCCTCTATAAAACACACACCACGATTTCAATGTTTTGCATGTCAGATCTGTTTATAGTCATAAACGTTGCTTTGGGCCTATCAAATTATAAATTCTGATTTTTTTTCGATCCGTCAATCAATTTTGAGGTGGAGCTTGTACATAAAATAGTTAAGTCATTGGTTATTTTGATGTATGCTCCGCCTCCGAACTGATTGACGGATCTATGTCAAATTGAAATCCACAATTTGTAGCCTGTGTTTTCCTCCCCGTTTCTACCCGTAGATGGGAGGAGTGGGGACAGCTGTACACAGGCTAACAATTTGCTGGTCGCGATGCAACGGTATTGGCTATAATGGATATTCCAGTAGATTGAAAAAACATGGAAATGAAAACAATCCAATCTAAGAAAATTATCAATATTATTTGCAGCCTTTGGCCATAGACTGTTACCTCTGTGGTAATAATAGTATTATAATAATAACTAGACTCTCTAGGAGCGTGAAGTCGGGCTAGTGATAGAATCAACACAGGCCGGCTAAACAATTCTACTTTGGGCTTCCTGTGTTCGTTCGCAAAACATCATGGGGTCTATACGCGACATGACAGATAGATAGATAGATAGATAGATACATTGACTAAAAGGTAAACCTCGAGTCGGGCCCTCTAGCCCGACTAATAATAGTTTATTAAGAAAACCAAATTTGCAATCATAAAACTGAATTATATTGGCTGAAAAATCTAATAAATAATAATATACAATATATACAATATTTACAAATATATTAAAATCGTGATCAAAGTTCATAATTATTTATTTATAATAGTAAGTACAGTGGAACCCCGTTATTCCGGCCAACAGCCCAAAGTGGCCGTATTAAGCGGGTAAATTTTATAGAAAATGTATAGGCATGCATTTTGTCGGGACCTAAAAAACTGGCCACAATAACGGACTTCCCGTTTTAAGCGGGTGGCCGTAAGGCGGGGTTCCACTGTAGTGGCAACAATTTTGAACAAAAGTGAAGTGAAACTCTATTTTAATGAAGCCTTGCTTTACAGGTCGTCCAAACAATACTGCAACATTCACGCGTGAGGATGGAATCATTTCTCTCAGATACAGAGAAGGTACCTTGGATGGTGACAGTGGTTATGTCTCTCTATACTTCCGTACTCCTTACGATAGAGGAATACTCTTCCATCAAGGCGATAAGACCAAGAATACCAGAGATTTCATTCGAGTGGCCATCAGTGGAAACGACTCTGTCACACTTTCGTTTGACATTGGTAATGGAGTGCAAACCTTGACAGTCACTGTTACAGACAACGAGCTCAACACCAACAGACTTTGGCACAAAGTCGACGTCTGGTTCAACATTAAAGAATTTGTACTGCAAGTTGATAATGTCCAGAAAAAAGTAAACAATCCTCTGCAGTCGAGTAAACAGTTGGACGTCGTTGGTAACTTGTACGTTGGTGGTTATATGAGGGATCTTATGCAAGGCTTTGTTGGTTGCATGAGAGGACTGGTAAGTGTTATTGGTAAAAAAAAAAACGCCAGCTTACCAAAGATGTCACAAATATTTGTAATGGGAAGTAATCAAAAATAATCGTTTTCACATGAGGACTGACCTCATTGATAGCATGTTAGATGTTTGCGCTCTTTGGTTTTAATATTTGTTGTTTGTGTTTGTGTGTTGGTTTGTTTGTTGTGTTATTTGTTGGTTTAGAATCGATCAAAGGAGCATAATTATTTATGCATTCTTACATCGATATATTACAACTCTAGGTCATACCCATGCAAGTTCTTGGTATCAATATTTTTATTTTTATTTAGATGATTAATGGACGAATGATCAACCTTGCAAAGTTTGCCGAGTATGCAGATTACGTCAACCCTGGTTGCAAAGGAGGCTGTATGAAAGCAAACCAGTGCAAAGGAGGAGCTCGTTGTATCGATGATTACAACATTTTCCGCTGTGATTGCCATCTTACTCCCTATTACGGGTACTATTGTGAAAAAGGTAAGGCTATATTCATAATATCGAGGCTTCTAATAAACCTTGTTAATAATAATAGGGTGGGTTGTACGAAGGCGAAATAGCGTTGTTCATGTTCTTTTCGTTGTTTGTTTTCTAGATTGGGGAGCCACCTTCAGAGAGAAAGATAGCTTTTTGAAATATACTTGGCCAGAAGTACAGAAAGATGCGGTTGGTACAGACATCGCTGTTGGCTTTGAAACCCAGCAATGTTCTGGTACTATTATGAGGATGAATGGAGTTGATCCGAGGGATTACTTCTCCATTTCTATCGACACTAATAATAGGCTTCGTTTTGCATACAGTTTCTCTCATCCAGGCAGTAAACTTGAAGAGGATGCATTGATGATCGATAATGACTTGGCAGAAGGAAAATCATTCTGCAACGGCAAGAAGCATTCCTTCTCAATTGAACGTATGTTCGATAAAGTTGTCTTCAATGTCGATGGTAAACCAGAGGTCAGACGTGATGTACCTAAACTGTCTGTTCGTTTCAAGAAACCCAAAGAAGTCATCATCGGTTCGACAGGACGTGGTCGATTTGAAGGCTGTATTTCTGGCGTGAAGGTGACAAACTGGCCAACCCAGAAAGTCAAAGAAGTAACCGTGGAGCCAATCAAGTGGGCCTTGTACGACTTCACTCATGAAAAAGAAATGGAGTCTGTTGGTATTGCTCGTCAAAAGTGTGGACCCGAACCAGAAGTTCCTCCAATTCCAACCAGAGCAATCCCAGGCCCACATGGCCCAACCACACCCCCTCCAGGCCCCCCTGGTGGTCCTGAGAAAGGCAAACGCAAGATTGATGACGAGTATACAGCTATCATTGTGATTATTGTATTGCTGGTTATTCTTGCCATTATTGCTGTCCTGGCTCTTATCTACTGGTACTACGCCAAGCATAAGGGTGTCTATCATACCCATGAAGATGATGATGGTGGTAAAATAGATGAGCCATTCATTGACCTACAGTCCATGCCTGCAGCTTCATCAGCACCTGACGATTCCAAACCAAAACAAGAATGGTACATCTAATGCTTTAGTCGCTGTTTTCATTGATACTATACCAGGCTATCGACCATTGTGGTCGATCTAACCTAAACTAAAAGACATGCATTAAACAAACATAAGAGGATTCACTAATCTAGTTTTTCAAGAAATATTTTTTCGTATCCATCTTCATCTTCTTTGTTTGCTTTTCATTGTTGACTAAGATTCCATATTATCTTTGAATTGACCATAAAAAAAAACTGATGAAGCTCAATATAATTATATAGCTTATAAATAACTGTGTTGTTCATGTAGGCTTTCACTTTTACCCAGTCCTTTGTTGCAACTATTAGTTAAGTTACAAATAACTTCTTGAACTCTAATAGTTTGGCTGCTAAAAACATGTTGTAAAAAATGCAATTTATGTCTGTAGCAAAGAAAAAGACAGTATCGTAAACTGTTTTGCATTTGTTCATAAAACAAGCCAAATACGTTCACAAATGTCAACATTACAACATGACAACTTCGCCTCGGGCTGCAAACAAAATTTCCTCGTTAAAGATAATCGTCCAACTTTGCCAGTAGTGTATATTGAAGTCCTAGCATATATTTAGGATTAATAAGTGTAAAAATTCTATAATACCAGTTATGGTCTATAGATAATTTATCTATGAATCTATAGAAAGCATAATCGTTAGTCGCTTTAACCATTGATTCAAGCTAATTAAAAAAAAAAACGAGATAAACCTTACACTAATACTATGTTCGAACAGCTTGATTTGATCTTGTAATTAACTTATGTTTTAAACTTTAGTAGGTTCAAATAGTATAGCAATGTGTTCTTCGCTGTAAAACTACTGAGTAGTTTCTTCTAGTTTCTACTCAAACTGAGTTCGTCCATAGCTTAGCTTCTGCAAAACGATAGAACAGAGGTTACACAAACAACTAAGTATCTTGTGGTAACCCAAGAACTTACTAAATCGATCAATCAACTAGTACAAAAGCGAATGATATATGTATGAGTGGGTTTAGTTAAGAAACCCCTACTCTGTCTTCTAAGTATTGCTGTACTAATTTGTACCAAAGTGTAATGTACTGGTCACGAACTTTGTTTTTTTTTTATTGTTGTACATGATAATCATGTTTTATCATATCGTGTTTGTAAGTAATCATTTTTGAAATAAATATAATGAACTTTTGTGTGATCATCTGTTATGTTATATTACAACGTACACCTTGTAGTCTTCGACTATAGGAGTGGGAATTATTGACTAGTGTAGGGCCTCATTTTCTAGACTGCAAAACAATAAACGAGTCTTAGATTAAGCTAAAGAAGAAAAAAACAAGCAGGATATACGGTCCCGGGGAGCTCCCTTTCGTGGTGTGGGATGATTGACGCTCCTCTTTTCCTATATGATTCTTCGATTGGGTTTTGGGCGGTTGTCGGGTGCTGAACCAACTAAGGTCGGCGGTTAAATAACCCACTAAACTCCAAGAACGGAACACCGTTTAACAATAACAAAAGGTGGCGAAGCAGTAACGCAGACTCTGTGCCGAACAATAGATCTTATGTTCAAACTTTCCTCTTGCGCCCGTCAGTGAAGTAGTCTCCCCCACAGATTTTACAGTATTCACTGTAAGTACAGTATGTGTGTACAAATCCGGACAGTGTGCAAATCCGGACACTTTGGCATTTAAGCGTTAAGAAAGAGATCGAATTTGTTTAAAAATGAAAACAACATTATAGAATTAAGCATTTGTATGTATTCTATTGTTTAAGAAGTTTTTGTGACAATCGAGATATTTTCAGCTAGGAAAAAGAGCGATTTGTCATCGCATGTGAATATGCAAATTCGCAATAAGTCAGTTTTTAACGCGCTCCGAATTACACGTTGAACTTAAAATGGTGATTTTTCTGCAGATTCAAATGATAACGCCAAAATAATTAGTACGTTTTCAATTGCAAACAATGTTTTATCTTGTGTGAAAAGAAGAGCTTTTAATAGTTTTAAATAACTGTAGGAGACGGTTTTAAATACTACTATAAAAATCCACTAAGGTATGTGCAATTCCGGACGATAAAATAAACAAGATCAACAATCACCCGTAACTTTGAATTGTAAGTTAAAATGTCGCTTAAAAATATACAATTGAACTGCAGGTTGATTTTGCAAACAAAAGTTATCTTTTGGATAGTTTAACCACCATGCACTATTCATTTATAGGACATTTATATTCATTTGCAGAATCCAGCGCACGAAAGCAATTATTCATGTGTGAAATACTTAAGTGCTCAAACGTATTAATCAAGCAACGTAATTCATGATTTAATTAACACAAATTTATGCTTTAACCTCAAATTTGACTGTGGAAATGGAAAATCTATCATAAGCATTCGAAAATTAGGAAATAACTTCAAAGAATTGATTAAACAGAACCTACTTTAATAGTGTCTGGCTTTGCACACAAATGTCCGGAATTGCACCACTCAAACTACTTTACAAATATATCCATAACATTTTTAAAAATCACTAAAATTGACCAATACTTTATATAAATCTTTATCAGATGTTACCTCATCTCCAGGAAAAATATCTTTCCTAATGCATTTAACGAATGATATGGCAATTTATTTAAAAACCGTCCGGAATTGCACACATACTGTAATTGTCTTAATTAACATATTCAGTATAAACTAGACGCTTTGAGGAACCGTTCACTCGTGCCTTGGTGTGATTGAGTAACTCAGGGGTGCTTGTAATGCCCGACTGACAATACAGTATGGTCCAATAGTATTAAATGCATATTAAAGTTACGTACAGAGGGTTGGCAAAATCACTGATTGTCTTTTCCAAATATTACCCTTCCTGGTTGGCAAAAATTATCATAACCCCCAACCCCCCCTATAAGTTTCGTCCAGATTTTAATAAACCCCTATAAGGCTATAAAACAGCATGAAATTTGTAACAACCCTCCCTATTAGCCTCCTATGCAGGCATCTCTTATATCTCTTTTCATTGGGCTTTCTGTTGTGAAGAGAAAAACTGAGCAGGGGAGGGGGAGAGGCACATTTGTCTTGCCTAACTAGTGCTTAGTCCCTCTCTAGAAGCAGCACAGGAAACCCGAATCCAAATTGGATCACAGAGATGTCTGAGGAGGCTACCCCAGTATATAGCTTCTGAAAATAACGTACCCACCTCCCCCCTCGATATGAAAGGTGCCTTAAATGAAAGCCCCCTCTTCGATATGTCACAGTACGTATGGTCCGGAATATTCAGATATGCAATTTAGGGTTTTGATATTTGAAGTTGAAATTTTAATTTTAAACTTTAAAAAACTGTATTTTTTTCGGTTACTTTTACAGATGGATTCTATTGCCTCTGAAAAACAATTATCAAAACTAACATTTGAAAAAGTGGCATAGTGTATTTGTATAAGTTTGTTACAAATCGCAAAACAAATGCAACATGTCAAATAGACTGACAATTTCAGGTAACTAATATTGAATAAGGTGAACACACAAATCTGATAAATCTGTGGGCATAACATATTGGATATAAACTGCAATGGAAAAAACAAGCCATTTGATATTTCATAATAAACTCTTTATTCTTGTCAATGTTTTGTGTAATATTTAAATACAGTTTCTGTACATAGTACAACATAACAATCATTAGAATAGAAACAATACCAAAGATCATTATGCTTGCCATAGGATATCTGGTGTGAGCAAGAACACTGTTTCCTTTGTTAAGTCCAGTAGAATATAAACACATGACATGTTGTTTACAATTCTGATAAGTTGTATTTGTAGGCTTTTGATCATAATCATTTTGCTCACAATACTGCGATAAGTATGATTCGTATTTCACAGCTGTTGCTGTTCCTTCACGAACACTAAAAGGGTTTTCGATCATATTTACTATGCTGGCCAGGTTCTTTTGCACAGCCGTTGCTGTTCCCTCACAACCAGAAGGGGTGGAGGCCATATGTACCTTGTTGGCCAGGTTGTTTTTCACAGCCGTTGCTGTTCCCTCACAACCAGAAGGGGTGTCAATATCTAAAAACAAATAATAATAATAACAATTAATACAGACGAATTGAGCAAGCTTAACAATAATTAAAATAACAAAATTGATAAACATATATACAATTTATAAATTTATCATAAATAGTTCTAATAATACAGAAAAATAATTATATTTAAAATTCCATGCTAGTAAAAAAACATCTATAAAAAGAAAAGTTTTCGAATTATTTATTATTGTTAAAAAAAAACGAGATTGTGCTGAAAGTGATAAAATTTAATGGAAAAAAAATGTGTACTACCAAGTTCGTGATTTGTTCAGATGCCGGGTTTCCTCTGCCTTACGATCAAAACAACTAGGCGTCGCGCGTACAGACATGTCACAAATCACAAACTTCAAAATATACGCTTTTTTCCATTAAATTTTATAACTTTCAGCAGAATCTCGTATTCGTAGTTACTATAACAAATAATTCCAGCTTATTATTAAATTATGGTTACGAGAGAGAACGCCTCAAAGAAAATACGGCCTTCTTTGGTGAGTAAAATTAATGGCATCGTTTTCATGTTTACATCGTTTTCATGCTTGTCCGGATGGAAGTGTCTCTGGATTGTAGTATTAAACTAACAACTTATAGTAGCTTATTGTAGCTTATTGTATGTCATTGTAGGTCATGATTTGCGCCTTTTAGTAACTACGGTAATGCCCGGGGTAATGACATTGTCAAAGCGTAATTATATAATTGTTCAAACAAAACTTACCGTTATTCCTAACACCCAAACGAATAAAAAGTGTTAGTTTTTGGTCCAAATTATCCATGTTTGCAAAAACTGTGTAATGGCGGACAGAATTCCATCAGACTTGCATGGAGCATGGCTTTGGTCGGCTTTGGTCGCTTTGCCTTTGATGCAGTCATGATCCAATCTGATTGGCTGATTGCATTTCGGTCTACCAATCAAAATACTTCGTGACATCTTCGGGATTTCCGAAAGTACCTTCGGGCTTTCCGAAGTACAACTTCTGACATGGAAACCACAAAGAATAAAAATAATAAAAAAACACGCGTTGCATTTTAAGACTCGTGCCGGCCATAGGCCTGGGCACGAGTAATTAGCATGTAAAGGCCACGTAACGGTATTGAAGCAAAATAGGGAGGGGCTGATATTTAGACTAAATTATACCCCACAAATAAACCTCCAATCACATTTTCGTCACGTGGCGATCCAATATTTTGCGATATTGGACTAGTACTGTTTATTCGAGATCTTTTGAAAAGAATGATTTGTTCAGTATAATAAAACACCGGTAGGATTCATCGTTGCCCATTATGGCAGATATTTAAGTCTTGATTTCGACCTGCGGTCTCACCCAATGTTGAAGCTGCGAATTAAATATTTTGTGTGATGGGCTCGGATGAATCCAATAAGTGTATAATATACTTAAGCCAATCAGAATGCTTTTAGTATATATATATATGTGTGTAGTATTTATAGTTCGCAGTGCCAGTGAGTATCGAAAGGCTGTTCATCGTTATAAGGTAAGGGATCTTTGATAACGCTAACACATTAAAATCCAGACAATTTCAAGACTTTTCAGTCGTGAATAAAGCTAACATATCTAGATTTTGTATTTTTGATATTATGTAGATGGAAAATTTAAGTGGTACTTTTATTAGCTCGTTTCGTGAGCCAGAAACATATATTTACATTATTAAAAAATGAACTATAAGCACCCTTTTTATATATGACTCAGTCGAATAGTACAATTTTTACGAGAACTGGAGGAGGGGGACATTGCACGAGAAATCGGATTCACTCTATTGTAAATCTTACGTGTATTTGATGCGTATACCATATTCACTCACATTCGACCATATTCACCATGAACCGTATATCATATTCACTACATATTTGTTATGGGGTGTGTAGATGGTGTATACCACATTCACGACATGTTCACACTACAATGTAAAACTTAAGAAAATATGATATTCACATCATATTTACAATGGGTATGAATCTATGTCATATATCATATTCACTTAATATTTACTACAGTCCGTGAATACAGTATTCACTCTATATTCACCATGAACCGTGTATCATATTCACTACATATTTGGTATGGGGTGTGTAGATGGTGTATACCACATTCACGACAAGTTCACTACAATGTAAAACTTAAGAAAATATGAAATTCACATCATATTTACTACAGTCCGTGAATACAGCATTCACTCTATATTTACTTCGTATGGTGAATATGAAGTAAATATGATAATCACATCATGTTCACTATTCTGCAAAATGTCATATATCATATTCACTTAATATTTACTACAGTCCGTGAATACAGCATTCACTCTATATTTACTTCGTATGGTGAATATGAAGTAAATATGATAATCACATCATTTTCACTATTCTGCGAAATGTCATATATCATATTCACTAAATGTTCACAACAGTTCTTAAATATAGGATTCACTCAACATTTACCAATCACTGAATATAAAACAGCGCCTCATTAATATAGCCAGACTTGTTTAAAACAATTTATTGGAGCAAAAAACTGCATGAATAATCTAATACAGTGTATATGTCTTTAAATATCATTATATTCAATTGTTGTATGTACAAGTAATCATGATATTATATAATTAATAATTGAATCAATAGTCTTTAAAGATAAAATTAGTTCAACATTGAACATGTATATAAACAGTAACTTTAAATAAAATATAGAATTTAATATCTGAGCAATATTATGTATGACTTTAAAAACAGCAGCCATCACACAACATGGACAATGCAAAATGTCTTCAATATAAATTTTGATGGATTATACCACTAGTTGGTTGTAAAAGCTCCAAACCAGTAATCAAAATATATCAAGACCAACTGGTCTAATAATTAAAATTGTCTGATGATCGATGACAGAGGTCATCCGAAATATCATATGATAGTTAAACTCCTAGTTATTAACTTTATTATCAAATTATTAGCCCAACTGAACATATTTACTATCCTTAAAACTGAATGGTCAATTTGTAAGAAAAAAGAAGAGATAAAAGAAACAAAATTTCCCTTCCTTTCTACAGAACTTTTCTTGGCCATTGTCTAGAACAAATAGATTACTGTAAGGTGGCTCCCTAGGGTATTCTTTAAACCATACCTTTCATTAATTTTGGCTTATTTATAGTCTTAACTTACACCTATATACTTTGTTTTTGGCCCAGTTACAATGCTTGGATGGAAGTTTGGATTGATGCCAATTTTAGCTTGATTGGCATTACCGTGGCAACGATAAACAAATATGACCGAAAGTGTTTTTTTTTTGTCAAATAACTATTAAACACAATGAGACCTGGACAAGCAGTAAACAACATCATAAACTACACACTATTACAAAACAATTTCAACTATTTTAACGAAAATTAATCTCAAATTTTACGTAACTTGTCTCTGACTTAGAAGAATCGACGTTTTGGTCCATTACCACGGACCTTCATCAGTAATGTTTGATTTGAAATAGTAAGAACTGTTCATGTTGTTAACCACTTGTCTAGGTCTCATCGTGTTTTAAAGTTATTTGACAAAAACTTATTTCAGTCATATTTGTTTATTGTTGTCAAGGTAGCACCAAATCACGCTCATATTGACATCAATCCAAACTTTCCTCTTAGCTCTATATCAGGTTAAAAATCAATTATATAGGCATAAGTTAAGAATACAAATAACCCAAATGAATATGAGATGTATGGTCTGAAGAATATACTATAGGGAGCCGCCTTAAGTAGCCTATCATGCTGGATTAGTGATAGTTTGATAAATTCTAAATTATATAGTGTGATTAAGTAAGGTGGCTCCCTATAGCATTCTTTAGACCATACTTGGCATATATTATCTTTACTAATACCTATATACTTGGTTTTTGGACAATTGTTAAACTAAGTTGAAAGTTCTTAATGGTTTTAAGCAGTAAACAGACCCAGACAATCAGTAAACAACATCATATTATTGCAAACAAACCAAACTATTGAAAATCAATCTGTTTGATTTTAAGTGATTCACAATAGGTGCAAAAAGCAGCTTTAGAATAGATCTTGGAAATTCATGAAATCAAATAAATTGATCATGTTTCAAATAGATGGGATTGTTTTGCAATAATATGAAGTTAATGATATTGTTTACCCCTTGATTGTCATTGTTTTAATTTAGAGTTATTAAAAAAGTCAACAATATTTATGTACAATTACCAGGGTAATGCCAATCAAATTTAAATTAGCATCATTAAAAACTTTCATCTCAGCTTTATAGTTGATCCAAAAAGCAAGCATAGTTATAAGTGAGCTATATAAATAAGACAAAAGAAATTGAAAGGGATGGTCAGAAAAATAGGGAATCACCTTGAAATAAAAATGTTATTGCAAACATTTTTCAATTAATTATTTAAGGCCCAACCTGGGGCATCTTCTGGTGCTTGTCTAGAAGATGGAGTGCCATCCCTTCTTTCTATCCGCATTGAGTTCCCCTTAGGAGACCTTCTCTTGGCCACTCTCCTATCTAATTTCTTAATGGTTTCATTCAATTCTCTGCTCCTCCAAGTTAGTCTCTTTACCACTAGCACTTTTGTTTTGGGCACTACAGTGCTGTCATCTGATCCAGCATTGTCAATGTCATCAGATGAATCATCAGACAATGACTCATCTGATGACATGTAGTCGTTTTTCAACACCTTTAAGATACCTTCTTTTTGTGCTTTGGTAAATGTTGTTGAGTCCATCAAAACCCTCTTACGCTGTAATCTTTTCTGAAATTAAATGAAGATAGATTGTTATGTATATAGTAGTTACTGCACAATCAAAGCATATATTACATGTAAAGGATTGCTGACCATGTATTATCTTTTGTCCTTTCAAGGAACATATTTAATTGTTTTCTTTATCATATTTCTCAGTGTCAATGGCAAGTTAACTTGTCTTCAATGTTTGTTTGACCAAAGGCCAAGGTTATCAAAGCCAAATAAACATTAAATAGTTTTTTGCCTAGATTTAATGGTCCCAATGTACTTTATTTAAAATCAATCATTATTCTACAAACACTTTCATGAGATAAGGCAAGAACACATCATTTGTTTTTTTATCAGCCCATAAAATAGATTATACATTCGAACCTCTATTAAGCGGTCACCCTGAGGAAAAACCAGGTGACAATTTAATAGAGGTCAACCGCTTAATAGAGGTTGTCTAACGTTTAGCATTTTACAATATGTGGCAAGTGAACTAGAACACAAATGAAATTGATCACGTAATATACTTTTAATTACGAACAGCAATGTTCAATAACGCGAAATATTAGGTTCAGTATTTGCATTTATATAAAAACACAGCAGTAAATAGAGTAGAATACCAATATTCAAAAGGTGACCGTTTAATAAAGACAACTAACAATAAAAAAATAGCAATTTGGAAAGTCAAAAGGGTGACCGCATCCGCTTAATAGAAGTGACTGCCTAATAGAGGTCAAGTTTACAGTAAATATGAGAAGCAAATTTCGGGAAGTTAATTAGTGACCGCTAAATAAAGGGTGACCTCTAAATAGAGGATCGCTTAATAGAGGTTCGACTGTACTCAATCGAGCTAGATAACCCTTCTAGACACTGCTTGCATTTAGCATGTATGCACTAGTTTGTAAGGGAATAGTTTTATAAACAATCAAAATGAAATTATCAAGTATTTATTCCAGTTTTCAAGTGCTTTTTCCACATTCCAAATGTTTTTCTTTATCAGAGTACATAATCTTATACTTCTTTTGAAAGATGTCTACATTTTACATTCATTTATGTGAAATGGCTTGTTGAAATCAATCATCTTAGGTAAGACTTTATCACCTATTTTTAACAACACAATCTTGTCAGCCTTAATATCATTGTCAGTGGAGAACAGTTTACTACAATGGCAAGCCACATATTTTAATCTTTTGCAGCTTTAAGGTTTTAATAATTCAAATGTAACATTCCTTCAGCTTAAAGTAATTTGCAATCACCATTGAAGTATCTAGCATTACCATAAACCCCCATTCAAGATGACAGTAAACATGCTACTGGTGCCAGCCCCACTTCATTTACAAATGAAGCATCTATTACCACAAGCCCCCATTTATGTCATCTTAAGGTGGCTGACTACTATACAAAAACTAGAAAACTGCGCATGACTTCGCGCACATACGACATCGAGTCACGGTAGAGATACAGGGAATCCAAACATTCATTTTTGTGCCGTATATTTTAAAGCGTTAAGCAATTTAACAGCCATTATCATGATTTAGATATGCTGTCATTTGAAAGGGATCTGTTTCACCTTGATATGTGAATTTATAAAAGTAAAAGGAACTTCAAAGGTGGCCGAACTAGCGATTATTTTAATTACAAAACTCACATTTCACGAAAAACGGCAAAATAGGACTCAAAACTTATCCAAATAACAATTGCACAACATTAGTGAAATAAAATGAAAACATAAGCATTATATAAAAGGCATTTTCTGTCGAAAAGACAATTTTTTAGCACGTTTTTGTTGGAAAAAATAATGGATATGAAAGTTGAAATATGTCAAAAAGACGATGGAAAATTAGTTAAAACTAAACAATGAACACATGAAATGATACATAGCGACATTTATTATAGCTTCTACTTACAGAAAAGTGAATTGCCTTTGAGAAATAATCCATAAACCTGTTTTAAGGGACGTTTTTGAAAAAGAAATACTTCGAGTAGATGACAAACTTTCCCTCAACATCGCACGAGTGTTGCGTGACAAGATGGCGTAAGTTCAAAAGGAACAGCTCATTGGATTGGGTAAAATGTATCCAATCAGAAATAACGTTGTAATTCTCCCGTTCCCAGGACTGGCAGAGTAGTCAAAATGGTGGAAAAAGCTGATTTTAGGCTCGTTTTTCTCTTAAAACTCAAAAATTCGCCCGGGACCCTATGATTTGTTTTTGATATTCAGGAAGAACAGGTAAAAATCGTTGTTTTGACAAACTTTAAGAAATTTCTGATTTCTACAACTATAAAAAAAATACTGTGTCTGCTAATACAAATGCTCGTTTACGCTCGATTTCGGACTTTATGAGCATACATATTACATATTTGTTCACCTTACTCGGACATATTTCCTATTAATTATTTAACAGATCTCGAGAAAAATCCTCACGTAAGATTTTCTAAAAAAAATACGTCCACAGCTCTTTTAGTTTTGATGTTGTGAATTATTTGGTTCCAAGCGCAGTTTTTGCCATTTTTCGTTCGAAAACTTGCAGAGTGGGTACTATTCAAAGTCCAATATCTCAGAAACGAGCTCGGGACACCCCAATTTTCTCTTTTTCATCTGAATCACCATTAAATTTCCTATGAAATTCCTTTCTAATAATAAATTCTGATTTGTTTTTCGTATAGTAGTCAGCCACCTTAAATATGCAGATGGCACTAGCCCCACTTCATGATGCATGATTTACCAAAATAAAATGAAGTGCAAAACAATACAAACAAATAGTATATAATTTGCGTAATAAAAGGAGATCTATGATAGCTTTTATGGTCTGCATTAGTTTGTATGCTGCCAAATAGTGTGAAAATTGTGTTGCCCTAAGTGAAATAGCTACTGATTTGCTCATGACAAAACTTTATTTTTCTTATTATCAAAGAATAGCACGGAATTTTACAGTAACAAGTTCTGAAAAGGTCACCAGATAAACATTCTATCAACTTTGTAGTGGTCTTCATTAACAACAAACGTAAAATGGTTTCAATAGTGTAGATATAGATTTTGAATTTTGGCGCCCAAAGATTGAACGAACGTTAGCTAAGTAAACATATGAAAAGCGCCTATGCTACTCGATTTTATTCGAGAAAAATACTTAGCATAGACTTATAAGAACTTCAAATGTGTTTTATGAAGTAAGAACATCCACATCAATATGAAACTAAGACAGTATTTTCAAAGAAAGTTCAGATTCTTGAACAATCGAATACCAACGACCTACATGCACATGTAAGCTTCACAATCACGATCTGTTAGAACAAAGTTTGGGCTAAATATCCAATTTTAAGCGATAACTATCTTAATAACAACTTAAATGTACTTTTAAGTAAAGAACAGAAGAAACACTTACCCTAAAAAGACCTTTTTAGCCGTGTTTTTGCCACCAGTACGAAGAATCAACTTCTCATAGCACATGTTATAAGGTGAGCACGCTTGGCCATCGCTCAAAAGGATCTGACTTCGGAAGGCTTTCCGACGAACCGAGTCCGAAGCGGGCGACTGTGTTCCGATTCTTTCCGATCAATTTGAATACATACTAAGGGCATTTTAAGATTTTCATGTTTAATTCCGATACGTTTTACGGTCATATCTCGAAAAATAGAACGGATTGTTTTGATTTTGTCTCGAATTTAAGCTTTTAAAATGCTATTTAGCTGAATACAAGCCGTCTTTATTTAATCGGTATTAAAAGCGGAATAAAAAATATTCTATTACTTAATACCAGTCAATATAATGGAACGAAAACTATCAAAATCATTAAATGAGGTCCTAAGTAACCAAAAGAGAAACCTAAATGCATCATTCGTTGAAAATGTATTATAACATTGGAAACCTCCTTTTCGCGGATGGCCGATCGATCGCACTATGTTCTCGAAGCACTTCGCCATCCCTCAAAAGGAGGGCCAAAAGAACCGGAAGCGGAAATCAAAAATCATTTGAGACAACTTTGGCGCGAAATAAAATATATAGCGCGATTGTACAGTACAGTGCTGTGCAACTTTCATCGTCTTCAAACATTTCGAATTCATATCGGTTTTTCCTTTTCTTTCTCTTGAATCTTCACTCAAGTGTTTAGCTAGTTTTGTGCACTTTTTCTTTTATTTTGAGAACAATTTTATATAGCTTTACATGTATGATCAAGTGCAATGACCGATCACCCGACTGATCACAGTGTAGTTGACCTTACATCTGTCACGGCTTTATTTCAAGAACAGCTTTCAGAAAGGTCAGGGCTTGTGAGACCTGGTGAACATTTACAAGTCCTCAGAGAATACGAGACTGTAACAACAACAAAATTTTCATGCTATAAAGCTAGCCAAGGATTTGGCAACACAGGTAAGAGTGAAGCTGTAAGTATGTATGTTGTTGATGACTAATTTGCTCCTAGTTAACTCGAAATTTCGATAATTCAAGGAATTATATGATATAATTATCATATAATTCCTTGAATTATCGAAATTTCGAGTCAACTGTTTATATTATAACATTCTTATTATCAATATAAAGTGTTTAAAGCAAAGAAACAAAAGTTAATATAATACTTAAAGAATATGTCAAAGAATTGCTATACATTCATGCGTGGGATCCCTGTGTTTTTAGCTTTTTACCTGAGGGAAAAACAATTTCGGCATTTTAAAGTCTTAAAAGCTAGGAAAATCACCCAAAAAGAGTTCAATAGTACTCCCACATAAGGTAAGATATCAAATATGGAGGCTGAATATTTTCCAAAGCAATTGTTTGATATTGCATAAAACACAAAGTTAATATAAACGAAAGAATAAAACATACTTCTTGAAAACTGGTTAAAAACAAAACAAAAAATGATTACAAAAAAATGATTACAAAGCGTCTGCTAAAAGGCGCGCGAAAGCTCTACCAAAGAGTCACGTGAAATTAAAAGCAAGGAAAAAAATCCAATATAAAACCACATATTCAACACCACTGTACCCCTGTATTTCCGACATACAAGGTGACGAATGTCTGTAAATTGTCTTGTATCATGATTTTTAGATGTGAGGCGTAAAAAACATGAAGTGAAATGGGGAAAGGACCTCATCCCTTATATGATTATCAACTACAAACTATATGACTGCCAGCACGGTGTTGATCGTCATTTGAACCGAACACGCAAGGCTAAGTCCAAAGAACCGGTAAGTTTATTTTAAGACAAACATCCATTTATATTGTCATCCTAGTTTCCCACTTAAAAGCATCATTACTTGTTAAAAAAACTAAAAGTGTCGTTGTTTTTAGAATGGGGACCACTTCTATTTAAAAAGTAAAAGTCCAAGATTAGTCCAAGAGTCCATCAAATTGGATTGCCCTGCAAAAGTGGAAATGAGAGAAATTTTAAGATTTTCGAAATTTAAGGTAAACTTGTAAACTTTAAGTCGACAATGTATATGAATTAACTGATTGAAATACTTTCATAAAAAGGAAATATTAACAATATAGTCATCACTATCATCACCATGATCACTGACACTCAGCATTATATCATCGTCATTATCCGGCGGCGTGATCGCCATCATCATCACCACCATGGCCACCACCACCATCATCATTATCATCATCATCATTATCATTATCATCATCATCATTATCATCATCATCATTATCATCATCATTATCATCATCATTATCATCATCATTATCATCATCATTATTAAAAATTGTGTGTATCTTCTTGTGAAAGTGATGATATTAAGCACGAGAAGTTTTTTTACATACTTCCAAAGAGAAAAGAGCTAATTATCATTCAAACGTCAACGCATGATTATTTTTAGTCTTTTTCGCTAATAAATTGTTTTCTGATAATCTGGCGTAGATCCCCAAAGATACTGAATCAAGACGTAAAAGAGCGTCACGCACAATACGTGTGGCTTTGAGCGAAGACAAGCTGGATTACGAACGTTGGATACTCGTTGATCTACCCCCTCCCAGTGAGCATATAATCCATCCCATTGGTAATGTAAGTACTCATTCATAACTTGATAACATCTTATTTACGAGCGCTGTTTAAGTTATCGTACGCCTTTCCTTCACCCACCTATACGACAATACCGACCATGAGTTCTTTGACGTACAATGTCCAATTGGATTAGTTGGGTGGTAGTTGGGGTACGGGCAGCTACTCTAAAATAGTTAATTTTAATAACTTATGATTAGCATTTCGTAAGATCGTAATAGATAATGAGTTAAATCTATTTTATTATCACGTTTACAGGCAGGAGGAATGCATCAACGTATCGATGACAGACTTGTTTCCAAGATCCATGAACTTGTGTCGGAGGGTGCCAGATCTGTGCGCGTGGTGCGCAGACACTTGAGGATATATGTGGAGCAAGAGCTATATAGAGATAAACAAGTTCCACCAAGAACCAACTTCAGGTTTTTCCCAACAAAGAAAACCGTGAGAAATCATATCTACAAAGCGGTAGTGAAAGAAAGGTTTTCAAAGTTTGACCAAGAAGACCTAAAACAAAAGGTTGAAGTCTGGAAACAACAATCCCCCAATGACCATTTCATGTTTCGACCCTATGTTGACTTTACAGAGTGTGATGCTGTAGAGGAAAACAAAGAGGAAGATCTGGATGAAGAAATTGTACAAACTGTTGCCGACGGCCTCCTCTTTGTTCATCAAACAAGCTACCAAAAAAATCTACTGCAGCGATATGGAAACGAAATCACACTACTCGATGCTACGTACAAAACCACCAAATACAGCCTACCTCTATTTTTCCTCGCCGTAAAAACAAACGTGGATTATCAAGTCGTAGCGTCTTTTGTTACCCAAACTGAAACCACGGATGCAATCTATGAAGCATTAAAGGTTATCCAGTCCTGGAATAGCGAGTGGGCACCTGCCTATTTTATGGTTGACTACTCGGAGGAAGAAATGTCTGCAATCTCTAGGTTGTTCCCAGGTATATACATTATACAGTTTTAGGGAAGGTTTAGACAAATAATTAAAAAAACTATTAATTTTTTATTCGTCGACCGCGATCTTCAAAACGTAGTACGAGCAAACTGAGTGCACGAGTGAATAAGTACCTAACTGCGCATTAATTAGGGCGTATAGAAATAGAGGTATGCTTGCATTAATAGTTCTGACATGTTTCTATATATTGAACTACAGGTACTATGGTCTACATATGTGACTTTCATAGAGAGCAGGCGTGGGAACGATGGCTTGCAAGAAGTTCCAATGGTCTTTTGGACTGCAAGAAAATAGTTCTAGCCAGACTACGTGCCATAGCCAGAGCTCGAAGCGAGGAAGAGTATGAAAGTGCCACAGAAAAACTAAAGAGCAGCGCCCAATGGATAACAAGTAGCGCCTTAAGAAACTGGATGGAAAAAACATGGCTACCAAAGTATAAGGTATAATTTATATTCCATATTTGATATTTCATTATATGATGATGATGATGATGATGATGATGATGATGATGATGATGATGAATCCCTGTTAACAGTATTGCTTTCCTTTTTCTATAGAAGTGGGTGTGGGCATTTCGAAAAGACCGATTTATGACGATCATTAACACAAACAACGGTGTGGAACGACAAAACAAGGCCTTTAAGTACGAATACCTTGAGGGGTACAAGCATTCCTCACTGTCAGGAATGTTGACAGTCTTAATAGATGACTTCTTACCTGATAAGTATTTCAAGTAGGTAACCAATCTGCAAAAATGGATTTTTGTTCATTTGAAAACCGTCGAATGAAAGAGTGGTTAGAATGACTGAACGAAAGAACGGATGAAAGAAAGAATGAATTAAATTGATAAGATAAACGAGTAAATGCATGAAATTAAAAAGAATAAATGAATGAATGAATGAATGAGTTATACTGCAAAAAACGGCTGAGTAGATCCACCTCACTATATTGAGTTAATCATGCATTTAGGATGACACTTTATAGTGAGTTAACCCAACTCTATAGTGAGTAAAATTGAAGTTAAACTCAATATATGGTTAATTCAATGGAATAAATCAATGAACTATTACACATGAATAAAGGAAAAAGGAAATAAATGTAGTGTTTTCTATTTCAATTGTTAAGAGATTGTATTAAAATTAAATTCAAAATTTATTTCTCAATTTAAGGTACGTAGAGCTGAACACGAAACTTTGTGGAAACTATCGTCGATACAGGAAGAATATCCCCGAGTATTTGAAAGAACGCCCTCATAAAATTATCAATCACTGTCTTGAGAGGTTGGCCACATCTGAAGACATCCCTGGCACGGCGGTGGATGTGATCAGCATGGAAGAAGGCATCTTTAAAGTTGGCAAACATACTTTGTCATTCGGAGATGATGTAGAAAAGACCCATCAGCCAAGTTGTGAGTGCGAGGACTGGGAGAAAAACCGGCTTCCGTGCAAGCACTTTTTTGCCGTCTTTCGACATATTCCATCTTGGTCATTTGAAAGACTCCCAAGCTCGTACAAGACCTCGCCATTTTTAAGTCTTGACAAACAGTTGACTTTAGGAAACTTCAAAGCAAACGTATGCAGTGAAAAACCCCAAAGAAATGATGTGCCGGATGAGGCTGAAGTTGACGACATCCTGATACCTGACGACATCCTGACAACTGACGACATCCCAAAAACTAGACCGAGACCTAGAACAACTGCTGCAAAGTCTCGCGAGCTCTTGGGCCAAATAAAAAACCTAACCTACATCGCAGAGGGATGGGACAACGGCGACATCTTGGCACAGCTAAATGATCAACTGCGAGATTGTCTGTCAATGTTAGAATCGGCTTCACCAAAAGAACATGGCTTGGTTCTGGAAGTTCCAGAAAAGAAAACTAACCCAAAGAAGGTAGAAATGCCTCCGAATAAGAAATTCTGCAAGCTACCAAAAAGTTCTAAACTGAAAAACCCCTACTCAGGACGGGTTGGGGAGAAGGCAAATAATATGAAACGGTGTATGTATGTGTCCAGCCTCGATGATGTGCTATCTGTACCGCCTTGCAAAAAGAAGAGTACAAGCGTCCAACTAGACATTAATGATTTTATAGACAATGTAATCGAAGTTGATGGTGACGATGAAGGAGAACTGACCGATAGTGTCTTGTTTGAATGTATCGCCAACGAAAGCGAAAATAAAGAAGAAGAAGAAGAAGAAGAAGAAAAAGAAAAAGAAGAAGAAGATGATGATGATGATGAGGTTAAGTTAATTGGGGTGACACAGTGCTCAACACGTACAAAACGGCCTAGAATTGTTTTGTCGGAAGAAGAAAGAAAAGCCATCAGTAGTGGTCAAATGCTAACTGACGAATCAATAAATATTGCCCAGAACCTAATAAGTGAACAATTTCCAGATCTACAAGGCTTGGAGAATACAACACTTGGTCCACTTGGAGGATTCTCACACTTTGATGGACCATTTGTTCAAATCTTACATACTGGACGAACCCACTGGGTGTGTTACTCCGACAAAAGTGGCAAAAATGATGCACAGCTGTTTGACAGCCAATTTCGGGGAACTGTTACAATAAAAACACAAGAACAAATGGCACAGTCCCTTCACTGTATTAGTGACCGCAGCGTCAAAGTAATGGCAGCTCAGCAGCAAACCAACGGCACCAACTGTGGTCTATTTGCCATTGCAAATGCCACTAGTATTGCTTTCCAGCAAGACCCCACCAAAGTCAATTTCGATGAGAGCGTTCTCAGGTTACATCTATTACAGTGCATTGATGAAAGCAAAATTACACCTTTCCCAACACTTCCCGCAGGACACGTAAAGAGATGCAATGAAAAGGCTATCTTCGTGGACCTCTTGTGCACCTGTCGCATGCCATGGAACCGCTATTTGAAAGACAAAGGAAAAAGAATGGTGGAATGCGAAAGCTGCCTAGAATGGTTTCACCAGGTTTGTGAGGGCATTCCCGAAGAAGTGTTGGGACAAGAACAGGAATGGGTATGCGCAAAATGTAGCTCTGCGGTCATTTAAGTCGAACGCTATATTCTCTGGCATATATATCTTTTTTTCACTTAATTGAAGCGACTACTATATTTCACGAATATTAAATTTCGCGATAGTAAAAAGAAAACCGTTCGTTACAATATCTCTATACTGCTGTTTCAAAAAAGAAACTGAAGTGTGCTAACATATATATATATACATTTGATTTAAAATATTCCATGTTTATGTTTGTGATTATTAATGAGATTTTAATGAACAGTAAAGGTAATATTTCTTTCATGTTCATTTGTTAATTATGACAATCAATGAAATATCAGCTAGTATATATATATGTATGATATATTATACCTATAAACAGTCTGTGAAAGGAAATTATTTTAGATAGATTTCTCATTGACATCAAGTCATTTATTGTTGTTCTGATGTTAAAGCACAATAACGTTGTATATATATTTTTTTCAAAGTATTCCTTCAAATCTATTGAACTAAGGCAAACAAATTGTTCATAATCAACATTTTCAAAATACAACTGATATACGATAATCAATTTTCCAGATATATGTGTAATAGAGGTGCTTCAGTCGTATGAGTGTGAAACTTCAGGATGACGCGATAATGCTAATAACGATACGGCTATACGATACGGGTTTTACCACCCGAATCAATACTTTCTATTCAATCTACCTGTATTCAGTCAACTACGAGTATATGGCATGATACGGAAAGGTTCCGTATTCATCCAATGACAAATCGAACTTACGAAACCTTCAAGTAAAGGACGTATGTAGCAGTCAAAAGCAAGCATACAAATTTGACAACAAATCAAAATCGAGACCTACAGTACATTTTATACTATACGGTTTGGGTACAATTGCAATTCGTCATTTTTGTTTCCCACTCATACGAAAACGACGTATTGATTTGTAAAAGCCATTGTAAAATAAGTTTCTCTCAGTTACGGTCACATGCTTAATCAATCACCTGTAATCAAAAACGTCATGCCAATAAAGCACATTATAACCTAACCTATTAATCTCATTTTCATTTTTATTTCATTTTTTCGCTATTGCTGTCTTTTTCTCTTTCTCTCTATTCTCATATTTTTATTCAAACTTAACTCTGATATATCTCTTTCTTGTTCATCACTAGTCTGTCGATTCGTGTAAAAGTTGACTGAAAAAAATACTATGTTAAATCAATTGAATCAAAATATGGATTTTACTTGAGGTACGTGTCATGATATACTGTTCTAATTTATACTGCCAATCCACAACGTTTTTAAAAAGTCATTTAAAATATCCTTTTGGCCCTCCTTTTGAGGGATGGCGAAGTGCTCGAGAACATAGTGCGATCGATCGGCCATCCGCGAAAAGGAGGTTTATATTTTATTTCGCGCCAAAGTTGTCTCAAATGATTTTTGATTTCCGCTTCCGGTTCTTTTGGCCCTCCTTTTGAGGGATGGCGAAGTGCTTCGAGAACATAGTGCGATCGATCGGCCATCCGCGAAAAGGAGGTTTCCAATGTTATAATACATTTTCAACGAATGATGCATTTAGGTTTCTCTTTTGGTTACTTAGGACCTCATTTAATGATTTTGATAGTTTTCGTTCCATTATATTGACTGGTATTAAGTAATAGAATATTTTTTATTCCGCTTTTAATACCGATTAAATAAAGACGGCTTGTATTCAGCTAAATAGCATTTTAAAAGCTTAAATTCGAGACAAAATCAAAACAATCCGTTCTATTTTTCGAGATATGACCGTAAAACGTATCGGAATTAAACATGAAAATCTTAAAATGCCCTTAGTATGTATTCAAATTGATCGGAAAGAATCGGAACACAGTCGCCCGCTTCGGACTCGGTTCGTCGGAAAGCCTTCCGAAGTCAGATCCTTTTGAGCGATAACGGACCCCAAGCCAACTACCCATCATGCTTCACCGCCTGTATTACACAGGAGCCCCATCAAGTGTAAATAATAATGGTATTGTTTTCGATAAAAGATCGATGAATCTCGCCCTAATAAGAACCTTGGAATATTTTAATGCTTAAAAAAATGATTTTAGAACACATAAAATTCAAAAAAGTTTGCCTAGCTCTCTCGTTACGAATACCGTTTCAGATCATGATATTTTTAAAAAAGGTTGGTATTATTATTATTATTTTTTTTTTTTTTTTGTAGTTTTGAGACTTAAAGCTATTTTATATAACAATATCTTTAAGACTTCATTAAAAGCATTTCAGGTTTGGTCATTTTAACCAATTATTTATTGTCTAATATTTGGGAAGTTATTGGGATTTTGGTGTTGTGAATAGATGACTGAACGGGGAAAATGACAATGGGAGTGGCAATCAGTCATATCAGTATTTCCTATATGGTACTATCCTGCCGATACAGAATATATACTTTGTTTGCTCATCAGACACACCCGTCGCTTTAAATACAAGAAAAGCTATAAGTGAGGCCAACACTAATAATTCAATTACATGACATGAAAATAACCTTTTATGAAAGCTCTTGGTCTATACAACTGATATCTGCCTGCAGAACCCAATTATGTCTAATATTGTGGATGTTATTGGGATTTTGGTGTTGTGAATAGATATGACTGAATGGGAAAAATGACAATGGGAGTGGCAATCTGAGTGTAAAATGAAACAAATTGCACTAAATTTCTTTCAATCCACTGACTGCTCTGCAAAACCATGCTCTTTTGTACAAGCATTGGACATGCTGACATGCTATAGGCTAAATTCTTATAAAACTGTTTAGCATGTAATGTAAAATAATATGCAGTAAAAGTCATTTTTAATATTGTAAGCCCAAACAGCTTTTCTGAGATATTTCATCAAAAATAGATGTGAAATCAGTCATGTCTATATTTCCTATATGGTACTATCCTGCCGATACAGAATATATACTTTGTTTGCTCATCAGACACACCCGTCGCTTTAAATACAAGAAAAGCTATAAGTGAGGCCAACACTAATAATTCAATTACATGACATGAAAATAACCTTTTATGAAAGCTCTTGGTCTATACAACTGATATCTGCCTGCAGAACCCAATTATGTCTAATATTGTGGATGTTATTGGGATTTTGGTGTTGTGAATAGATATGACTGAATGGGAAAAATGACAATGGGAGTGGCAATCTGAGTGTAAAATGAAACAAATTGCACTAAATTTCTTTCAATCCACTGACTGCTCTGCAAAACCATGCTCTTTTGTACAAGCATTGGACATGCTGACATGCTATAGGCTAAATTCTTATAAAACTGTTTAGCATGTAATGTAAAATAATATGCAGTAAAAGTCATTTTTAATATTGTAAGCCCAAACAGCTTTTCTGAGATATTTCATCAAAAATAGATGTGAAATCAGTCATGTCTATATTTCCTATATGGTACTATCCTGCCGATACAGAATATATACTTTGTTTGCTCATCAGACACACCCGTCGCTTTAAATACAAGAAAAGCTATAAGTGAGGCCAACACTAATAATTCAATTACATGACATGAAAATAACATTTTATGAAAGCTCTTGGTCTATACAACTGATATCTGCCTGCAGAACCCAATTATGTCTAATATTGTGGAAGTTATTGGGATTTTGGTGTTGTGAATAGATATGACTGAATGGGAAAAATGACAATGGGAGTGGCAATCTGAGTGTAAAATGAAACAAATTGCACTAAATTTCTTTCAATCCACTGACTGCTCTGCAAAACCATGCTCTTTTGTACAAGCATTGGACATGCTATAGGCTAAATTCTTATAAAACTGTTTAGCATGTAATGTAAAATAATATGCAGTAAAAGTCATTTTTAATATTGTAAGCCCAAACAGCTTTTCTGAGATATTTCATCAAAAATAGATGTGAAATCAGTCATGTCTATATTTCCTATATGGTACTATCCTGCCGATACAGAATATATACTTTGTTTGCTCATCAGACACGCCCATCGCTTTAAATAAAAGAAAAGCTATAAGTGCCGCCAACACTAATAATTCAATTACATGACATGAAAATAACATTTTATGAAAGCTCTTAGTCTATACAACTGATATCTGCTTGCAGAACCCAATTATGTCTAATATTGTGGAAGTTATTGGGATTTTGGTGTTGTGAATAGATATGACTGAATGGGAAAAATGACAATGGGAGTGGCAATCTGAGTGTAAAATGAAACAAATTGCACTAGATTTCTTTCAATCCACTGACTGCTAAGCAAAACCATGCTCTTTTGTACAAGCATTGGACATGCTATAGGCTAAATTCTTATAAAACTGTTTAGCATGTAATATAAAATAATATGAAGTAAAAGCCATTTTTAATATTGTAAGCCCCAAACAGCTTTTCGATAATTCTCAGATATTTCATCAAAAATAGAATGTAGTAATTCACATCAGTTTCGAATTCGAGTGAATCAGAAAACAACTCTAAAACCGATTTCAGGTGTATTTCTGATGAAATATCACAAAAAAGCAATTTTGGTTTTTATCAGTACATTTAAACTCAAAAAACCTCTTTTTCATAATTTTGTACAAAAAAGTATTTCCAGTTTTCAGTTCCTGTATGTCAACATAAAATGTCAACAAATTTATTTTAGTAGACCTATCAATGAAGTGCAAGACAACTGGTGTATTTTGTTTCATTTCCCTTGAATCTTTCCTTTCCCATTATATTTTTCCCATTTTTCCTGCATTCAGGACACTAAACTCTCAATAACTTTTAAACTATGTTGAATAAATGAATTGTGTGAACAGAATTCAGTTGTGCTGAGTAAGAGCTTTCAGAAAATGTCATTTTTATATCATATAATTGCATCTTTACTGATGTCGTCAGTGACAGCTTTTTGACGATTATGGTTGCCGGGTGGAGTCAATGACCAATCAGAGTTGATTTTCTGTATCGACAGGTCAGTACCATACAGAAAACAACTCTAAAACCGATTTCAGGAGGATTTCTGATGAAATATCACAAAAAAGCAATTTTGGTGTTCATCAGTACATTTAAACTCAAAAAACCTCTTTTTCATAATTTTGTACAGAAAAGTATTTCCAGTTTTCAGTTCCTGTATGTCAACATAAAATGTCAACAAGTTTATTTTAGTAGACCTATCAATGAAGTGCAAGACAACTGGTGTATTTTGTTTCATTTCCCTTGAATATTTCCTTTCCCATTATATTTTTCCCATTTTTCCTGCATTCAGGATACTAAACTCTCAATAACTTTTAAACTATGTTGAATAAATGAATTGTGTGAACAGAATTCAGTTGTGCTGAGTAAGAGCTTTCAGAAAATGTCATTTTTATATCATATAATTGCATCTTTACTGATGTCGTCAGTGACAGCTTTTTGACGATTATGGTTGCCGGGTGGAGTCAATGACCAATCAGAGTTGATTTTCTGAATCGACAGGTCAGTACCATACAGAAAACAACTCTAAAACCGATTTCAGGAGGATTTCTGATGAAATATCACAAAAAAGCAATTTTGGTGTTCATCAGTACATTTAAACTCAAAAAACCTCTTTTTCATAATTTTGTACAGAAAAGTATTTCCAGTTTTCAGTTCCTGTATGTCAACATAAAATGTCAACAAGTTTATTTTAGTAGACCTATCAATGAAGTGCAAGACAACTGGTGTATTTTGTTTCATTTCCCTTGAATCTTTCCTTTCCCATTATATTTTTCCCATTTTTCCTGCATTCAGGACACTAAACTCTCAATAACTTTTAAACTATGTTGAATAAATGAATTGTGTGAACAGAATTCAGTTGTGCTGAGTAAGAGCTTTCAGAAAATGTCATTTTTATATCATATAATTGCATCTTTACTGATGTCGTCAGTGACAGCTTTTTGACGATTACAGTTGCCAGGTGGAGCCAATGACCAAACAGAGTTGATTTTCTATATCGACAGGTCAGTACCATACAGAAAACAACTCTAAAACCGATTTCAGGTGTATTTCTGATGAAATATCACAAAAAAGCAATTTTGGTGTTCATCAGTACATTTAAACTCAAAAAACCTCTTTTTCATAATTTTGTACAGAAAAGTATTTCCAGTTTTCAGTTCCTGTATGTCAACATAAAATGTCAACAAGTTTATTTTAGTAGACCTATCAATGAAGTGCAAGGCAACTGGTGTATTTTGTTTCATTTCCCTTGAATATTTCCTTTCCCATTATATTTTTCCCATTTTTCCTGCATTCAGGACACTAAACTCTCAATAACTTTTAAACTATGTTGAATAAATGAATTGTGTGAACAGAATTCAGTTGTGCTGAGTAAGAGCTTTCAGAAAATGTCATTTTTATATCATATAATTGCATCTTTACTGATGTCGTCAGTGACAGCTTTTTGACGATTACAGTTGCCGGGTGGAGCCAATGACCAAACAGAGTTGATTTTCTATATCGACAGGTCAGTACCATACAGAAAACAACTCTAAAACCGATTTCAGGTGTATTTCTGATGAAATATCACAAAAAAGTGATAACATGTGGAGTTCCCCAAGGATCTACACTTGGGCCTCTCCTATTTTTAATTTATATTAATGATCTACCCAATGTTTCTGACAAACTTAGTTTCCGAATGTTTGCTGACGATACAAACATTTTTTATGCTGGCTCAACATCTAGTGAAGTTGAAAAAATAGTAAATGAGGAATTAACCCATGTTATGAAGTATTGTAAAATTAATAAGCTATCTGTCAATTTTAAGAAAACCAACTATCTTATTATCACATCTCCTCAAAAAAGGAGTAATGTTTCAGTTAAAATCAATAACATCGAACAAAAAGAATTTATAAAGTATTTAGGTATTTATGTTGATGAAAATATCAAATGGAGTTTTCATACTAAGCATGTTACTAGTAAAATAGCAAAAAACATTGGGATAATTAGGAAATTAAGACATTTTGTCAATTTAAAAACCTTAAAGGATGTCTATTACTCGCTTATTTATCCATATCTCACATATGGCTTACTTTCATGGGGTAATACATATAAAACTCATCTCACTAAAATACATACTCTGCATAATAAATGCATAAGAACAATATTCTTCGCAAGTAAATATGACAGTGCAATATCATTTTATAATCTACTTCACATTTTGAATCTTAACAATTTGTTGAAGTTCAAAATGGGTTGCTTTATTCATAAACTTGATCACAATAAGTCAGAAGTGCCAAAGGTTTTCTGGTCAGTCTTAAAACCTATTTCAACTATTCATTCGTATAATACTAGGTACTCTTCAAATAGAAATTATTATACGCCTTATGCCAGGACCAATTATGGTCAGTTCACTTTTGCTTTCACTGCACCGAAACTATGGGAAGAAATCCCAATGACTCTAAAAAATATTGCATCGTTTCATATTTTCAAAAAATCTTTGAAAGCTTATCTGCTCAATCAGCAAAAATGAAAATATCTTATAAGTATATAAATAGCCATTTAGTATATTTTAGCTAGTTTAGCCTAATACTCTCACCACTGAATAGCATATATATTTTGTCTGTAGTGGTGGTTTACTCGAAAGTTTACACTACTTAAACCATCACTGCACACTAACTATATTTATTATTTGTATTTTTGTATTATAATTTACTAAATATTATTTAAATCATATCTTGTAAATACAAATAAATAGACCAATTTATGTAAATATTATATACAGTGTGTAAATAAACTTGAACTTGAACTTGAACTTGGTGTTCATCAGTACATTTAAACTCAAAAAACCTCTTTTTCATAATTTTGTACAGAAAAGTATTTCCAGTTTTCAGTTCCTGTATGTCAACATAAAATGTCAACAAGTTTATTTTAGTAGACCTATCAATGAAGTGCAAGGCAACTGCAGGTGTATTTTGTTTCATTTCCCTTGAATATTTCCTTTCCCATTATATTTTTTCCCATTTTTCCTGCATTCAGGACACTAAACTCTCAATAACTTTTAAACTATGTTGAATAAATGAATTGTGTGAAAACAGAGATAACTATAAAAACAAACCTTTGTCAGTTTAAGATCATTATAATTACAGCTTTTCAAATAGCAAGTAATCTTGGCAGTTGCACGTCCATGTATTGAGAACACTCTGACACAAACACGACGGTTAAAAGTTACTCGTTCATACCGGACGCCATATTGAACAACCGAAAATAAGACTTACAAGTCGATGGTTGAATTTGCAAGAAAACAGTGATAACTATAAAAACGAACCTGTGTCAGTTTTAGATCATTATTAAAGCTTTTCAAATAGCAGGTAATATTTGCATTTGCACGTCCATGTATTAAGAACACTCTAACACAAACACGATGGTCAACGGACGCCATCAACAAACGAAATATAATAGCATTAGTATCCCGGGAGTAGTATATATTTCATATAAGATCAATGTCACAGGCCTCTATGCTTACCTTCTCTCAATTGCTGTTGTTTTAGGAACTGTTCTATATGTTATTCGTTTTAATACACCGGGTAATACTGCTTCGTTTAAATATACAAGAAATCAGGATCACAAGCATCTGCCAGTCTTGCCAGTCTTGTGATCTGGGCAACAACGCGGCCGGGAAAACTCGCGGGAACTTCTAAACCAATCACGCATTCTTGATCACCAGAGTTATGCCTTACATCTAATTCTACAGGCAAATATGATGTGAATATCGGACATTCACAACAGGTTTACATTGTAGTGAATTTCATATTTACTTCTACAGGTAAATATGATGTGAATATAGACATTCACAACAGTTTTACATTGTAGTGAATTTCATATTTACTTCTACAGGCAAATATGATGTGAATATAGACATTCACAACAGGTTTACATTGTAGTGAATTTCATATTTACTTCTACAGGCAAATATGATGTGAATATAGACATTCACAACAGTTTTACATTGTAGTGAATTTCATATTTACTTCTACAGGCAAATATGATGTGAATATAGACATTCACAACAGTTTTACATTGTAGTGAATTTCATATTCCCACATGGTATGTGAATATGGTGCAAATATCGCTCATGAAATTCACAGCAAGTGTGAATCTGTAGAAAATATTATATTTGCATACCCTGAAAATCTATCGGGAATCTGATGTGAATTTTATGGTTCACCACATTTTTACATCACATTCGATATACAAGGGAATATCGTATTTGGTCCGCATACACAACGTGTGTGAATATGATGTGAATTTCGTCGACGAAATTCACACCATATTCACACCAACAGTGAATCCGTTTTTTCATGCAGTGGGACATGGGGGTTTGCGGTGTTGCGGTGTTTTGATTTTTTTTAATGCGATGTTGCGGTGAACGAGGCTCAAAAATTGCGGTGTTTACGTTATTTTATGTGCGGTGTACGGTGAAACAGAAATTTGTTTGCTTAGCTTATTGGTTGTCATCGGTCTAAAAGGTTCTGAATTGTCGCAATATGCTATTTTTACCTTTCGCTGTAGCTTACTGCTGTAGTATCAGTTTTCTAGTAATTCAAAATTGCATTAAAAGCCATGTACTTGAATTTACTTTTTCATTTAGAGTTTTGTATATCACGTGACTTAAAAAAAAAATTGCGGTGACGATGGTTTTGATGTTTTTTTTTTTTTTTGGCGGTGTTGTTGTCCCCCTCCTGGAGGAACCAAGGGTGATCTAAGCCAGTTTCCCAATTAGCATAAAACTGAGCACTATTCGAATATGTTACACGATTTTAATGTTTGTAACAGTTGATAACAAGTTCATATCACTAATGGAAATGATTCGAATTCATATTCATTAATCATGAACATGATTAGATTATATGTTAACTGGAGTTACTGACTTAAAAGTTGAAGGGTGTCACTAAAGAGAGTAACGGAGTAACAAGTAACGAGTAAACCGAGTAACAAGAAACCGAGTAACATGAAAATTTTCAGACATAGATTTTTTCAAAAATGAAAAATAATGTTAATAATAGGCTTACGAAATGAAAACGAAATGAGAATGTCATATTTTTTTACTCGATAAAGCGATTAAAACTCGTGTATTTTCATTAAAGATGCAATTGCAAGACGCCGACCGGCCGCGTAATGGTGCCGGTAATTACAGCTTTACAAAACAAACTGACTTGCCTGCCTACCATAAAATTATAACATTTCAGAGTACAATTTTTAATAGTTGACGTGACGGTTTTTCCAAATTTTGATAGAGTAAAATAAATGAAAATTCATCTTAATGGCTGGAAAGAGAACTTCACAATTAGTAAAATCGCTAAGTTTGAGAAGAAAATCGTATAAAATTGCAAAGATATAGCGCGGTAAAGTCAGCAGATTTTACAAAGATTTGTATGCCAGACGAGAAACCTTGCCAACTCATACTGTATGAGTTGGCAAGGTTTCTCGTCTGGCATACAAACGTCTGTAAACACTGCTGACTTTACCGCGCTATATCTTTGCTATTTTATACGATTTTCTTCTCAAACTTAGCGATTTTACTAATTGCGAAGTTCTCTTTCCAGCCATTAAGATGAATTTTCATTTATTTTACTCTATCAAAATTTGGAAAACCCGTCACGTCATCTATTAAGAATGCTCCTTTTGTAGTATCATTTCTATTTCTGCTGATATTTCCTTCGCTCGGATGTCAAAAGATTTACTAAGTTTCGTTTCAAGTGGTTCTAAACCTTTATAAAAACTCTTGCAACGCACTAAGTCAAACTTTTAAAACTCTTTTAAGGAACTAGTTTCGTATTTTATTAGAACTTATCAAACCTAGAGTTTGTGTAGGTTATTTGTCGATAAAAAAAATTTCCTCCGTGGTGGGGGTATGGATATTTTCTGGAACTACACATTTAGTGATATACTAAACAGCATGCAATGAGTGCAAAAAAACACTTGTAACTGACGACGTCCAAGGTATCGAGCTGTTTATGTCCTGTGTTGTACATGTTCGCTTACATATGAAGTATTCAATATTTACAAAGTATTTTTAAATAAAACTTAAAACATATTATTTCAGAATTCAAACAATATGGCAATACGGCTAGAAGCTTCAGTCTCTTCGATCGAATCCGAGTCCTTCTAAAAGTTCTCCTAACGTCTTTACGTATAAGCATTCACAATGATCTCTTTGCATGGAAATATTTAATCATTGACATTATATCCTCATTCATTCCTATCGATTTTTAGGTTTCTTTGACTATAATTTGTCTTTTAGACAAAACGCAACGTTGGTGAAAGCTTTCTTTGCAAGCATGTAAAATATTTTTTTTTAGTTAACCGGTAATTAAAATGATTTTCACTCGAAATACTATATTTCGATAAAAAATATCAAATGGTTTGAGTCCAGACTCGAGTCCTGGCTCGGTATTTAGGTACCCTCTCGGCGTCTTGCAATTGCATCTTTAATAAAAATACTCGAGTTTTAATCGCTTGATCGAGTAAAAATATATGACATTCTCATTTCGTTTTCATTTCGTAAGCCTATTATTAATATTATTTCTCATTTTTGAAAAATCTATGTTTGAAAATTTTCATGTTACTCGGTTTCTCGTTACTCGTTACTCGTTACTCCGTTACTCTGTTTAGTAACACCCAAAGTTGAAAGTGTTATGGAAAATGTGCTCGTGCATTTGAAGAAAACAGTACTAGTAAACAACTTTCCATCGATGAAGAAAAGATGGAAGCTAATTTTACAGATTAGTCTTTGAGTTTATTGATCAGTTTATAGTTTTGTCATTCCGATATGCATGAAAGTTTGTCAAACAATATTGCTTGCTCATTGGACCACCATAAACACGCCATCTAAGTTCCGTTTCGATAAGCCTTTCGTGTATGTTACTTATCGCAAAAACGTATTTTGCTGCATTCCTTTGTATTTTAAATGTTACTGCGGTTTTCAACTTTCTGCGAACTCAGGCATTTCAACGGGTTGTTGAGAAACACGTTTTTAGCTGCCGTCAATCAAAACTAATTAGTCGGTACCTTTTAAATCCTTGATTGATGGCAGCGAAATACGTATTTTACGACTACCCGTTGAAATGTCTGAGTTCGCAGAAAGTCGAAAACTGCAGTAAATAAAGTAAAAATAAATCAAGTCAGTCCATTTCCACATGCTGTTTTCTAAAACAGGACGTTGATAAGCTGATTCAGTTTTACGTGCTTGTTTGCATGTTGTTACGATCCATTGCGGATAAAAGCTATTTAATAATTCATAATTTCTATAATTCATTATTCGGCGTTGATTTAAGTGCCCATCATCCCTAATACAATACTTTCTGTATTGATTCTACATGAAGTGAATACAGTAATAGCCCGCGTCGTGATAAGAACCTGAATGTTTCATTTAGCCTATATAGGCTCTTTTAAAGTTCTTATACACCTATTTCAAAAATTGTAGTCTCAATCAAAGCTTCAGTCCACACTCTGAAGCCTGCAAAGGATATCGGTGTTTCTACTCTTGTTATTGATTTATTCATAGCATATTTTGGTACATTACATTGACTTTATTTAAACACGATATGTATTAAAGCTTACGCTTATGGGGTCGTGCATTTACATTAAAATTTTACATTAATTACATACATTAATTACATTTTTAAATCAATATAAGAACTAAATGAATAATCTAAAATCTAAAATCCTATGTGTTTAAGAAAAAATATAAAACTCTAAATATAAATATGTGAATATACAAATCTAAAAAATTAAGTATGAAATATTTAAAAATACTTGTAATCCTTGTTACTAAAATCAATTGTAGATGCTGATGTTACTTTAAAATGAAAATCCCTAAACTCATTGATCTTACTTAACCTTGTGTCTAAAGTCCTAAGATTAGCATAAGCAATATCGGGGTTCTTGGATGTTATTGTGCTCCAAAGAACCGCCCCTCTATAACTGATAGATTGCTCTAAATAACGAGTTGAAATCCTCGGTACTACAAGATTATGTGATCCTCTTAGCAAATATTTCGACTTTCTTTTGTTGGTTATGTTGTCACACAGTTGATTCGGTAATAAATTATTGTAAGCGCTGTGAATTAATTTAAAAAGTTTAGTCTTGTAAGTATAAGTCAAAGAGTGCCATTTTGCTTTCTTTAGAGATTCTTCGTGGGATATGTCCTTTAAGTTGTATACCAGTTTTGCTGCTCTGCTGTGAAGCTTTTCAATTGGTTGTACAGTTTATGGTATATGAACATAACAAGTTTTGCAGTGATAGATGATGAAACAAATATTTATTTAAAAAGCGCCTATGATGATTCAGTTCATATCACCGACATTCTTTGCAGGCTTTAGAGTGTGGACTGTAGCTTCGGCTGTGACAACGATTTTTGCAACAGGTGTATAAATGGTACTTAAACCTTAATAGATTCTTATGTGGAGGGGACGTAAAATGAACATTTAGCCTAACAGGTTCTTAAAACCCAGATTCTTAAAACTAACTAAGGTCGGCGGTTAAATAACCCACTAAACTCCAAGAACGGAACTCCGTTTAACAATAACAAAAGGTGGCGAAGCAGTAACGCAGACTCGTTGCCGAACAATAGATCTTATTATGTTCAAACTTTCCTCTTGCCCCCGTCAGTGAAGTAGTCTCCCCCACAGATTTTACAGTATTCACTGTAAGTAATTGTCTTAATTAACATATTCAGTATAAATTAGCATGTAAAGGCCACGTAACGGTATTGAAGCAAAATAGGGAGGGGCTGATATTTAGACTAAATTATACCCCACAAATAAACCTCCAATCACATTTTCGTCACGTGGCGATCCAATATTTTGCGATATTGGACTGTTTATTCGAGATATTTTGAAAAAAATGATTTGTTCGGTATAATAAAACACCGATAGGATTCATCGTTGCCCATTATGGCAGATATTTAAGTCTTGATTTCGACCTGCGGTCTCACCCAATGTTGAAGCTGCGAATTAAATATTTTGTGTGATGGGCTCGGATGAATCCAATAAGTGGATAATATACTTAAGCCAATCAGAATGCTTTTAGTATATATATATATATATGTAGTATTTATAGTTGGCAGTGCCAGTGAGTATCGAAAGACTGGTCATCGTTATAAGGTAAGGGATCTTTAATAACGCTAACACATTAAAATCCAGACAATTTCAAGACTTTTCAGTCGTGAATAAAGCTGACATATCTAGATTTTGCATTTCTGATATTATGTACATGGAAAATTTAAGTGGTACTTTTATTAGCTCGTTTCGTGAGCCAGAAACATATATTTACATTCTTAAGAAATAAACTATAAGCACCCTTTTTATATATGACTCAGTCGAATAGTACAATTTTTACGAGAACTGGAGGAGGGGGACATGAGGGTTTGCGATGTTGCGGTGTTTTGATTTTTTTTAATGCGATGTTGCGGTGAACGAGGCTCAAAAATTGCGGTGTTTACGTTATTCTATGTGCGGTGTCCGGTGAAACAGAAATTTGTTTGCTTAGCTTATTGGTTGTCATCGGTCTAAAAGGTTCTGAATTGTCGCAATATGCTATTTTTACCTTTCGCTGTAGCTTAATTACTGCTGTAGTATCAGTTTTCTAGTAATTTAAAATTGCATTAAAAGCAATGTACTTGAATTTATTTTTTCATTTAGAGTTTTGTATATCACGTGACTTTTAAAAAAAATTGCGGTGACGGTGTCCCGTTATTTTTTTGCGGTTTGCCGTTTTGATGGTTTTTTTTTTTTGGCGGTGTTGCGGTGTTCGAGACCCTTTAATGTCCCCCTCCTGGAGGAACCAAGGGTGATCTAAGCCAGTTCCCCAATTAGCATAAAACTGAGCACTATTCGTATATAGTGTTACACGCTTTTAATGTTTGTAACAGTTGATAACAAGTTTATATCACTAATGGAAATGATTCGAATTCATATTCATTAATCATAAACATGATTAGATTATATGTTAACTGGAGTTACTGACTTAAAAGTTGAAAGTGTTATGGAAAATGTGCTCGTGCATATGAAAAAAAAAAAATTGAATAACTTTCCATCGATGAAGAAAAGATGGAAGCTAATTTTACAGATTAGTCTTTGAGTTTATTGATCAGTTTATAGTTTTGTCATTCCGATATGCATGAAAGTTTGTCAATATTGCTTGCTCAGTGGACCACCATAAACACGACATCTAAGTTCCGTTTCGATAAGCCTTTCGTGTATGTTACTTATCGCAAAAACGTATTTTGCTGCATTCCTTTGTATTTTAAATGTTACTGCGGTTTTCAACTTTCTGCGAACTCGGGCATTTCAACGGTTTATTGTGAAACACGTTTTTAGCTGCCGTCAATCAAAACTAATTAGCCAGTACCTTTTAAATCCTTGATTGATGGCAGCGAAATACGTATTTTACGGCTACCCGTTGGAATGTCTGAGTTCGCAGAAAGTCGAAAACTGCAGTAAATAAAGTAAAAATAAATCAAGTCAGTCCATTTCCACATGCTGTTTTCTAAAACAGGACGTTGATAAGCTAATTCAGTTTTACATGTTGTTTGCATGTTGTTACGATCCATTGCGGATAAAAGCTATTTACTAATTCATAATGTCTATAATTCATTATTCGGCGTTGATTTAAGTGCCCATCATCCCTAATACAATACTTTCTGTATTGATTCTACATGAAGTGAATACAGTAATAGCCCGCGTCGTGATAAGAACCTGAATGTTTCATTTAGCCTATATAGGCTCTTTTAAAGTTCTTATACACCTATTTCAAAAATTGTAGTCTCAATCAAAGCTTCAGTCCACACTCTGAAGCCTGCAAAGGATGTCGGTATTTCTACTCTTGTTATCGATTTATTCATAGCATATTTTGGTTGTACAGTTTATGGTACATGAACATAACAAGTTTTGCAGTGATAGATGATGAAACAAATATTTATTTAAAAAGCGCCTATGATCACAATTTCAGTTCATATTACCGACATTCTTTGCAGGCTTTAGAGTGTGGACTGTAGCTTCGGCTGTGACAACGATTTTTGCAATAGGTGTATAAATGGTACTTAAACCTTAATAGGTTCTTATGTGGAGGGGACGTAAAATGAACATTTAGCCTAACAGGATCTTAAAACCCAGGTTCTTATACGCAGGCCATTACTGTAATTTAGTTGAATAGTGAAATATTTCTTGATTTGAGTGATGCGTCTTCAAGTTATAGGGTTTATACTTCCAATATGTTAATGACTAGTGTGACGTAAAATATTTCTATAAAACGTGTACCACGTCCCCCCTCTCCCCCGAATAAATGTTAATTGGCTTTTTGGAATGTGAAAGTGTCCCAATGAGCAAGACCGATCAATATTGCTTTGGTGGAATGGGTTTGCCAAAGCCACTTTCAATTCTGTACTTCACTATACTGTGAATGTACTTTTTAAACATGTAACGGTCTTAAAATTGTTACAATGTCGCATAGATAGGATATATAATAGTAATAACGCGTATAAGTAACGGATATTAATTAACAATTATTCGCCGAAGGGGATGCGAATATCGGTGAATAATAACAAAGGCAGACTCAAGGCTATTATTCACTGATATTCACTGATCCTGATAAGGTGGATTATTGTTTTAGTATAAATACAAAAGGGATTATTTCAAAAACAAAAAATAAGCAGCCTTGTTGAAGAAAAACTGTTCATTTCTTTTTTTTTTTTTTAAAGCGCGCGAAACGCTGTAGGTGATTATCGAGAAATAGTGTGTATTTCTTGACCAATCATAGCTCACACTTTTCTATAATCACTTTTGTATTTATACTAATTAGTTTTATTGGATTTTTATGTTATTCCAGGTGTGGTAAGGATGGCGTCTGCAGCAGCTGTACATCGTGATGTTGTAGTAATTGGCGCTGGTTGGTCTGGTCTAGTTGCATGCAAGTGCATGCTAGAATATGGTCTTTCTGTTGTTGTTCTGGAAAAACGAGATACCATTGGAGGTCTCTGGTGCTATTCTGACGATCCTGACATCTTAACCGTCATGAAAACATCACAGTGCACGTCTTCCTCTTCTCTTACGGAAATGTCAGACTTTCCGATGTCTGATGAGATGGGCGAGTTTCCCAATCATGATCAGATTTTTAAGTACCTCAACGACTACTGTGATAATTTCAATCTTCGTCCAAACATTCGTCTTAATTGCGGTGTTCACAAAACTGAGAAAAGCGACGGCAAGTGGGAGGTCATACTAGAAGATGGCGCCAAGTACATTAGTAAGTACCTAGTACTGTGTACAGGAGTCCATCACAAAGCCAATCGTGAACTAGAATCGACTACATTTAGTGAATACGCTGGTGAAATATTACATTCCCAAGTCCTGAAGTCCTTTGTTCCAGCCCACAAAGGTAAAACGGTGTTAGTTGTTGGAGGTGGTGAGACAGCAGCTGACATAGTAGAGACATGGCACGAGGGAGGAGCCAATCAGATCATCTGGAGTATACCACGTGGCCAGCATTTTTTCAGAAAGTATTCCAAGATACTTCCTCATCGTCCTGCTCAGGCTTTGGACAAGGCGTCATCTAGAGTTATGAAAACTATAGCACCCTATACCAAGGGAAAACCAGGTATGATAAAAAAACATGTGCCTCAGCTCTAAATACTTAAACATTAATAACAGAAATCAATATGTGGGCAGAGTTGTGTGCTAAAATATATTTAGTGTAGCGATAGTGAAATGGTAGGTCAGTTGAATACCGCCGAATATACAACATCTTAGGGTTTTCCGATTTAGCAACTTTGGTACTAATAGTACCAGATACTAATTAGCATACGTGTTTACCGTTATTAGAATTTCTAGGAGTTGCATGTGTTCAAAATATTACATTTTCTGAGTAAGAATAAAAAATAAGAACAATATTGCGGAAATAATAACAAATTAACTCTGCCTGTGCCGGTAAATCGGAAAACCCTCTTTCAAGCATTCTGATTGGCTGTATTTTATATAATGCCGTGGGATAACTGTTTATTGTATTCACCTGTAGGACTGTCGTGGGTTTGTTTCTGGACTACCGCTGGTTCGTTACTGGCCTATCAAGGGCACGGCATCCCTGAATGGAAGAATGATGCACAATTTTTTCATTTCTTTATCAATAAGAATGGTCATGTACTGGATTTAGTAGACTACGAGCATGTAGTTCCTAAAGGTAACTATATCTACATAAACACCGCAAAATACTACGAATTCAGTGAACTACGTTAGAAATTATACAGTTATGCCATTAGCGTTGTCCATGCACGTATTGTAGACATCCTTTGATTTTAAGTTTATTTTGGTTTCAGCAATCGAAATTTCAACTCAGTTATAACTGTAACATGGAATAATAATTATGAAATCTATTTTCACAATTGATACTATAGTATCAATCTTTTAGAGCGAACGATTCACGTGGCAATTCAATTAATATTGGGGGTGGTTTATATGAAAGCAAGTTGTCCCTGCTAGCCGGGATAGCTCTATTGTTTTGTGTTCCCCTGCTAGCAGGGACAACTCGCTTTCATGTCCTTCATGGTGGACAATGCTAACGATATTGACAGTTTAGGAAGAAACAGACCTCAGTGAAGACAAGTAGCTGATTTACGATTTAATTCTAATTTTAAAGGAGCAATAGACGAAGTCAAAGGTAAAACTGTGGTGTTTTCCGATAGAAGTCAGGTTGATATCGATGTAGTTATCCAGTGTACTGGTTACGATAAAGAGTTTCCATTCATGCCATCCAAGTACCAGGTACCCATGAGAAATCAATACAAATTCATCTTCAACGTAGATGACCCTTCAATTGCATTCGTCGGATACGTTCGGCCAATCATCGGCTCAATTCCGTTGATTGCTGAAGCTCAAGCGATATATGCAGCTCGTGTCTTTAGTGGCGTAGTCCAGTTGCCAGAAAAGGGTGATATTGTCAATCAAACGAACCAAGATAAAGAGTTCTGGTCGAACTACTTTAAAGATAGCTCACAACGAATTGACACGTTGGTGGAAACGTATACCTATTTGGATGATATCGGGAGAAAAGCTGGAATTTGGTGCGATCATTTGGATCTACTTAAAACCAGTCCCCGTGAATGGCTGGTAGCCGTATCCAGTCCAGCAAATGCAGCCGCACTTCGAATCTTCAATGCGAAAGACAGACCAAAAGCTATAGCTCAGATGAGAAAAAGAGGAGACGGGTGCTTTGGTTATTTGCATTACATCATGATCCTGTTTCTCAGGTTTTTCTGGTTTGACTGGTTGCTATCTCAATTAAGTGAAATCAATTATCTGTTCCAGACAAACCGGTTATGCAAAAGAGTTCAAAAGTGGCCAGTAGTGAGATTCCTGGATTGGATCTGGTCAACTCCTAAAAGATTGCTGTTTGATAACAAGTCTAGAACGTGCAAGATAAAACTAAAGAACTGTTAATGATATATTGTTAGTAATAGACATTGTTAGTGCATTGATGTCCTACCATATCGTACATATTTTACTTCTGTGAAAATAACATTTAAAAGAAGCTAATCTGTGACTGTAATTGTTATTGTGGCCGTGATTGTGATTGTGATTGTTATCGTGATTATGATTGCGATTGTGATTGTGATTTTGCGGGTTATTGTTTTTGTGATTGTGATTGTGACTGTGTTTGTGATTGTCGCTGTGTTTGTGATTTTGCGGGTTTTTGTTTTTGTGATTGTGATTGTGACTGTGTTTGTGATTGTCGCTGTGTTTGTGATTTTGCGGGTTTTTGTTTTTGTGATGGTGATTGTGGCTGTGTTTATGATTGTCGCTGTGTTTGTGATTTTGCGAGTTATTTTTTTTGTGATTGTGACTGTGTTTGTGATTGTAATTGTGATTTTACGAGTGATTATGTCTGTGATTGTTTTTATGATTGTGATTATGATTGTGATTGTGTTTGTGTTTTTACGAGTGATTGTTACTGTGATTGTGTTTGTGTTTTTACGAGTGATTGTTACTGTGATTGTGATTGTGCTTGCAACTAATTATGATTGCGATTGTGGTCATGGTTGTGATTGTGATTCTAAAAAAAAAACGAGAAAAAGCTTTTTAAAAAAATTATACTAATAAACTATTAAACTAATACTTGGTATAATCATTTCATCGTCTTGAAGAAATAGACTGATATTTTTTTGGGTAGTATATATATACAAAAACATTTCGTTATTTCCATCAGTCATGGGGGACGTAGAATGAAAATTAAATGATATTTCATTTTGTAAGTTTTTAAGTGTCAACGTCCTTTTAAAAAGGTAGTTGTATATTAACAATAAAAAGCAGTACAATTCACTTAAACAAAATGTTTTTTTTATTGAATATCGTGGCTTTGTTTTTGGACCACCGCTGGTTCGTTACTGGCCTATCATGGACACGGCATCCCTGAATGGAAGAATGATGCACAATTTTTTCATTTCTTTATCAATAAGAATGGTCATGTACTGGATTTAGTAGACTACGAGCATGTAGTTCCTAAAGGTATCTCTATCTACATAAACACCGCAAAGTACTACGAATTTAGTGAACTACGTTAGAAATGTTACAGTTATGTCATTAACGTTGTCCATGCACGTATTGTAGAGATCCTTTGATTTTTAGTTTATTTTGGTTTCAGCAATCGAAATTTCAACTCAATTATAACTGTAACATGGAATAATAATTATGAAATCTTTTTTCACAATTGATACTATAGTATCAAGCTTTTAGAGCGAACAATTCACGTCACGTGGCATTTCAATTAGAATCCATATCACATAACAAACTCGCGCGCTGATTGGTTCGAGTTGACGAATCTGTGACGTAGATAGCGAAGAATTCAGCGTGGAATAGCCGATTCCAGCTATAAGCGATGCGCGCGGGGAATTGTGGTAGTTGAGGTAACATTTCCAAGATGGCGGCTTTGTAAACAAACCCGGCGCTCGCCATTTGTTGCCATTAGTATGTAAAAAAAAACACTAAAAATACCAAAAAAAATCCAAAAACATATCCAAAAACAAACAAAAAACAAAAAGAACATTTTGAATCCCTCAAGATGAGTGAAAACAAAGGAAAAAGTCAACTACTCAACAAAAGTCGAGGAGGAGGAACGGCGTGTTGTGTACCTCTCTGCACCAACAGTACAAAGAAAAATCCGGAATTATCATTCCACAAATTCCCGAAAGATAGGAAAACCAGATCCACATGGCTACATTGGATTTCTAGAAAGGACTTTGTGCCAAACGATCACCATAAAGTATGTTCTGCACATTTTCATTAGAACCTGGTGATGTGATAATGGCTGATAGAGGATTTACTATAGCAGAGGATCTCCCAGAGGATGTGTCACTTAACATCCCTCCATTTCTAAATGGCGCATCTCAGCTTAGTCACTCAGATGAGGTAAGAACACGAAGGATAGCTAAAGAAAGAATACATGTTGAGAGGGCTATAGAAAAAGTTAAAAACTTTAGAATCCTACAACAAGTTATTCCATTAAGTATGGCAGCTGACATAAATAAGATCTGGGGTATTTGTTGTTACCTTACATTGTTTTTTAAACCACTTGTTATTTCTACAACCCGAGATAGTAATAAGGGATAGATACTTTACCTGGATGTCTTATATAGACCATGTTTTCTAGTTGATTTGGTGTTACATATTGGTTTTACTGATTTTTTTGTACTTTTCTATTATTAACATTATTGACAATCATTGACAATAAAAATAAACTAAGAAAACCTGTGCCAATAACAAAAAAAAAACATGAAAAACTAGTTGAAAGTAAAGGTACTTTACTATTGAAATATACTTTATAGACTAATACACCTTAGAAATTCAAAAAAGCATATATACTTGCAGTAAAAACTGAATTTTAGGGAGTAAATAGCAATGGGTTTAGTGAGTTTACTATAATATATTGTCAGTTTCAAATAGTGCTATATCCCTTATTGACAGCTACAAGTTGATTTTCTTGTTATTTGCTACTTTGAACTGTAGTTCCTAAGTTATAATTCAAATATATTTTAATGCTCGAACTAGGCATTTCGTTTTTATACATTTTACAATCAAATTTAAATATTTATCAATCTTGTCAACATAAATTTAATTTTATTAAAAAGAACAGTGTTTTAGGGACTGGTCATAAGGTATAGAGGGGGGTGGGACGAAAAATTCAGAATTCCCAATGAATGACTTTTATTGGCCCACCCTTTAGTCTATGCATAGTTACAAGTAGCCCACTCCTATACAATGCACAACAATTACCCCTATTGTTTTTAATTTTTCTTGGCCCACCCCTTTTTCATGCTCAAAAATTATGGCCCACCCCACCTTTTTTTCCGGCCCACCCCCCGTATACTTTATGACCAGTCCCTTATAGGGATTTTGTATACTGTTAAAAATCGTATTACACATGTGTGCAGTGTTGATATTTCTATTTATCACACTTGTCTATGTTTTCAACATTTTGAAATAAATTTCTTGGTTTAAAACACTGTTTGTTATATAATAAACAGAATAATACATGGGTGCTTGCATGGAGACATTAAATGTATCTTCTTGTGTTAAAGATATCAAGTTGAACACTAGAAGATAAATTCCATGCGCCCACGAATTAATCATTATATAAAATATTTTAATGTATGCGAACAATAAATTATTAATAATTTTATAATAATATCACAGTGTCTATTTGTAAATATCAAAATTTATTTATTTATTTATTTGTAAATAAAATGTTTAATCATTTGTGTTTGAAGGTGTAATATTTATAATTTGATTAATTTTATACTAGATAGGTCAAGAAAAATGTTGTCAGTTTTGGAAGCATGTTGGTTTTCCAGTCATTGAAATCAAAATAAACACGCTCAACATGAAGATCAACAACTGTGAATACAACAAAGTCAATCCATTGTAACTGGCAGATAGCCATAATGCCCTGAAGTTGGAAATAGTATTGGTGTTTCTGTTTCAGACAAATTTGTCCATTAATATGATGAAGATAGAAATTCTTGTCTTGACAAGCCTCTGCAATAGTCATTTCAATTTTTGATGAAGGGCATTTTACTTCAACTGCCCCATATTGAGATGGTTCTTGTGGATCAAATGCTAGTGCATCAGGACTTGCACCCAACCACGGCCATTTTGGGTTGACTATCAAACCAACAGACTCACAGATTTTTACTTTATGATCGAGAGCTTCATAATATTTAATCAGTGCATATTCTTCATTCTCTTTGCCCCATCTACAACTTGCAGGAAGTTTTTGACTGGTGGTACTGGATTTCATTTTTTCTAGAAGTGTTTTGGGAAATATTGTCTCTCTTCAATTCATAACACCACCAAAATTAGAAGCGGTAAGTCTTTTTTCTCTGTGCTGAAACCACTCTGGGCAGTCAGCCTGCCCTCTTGTATTCCTTTCAATTTCCAGACTTTCATCAACACTAACATTCACTTTATTCTTGACAACTGCAATTTCTTCAGGGCAAAGTACATCAAATGGATCAAAAGTATTGTCAAGTTGTTTAAGTATATCAGTTCTAACATTCTCTGTATTTAAGTGCAAAAGAGTTTTTTTCTTATTTTCTAGTTTTATCTTTGATGGCAGGTTTTTGCAGTAATCATCATAATCAAATGGTTTACAGTCACATTCGTCTAGTACATCTGCTAATGGTGACTTATCATCAAGACTTTCTCTCAGTCGTTTTAAATCAGTTCTTGTTACTTTCTCGGAGAAGGTAGGAGCCGCATTGAAACCATCCCTTCTGCCCTTAACCATTGGACGCTTACGTCCAATTTTATCTTTGTGATAGTCTGCCTGTTCAAAAAGCAAATCCTCAAAAAGGACTGCTCCCCTTTTCTCGGGATGTAAAGTAGGTACGTTCCAAGACTGTAACTTTTCAGTACATGAAATTTGAACAGGGACTTCAGTCAGTTCCAGTTCTTTGTAATCAAGAAGTTGAAATAACAGTGCAGCTACATGCTTACAACAGCCTCCTTTTCCTGCTGGACATCCACAGCTTGCACGAACAACTCTACCGGAGTCACAGAGGAGATGCACATAAACAATGTACTCTTCTTTCTTCATTTGTGCATTTACTTTTCCTCGGACTAAGTATAAGTATTGTTCATCCATTTTGATGTTAGACTTAACACAAATACCTGTAACATATCCCGATTTAAATAATTGATATCCAAGTTTCTTGTGCCGAGAAGCTCCTTTAGGCTTGTTGTCGATCGACGAGTCGGACGAAACAAGGTGGTCTTCAAGTTTTTCATGGGTAAATTCTGGCATCGTATTCAAATTTCTCGACCACATAACTGAAGAATCTTGTTTCTTTTTGTTTTTTGTTTGTTTTTGAATATGTTTTTTGATTTTTTGGGGGTATTTTTAGTGTTTTTTTAACATATTAATGGCAACAAATGGCGAGCGCCGGGTTTGTTTACAAAGCCGCCATCTTGGAAATGTTACCTCAACTACCACAATTCCCCGCGCGCATCGCTTATAGCTGGAATCGGCTATTCAACGCTATCAGAGCTGAATTCAATGAAAAATCAGGTATCCCGCACAAATAAATTTTGTTTTTGTCTTATTTTCGCTTGATTTTCTTAGCATATGATACTACAAAACAAACAAAAAAGAAGATAATGTCCTAAAGAATATAAATGCAAATAGCTAACTTTGTTAAAAAGCGTGTTTTGCTTTTAATATGACCGCAGTAAGACCGCAATCTGAAAAGCTGAATTCAATGAAAAACCAGGAAGCCCGCGCTTTGTTTTGCTTTCCCTTGTTTTTGGTTAGCGCAACCGAGCTGTTGTTGACAACATTTTTGTTTCAAAAGCAGTTTTCCTCAATGAGTTACATTTTCCCTAAACAAACTGACGAAGATTACGAACTACCAAACTTTGAATTTGAATTTCTAAAAGATTTGAAAACTGAAGAAAAACCACTAACTTTAGCGTCAACAAGGCGCCGGCGTAGCGAGAAAAAACAAGAACCAGAAAAAGAAAAAGAAACTACTGATATGTGTGATAACAAAGGCGAATCCGAAACCAGCAAAGAAGTTGAAATAGTTACCTACACTGAAGATGAACTGGAGGATTTTAAAGACAGCATGGTCGCTAAGAATACAAAAAAAAGCACTAATGTTGCAGTACGCCGTATGAAAACCTGGTACGCTTCAAAATACGGCAAAGAGATCAATCTTGATGAAGTATCAAAAGAGAATGCCCCTGAGCTTTTAAAGCATTTCTTCATTGAGATAAGACAAAAAACAAGCAACAACAAAGGCAAAGAATATGAGCCAGGAACATTGCAAACTTACCGGAATGGGCTCAGAAGATATTTCTTAGAGCGTCCTTGTCCTCCAGCAGTCGACAACTTCGACCTTGAAAAGAGCAGCGAGTTTGAAGAAGTATCAACCATTCTTTCTTTAAAGAAAAAAGACCTGAAGAAGAAAGGTTTGGGAAGCAAACCCAATGCAGCAGAACCTGTAGAACCAGGAGATATAGAGAAAATGTGGACCAGTGGTGCAATCGGCCTTGAAAACGCAAGAAGCCTCGTACGCCTTGTATGGTGGAATAATATGACACATCTTGGGATGCGAGCGTGCAAAGAACAACACGATTGTCAAGTACAAGATTTTGTCGTCCACGACCAGTTTATTGAATATGTTGAGCGACAAACGAAGAACCGCCAAGGCAACGAAATGAAGGCGAAGCGAGCCAGGAAATACAATAATAAGATATGGAAAACTGACGGCAGTGAAAGAGACCCGTACAGAGCCTTCGTAGAGTACGTAACCCATCGGCCAAAAGGAGAAGATGTCCCAAACAACTTCTATTTGACGCCAATAGACCGTGTTACGACCAACACATGGTATAAATCCAGTCCAATTGGTGTAAATACACTGTCTAAAATGATGAAGCAAATTGCTGAGAAAGCTGGCTTGCAAGGAAACTTCACTAACTCAAGCGGACGAAAGACGGCAATCCAACTTTTAAGAGAGGAATTTCATCCAGTAGAGATTTCAGAGCTAACGGGACACGCAAATGCAGAGTCCATCACAAGCTATAGCCACAACCCTTTAGAAAAACAACGTCAGATGTCAAATAAGTTGTCTGGGTACAACAGTCCTTATTGTAGTTCAACGATGCAAGTGTCTACAGGTCAGATGCAAACTCCAGCTCAGCCACAAGCCCAACCCGTGCCGAGATTTGATTCATCTGGCTTTTTAGCTGGAGCAGTAAGCGGTTTATTTACAGAGGCTAATTTTAATAACTCTCCTGTAAATATTTCCATTAACCTTCATGCCAGTGTGAATCCTGGTTCATCTTAGAAGAAAAGAAAAAGTCAAACTGTTAGCCAACTTTTAGGCGCCGAGTGTTTTTCATTCAAACACGACTCAGTTATAATATTTTACCATTGAAATCTTTATGACATTTCATGACAGTAATTTTATCGCTTTGTAAAACAATTATTACTTACCTATGGCAATCTTTTATGAAGAAATCGTCAATATTAAAGCCGTTTATATCTACATCTATATCTAGCTTGCTTTGTTGTGTAGTTTTGTCGATCCTTCTTTCTTCAAAACTAATAGACCAGTTCGAATTGTTCCATAGTCTTCTCACTGATTAGCACTACTTACGATACTCTAATGTACAAATGATTTTTTCTTTGGCATCATTAGTTAATAAACCAGTAGTTTGAGAAGTAAAACAAATTTGTTTTTCAGCACGAGGTTCAACTCCAGCTCGGTGAATGAAATGATGAAACGTTCAGATTTTTGGTCGTTTCCTATTGGCTATTCGTATCCAGCTACGAAATGGCTTTTTAGCCACGCGTTATAAATTCATGTTTTGAAAAAATGCCGCTATTTTTATCAAAAATTATGATGGTATGGGATTCAAGAAAAATTCATTGGTTGACTCGGGAATTCCACGTTAAATTTCACTCGAAAAAACGATATCGCACTCATCGCTCCGCGATTCGTGCGATATCGTTTTTCTCGTGAAATTCAACGTGGAATTCCCTCGTCAACCAATGAATTTTTCTATAATATTGGGGGTGGTTTATATGAAAGCAAGTTGTCCCTGCTAGCCGGGATAGCTCTATTGTTTTGTGTTCCCCTGCTAGCAGAGACAACTCGCTTTCATGTCCTTTATGGTGGACAATGCTAACGATATTGACAGTTTAGTGAAGACAAGTAGCTGATTTATGATTTGTTTCTAATTTTAAAGGAGCAATAGACGAAGTCAAAGGTAAAACTGTGGTGTTTTCCGATGGAAGTCAGGTTGATATCGATGTAGTTATCCAGTGTACTGGTTACGATAAAGAGTTTCCATTCATGCCATCCAAGTACCAGGTACCCATGAGAAATCAATACAAATTCATCTTCAACGTAGATGACCCCTCAATTGCATTCGTCGGATACGTTCGGCCAATCGTCGGCTCAATTCCGTACGTTGCTGAAGCTCAAGCGATATTTGCAGCTCGTGTCTTTAGTGGCGTAGTCCAGTTGCCAGAAAAGGGTGATATTGTCAATCAAACAAAGCAAGATAAAGAGTTCTGGTCGAACTACTTTAAAGATAGCTCACAACGAATTGACACGTTGGTGGAAATGTATACCTATATTGATGACATCAGGAGAAAAGCTGGAATTTGGTGCGATCATTTGGATCTACTTAAAACCAGTCCCCGTGAATGGCTGGTAGCCGTATCCAGTCCAGCAAATGCAGCCACACTTCGAATCTCCAATGCGAAAGACAGACCAAAAGCTATAGCTCACTTGAGAAAAAGAGGAGACGGGTGCCTTGGTTATTTGCAGTACATCATGATCCTGTTTCTCAGGTTTTTCTGGTTTGACTGGTGGCTATCTCAATTAAGTGAAATCAAGTATCTGTTCCAGACAAACCGGTTATGCAAAAGAGTTCAAAAGTGGCGAGTAGTGAGATTCCTGGATTGGATCTGGTCAACTCCTAAAAGATTGCTGTTTGATAACAAGTCTAGAACGTGCAAGATAAAACTTAAGAACTGTTAATGATATATTGTTAGTAATAGACATTGTTAGTGCATTGATGTCCTACCATCGTACATATTTTACTTCTAGGAAAATAACATTTAAAAGAAACTAATCTGTGACTGTAATTGTTATTGTGGCTGTGATTGTGATTGTGATTGTTATCGTGATTATGATTGCGATTGTGATTGTGATTTTGCGGGTTATTGTTTTTGTGATTGTGACTGTGTTTGTGATTGTTTTTTGTTTTTGTGTTTGTGTTTTTATGTGATTGTTTTTGTGATTGTGTTTGTGTTTTTATGTGATTGTTTTTGTGTTTGTGTTTGTGTTTTTATGTGATTGTTTTTGTGTTTGTGTTTGTGTTTTTATGTGATTGTTTTTGTGATTGTGTTTGTGTTTTTATGTGATTGTGTTTGTGTTTTTATGTGATTGTGTTTGTGTTTTTATGTGATTGTTTTTGTGTTTGTGTTTGTGTTTTTATGTGATTGTTTTTGTGTTTGTGTTTTTATGTGATTGTTTTTATGATTGTGTTTGTGTTTTTATGTGATTGTTTTCGTGTTTGTGTTTGTGATTGTTTCTGGAGGGGGACATTGGGGTTTGTGGTATTGCGGTAAAAAGATTATTTTTGTATTTTTTTTTTTGTACGTATGGATGGTGAAAAAAAAAAAACGTTTAATGACCTTTGATTTTAATTAAATGTTGTGCGGTATGCGGTATTTTCGATTTTTTTTTTTTTTTTTTTTTTTGCGGTAATGCGGGATTTATAAAGAATTTAAAATTGTCCCCCTCTTTCTGTGATTGTGTTTGTGTTTTTACGAGTGATTGTTACTGTGATTGTCATTGTGTTTGTGTTTTTACGAGTGATTGTTACTGTGATTGTGTTTGTGTTTTTACGAGTGATTGCTACTGTGTTTGTGTTTTTACGAGTGATTGTTACTGTGATTGTGATTGTGTTTGTGTTTTTACGAGTGATTGTTACTGTGATTGTGTTTGTGTTTTTACAAATGATTGTTACTGTGATTGTGATTGTGTTTGTGTTTTTACGAGTGATTGTTACTGTGATTGTGTTTGTGTTTTTACGAGTGATTGTTACTGTGATTGTGATTGTGTTTGTGTTTTTACGAGTGATTGTTACTGTGATTGTGATTGTGATTGTGCTTGCGACTAATTATGATTGCGATTGTGGTCATGGTTGTGATTGTGATTCTAAAAAAAAAACGAGAAAAAGCTTTTTAAAAAAATTATACTAATAAACTATTAAACTAATACTTGGTATAATCATTTCATCGTCTTGAAGAAATAGACTGATATTTTTTTGGGTAGTATATATATACAAAAACATTTCGTTATTTCCATCAGTCATGGGGGACGTAGAATGAAAATTAAATAAAATTTCTTCATTTTGTAAGTTTTTAAGTGTCAACGTCCTTTTAAAAAGGTAGTTGTATATTAACAATAAAAAGCAGTACAATTCACTTAAACAAAATGTTTTTTTATTGAATATCGTATATATACAATGTACAAAAACGTGATGGTTTCTAAATTGACTGGCGGTTGGTGTAGACTAGACCTTACCACCCGACTATTATCAACCAATCACGTGCTAGCTGCAGTTTTTTCCTGTTTGTTACAAACCCATGGGGTGAACAAAAACTATTCAAGATTTATGAAGGAAGTGAGGGTAGAGATATCACTCTCTTTGGCGGATGAAGAGAAATAGTCGAAAAAAGGTTTAATTCTGAGAATGTGAAAAACTCGATCGAGTCCACTCCCAGCCTCTGCTAGAGACTGATGCTTATTGATAACTAATTATTTATTGACTGATTTTATTATAGTAACGAAGAAATAATTAATATATATATAATATATATAAGTTTTATAATTAAGTGGATCAAAGATTAGTATTGAGAAACTATGTTACTTCTGTGTGAAACAGTCTTTAGTTTCAAGGAATATAAGGAAAGTTTATTTAGTCAATAACTAAAAAAAAACTCTTGGAATATAACTTAAGATTTTCGTATATTTGCATAAAGGAAAGCTCGCCTTCAAAGAAATGTTTCCACGGGAGGATCAAGACCATCAGTCTTGATAATTTGGTGAATCTTTGCCAATCGTTCCTCCACAAAGTAACGTACAGATGACAAAGAGTTTGTTATTGCAACACTGAACAGTCTTCTTCGGTTCCAAACCGGGGCGTAATCATTTATTATATTTTTGTTATCATTATGTATATATACATTTCTCTGGTTAAATGAAATAAAAAACATCTCTCAAGAATATCTGTAATAATGAGAAGATGTCGACTGCTTTTTGTTAAGGTATTTACAATATATATGTGTGTGGTCTGACACTACAAATTTCGCCGGAGTTTTTAAAGGTCTATTATACAAAGTCATTCTTGCAGTTCTCTAATCTGATTGGAGGGTGCTTGTATCGTGACCCTGATTGGTGTTCCACGGGTATAAACACGTGGCAGTTCGTGTATCATGTGATCTGTGGGATGCCATGGAAGCATTTTGATGAGCATGATGACATGAATCATTATGCAGAAAATGGCCACTGTGTGGCGTCCATAGGGGGGTGCTTATTGGATAGGACCAAGGGACGTAATGAAGCCCGCTATAAAAGTGCCCTGTGCCAGGACCTCCGCCCGATATGTGCCCCGAGGAACATAAAGGAGAGACTGTTTTAAGCCCCAGGGCCATTCTTCGTCTTTTAGACTTCATTCTTCTGTTTTGGAACCATATCTTAATAGTTGTTTCTGAGAGGCTTAGGGAGTTTGCCAGTTCACAGCGTCGGGTTCTTGACACATAGTTTTCTCGTAAGAACTCTTTCTCGAGTCGGTTTAACTGTTCTCTTGTAAATGCTGTTCGATACCGTCTTGTTCGAGTAGTTTCTGTAGTTGACGCGCCTAAAATAGTAACAAAACATCATTCAATTTATGTCAATTTTAGAGGAAAATAACACTGAGGGAGGAGTGCCAGACAATGACGACTTGATATAGGGAGAAAGACGGCAGAAATAACTTGGAAATATAAGGAGAAGGGATCAATGATCGATAAAATTAGAAATCTTAATGTGTTGTCATCTCTGCTTAATTTAGAAATGTAAAATTGTCTGAAGTTAAAAGCGTTAAGCCCAAGCTGATATCTTCATAGACTTTTCCAAACGGAGTATGGTGTGGATTGAATACGAATTGAACATAGTAATTATTTTGTTAAATGTCAAAGTTATTTTTTGTTTTGTTAGTATTGATAAAAGTACGAAAGCGTCGTTAATTATATAGGAACACATTACCTAATAAAATGTAAAAATTGGTTATTTATTTCTAATGATCAGAACCAACAATGTTACTCCTGGTGGGTATGTAAAAAAAAAACACAAAAATTACAACAACAAATTAAAATTACTTGTAGAATTCAAAACAATTCAGTGGATAGACGTATCATAATCTAAAACCAACAGCAGCCCAACAAAAATATCTGGATGTTACTAGGTATAAGTATACAAGCTAATAAGAGTTATTTGTGCATGAACAACGAAAAACCTTTGAAGGGTATGAACACCAACTCCACTCAGCAGTAAAACCATAAAATTCGTAACAAAGTCTGCAATACGAACATGCAATACGCACATAACTAAATTCTATTTAACCCATGTCATTTGCGTTTCCATTCAACTGAAACATTTATTGTATCGTGCGTTGTTCCCATTTCATGTTGATGACCAAATCGACCCTGAATGCTTTTAATTCAAATGGAACAGCATTTCATTTACAATCCATAACTAAACATCCAAAGTTTATAGGTGCTTCAAAAGCAACTTTGGAGCAAAAGAATATTTGAAAGATTGTGTATAATTGTTAAAACTTCGCTTTGTCACTGGACAATGAAAAACAACGACAATTAAATAATTACCAAATGGAGAGAAAAAGGTTGAAAGTTCAAAAGCTAACAGTTCTCTGCGCCATTTTAGAAGGTATAGCGGTGCTTCTTACATCGAAGCGAGACGAACAACGAGCCTACCAAAATGGTGTAGAAACCGTGAACGGGACTATTGACATATAGCTTAAGTTGTCACAAGCAACAAAAAAATACCGATTTGAAGGATAAACTTGTCAAAATTACGTGTGTGAAAACTTGCGTTAACTTCAGTTAAACACTGAGTAAACCAAATACATCTCTTTGAGTTAAAAGACCTATAGACTTCCAGTTAATTGGTATGTTCAATTTAAAAATTATTAAATGAAGTTCAAGGCTTTGATTTTATAATTAGTTAACGTTGGAATAAGTGGGCCGTGGCCCTGTAGGCTGCAGGAGAGAGGAATATTTACTGATACTAAATACCGAATTGTTAACGATAGACTGATAACGATAGAATTAACAAAAGTTGGGTTTCAAAAAATACCAATTCTATTAAGTGCTAGTTGAAGCTCACTACTATCTTCTAATGATAAGAATTATATGATTTATCAATAAATATATTCATTTAGTTAATCAAGAGAGAACAGTGAATACCTTGTAGGCTGTTCGTTGGTTCATCTATTTCTTTCTTGGCCTTGATATCCCCAGGAAAAGAAGTGGCGTTGTCCTTCATGCTAGTAGTTGCATTAATGTCGTTTTCAACGAACGTGGGCTGTATAGCTTCGTTGTTGTCTTGTTCAAGTACTAGAGGCATACTGTGAAAATGATCTTCCAATTTCTCGTTCCCATCTACGTGAGAAATCAACGACTCGACTGAGAACGAATTCTTGTTTCTGTGCATGTTCATAGGTTGTGACTCACTGACAAAATAAAATGGCCACTTTTAAAGATTTCCTCGCGTCCGCTCACGTGACAACCAAAAAAGCTCTTAAATGAAATTTACAGCCGGATTGTGTTAACCAATTGATATTAGAAGGACAATAGACTTGCAAGGCAATTTTCAAAGGAAATGAGGCTTCGGTTCATTTATGATCGGCGCTGAATGGCTTTGCCAATTATGATATGTAAAAGTACCTTAGCCCAAATGATCCCGAAATATGGACCATTTTTGCTGTGTGCGGAAGTGATCGAGAGCTGCAAATTACTAAACGACAAATCATTCTCTTGTTTATCGTCATATTAAGTCCTTAATTTGCTTAATTGACTTGTTTTAATTAGCTAAGTGCGTGAGATTATTTGCTGCTTGGCAAAAATACTTGAATTCACTTAGAACACCTTTTTATCAATTCCCTTCAAGAAAATAAAAAGAGCAAAAAAAAAAAAGATTTTTGTTTCAACGAAAGAGCCAATTAAATAGTGTTCTTTTACTGCTGATAATATAGTGTACCCCCCAAAACGAGACTCATCATCAACTAGTGCCAGAAATATAGTAAATGTGCAATATATAACAGTTGACAACTCAGCCTTCTGATATTGTAATCACTTCTTTACATTAGCCTCAGAAAACGCCAGATAAAACTTCTTAATCGAAACTCAAAACTTGGTTTTCGTGTTTTAGTTATTTTTTGATGTTTTCTTTTGTGGCTTAGATGTCAAATTATTCAAGAAATCAGCATCTACGCTCAAATTCAAGTTGTCTCGGATTTATTGCTCATGAAGGAGATTATTTGAAGCTATTAGTCGCTCTGCCAACGCCCTCATAATTCCAAAACGCGTAGTTATGACAAATTGTTATTACATATAAATGTGCAGAAATGACTCTTAAATACTCAAATAGCTTGGAAGGGTATTTAAGGATGATGCTGACATTGATGAAGTTCACACTGGTTAACTAGTCATGCAATGTGTAAAAGACCTTTATTTCATAGTGACTACGAAAAAGGCATCTGAAACTGTCATTAAAATCAGAGTTTTAAATACTAGAAAAAGAAGCTTTATATATTTTCTTTCTCAAACCTAAATCAGAAATTTGAAAACAAATTCGGACGTTCTGCAGACAGAATCAGATTATTTTTCTAAACAGAAAAACGAATTTCAGACTTATTCTCTCCAAAATAACAGGTTGTATTAAAACAGTGCTTTTAAGTCTATCTTCGAACTCGCCGTTATTATATACAATAGGCGATCTACAACTGCGGCGAGGTAGCCGTTTAGGTTAGTGTTTTTGATATTTCATTTCTCAAGGCATCTGTTTTTACCAATCATGTCGAAATTCAGGGGTAAGTAGGGTGGTAAAATACTTTAATCCAGTCAGCCCACACCATCTAATTTTTGACTTCATGGGAGTGCGAGATGTGTTCAAAATTATAATTATGATTTGATGTCTAAATACTATGCTAAACTGCCTACCTGTGTAGTTAGTCGTTTAATGGTTTTCTAGGATAAATTAAACAATCTTTCTATTTAAAGCTCATTTTTTCACATTTAGATATTATACTGAAAAAGGCTCGCATCAAATGCCTGTTCGTCTTTGGTTAAGTAACCGCGTATAATTAACAGTACTGTGTAGAATCATTTGATTTATTGACCGCCGCTTGAATCATCTGTTCGATTATGAATCATATATTACCGATCCAATGTATTTGTATGTTGAGATATTTTATAATCAGTCGATTGGTATAGCTTTAGTAAAATGGTCATTGAACGTTATGAGTAAAATCGTCCAATGACGCAGTACATGTAATAAAACTTTGGAAAAAAAGTTACAATTAGCAAACTGGGATTGTTTAAAAACAACTGACGCCCCATGTCAATCACTCGTTTTTATCTGTTAGATCGAAAATCACTATTTCTAGTTTATCATTGAAGTTATAATAATAGAAATACATTGGAAAGTGTTTTGGGATACTCTTAATTTTGATCCTTGGACAAACAAAAATGGGCGGCTGGTCGTGATTTTTTTTATTGTAAAAAACTGTTTTTCAAAGAATAAAAACAGTTGAAGATCTTGTATAATACGTGTGCTATTATCACGAAAAAACAAAGGCGCTTTAGAGATCTCCAGCTTACATACTTACAAAGAGAGAGCGAGAGAAAAAACACAAAATCTTGTAAAAAAAGAACAGATTTTCCTTTTTTGAAGTTCAAAACTAATATTTGGAATTAGCCTTAATGGAGAGCTTATTTCAAGAAATGCTCGTTTGGTTGTCATTAAAAGAGCCTAACACCGGCTGAAAGCTGCCTTAACCTAAGAAATCGGGTAATATTATAGTCATAATATATTGCCCGAAGCTATTGACTCATTTATCAATATCTAGCAATGACAATCAACCACCCTGTTCGTATCATTACCACTAGTTTTATCGGCACATGTAATCTTCATGATATCCTATTCAGCTGGTGAATTTTTATCTATTGAAGAGTAAATAAAACATTTTACTAAATATTTATCTTGAAAAATCTTCTTAAATCTAAACTTTTAAATCGAAATTTTTTTTATTGATACAATTCGTTTTTCCTGTAAATTTCTAGATTGTCGACATGTTGACTTCAAGAAGGTTTTAGTTCATGTTAGCTATTCACGATAATGAAAACTATTTAATTACGAATTTCAGTAAGAAAAAAACGGATGATTATCAAAATGAAAAGACCATTTAACAAAGTGTGGGCCGTCGTTGCTATTGTGGGCTTTAAGATCAATTGTTAAACAAACAATAGACCGCCATTTTAGTGATTTTTCAGCAAGCGGCTGCGAAGTAGAGGTTAGTAAACTTATCCCAGACGAAATACGCCGTTTTTGTTGAAATTTCAGTCTAAATGTCTTTAGTTTTAATGCTAATGGTTATTTGAACATTGCTTTCAGTGGTTAAAAAGGGATATATTAGCTTCAAAAGCGGAACACACACCATCATTAGTCGAGACAGCAAGTAAACGTGAGAACACCACCATATGACGGCTTTGTAAGTTCAACCAAACTTACAATATGGACCGGCTATAAACGTCGGTAGATCGCGACACACATATTTCGATTTAATTTATAATTTCAGGTGCCCTTCGCTGAGACCGAGGAAAAGTTTGCAGTAATTACAAACGCTAAATTATTCCAGCAGATTGAATGAAGCTATTTTCCAAGGCTTGATGGGCTATCAACTCTGTTGGCTGCTCTAACATGCTGTGCTGTATTGTTATTTGCCCTACCAATTCTGATCAAATAAAGCTAATTTAGCTGCTGGTGTCGTAAAATCACGGGGGTCGAAAAAAGTCTTGAAATTCAATTATTTTATTGACCATGATTTTAGCCAATTCTTTTCTTAAACTCCTTCAAACCATTATCGTTGTTTGAATTTGTTGTTAACACAATTGCACTGCAAACAATCCAACGACAGTCTCTAAAAAAATAATGGCTTTGTTGACATTCTTACAAAAACTCTAAAACGTTTGTTTGCCCTTGTGCAAATGCATCTATAACATAATCGTAAAATAAACTCCCCTCTAAGCTCGTTGGTTTCTAAATCAGCCGTCATAAATGTCTAAATTATTTTCTAATAATGACAACGTCTAATATGACTTATTTTACGGCATGTTAAAATATCAGAACATTCACTTTTATGATAGCTATTAGGACTCCGGTTTTTCTCGAACGTTGTAATGAGTTTGACTGGAGGGCATTTATTAGAGTGTGAGCACGCCGGAGAGAGACCAACCCTCAGTGCTGAAGTCATTCGTCTAACATTTAAATCCGACTTTTTTGGGGTGAGTAAGTTATGTTTTATTTATTTTAAAATAAACACACATATAATAATCTAGTTTGTGGCAAGAAAAACATGGACTTATCATTGTTATTTGTGCTGATAACTAGTAAGAACAATCAAAGTGCCGTTTTGGAGCTTGTTTTAGTGCCCTTCCTATTCATTTGAATAGCGCCATACAAACACTTTAAAACAAAACCTAACAACAGACGAACTTCAAGACAAAGTACAGCATTGTTTATTGATTCCATTTTATTAAATTTAACTCAGTTTCCAAGAAAAACAACCGCTAAAATCAGGAGTCAATTTTTTTGGAATTTTTGTCGTTTTTCTTATACGTGATAATTGTGCAAGGTGTTTTTAATAACAATTCTTTACGAACAACATACAAGACATAAATATACTGAAGATATGATAATGAAGAAAATGCAGCTCATAAACAAAGTATTTAACTGAATAGTAAGCTTTGTAATCATGTCATGAATCGAACAAGAAAAAGAGAGAAAATATGGCATGTATATGAACCAAGTACACTGCTTCCTTTACAATTGTAACCAACAATGACTGAACATTTTACGTTCGTATTGAAGTCATTATTATATCTAACTCTTGGTCCTTGAATGACTCAACACGGAAGTTCGACCTACACACACTTCAATGTTAACTTCAATAAGGGGCTTATAAATCAAACTCAGAGAATAACATTATTTAATAGCTATTGATGCATCATTTAGCGAATTGTTTTCATTTCTACAATCAATTGTTAATAGAATAAGTTGATATTAGGTTCTTTCGGTTCAGTGATAGAATCATTTGAATCAAACTACGGTGTGCAGAAAATCTCAGCTTGAGTTGTTTGGTATTAAACTGTTAACTCATTGTTGTCTTCATATCGCAGCTGTACAAAGACGGCAGATAAGAACTTTATTGATAAAACGTTTCCTATCAAAGGATTATAAATAAAGATTGATGATCTCCAACGAATCGTATACTATTTAAGATAAATAGTCTTTTAGAAACGCGAGCGATTATTGCAGCTATTCGTCTATCGACTCATTCTGATCCAGTCTTACTTAAACAAGCATAAATCAATCTGATTCTTTCATGATTCTAATCGATTGGTTTTACGCAGTATGTCACTGTATACGATTTCATTCACATGCACGTAAAGGAGTTTAAATCTCTACTATATTATTTCAAAATTTAATTGTTTAGGATACAGGAATATTGTGTTTTTCAAATAGAAGGCTGCAAGAGATATCGGCAGCAAAATAAGAACACATTACGCTTATCAAATTCCCTGTTTTTCGGACTTTGTTTCTGTTATTCAGTATTAAAATATTTCTCTAGTTCTCATTATTTCCTACCATTCTGACAGCCATTTTAAAATATATGTACTATTTTGTGAAATAATTTAATTAGTATTGTAGTTGTTAAATCCTAGTAAAACCTGAATTGGTACTGAGTCTCCATTTCTCAGATCCAAGAAAAAATGATATTTTCAGAATTAATATTGAAATTCAATGAATTGCACCAATAAAACTGTTCATCAACTTCATAGCATTTTCCTTTAAATTTATATAATTCCGTTGAGTTGATATATATTTACTCCGAGTTATACTGTGAAGTCAGCCATGATATATAAGCGACCCGTCATTTACCTATAGGGCGGAAAAATGAGCATTTAGTCGTTAACAACAACAACGTTTTGTTTTTGTTTTAATCGCGGATTTTAGTTTTTTTGTTAGATTTTCTACTACACTTTGTATTATATGTATTCTTTGTATTTTCTTTTGTATTAGAAATTAACTATATATCACGAAATTTCAAACCAAACTCACACAAACGCTGCAAGGAATCGGCTGAAAATGAGTCATCTTCGGTATCTTCACGTCTGAGTTTGGTTTGAAATTTCGTGAAAATCCAACGGTAATATTTAACATTTAAACATCTTTAAAGTCCCCACTTTAATAATCGTTCACTGCAAAAGGATTATAATAAAACAGTTATTAATCAGTGGATTAAAGTATGAAAAAGATCAACGCATTTTTTGTTCATATTTTGACTTTGAAAACAATGTGAAGATCTCTTAATCGTTCAATAGTTTGTACTATTCAATTGGAGTCCATTATCAGTTTAGAAAAGAACTGTTCGGTAAGGTCAGTTTGACCCAAATTAACCGCCCTATTAAAATATACTTTCAGTTTACCAAGAGATATATTCGATTAATATAGACAAATCTCTAATATTTTCAAGCAAAAGTTTATATTGATTTGTTTTAAGTTTTTCTTTAGGAGTTTTCAATCATTTTTGCTTGTATTCTGGTCATCATCTTACAAAGTAATTGTCAATTGATATAGACAAATTTCTAATCCTTTTTAAGCAATAATTTATTTTGTTCTAAATCTTTTTTCTTTATAATTTTTAAATCATTACGATTCAATTTTTGCATGTAGTTCTGCATGGCCATCAGCTTACCAAATAATTGTAATATTTTTTAAGTAATAACTTATCTTGTTCAAGGCGGTTCTTTCTTCATTCAGCGGCAACTTTAAATACAGTAATTGAATTAGTTATATATAGAGGCAGACAGAGATTTTCTATAAACAGTTAGATAAAACGGCCATCTTTAGCCCACATTGTACGACCTTGATCCGTTTGGTTAAACCGCCAATTATAAAAATAGCTTCAAGCATATACATAAAAAACATTAACAACTGCTGCGGCAAATTGCAAACAAATTTCATCTTATAAGTGTATATAAGTGTTTATAACTGAATATTTAAAGCAAAGAATAAATCACAAATAACCGAGCGAAGAACTTTAGAAAACTAGGTAATAAAAACGTAGCCGCAAAAAGTACATTAAAGATATACTAGATATAATTGATTAAACTGTTATGTAATTGATGTAAAGCACGTCCATAACCATTATGTCATATACATGATCTTATAGCAATTCTGTAGCTAAATTGATTCATAAAAAAGCAATGCCAGTTAATTGCACAATCTTCATTGAGAAGTTTTCTTAAAACAGATTTAAAATGTTATGTACAGAAGACGTGGATCACTTATTAAAAGTGGAGTCACATACAACAGGGATAGCAAAACTATCAGAAGTATAAGGAATAGGTAACTCCTTTTAAGTCGTCTTATAGATAAACTAAAAAACCTAAAGATTTCCTAGCACAGCAGTATATTGCATTCTCATTAACTCAACATGACACTCGATCCCATTCAATCATGATATAAAAAACGTAGTGTTGGCAACTATTTTAGAATCATCCCTTTCTAATAATGAGACAGCGATCTGCCTGCCAAATTAAACGTCCATTTTATTCACATTTAGTTAAGTGCAAGAGCTCGAGTTAGTCTTTTCGGAAGTGAAAGAGCTAATACGAGTTTCAACATCCTCTTTTAATACCCATTTGAACGATATAAAATAGACCATAGGGATGTAAAACAAGCCATGCTGAGACTAAATCCGGTGTCGAGGTTTTGTTATTATTATAAGGGAAAGATAAAAGATCATTTAACCAAATAATGGAGTTCATTCTCGAACGTTCTACCCTGGTCACCAAATGCTGGACAAATTATCTCCCTGCCACCTATTTTGAGCCATATTTTCAGATTTAATCACAATAGTCTATCAATATCACAATAATATAATATAACTTTTTCGAGGTCGTATTTTGTTTGTTTATTTTGTCGTTTGTGTTTGTTTGTTCATTGGTTCGTTTGTTTGTTTGTTTGTTTGTTTGTTTGTTTGTTTGTTTGTTTGTTTGTTTGTTTGTTTGTTTGTTTGTTTGTTTGTTTGTTTGTTTGTTTGTTTGTTTGTTTGTTCATTTGTTTGTTTGCTTTGTTTGCTTTGTTTGTTCGTTTTTTCCCTTGTTTCTTCTTTGGTTTGTTCATTGTTTTTTTTTTGTGTCGCTCTTAAATCGATTAAATAAAATTAGTAAAAGTTTATGAATGAATAAATGAATGAATAGATAGACCTGCATGAGATGAATTAATGAATGAATGCATGGATGGATAAGGGATAAATGCTGTATATATGAAGAAGTAAATAAAATAAACGGTTTATTTAATTGTTCAAAATGTCTACATAAATCATTATACTAGACTACAAACACTAAAAGTGTGCAACATAAATACCACTAAATACTGCTAAATTATGCAAATTCTTTTGTTTTCTATTGTTTAATCAACACTATTTAGTGGTAAATAGTACAAAGTATTGCACACTTTTAGTGTTTGTACTCTACTGTCAAAGAGTAATTTTAATTAGTATTTCATATCATTTTGTGTAGAATATTTATAAGTTGATGCAAACCAGTTATCATCGATTACTATCAAAATTTTTCCTTATTGTTTTTATTCTTAAAATCAATAAATGAATAATTGAAAATGAATGAAAGATTTTGTGTCCTTGGTGTATTGCGTAAGGTAAGAAAGGGTGGTGCTCGTTGCTATAAATACTCCAATGACAATAATTATTATCATTATCGAATCTCGAATCATGACCTTTGCCAAATAACCAAATGGTTCAGCAGGACACTAATTCAAGACTCATAATCTAACAAATTGCTTTCAGTCTAAAATAAAATCATTTTCAAACCGGCGGAAGTATTTCACAGAAAATTGTTCCGGATATTTCGGACCATTATAAAAGCTATATTAGTTGTATAGGCGGTGCCCAGAAATAAATCGAAAAAAATTGATTGCGCAATAGAAATTATTCTGGACCATTATGAATACTATATTAGTTGTATAGGCGGTGTCCAGAAATAAATCGGAAAAAATTGATTGCGCAATAGAAATTATTCTGAAAAGGGTGGGTAGCGGTTACTCAAAAAAATGGTAATGAGTAACTTGATACATCCATAGTGGTTCACTGCAAAAACGAATGTGTAATGGTTACTCAAATAACTGACTTAATCGATTTATCCACAGTTACTCACTGCAAAAACGACTGAGTAGTGGTTACTCAAATAACTGAGTAAATCGATGCTTCCACAGTTACTCATTGCAAAAACGACTGAGCAACTGATACATAAATTAGTTATTGACTACAAAAGACTGAGTAGTGCCGGGTTACTCTAACTAACAAAGTAAATTGGTGCATCCACAGTTACTCCAAGCAAGATCTAACCGAGTAGTAGTAGTTGCTCAAAAAACTTAGTAATTAATCGGTGCGTCCACAGTTACTCACTGCGGAAAAAAACCCCGAATGTGTAGCCAGGTTACGCAAATAAATGATTAAATTGATGCATCCACAGTTATTCACTGCAAAAAAAAATGAATGTGTAGCCAGGTTTCTCAAAGAGAGTCTGCATGGGGTTAACTGTTAACTGAGAAACGGCTTAAAAATTAACTGTTAACTGAGAATTCCGTGTCTTTTTTAGCTGATAACTGACTTATCGACAAGACAATTGTTAGCTGATGTCAAATAATAAAATGTAATATGTTGTCATTGTAGTATCTGTAATATGTCTGCAGATAGCGAAAAACAGATTTGTCATGTGAATTTGAGGTAAAAAGTACTGTATTATTAACCGCATATGTTGTTGTTAATTATTAAACATAAGAATTGATAATTAATTCTTGGCTGAGAACCGAAAAATTTAACTGATAACTGAGAAGAAAAAAAAAAGAAAAGCGTAACTTAACGTGTGCAGTGCTTGTTGCTATATACGAAACTGAGTGCACAAGTCACATGTAGAAACCACATTCTTTGTTGTAAACAAGTCTTGCTTTACCTTAGTATGTAACGATCTGTGGGCAATGTCAATTTTACCCAGCATAAAAAACAGTACTTATAACTTTAATAGGCTATATTGCGCAAAATACATTTTATATAAAACCACTTGAGCCATGCAGACAGAGAATATCACAGTAGTATTTTATGCGTTTTTTTTTTACCATATTGAATTCATAAACGGATATCTAGTATTCATATTATTACTTTGTTTCATTTCTATATTACCCTGGAAACCAGAGTGTTTCTTGATCTAGTATTTGTATTGATCATTTGTACGTCTATTTTCGTTAACCTCAAGAGAAACCCTCTGGCCAAACGAGACTTGTGCCAAATGAGTTTTGAATTCGCCGAGCGGAAGGTCAGTTTTGACCCTTGCCTTCTGATTGGTTTAGGTCTTTAAAGAGCTTTGATTGGACATAATTTGACAACTTAACGACTGCATTAGCTTCCAAATATAGCTATAATTGAGAGGTGAGATTATAAGCTCATTTGGCCAGAGGTTTATTTCTCGTTGCCTCACAAATCGTCAGATTTACAAACGCTTAAGCAAGTCAAAAATAACCTCTGGTACCCAGGCTTTTTCATATACACCTATTTCAAACATCGTTGTCGCAAACAAAGTCACAGTCCACACTCCGAAGCCTGCAAAGGATGTTGGTATTTCTACTCTTGTTATCGATTTATTCATAGCATATTTTGGTTATAAGTGTTTGTGGTAACATAATAAGTTTTGCAGTGATAGATGATGAAACAATTCTTTATTTAAAAAGCACGTAATAAATCCCACATTCAGTTCATATTACCGACATCCTTTGCAGGCTTCAGAGTGTTGACTGTAGCTTCGGCTGCGACAACGATTTTTGAAACAGGTGTACATAGTATATATAGTCATTTTGTTCCATTTTCGCCTAAAATACTTGAATTTTTTCCTTTGATCTATGGAATGTCTCATGCACTTTATTTAAGGCCACCTATTAAAAATCGCAATCAAAACAACAGTTCACACTCTGAAGCCAGCAAAGGATGTCGGTATTTCTTCCAAAGAAACATCAGGATTTTGTATTTGTCCTGAAAAATTCAATCATTTAGCACTGAAAATAATCTCTGATACCCGGGGTAGATAGGTATCATTAGAGCACATTGTAGAATGTTGATATCAAGAGGTAAAAACAAAGTGCGCACCGCGCGTTGCTGGTTTCACAATTAGTCAATTAGACCAAATAAGATGACACTGGTTCTATCACTGGTTCTATCTCTTTTCATCGGGATTCCTGTGGTGAAGAGAAAAAAGTTCTTCCCTACCAAATCTTTCAACACAGGAATCCCGATCGCGTAAAAAAGGAGTCCCTATGGAGTAGCCTGATCGAGGCTATGTCTTACATACGTAGTAGTAGTAATGACGTTTAGGCCTACCCTGGGGCCTAAGATCGCCGTTATTTTGGGCGATCTTGGGCGATTTTAGGAAACTTAGCCATATTAAAGTTGGCGGTCTTGGGTGATCTTAGGCGACCTTACGAGAGTTTAGGAACCTTAGCCATATTTGTGATGCCGATCCTAGGCGATATCAGGCGTTCTTAGGCGACCTTGGGCGATCTTGAGCGATCTTAGGCGATCTTGAGCGATCAGTAAGCGATCTTGAGCAATCTTAGGCGATCTTGAGCAATCTTAGGCGATCTTGGGCGATCTTGGGCGATCTTGGGCGATCTTGGGCGATCTTGAGCGATCTTAGGCGATCTCAGGGCCCGAAGTAGGCCTACGTTTCCAACGTTAGCACTTTATCAAAAGTAAAAAAAGGAATATCTGTTGTAATATATATCGGGAATCAATAGACACTATGCATAAAGAGAAAGGACTGGGAACGAGCACCATGAACAATAAAATATTTCAATAATATTTTTCAATTACAAGAAAGAGCATGTCTAGATTAGTAATTTGGTTGAGTTATGGTGTCATGTATTAAATCACTGCAGAGTTATCAGCATTTGAAATGTACCAAAAACATGAAAACGAGGCTCGTCAGCCCAAATTTCAAATTTTCAGTCAAATCCTTGTAAATTCAAACAGCTGTAGCTTTTTATCATTTTATGTTACTAAATTAAAACTTTGGAATATTACTAATTTCAATGTGCTCTTTCTAATGAAAGCATTGTTGTATTCTAAAACTGATTAACTATGATATGTTCATTGCCACGCCTTTATGCATAGGGTGTATAGCTGCTATTCATTCTAGACAACGTAATTCACTGCCATTATACACAGCATATTTACTAGCGACCAACAGAATTATCCAAAAGATTTTGATATTTTGTTGTTTTGCTTTGATCCAATGTTTTAAACTTTCTAGTATCTATTATTGCATACATGTCAAGCTACAGGACTTCCTTTGATTGATATGTTAACCAAAAATTATATGATAGTCCACTGACCCCTAGGTAATGTATTTGCGACCAGACCTGCATACGAATTCACCAAAGTTGTTAGCTTTGAGCCCGTGCATTTTTGTAATGCGGTATTGTATAAAAATATAAATAAAACGAATGGAAATTCCCAGCTCGCCGTTCATTCAACCAACATTCGCATGCATTTCGATTTTTTTTTTATTTTCATAAAAACAGTACGTGTCAAAGGTATTTGAATATATTGAAAGAAGAAAATAAACAACGGATTAAGAGTGCAATGTTCATGTGAAGCTTTGCACCTTGATAACCAATCCAGAGAAGTGGTTCAGGCATTGCAGGCATCCAAAACACTTGTCAGAGCTGCACAGCTGGCATCACTTGCTCTTCTAGAAGAAATGAGAACTAAGGAAAAAGATTTAGAATAGCTTCTCTTGAGATATTTTGGACTTGAACGACGATTCAATGAACTTTTGAAGTTGTGAAGTTGACCGTCGTCCCTAATGGCTTCTAAACCTATGTAAAACCCGCACTGACCAATTATCATTTTGAGGGGAGCCTCGACGTATTAAAAAAAAATGTTTTTGATACTTTACATTTTCAAGAATGATTTTATTTTATTGACGAAAATTGTTATATCATGTTGTAAAGATTGTTGTTTTACTTTCGATTTTTCTGATCGAAAAAAATCATTCGTACCCTACTCTACTGAGGAAGGTTATGGTGCGCAATTTTTTCCTGTCATGGGCTAAGCTAACAACTTGAGCATGTTAGCTTCGCGCTGATTGGCTAGTTACATTTTCTTGTATTATCTAGCCATAACAGGAATACCTAAATCGTCAATATTTTTGCACAGGAAACCCAAGCTCATGCTCCGGGGAGGGCAGATATTTTAAAAGTCGTTATCTGAACGATTACAATGACTTTTATGTCATGGAATTACTTTTATAATTTCATGGCACATCAAAATATTTTGTTTGTTTGTTTTATATGTTGTCAGATGATGAGATTGGGCTCCCTGTGGTTATTGCAGTTGACGATGGTTGAAAATTTAAAAGGTATATATTCCTTTATATTCTATATTCTTTTGAAATTGCTTGACCACGCGGCGTCTATATAAAAATAAATGATGATGGGCTTCGAAAGAAAATTACCCCATTCTTTCATAAAAATAGATAAATAAAAATGACAAAAAATGACACCTTTAACTGTACGACCTGGATATTGGCCTATGCGGTTAGCGGTAGCAATCTCTATTGTTATGGCTTCATTGTATTAATTTACCCTGGGTACCAGAGGTAATTTTTGGTACTTGCTTTAGTGTTTGTAAATCTGACCGTTTGTGACACAACGAGAAATAAATCTCTGGTCAAATGAGCTTAGAACCTTAGTGAGAGACCACAGGAAATTCGAAGAATAAAAAAAAATCAAATTAATCAGAATATCAAAGGAGACTGTACTGTATTACTAAACCAAGGAAACAAATCGATTATAATTGTATACTTTTAATATTATGAATATAATTAGTTGACTCCGCAGTTAAAGTACAAAAATATATATCAGTTTATCTTAGGATTAAGTGCCACTCTCGTTAAATAAAGATATTATTATTATCATCATCATCATCATCATTATTATTATTATTATCATTATTATTATTATTATTATTATTATTATTATTATTATTATTATTATTATTATTATTATTATTATTATTATTATTATTATCATTATTATCTGCTACCATAAATCTTATTCAATGTTCTATTTAAAAATTCGACCCGGAGCTATATCTTAAAAAACTGGCTTTTTCAATCAAAACTGAAGAATCGTACGATGGCGTCATTCAGCGCGCACACTTCAAAATGCTCAAGTGAGTTAAGGGCTGAGTCAGGCAGCCATTTTTCATAAAATGTTAGTTAAACTGATTTCAATCTTTGTTTCAAAAGTTAAATCATATAACTTAGGTAAATGTTAGTTTTTAATGAAAGTGTGAAAAGTGATGCCAGTATGATATCCCATTGGTCACGTGACCAGCTACATAGTCCAGAAAGGCTCAAAATTTCATAGCAAAATGGGGTAGATAGAGTCACCAGCCAGATTGATGCAATATATGTTATTAGGTTACGTTTGTAAACGTCATTCAAACTTGGCCTAGAATGGTTGTCCATCATTGATTGTTTAGGAGATATTTGCCTAAAAGGGTCACGTGACCAATCAACATATTCACAAATGTGCATTTTTCTCTTTGCCGTTTAGATGGAGTCATTCATTCTGGGCATTCTCCTGATTCTGGGCCAAAACATATTCAACAATATGACTTTAACATTTTAAGACATAAAAATAATTGAAATTATTGCAATAAATTAACCCCGTTTTCAAAGTTTCCGTTTTACAGCCTTTCTGGTCACGTGACCACCAAATTGTAATTATTTCCAACTCAAAATGTAAAGGAGCCTAAAGGCCGATTTAGACAGTACGATTTTCGCCTAAGTCTATCGCATGCAACCTTCTCACGCAATACATACAACTCAATCGTACAGTGTAAATCAAGCCCACAACTTGTCTACGACAGACGCATACAACACGAAAAAAGTCGTAGGATTTTAAAACATGGGTTTTTTTAGACAAAATGGCGGAGAAAACAAAGCTGACAGCTCTGCTGATATTTCGACGAAAAAGAAAGGGAAAAGAGTCAGAAATATATCATTCTTTACTACCGAAAGAACAGAAAGACTTACTACCTAGCGGAGCAAGGAACCAGTACTTTTCCAATGCTCATATAAAGATTATTTGAAGAAAGGTGCAAGGCTGGCTTCACTCGAAATCGTACGAGACTTTTCCGTGTGTTGTGCGACAAGTTGTGCATGTGTAAATCAGCAGCAAGTCAAGTTGCATGAGATAGACTTAGGCGAAAATCGTACAGTCTAAATCGGCCTTAATAGTCACTTGGGTTCCAAAATATATTTTAGTACATAGAATATTGATGAAGTTATTGCAATTTTAGTATTTTTCGCTTTGACATAAAATCACAGGCCTTTACTCACACATCACAATTTACTTTACGAGTCAAAGAAAAACAATATATTTAGTACTGGCTATAAGAAGAAATAGAAGAATCATAAAACGTTTCGTTTTCAAACAACAATTTTTCAAAACCGGCCATTTTCGCTACCAGTGGACTATTACCAATAGACTATTAGTAGAATAGCCAATCAGAATGCAGGATTCGTGATAGACCACTAGTTGGTTTATGCTAGTATATTTTAGTTCCAAAGTAAAAGAGTTTTAGTTACAAATATTTCGAAATTTTCATTCATCCTCCCAAAATTCTTCAATCAATTTAGGCGTGGTTTTTCCTTCATTAAATACCTTTATTTCTAATAATAGTATTTCTAATAATTCTATTTCCAGAGGGCGAAAACACCTATTTATCTATGTATGTTAATAATAGATCTATGCTATGTATAATATATTACGCAAGAACGCCAGAACGCAAGAACACAAGAACGCCAGAACGCAAGAACACAAGAACGCAAGAACGCAAGAACGCAAGAACGCAAGAACGCAAGAACGCAAGAACGCAAGAACGCAAGAACGCAAGAACGCAAGAACGCAAGAACGCAAGAACGTAAGAATTCAAGAACGCAAGAAACGAATGAAAAAGGCTCAATATTTTGTCATGATAAAAATATTATTTTTTATGCATTGTCAGAAATTAATTAGGGTGTGTCCTGACGTTTCGGAACTAGTTCTTAAATATTTTCGGAGTAAACAGTTTGTCAGTAAGATACAGAACAAAAGTCACGCAGTTCTCTACTTGAAATGCAAATTGTCCATATTTTTTCATTAGAGAAAACCTGTGTAAGAAAACCTGTGAGGTTTGAATATGTTTCTTGGTTTCCCTTAAACGTTGTATATTTTACAAACTATTTTTACTATTATAATTGTTATCAACTATTATAGTTTCTTCTTTATAGAGGTTATTTTCTTATTGTTTCGCTATGCACATAATATCTATAGTCCCACCCCTACCCCCATGAATATGTTGTCTAAAATTAATGTGATTTGCGTAAGAAAAAACAAGTCAACTATAATCCCTTTCCCAAAAAGCTTGCTACGCAGGCTAGAGAAAATAATAATAATAATAATAATAATAATAATAATAATAATAATAATAATAATAATAATAATAATAATAATAATAATAATAATAATAATAATAATAATAATTATAATAATAATAATAATGATGATGATGATGATGATGATGATGATGATGATGATGATGATGATGATGATGATGATAATAATAATGATAATATAACGTTCTTAGATACGCATATCCGAACTCTATGCGTTTACATTGTTGAATTGTTGAATTGTCAAAGTCAAGTTTCACACGCGGGGTATTTCAATAACGACCTTTAGGTCCTAGACATATAGACATACTTGATAAAGTCCCTAAACTGAGTCAATCTAATTTACTTCTGTAAAAAAATAAATGATTCAAAAGCGCATTCTATCAAGTTCAAAGTAATCTACCCAACTCTAAGTTTGCGAAATTCTTATAAAATTATTAATAATACCATTATGTTGTAATCAAAGTGAAACCATCTGTTCTCATAGTTAAGAGAAGTGTAACTCAGCCTGACTTGACCTGGAAATCCTGCTCCAAGGACTCGAGATGAAATTAATCAGTGTCATCGGTGTATTTCGATCTGTTGGGTATATCTACCAGGCATTGTTCGATGTCAGTTTTCCTGTGTTGACCACAAGGCATACAAAAAACATCCTACAACGGCATGTTGAACAATAAAACTCTAAAAGTAATGCTACTGTTGCCAGTTTTAAGATTCATCGTTTAATAATTGTTTTAGTTTTATCAAAAACAATTTATGTATATATAAATAAATTTGAATATAATTTGAATGTTTTTCGTTGAATTTATTAATTCAAGTCAAAAAGAAAAACATCTAACCATGAATATTAAACTGACTTTATTGCAATGCAAAGCTATTAATTTGTATAAAACTTTAACATATTTCGATGATATTCAATTGAGTTACATCAAATTCCATATCATAAACTATAAAGACAATATGCATGTATCATTTATAATAGATAAGTAAAAAAAAATCGGAATATATACATATAAAAAGAGCTTTATAAACTACGAAAGTGAATAAATAAATGAGGTGAAAATCCTGATACATTAATTGCCAAATAAAAGTACAAAAAGCAAATTGTCGCAGTTTCACAAGAGAGCATGATATATTCCAACCCTATTTTGTCCTACTGAAAGAACTCTTATGTTTCGTAGGTTAAGTGTAGTTTATAATATGTTCAAGGCCGTTCTGAACACAAAGCACGAGAGACTTGACCTACAGATGCATGTGATTTACGTATGCTTTCATTTAACCCTCACACTAATATGTCCAAAGCCAAATTCCAGAATGTCTAGAAAATTAATAACTGTCATCGCTCTTAGATAACTCGCCTTGAAATCTTTGTTCTGGTCAAAAGGACAACTCGAATCCCATGCCCTCCATAAAAATAACCCAGCAGATATCAAAGGTTATACACGCGACGCGGTCTATAAAAAACATGTCAGGCGATTTCTACTTCTTTTTGTTTTCTTCTTGTACTTCATATTTTACGCAAGAAAAGGTGTAATCCGTGAAGAAAGAAGTTCTCTTTGTTGTCATCAGTTTGTAAGGATGTGTAAACAATGCTCAATCAGAGAAGATTTACAACGCCTTGCGTTGATGTAACATGTCTTCTTAGACTACACCCAACTCTGACTGAAAGAACATCATTTTATAAACATCGAACTCCGTCAAAATTAACTACTTCTACCATGCAGGATAGATTGGCCACCCCTTAAATAACGCTATACCGTGTATTGAGTTAATTAATACATATCAGTTTGGAAGACAATCCCTAGCTTGCCCGATAAAGTGAGGGTTTCTTACTGAAAAGGTGTACGTTCAGAGTTGAGAAAACGTCTGCAATTGATATTATATGCTATTGATAACGTTGAGCGCATTTTAAAACTGTATTGTTGAATTTGCGCTATAGAAATAAACATTATTATTACAACGTTCCTCTACTACTATCCATAATGGGAGAGAATTGTATGTTTTTATTTTTTCTTATAAACATTTTAACTTTATATCTTATCTCTTATGTACTGGTATCTATGTATCCAAGTATTTTCTTACAGATGTTTACCCTCTAGAAAGGCAATACCCCTAACCTATTGTCCGTTCACAGGATTGGTCTTCTATCCATTCCTCTATTCTAGTTCCCATTTATAAAGCACAAACATCACCATCTTATTGAAAATCTAAATTGTTAGTATACATAAAAGTTTTATCTAGTCGCTGTTAAGTCACTATGAAAGACAAGTAAACTGGGAGGTTTTTTGTAATCGATGTTTCTCAGTTAAGTCACAGTGACTTAATTACCTTTCATGCATACACCTCCTTGCAAGAACGTTGCCATACGAAAAAATAACATCTGTATTTAGTGGGTTAGGAATAAATTAAAAGTACAAAAGATGATCACTGAAGCTGAACTCTTTCTTTTGTACTTTTAATTTATTCCTAACCCACTAAATACAAATGTTCTTTTTTCGTATGACAATGTTCTCGCAAGAAGGTGTATGTTCTAAACGGTTCTATTTCTATTTCATGGATATGTTATTTGCGAGCTATTTTGTTTAACTTTCAAATGTTTAGATAAATATCGAATGTAAAAAGAGGAGTAAACGGCATTTTACCACAATAATTAACATTACAAGATTACCATACCATACCTTTGCACTAACCTACCTGGGCGTATCCCTCATGATATACATATATATCTACTTAATAGATATAAATAGTTACAATGATAGAAATATTCCATTCCCAGTCCTTCCAAATATTTTGGGTGGGTTTTAGTTGACGGAGAACGTTTTAAATGATGTATTTTTTAATTGTCTTTTTTAATTAAAAATATAATGTACAAGTCCTTCTCCCTTTACACAAGTCAATTTTAACATCTAAATAGTACAGTCCTTTCCTAATATGTATAACGTTCAAAATTATATTTTCAATTATTATTAAGTTAATTCACTGTTTTATGAGAAAACATCCCATATGGTCGACCTTCATTTTTCCATTAATCCAAATCTTCCCTTCCAATCAAAACCAATCCTAAAGGGCACTGCAAATCTTGATCTAATTTATCAAAAACCCATTTCTGTCAGATCAATGGATCTCCAGAAGTTACGCTAAGAGCATTGAGCCCCTGACCCTATTAACAATCTGAGGATAGAGTTGCCTTTTGTTGAATATCCGAAATCACTTAAAGTGGGATGTGTCTGGACTGACAAACTCTGCTACATTCAACATTCCTTGACAATGACAGGGTTAGGTTTTCTATAATTAGATGATATTGAGGATGAACGTACACAAGCAATTTATTACTAGTGAGTAACGCCTTGTTTGAAGAGTAAGTACTCGATATATTTTATAGCATCGATATTCTATGAATTTTGTAAACATCCGTTAAGAATAGTGTTATAAAATCACGGTATTTCAATTACTGTAATACATCTATAAGGTTAAAATTAACCTGTAAAGCATGCAGACTCGACTAATATGAACCAGTATAAAAATCTTTATTGCACATTGCATATTGTCTCGACTGTATACAGGCAAAATACTTTAAACTTAGAAACAAATACTGTTATATTGTTAATATTTCCAAGAGTGTGTGTATTCCTTGTCTCATCGCGACCTGAATTAAATATATCCAAAACTATGTATGCCACATGCTAAATATTCGATAAATAGTAATGTTGAGGCAATGATGAACTCGAAACCGATCTAATAGAATATCAGTCCTATGCAATGCATCCACATAGATACCGCTATAGAAAGAAATAAGCAGACTAACTGCCCCGGGATATATTCTTGATTCTGTTTCAGTTGATTTGATTTGATTTGCCATATGCGTGTAATGTCTGTAATTCAACATGTGAATAGAGTTTGTGAGCTGAAATATTTTATGTAGAGGTAGTGAGTGTGGGTATGAGTCTCTCGAATTAGTAGGACACTTGTGTCTGGCTAGCTAGAAGATTGTGAGCAGAGTGGTGTGCTAAAATATTTGATGTAGAGGTAGCGAGTGTGGGTATGAGTCTCTCGAATTAGTAGGACACTTGTGTCTGGCTAGCTAGAAGATTGAGAAGTCAAAAGGTGATTTATTGATCTGCCTTTGCTAGACTGACTTTGATTTAGTAATAAACCCATCAGACTTGATAATTATTGCAGTAGTTTAATTTATGTGCTTTCAAGTTTATTAACAGACTTTAACTTACTGTGTTATCAATAACTTACTGATTTAGGTAAAAGTTTATTCAGTACTGGCTTTAATTTAAGTATATAATCTATATAGTATTTAGTATTCAGTTCTAATACCATAATCTGTTTCCAAATCAGTCAGGATAAGTCACGACTATATTACTAAGACGTTGTGTAAATACATTGATAACAGCAATACACTTGAAAATGACTTTCACAGTTTACACAAAGCCAAAGTAATAATACTCGTGTATGAATGGATATATCAGTTGTCTACTATCTAGTCAAGATCATTTATTTCTTTATTTCTTTATAATCTATCAAGTTATTCATTTATCGGTATTTTTATTAATTATTTTATTCGTTCATTCCTTTTTGCCCATTCAATTATTTGTGTATTCATTCATTCATTCATTTTGACGATTATTCTTAATCGAACAAACGTTTCACAAATTAACTTACTAAATTACCCAGCCCATCGAGTAAACTGTTTAAATATACGAACGTACGGTTATAGAAGTCAAAGCCCTTTAATCGAATTGATGCTGTTGATCTTCGGTTAAATGATTTCACACACACCTAAGTTGTTTGCCAAAGGTCTCCCAACTATCCGACAGAAAAAATTAATTAGTTTCACTACCTAATTGGAGTCATTTAGAATGGCAGGGATGGCCTGTCTAAACCTGATACGCACTCGTCTGGAGTCGGCGAAGCTATCTAGTCCGGGTCAACACTCTTCCTTCCTCTCTGAATAGCCCTCTCTATTTACGAATCCAACTTAATTTTTCTGATTTAAGACTGCTCTAGTTCTTTCGAAATGGACAAGTTAGTGATTTAAAAACAGTTTTTACTAGTGTAAACTTGCTAATCCGATTGCTAATTGTTGGGAGATTGTTTTTCCTGTTTGATGAAAAGCAAATAAAATGTTTTCGTCACGAAAACGGCATTCCTCGTAATCCATATTACCCGCAGTACTTGCTTGTGAGAAGAAAACGATAAATTAATCGATAGTCGCTTACGAACGGAGTACAATGAATAAACAAACAATTAAGTAGTAAGTTGTCGTGACTTCGGCCTCGTAAACCTAATCGCCTGTAGCCAATTTAGAAAGATTTCGGTATCAATCGATAAATGCGCTTTGTGGTATCATGTATATAAAAAACATGCGTGAGGTTTGTAGCATTCACAGTCATCCAAATTGCCTGAAACCATTAGTCCAGTGGGGGTATGTTTCGCTACCATCAATCGATATATGCGCGTGCACAAAGTTGAATCATGAGCCAACAATTACAAACCATTCCTTCCTATACCACACGTGTCCGTTTTGACCACAAGCGGTCTACCAAACAATTGACGCAAATTTTCAGCCTTGATAATGTCGGAAAAACTCTGGAAAAGGGCCATTCCATCAGCATTGTAATGGTAAAAAAGAAATGTTTTGCTTGTTTTCTTAACCGCAACTCCTCAAACTTTCATGATGGCGGAAAAACACTGGTAAAGCATCATTCTTTTGGCATTGTAATGATACAAAAATAATTTAATATTATCGTTAATGCATGATAATGAAATAAAATAAATGAAACGAACTTGGAAGATTAACTGTATGCCGGAATTTTGTACAATATAAAACCTTCCAGTAAAATATATTATTACTTGATAAGAGAATCACAACTTCTACTTGTTATTAATGCTGAATAGACGTTAAAAGCTGCAAACAAACCAGAAGATAGCATATTTTCTATTGACTACTCAAAGGACTAACATGGATTTAGATTGTTTGTTGATTGTTGATCAGGCAGGAAACACTAATGCTACCACTGCAGCATATTCTAAAAGTATACTTTTCTATATTTCTGTACATCAATTAACAAGTATTTGGAAAAATTAACTGTTGATCAAGTTAAAATAAACATTGAATAAGTTCAATTCTCTCAGTTAAACTCTTCACCGATTGTAAATATCTCATTAGAACATTTTTTGTTTAGAAATGGAAATAACACGTCTTAAAATTATCACTCCAGAAACCCGCGCAAATGTCACTGTACTGTATAATTCATACCCGTGTGTATATAATTGTACACGTTACACAATATGTACAAAATAAGAAAATTCAATATTCTAGAGCACAATTACTTGATATAATATAAAAGCGGTTACCATTCAATCACCATAGAACAGCCATTATAAAAACTCTTGCGCGTTAGCAGAAAGATTTGATTTTATGGATATAGTGTTTGCGCACTACCGTGTCACAACTTTACTTTAATGGTGACTAATGGCACTGAATAGATACTGTACATAGTAGATAGTTGATGCTTTTTCATTAATATAGAGTTTGCGCTAAGTATTAGATTCGTATTAAAGCTAAGTAATTCTCTGGGAGCATTAAGAATTTGTACAATTGAGTATTATCAGTCATAAAAAAGCACTGAATACATCTGTTTGTAAACTGTTACTGATATGCATCCTATGCTGCGTATTTGCGCAATTGAATACACTTTTGTTATATACTATTTGCGTCTTTTTCCGTTCTTTACTCTGAGAAAGAACATCAAATGCGCGCAAATACACAGCGAGGAACTATAGTTTTACACTCATAAAGGCGTTTAGAATTCTCAACTTCAGAATTTGAGTGGAACAAATTGTTGTGACATACTAGCTTGCAAACAAAATATGTTTCTTACAAAGATTTCATTTTCTATTGAAGTTCAAACTAATTGTATCCTTATTTTTGGTTTAGTGTTTTACTAAGCAATACCTTTATAGCATTATATAGAAGTTACCTTTCTTCAAGCCCATTTCAGACATCTTTGATATCAGATTCCATATGCTTAGACTAACTAAAAGTACACTTATCTCAACGAATCTCTTTACAAACTAACGAGCAGCTTATAATTAATTCATTCCTTAACTTAACGCCCCAAACTCCTTCAGTCAGTTATCAGTCATTTTCTTGGGGAATAGGTATATCCTTCCCTACAAACACTTTTCAATGTATGCGGTCGACCTCTTAGCGAAGGTTTAGCTTAAACAAAATGGTTCCCATTGATATCAAATTGCATTGAAGTGCTCAACATCTTCAAATTCTTTCTTTTTTTTAGACTCATCATGTTGAAACAACTAGAAATCTCCTAGAAGTGTAATTCAGCCATTTTTATTTACATCGATCATTGTTCTATAGATATCTAGCCCAACGAGTAATCGTTTTGTACGCTAACTATTATAGGAATGTCTTGTTCGAGGCCATTCATTGATGGAATTTGTGATGACGGTTTCTGCTAGCGTTCATTTACCAGCCAAATTGGGTCATCTAAATGATTTCTGGAGTCATTGGGGTAATAGGCATTTATATTCAACATTCAGAAGAGTTGCTATCAAATCCCTTCGAAATGAAACACTTTAACATCGAAAAAAACTAACAAGACGATAATTACTTAAATAGAGAACTGACACGATGTAGTTTTTCTCAATTTGTTCAAGAGACTGAGAAGAGGTGATTTCGCTAATAAATTAGGTACGATTTAAGACACCTAGAGGTGCAAGCGCTAATCACCGAAGGCGCCATAACCGGAGACTAAATTCTGTACAAAGATTTATTCCTGGCAAACACAGTTTGATGTATTTACCTAAGCATCGTCTCAAGCCATTTAATCTGAGTTTACTCAGTAATTGATCTTTTAACTTAAGCAAAATACTATATATGTCATCTATTAAAGCATTTGTTGTTGTGAAGTTATGCCGCTATGTTTTATGTCGGGTTAACTTGATAAATGTACATGATTTTCAAAATGTACACAATTCATTTAGTGAAGTCTTTCTCTACAAAGGAAATTCTATCATATCATATCAATTCTATCCTTCAGTAGACCCTACATGTATTAAGACTCATGGCGGTGGAAATATTTTGTTGTTTTAATATCAATCTTATAGTTAAAAGTCTTTAGAATACAAAGAAATGCATGCACGAAACATCAACAGTTATTTCAACATGAAAACTATTGAACAACACCGTACCGCAAGTCGAGTTATTTCAAATATCCACTGGTGGATGTCATTATCATAGACTATTAACAGCAAAAATAAATAACATCGTGTAGAGTTTATAAAGTATTATGAGTAGCAGTCGAAGAGAACAAGCGTCAGTGAGTCTTCTTCACAGGATTAGAGGTCGGATTATAGTGAGTACGTGCGGTGACCAAGTTATCCGCGCTAACAAGACTGAACATCTTCTCGTGTAAACATCCAACTCAACAACTAAATTAGAAATTACTCACTTACTGCCTCCATAATCACTGCTAGTCTAGGATATATTACAAGGTATTTTACAACGGTTACTACATATAAGGATGGGTTAGCCCTATCGAGGGAACTCGAGGTAAACGCGGTATTGAAAAGATGTCAATGTTCACATTAGAAATACTTTGCATTGGTTGTTGTTGTTCTTTAAGTTTCTCGTCCTTTTTCCATTTCATTCGTCGGTTTTGAAACCATATCTTAACTTGCCGTTCGGATAGATCTAATGTCTTTGATATTTCTCTTCTCCTCGTTGTACAAAGGTATCTACTGAAGTGGAACTCTTTTTCCAATTCTAGAAGCTGCTTGTTGGTGTAACTTGTGCGATGTCGTTTTGAGCTTCGAACTAGAAAAGAAAGGAGAAATATTATTCAATATTGTTTCGTTTCGTATTCAATTGTGTGTAGTTAATTAAGTTAATCAAGTAAAAGCACTGAGTTTCACACCAGAAGTGTGCGCGTAATTACAAACTCTATTGTCTTTTCGTCTAAATGTGCTAGCCACTCCAAACAGTGATTATATATGTACAAAATGTCTTGTTAGAATTGTTATTTCTCACCTTTTAAATGAACAAAGATCAAACGTTTGTTGTTTTGAACCTTTAAACATTGTTTAATGCCTGGTCAGTGAGATATTGGTGCAAATACTTATGCTTAAACCGTCTAGCAACATTTTAAAGGCTTAGTCTTATAACAAAGTAACAATTCTTAATAGTTCTTATCCTAAATGACTCAAAAACATCGAACTAACAAGCCTAGTAAACCTCATAACAGACAAATACTGTTAAAACTAAGCTGCAAAGGAGACAAGTTTTAGGTTTTAGAGAGAAACCATTAATCATTCTTGTAGCCATAAGTCCGCCAGAAATGACAGCCAAACTGAGCGAAGTGTCAGAACAAGTAAAAGCCAAACAAAAACAACAAAACAGTATAGTACAATGTACATAAACATAAAAGCTATATACATTGTAAATTGTGTAATAAGTGCCCTCGCCCCCATTTGTTGATCAAACTAGTTTTAACCCAAAAGAAAATTCTCAGTCGGGATGCGCAACCTACCAAAATGATTTCCTTCTCCTTTCTTGGGTTTCATCCAAGAGTACATAGGTTCTAGTAAGTATTCTTGTATTCTTACGGCACTCAGTATATCTGAATTATTATTAGTGTCTTGTGATGGGCCAATTGAATTGTCAAAGGTGTCCTCTACATCAAGTGTTTCTACAACCTTGCTTTGATAACATTCATGATAACTTTTGGCCTGTGCCAAAAACTGACAGTCCCTTGTTTGTGGTAACTGAGACGAGCAAGGTTGGTGCATGATTTCAGAGTTTGCATAACTACTAGTCGAGTGCTCCATGTTTGTCCAGCATGATTTATAGTCGGCTGACATCTTATCCTCAACATCGTGATTTATGAGAAAACGCGGTAAATAAGACATATTCAAGGACTCACGTGACTCGATGTGATCAATCAGAAAGCATGTTGCATTAGGATCACGACCTCGCCTTTTGACGGAACAACATTATATTGTGTAAATGCCTTGTTATAGGACAGTATGGAAAAGTAACGCAACTTAGGTGGGGTATATGCTAGAAATATACTAAAGAACAAATCCCATGGTATTCGAAGTAGCTACTGGTACCTCACATGGTGAACGATTACTTGCTATATTACAATACTAAGGTTTGGTTGCTATCCGGTTCCGATTTAATTAAAGACAAACTCCTTGAAAAAACTGACCCTGTTTAACCCGATGTAAAGCTATACACAAGGCTTATTTTAGTGTTTTGATCCTTGAAGGCAAAGGCCAACTTCAAATTGATTAATGACGCACCGATAGAAACTAACGATGCCCTATCCACCGGCTAACGACACCCCGCCTAGTATACCCCTACGTGGCGTCACAACTACGCTCTGATTGGCTGCTTGAAATTCCGATATGGTTTTTTGGAGCCATGTTGGCGGCGACCTTCGTCTCTTTCGAAAAATGAAGATTAATGATCTGCCAGGATAGACAGGAAAAATATGCGACGTCATTTCCAAAGACACGAAAAGACTAAAAAACAGATCGAAAAATATGCGCCACTTTCATAAACACAAAAAAACCCTGATCTAGTCGTTTGAATATATACGATTATTTTGAGTTGGTTAGATTCGTCTTTTCTTGCTGTGCTTTTTTTGTACATGTTTTGTTGTTGCTTGTTTGATTTTCTATTATGTATTGCTGTCGTTATTGATTTGTTGTATTCTGATTTTGTGTCAGTTGGTTGTTAGTTTTTTCTTAGATCTTTTGGTGTTTGAGTCCAACATATCCTACATATAATAATTATTTTATTTTTCTTCGATTCGTGTGTTTTTCGGTTGAATTATTCCAGTTATCTACGAAAGTTCCTCTATTTTCAGCTAAAATTAGCTCATCAAAAGCGAAAATTCCTCTATTTTTCAGTTAAAATTAGCTCATCAAAAGCGAAAATTCCTCTATTTTTCAGTTAAAATTAGCTCATCAAAAGCCGTTGACCACAATACACCAGTCTGGGTTCGGAAGTGATGTATAATTAACGGATTTCGGTAAGAACTAAAGTTAGATCTCAACATTTCATTCCATTTCAGGTACTCTAGCTCGGGTCAGTTGCCACTCCAAAAGAAAGGTCGCAATGAAAAACAGCAGTTTACCGATAAAACTGACTTGACATTACATGCAAATATTTAGCCGGGAATTGTTTTTCCAAAAATAGCTACTTTTTGATGAAGATTTGCTATTTGCGCTTTTGGAAACATTTTTTGGTCTTTTACAAAATAGTATTCTTAAAGCCACTTGATAAATGCAGTACAGAATAGTTGCTAAATATTTCTATATATTCTTCTACTAACCTTAGAGAGTTTTTTTCAAGCCAATGATAGTCCAGAAAATACAGTATTTTTCCTTTGAATTTGTTCTCCACTATCCTTGTAAAACCAACACGATGACAGCATTTATGAAGATCTTTGCAAAGCTCATCTCTTTTGCAAGATTACTACACTTTCTTTGCGACATTCATATAACTTGCTGCAGAATAGCTATTTAGACTCATTTTCACCAATATTCCATAAACTACAGTAGATCTAGACTGAATTCCATCATCCATCCCCAGACCACGTAAAATGTGTTGTCGAAAGATGCATTTTATGTACTAACTCATCCATTAGCCTTGGTGTGTTGTCTTCTGATTTTCTGAACTTTTGTGTGAAGAACATTTTTTTCCCCTTTGAACGTGACATACCACCCTTTTATGATATCGATTGTCATTTTCCGTGGGAGAATTATTGTAAGTGATACCGAAAACATTCCTTCTTTGCAGAATGCAAGTACAAACAGCTATAAATCTCGTATAACCATGTAGTTTTTTTAAATCAAGTGAGTAACATCCTTTTCGAGTGAATCAGGATCTCTTCGAGCCCTCATTGACACCCATTTCTTTGCCATTTATCACCCTTGCCATTGGTGAGTCTGAGGTTAAATGGAGTAAGTACCCAAAGTAGGTCGTTAAAAACACTTGCTACCTTTACACTTGCTGTATTCATATATCCATAATGATAGTCTTTCAATGTTGTTTCTTGCAGTTTCCAAAGCCAACACTCTCTTCAGCCTCTCCAGCTAGCAGTTAGTGTTCCTGTACAACGCCCGCTTCCAACCCTGGCGAGGGCACACTGCCACTAGTGTGGGAGGAACCAATAAAGACTGACACTATTAAATACGGATATGGTTTATGTAGGACTAATGAGCCTTCATACCACGTGATTATGACGTCACAAGTAATCAGCTTCTTGATTGGATGGTGCACAATAATGCCTTGTTCTTTTTGGTGACATCTTTGAAAATAAACAGTCAGTTTTTTGTGTTATATACCTAGGAAGTTATTAGGTCTGTTTAAGAGGACATGGTCTACTTTTGATGACACAAATTAATTTTCTGTGAACTCGAACATATCTTTTTCGCAGTAAGATTTGACTTAAGATATCTGCTACAGTACTAGTTGAATATACCATGCAGTTTTGTTTGTTTGTCTCTTTTGATGCCTTCTTAGTTGTTTGTTTCCCTGCTAGCATACTCTCTCTCGTTGAAATTGTAACAGAAATTACAAAAAGAGATACTCTAGCAGGAAAGTTGTTTGAGGGAGAGATGTCCGAAAGGTTAAACCATCAATTTGTAGAACTATCTGCTTTATCTTAAACATGTTTCGACCAGTGTCAGTAGGTTTGTTTGAAAAATGCAGGCCAGTTCACTTTGTACCTTTGTAAACAATTATCACATCATGTATAATATAGTACAAAAAGGCAGTTAATCGAACATATATAAAAGAAATCTGTACAATTGTCATCGGCTCCTAAAACACCCATTTCAGAAATTCAGACACCACCGTATCTTAAGCTATTAATGATGAGGTCCAGAGTGTTCCACATAACAGGGATACTTATAAAGTTTCAGTATTACTTCAGAAGGTATAATGATTAATATGTTTAACAGGTACGGAGGTTGTATCTCTTTTTCTCATTTGAAACAGCAGGGTTAAATCTAATCAAAATATATATGTTAGAATGTCTTACGATTAGAATAACACACCTTTGATAGTCATTTTACCAGATGATTTGGCTGTAGCGATAGCAATTACAGATATGAACGACCTTTTGTATAAGAGGCAACTGAATATCAACTGATTGGTGCTGTTAGGAAGTCTCCCTCCAACGGATCTCAAACGATTTACTGCATGGTCCCCAATGTTCCTTCAAATGCCATTTCCCCAATCTACATCAACTGTATTGTAAGACCTGTTTATGAGAAGATTAAAGAACATTTTACTATATTGAATGCTTTGAGGAACATCGCAGTTCATCTATAAGTCGGAAAAGAGGTCCGATCCGATAAACCTTGAAAATAAATCACCAGCATACATATTACTATAAATATTTTGAACAAAAACCATATAAATAAAGTCAACAAATGATTGAGGTTAACCAAACCACCCTGGCGCCGAGTAATTTAGTTTTGTGATTAATTATATGAACGTGAGATTTGATGGATAAATTACAAAGAGCAGTCAAAACTGTGGTTATTGGAATGCAGTACATGATTTATGATTTACACTGATTTGTGAACACGTACACTATTATACTGATATGCCATGCAGTCAGCTATAATAACTTCCTAATGACCTTAATAAATACCTACATGCAGACTGTGCCTACTTATTAAATGTCTTAGACTGGCAAAGAAAACAATGACACTCGAACTGTGAACACTATGAGGTTGTTTTTTTGGTTACTTTCCAGTAACCTTCGTGAAAGCGAATAGATTAGTAAAAAGATTTATTATGAACGTTCAGTGTATTTGAACTCAATGCTGCATTTTGGGAGGTTTTGAAGCAGGAGATGGAACTTACATGAAAAACGTCAAGTGTTCAGTCATGGCTCGAGTATATTCACTGTATTTTTTGAGGCGTTTAATTTTGCTAACTGTTCAGTATCGTTACTGCAGGTTTCTCTGTAATAGTTTATAGATGTCTTCTTAATGTAAGATCTATTAAGTTTCCTAAAAAACGTTTAGTGGTTTTTGTGGTGTATGTTCACGAATCAAAATACAAAAAGAGGAAATTGTTTTTTTTTGTCGGAAAGTTAAAAAGAAGTTTTTAAATAAAGGTCGAGGACAATTCCACTTTTCGCCATCAATTTCATCTTTAAATTTCCCTGCTATCAGATAACGGTGGAAAATACAGCCTCGTCTAGCATTTATAGGATGTGTTTTTCATATTGATGAGAATATATAGAGAGAAACATTTGATAACTGATAAATAATGGCGACAACTTTGGACGTTTCGACTAACTTATATGTCATCATTCTCAAACATTATAATATAGTATAAAATAATATAATAATTTACTTTTGTTGTGCTATTACTTCAAACTTTGAAATCATTAAACTTTTGAGATTAACGACATGTCGGTCGTCTAAACGTCCAGTTTTGTTTTCTTTGCACAGACTAAAATAGATTGCAAACTGAAGCGCGTTTTTTTATTTACCTTTATCCGCTGTATCGATCTGCAGTGTATGAAAATTGCGCAACTTTGTCATCCATGGCTAAAATTTGATCAATAATAGTTTAGTTAAATGCAATCTATTTCAACACTTATATTGTCATGTTGAAATTTTATAATATGCGCGCGCACCAACTATACTATTCCAGTTTTTTTTAATGCTTAAAAACCAAACAATGATGTCAATGATAATGCCGTCTCGTAGCATGCCAAAGTATATTATCCCATTACTTGAAGTGATCCTCTAGAAATTGACCACTTTTGACATCTCATTATTCTCAAGCCTATCCTGATCTGTAACCTTGGATTTCAATCCCTTGTCTTTTAAAGGTTCCTTCATGTGATTAGTTGTGTAGAGAGACGAGGTCAAACTCTCTAACTGTAGATGCGGTAGAGGCATTATTAACGACCTCCCATACTAGTACTGGCCAGAGGAGGGTTGTAAGGTGACGCGTTACAATGTGAAGTCGCGCGCGCTGTATGTAAATACGGTGGGCATTGAATTTGATGGATTGTTAATAAAGCATGCATGGGACAAACAAGCAAACAAACAAACAAATTTCGAAACAAACAAACAAACAAACAAACAGATAAACAAAAAAACAAACAGATAAACAAACAAACAGATAAACAAACAAACAGATAAACAAACAAACAAACAAACAAACAGATAAACAAACAAACATACAAACAAACAAACAAACAAACAAACAATCACACAAACAAAAAAACACGCAAGCAAACTAACTAACTTATTTCAAAAACGCTACAGTCCACACTCTAATTCCTGCAAAGGAAGTCGATTTATTCATAGCATATTTTGGTTGTACATGTGTATGTTATATGACCATAACAAGTTTTTGCAGTGAAAGATGATGAAAAAATATCTCATGATGAAAAAACGTGTAACAAATGAGTCCACGAATTATATTACCGACATCCTTTGCAGTCAAGGGATAAAGAAACAATTAACAATAAACACCTGGAACCCAACCAAACCATCAGCAAATACCAATCGACAAATACAACTGAACAGAGTCATATTTAAATGACTTTTAAAAACGTTTTGAATAAATCAGAGAGAAGGAGACGGACAGACAGATAGACAGACAGATAGATAGACTGTCAAGAAAATGTTAACAAACTGATAAACAAACGAACGAAGTGAAAGAAGCAAAAACACTGAGACAAGCACACATAAATAGAGACCTTGAAACAGAACATAAAACACAGACAAACATACATAAATGCAGACAGACATAACTGCAGACAGACAGACAGACAGATGGACAGACATAAATGCAGACAGACAGACATAAAAGCAGACAGACATAAAGATAGGCAGGCACATTGAATGACAAACAAATAGGTAAACTGAAAAATACAAACGCAGAAATCAACACTGATCCAGACATTGACATCTGCCAAGACATGTAGACAACAAAAACAGACGGCAGACAGACAAAAAAAAAAGTTAATTAAATTAAAGATTAAAAGTAAAAGAAAATACGTGGCCGATTTCTAATGATATTTCTACATGAATGTACAAAATCTAAATCCTTTCCAGGATGACTGGGCATTTCTACACGAGATTACTCCATGCATAAGTCCATAGCTAGAAGTGGCATTCAGCCTCTTATTTTAATAAACGATAGGCAATATAATGAAATTTGTAACACCGGCTAAAATGTTGACTTAACTTTACTGACGTTTCAAGCTTTAGCCCTTCGTCGGAGTAAAAGGTGATGTTGTATGGCACCGTGTACAAGGTCTCTTTATTTCAAATATTTACTGATTGCATTAAGAACAATCAGTGGATATTTGAAATTGAGTGACCAGGAATTGGCGCCAAAACTGATCACCAGAAACCATCAAATAAACACCTCTCTCTCTCTTTTAGCTGTGGTGAAACGCCTTTTTACGTTATTCAATATTCATTAATCCTTGCATTGGATTTGAGATTCAATAATTTATTATTCTATAAACCCGTCATTCACTATTTTTCTAACGTTATTTATTATTATTATATTTGGATATAATATTCAAAGTCATCATTTCACTGCACCAAGGGCCGTAAGTAAGATGGGTTAGTACGTCACCCTCTTTAAATAAAGTTTATTGTATTGTATTGTTAACCCTTTCTGCTTCCATCCCCGAAAAGTAAAAATTAATTGCAATTTTAACTTTGACATTACAACAACAAATATACAATGTCGTCATTTTTCTCAAATTCAATGTTAACTTTGCTGTCAATAATGCTGACATTGTATGGATCGATGTTGAATAAAGTTGATTTCTTATTTATTTCATTGTGTTTGTGTGTGTTTATTTGTAATCACACCTGTACTCTATCGATACAACAACAATAATAACAATAAACACGGTCATCATTATGAATCAGTCATGTTGATGATCCACTGACAAAAAAGAATAATAAAAAAAATATTTAAAAAATAAAATATATTTTACAGTCATCACTCCCCCATCGGGGCTCTTCCGTGAGGTTCACACACACTCACTACCACTACATTCAATATTTACAACGCACAATTCTGCAACTCACATGTTGATTTTTGCGGAGGGAGGGAAATCGGAAAACCCGGAGAAAAACCCTCGTGGCATGAGAGTGAACAACACATCAAACTAACTCTATTTACGATCACGATCACGAAGTTTCGATCACTTCTATTATTGTAGAAAATAAGGCGTTTAGATTTGCTGTTACTTTATTCGAACGTTTTCGACTACATTATAGTCATCATCAGGAAATGGTATAAATCACATGAAATGATCTTGTTTTAAAAGTTGATGTTATTCCCAAAGGAAAAAGCTTTGCAATGTACATAGTGTTTTGTTTGTTAAAAGATGGTTTCCGTTTTTAGATCAGGAAAAGACCTTCGGTGATTTTTCAAGGACTTCTATTATTAATTTCGCCCATTGCCAGCTAATAAATTATGTATTTTATATATTTGTTGTATACATTGTGTTCAAGCAGAAGTACAAATATTTTCCATTTGGTTACTGTGCAAGTCCTACAATTATTATTTTAGAAGGGGAAAATCAAATAAATTAAAATATATATAATAATAACAATGACATTCAGAATAATAACACTAATTCTATTAAAAATATATGAACTATGTGATCTGAAGTCTGTTTCGGTTTAACTGAAACAAGGTTTATACAAGATAAGATTAATGATGGTGTGTACTGTAGGTCATGGCAAAACAAGCCAACATATTAAACATGGCCTTGAAATTACACCTTTTCCATATTAACTATACAAAACTTAAATTGTACTTGATGAAGTTAGATTACGTTCAAATAAAAACAATGAATTTTACAGTTGTTTTGAAGGCAAGAAAGAAGGAAAACCGAAGGCGAGTTCTTGAAGGCAACGAAAACCAATATGGCGGTGAGGAGAAATTCGTGTAACAGTACTCCATTGTTTATACCGTTTGCTTGTGACATAGAACTAAATATCCGTTCAATTAAAACATTTCAGTATAAACATTAGTTCTAAAACGACGGAAAGTGATAAGTAATATGGAATTAGTTTCAAGTATTTGGGTTTTGTAATCAGGATTATTTTATGCTCTTTCAATAATTGTTGTTTTTGTAACTGATTTTGAGGCATACATTAGACAATTTGGCTGCATCACTGTGACTTTCATCAGAAAATTTAAAGAAAAAACTGCGAGAGTTATCTGGCTAGAACATGTCGACTAAAAACCATAAATTAGATGTGAAACTGATGTTAGGCACCACATAACATATTCAAGCCATAATTCTGTAAAGTTAAGCCATTATATCTCAAAGATGACACTCAGTTGATAGTGTATATCTCACAACTTACAATTTGTCTGTACATCTGAACAAGAATACACATCGACTTAAACAAAACCTGGTTTTCGTGCTGAAATGCATTTACTTACTGCTAATAAGCCTGGTGAACCGGAGAAATCCGGTTATTTTTTTACAAATTAATGTACAAAAATATTCAGGCCAATATGGCGGCGTGTTCTCTTTTATGCTAAATGGAGGAATTCTCGCTGAAATACCATCGCGATAAAACATATAATGACCTAAGCTATGTTTGCAGAAAACCACTATTAAAAACCAACTTTAGTCCAACTATATATTGATGTGAAATGTTTTTGGCTTTACGAGGGGAATACATCTTCAAAAGTGAAAATGTCAAGCTAACTTCGAATCTGTAATATGGGCCGTGCAAAGAAGGCAGTGAGGTGGCTTTTCCTTAGTCATATCCCTTACATTTCTGGGACGGCTCTCTCCGGTTTTCCAGCAAAGTTTTCTTTAGCAAAAAAGCATTATTTCTAATGTTTTACAAGTTTTATTATATGAAAAAGTATCCCGCAAAGCTCAAATTTGCGACTAAAGTTTGCTATGTGGTCGGAAAAGAACCGGCTGTTGTCTTTAATCTCTGGGAAACCGACATGTTTGTATTCAGACGAAACGAAACGCAGAAACGATTTTACAAATACTTCAATTTTAAAAACAATGTTTGCTATAATTTTCAAGTTTTTTTCTGTTTTCATGCCAGCTCCAGAGTGTTATGGCCAGTTTACACTAGCAATTTTTTTCGCGCGACAAGAGCGGCGATTTCAATGGCGATTTTATCGCAGCTTTGTCGCAGCAATTTCGAATACGCTCGAATTTAGGACACAGTAAATCGCAGCAAGTTGTACTAAATCAGCTTCGAGCATGCTCAAAGTTGCGTTGAAAAATATATATGCGATAAAATCGCCATTGAAATCGCAGCTCTTGTCGCGCGACAAAATTGCTAGTGTAAACGGGCCTTTAGAGCGCCATTTTTTTGTTTGCGCCTTGCAAGCAGTACTCAACTCGGACATTTGTTTGACATTCCAAGCTGTATTCCAAGCGACTAGAAGAATAGAATAAAACTTTGTTATTAACTTAAAAATCGATGAAATATTGATGATATTCTAGTGATAAAGTTTTGTTGCATCGATGAACTTTGTACATAACTGGTATACGCGAAACGACATGTATTCCTCGAGGTGACATTTAGTCTCAATGCGACCCTAGCTTATTGACTCGATTTCTAAAATGAGTGTTTCTTTCCTGCTTTAATAGTTTAAAAGCTTCCAACCTTTAATCAATGAATTCGGTGTTAATTATGGACCTTTTAATATAAAGAGGAAATACAAAAAGGTATTTCTTTTAGCTTTAATGAGTGAGTATAGTCTCACACGCTCCCCGGATGTCCACTACACAAGGGAACCTTTATGTTAAAGACACACCACCTCAACTCTAAAAACTCTTTAGAAAATGAACAACTTTACATTAAAAAAAATGTATTTCTAGTGAATAAACGATTGTATTAATATCAACTGAAGATAGTAGAGTAATTGATGAAGAATATTGATAAAGAGTGAGACGATCCGGTCCGTAAGATGTCGGCCATTATATCGACACACATTAGGTCTTGATTAAGACAACGTTTGACCTTGAATACTTCCTAGACTTATAATTTCTCATCTATTAGTAAAGTTTGAAGGTTGTCTCTGGTACATATTGTTAGTCTGAGGCGTTGGATTGAATGAAGGAAGCCCAGTAACAGGCAATCTGGGAAGAGTTCTGAATGCATCGGAATGCTCGAAAAAAATGCCTTCCTCGTTTTCTTCTTCGTCTTGAAAGTCAACTTGGTTCGACGAGTTCTTACTTTGTAACTTTTCTTTTTCGTCTTTTTTCCATTTCATTCGACGATTTTGAAACCACACTTTGACTTGTCGTTCAGAGAGATTCATTGCTTTAGCGAGTTCATGTCTTCGTGTGCTACAAAGATAGCGATTGTAGTGGAATTCTTTTTCCAGTTCAAGAAGCTGCTTGTTATTGTAGCTTGTTCGATGTCTTTTGGCGCTTTTTTTTCCTGTAAAAAAGCAAGTGTTTGGTTAGATAAACTCATAACACAATAAAGACAAAATAAGTACAATTTTTTATGCAAATACAATAGGTTTGGACTCACTTGTAATGAATATATTGCTGGGGTTTTGAGCTCATTGCACGAGTATAGAAGACATTGACAATAACTTTTCTAGCAATTTACTTTTACTGAATCTTATCAAATGATACGAAAACCATTTGTACATGTGACATGAAAAGTTTCACTTTGTTATCACATTAATTAACCGCACTCTAAGGGTGTTATTTCTCACACGTTGGTATTTGTTCGTTGGATAATTACTGATATACCATTGAAGTACCGTGACATAGCTTTTCGTGGCGACGTCGATTCATCGCTTGTACTACAAAAAAGTTCAACTCTGTTAACCTAAATGTGCCCTTTGGCTCCCGAGACTCATCTTAATAGATAGTGCTCATTTCAGGACCAGCCTACGTTTAAATTGTAGCTTAGATTTTAGATTACAACGTCTCGAAAATGAAAATCAATTTAAAGAACTAAGAAATGCATTTTTCTGCACGCCGCCATTGATAAAGAACATCACCAATGAAGAAGAGATGGCCGATTATATGATACAGAAAAAGAGAAAAACAGCTTTAAAGCCGTACTAAAAAGAATCTTCAAAATCTAGCTATTTTAACTAAATAACTGTGGTTTTTGCATTGAATTGTTGTCAAAAAGAAAGCCCTGTTCAAAATATAAGTGGCGAGGACCACAAGTACAGTAAAAAGATCACCATTTTTCAAACCACATTTACAACACCTATAACAAGTTATACATGCACGAAAAGAACATGACAAATAGAGGAACTCATCTCAATAAAATGAAAGGATACTGAAGACGATTTTTCCACCGATGGTTGTTTAGGAAGTCTTTAGCTTCTAGGATCTTTGCCAATGAACACCAGTCGAAGGGCAGAGAGTTACTCAACGAATGAGCACAGTGTGATTTGCGCATGAAGGCACTCTTATATTTAATATCAACGAAACCATTAATCATGTATGGAATAGCATTGTCGTTGGTAACAGAGTGACAATGTCATAGCAAGATTTAGCATGTCAACAGAGGCTTACTGAAGTCGCCCTACATAGGCTTAGCAAATGTCACCTCAACGACACCTATACCATTATCATCTACTGTTTTTCTAATTGAAAACCACTAGACATAACAATAATCAAGCCTTCTTAAAAAACATGAGAATGTGGGGTGTCATTTTCGTAAGAAAAAGGTCACCATTTCTGACTGGACGAGATTCCGATGGGTGTTAACTTAGTTTCAAAAAAACCCTTGACTTTACAAGCAATAAAGGTTGAGGCAACAACAACAACTACAACAACAACAACAACATACCGTTTTCCTGCGGTGTAGGATTCTTGGATTTCATCCATGGGTATATAGGTTGAAGGAGGTAGTTAGAGGTAATGTTTAATCTCCCTGTGTACCCATCTTGGACTCCCCTGTAGTTGGACGAGTACTCATTTGATGGAATCCCATTGAAAAAGGGCTGTTCTTGACGCTGTGGAATCCGTAATGAGTGGAAATAATAATCACAAGACTTCGATGTTGACACGCTTTGTTGGTAAAGGGTTTCTGGAGTCGGATATGAAAAGTCCATGTTTATCTCACAAACGTGATTTATGGCTCCTTGACATCAACCTTGCTATAGGTATCGATAAAACAAACACCCACCATGTGACAGGATACAGCCAATGAGAACCAAGGAGGTAGTGAGTGGTGATGAAACATCAATGACATAGCAGTAGAAATATTTAAATGGATGAAAGTGAGAAAAAGTTTTGGTTTTGTGGAAGTGGATGGGAAAGGATGGAAAAAAGATTAATGATGTCAAGTAGCGGGCTTCCTTTTAAAAACATTTATCACATCTAGGCGTCAACAGTTGGTAACGGTATCAACTATTGGTAATGACCTCGACACGATGGACATGATATTTAAGAGAACCTTTCAAGATACTTGAACGACAATATATCATAAAGGTAGTTTGACCTTGTCTAGTTTATTGATTAGTAACTCAGACAAATGATTTATGGCTAAAGCGGGAATCAAGCCAGATTGTACAAAAACCATCATATCGTATGTCTAATTCTACTTGGTGATTGGTTGGTTGGTGGATGTCAGAGATTCTTGTGGGGACACGAAGTCTAACTTAATGCAACATAAAGTTTTGCCGCTGGTTTTGATTAATGACCTGACACTAACGGCTTGTCTCAATAACATCTCTTCAAAACGATAAGTTCATTTGTAAAGTATGGAGTGCTATTTTATAAGGAAATGAGAAACATTTAATGCACGAAAATTGAAAAGCCATTCACATTAATGAATTAAAAGCAATTTGTGAATTACTTTTAAAATTGTTTGATACTGCTTTTATCTTTTTCCAGGAATAATGACCTCTATTAAAATGTACTTATTTTTTGTTCTGCTCATATTCGTTTCAAAAAATGCGCTTCATCTCTTGTTTGCAATAGACTTCTTTAATAGTTACTAAGTCGCGAACGTAATACAGCGTGTAGCTCTTTAAGACTTGTAGAGAGATTATACGGTGAATACCCATTAACAAGATCTGGTAGATAAAATATTCATTGATCTTCTACGAAATTAATTTATCATTTGAGCAATCAAACCCACATATGTTATGGCTTCGCATATAGACACTTGTTCAATGTTGGTGTAATAAATTATTGATAAGACAGCTCTTTTCAGACACTCGCACACAACCAATTGCAAACTTTTAGCCCTCCTCGTATAGGACAGTAACTCCTCTAGACAATATGAATCTTCCTGCTGCAGGTACCAATCTGAGACAGACACCTCCATACTACCGACAACTCTCTGGGACAAACACTTACATACTACCGACAACTCTCTGAGACAGACACCTCCCTACTACCGTCGACTTTCTGAGACAGACACCTACATACTACCGACAACTCTCTGAGACAGACACCTACATACTACCGAAAACTCTCTGAGACAGACACCTAAATACTACCGACAACTCTCTGAGACAGACACCTACATACTACCGACAACTCTCTGAGACAGACACCTACATACTACCGACAACTCTCTGAGACAGGCACCTCCATACTACCGACAACTCTCTGAGACAGACACCTACATACTACCGACAACTCTCTGAGACAGACACCTCCCTAATACCGACAACTCTCTGAGACAGACACCTACATACTACCGACAACTCTCTGAGACAGACACCTACATACTACCGACAACTCTCTGAGACAGACACCTCCCTAATACCGACAACTCTCTGAGACAGGCACCTCCATACTACCGACAACTGTCTGAGACAGACACCTACATACTACCGACAACTCTCTGAGACAGACACCTACATACTACCGACAACTCTCTGAGACAGACACCTCCCTAATACCGACAACTCTCTGAGACAGACACCTCCCTAATACCGTCAAATTTATTGACTTAGAACTACGGAATGACTATCATTCATATCATTATCACTTCCATCATTCATATCATATTATTATCACCATAAAAAAACTTTACATACCTCTTGTAGCTTTATGGTTTTAGCCAAACATCAAGCAGTAATGTTTTTCATACATTCATTTTTAAAAGTGCATGCACACCAACACCATGTCTTACGCACTTGTGTACCTTACTGGACCACGCCTTTCCTTGTCCTTTGTTCACGTGACTCTATTAACCACGCATGCTTGTTGATATTCGGAAATGGTCATCACAGCCATTACATAGCTGACATACGTTTATTGAAGCAAGAAAGATGCCACAATTGAAATAATGAAGTCCATCTTGAGCAGGATTGACCTGGGAAGTGTAAGAAAAATCGTAATCCATAAAAATTAATATTTTCCACATTTACCATGTTCTTACAATTCAGACACGTGTAACACATCTGCCGGTAAAGTTAATCGTTTAGCAAGTTGTAATGGAAAGTCCCGAGTCCAGCACTCTGTGTCCCGCATTCCGAATCCCGAATCCAGAGTCCCGAATCTCAAATTTCAAATTCCTAAATGCAAATTCCGTAGTCAATATGTTAGTAATGTTCAACTTTCGCATAAGTGAATTGTTTCATGTAGTACCAGATCTTCAAAATATCTCAGTTTGATATATATGAATTGTTAGAATATTATGGCCATCTGGGAATAATCGACTAAACATAGCAATATTAAAAACTCATGGCTACTTACCAGCATGCAACGCGAATTTCATCATTGAATTTCGTGTACCATGAAAATCGCACATTAAGACATGTTGATATCTTTTACGATGTGAGTGGGGATTTACGCTCTTACTAAATCGTTCAGCTCTTTGTTTTATTTGTATTCTCGTTAAACGACTGAATTACAACACTCAGATCAAAATAAACAACGCAAAGCATGCCGGTAAGTGACCATGGTCCTTTAAATTATCATCACTTATTTCTTGTGAACTCATATAAAGGATTTTAAGGACGTTCGCGGGCAAATAAGTTATAACCATATATTTTTCTTCAAACGTCGCATGGTGAAGTATGATTATCATACACGTTTAACGAGCAAATAAAAAAATGGGGGTCACCGAACTCGTTTAGGAGTGAGATGATCTCAAAGTGCAGCCTTTTTCTTGTCAAAAATCGCTTGCGCGCAATACGAACAATTCGAGTGAAAAAGCCATCTTTTTGATAGAAAAACCGAATTTGGATTGCCAAACATTTCTTGATACAAACGTCTTATAACCTATAGATTAATATTTATATGAATAAATACAACTAACCCTTTGTTTGTTTGGCTCGAATTCGCTACCATCATGCAACATTTGCTGACGCTTTCGATCGATGAAGATTGACATTTTTATCCAAATACGTCAAATTTTGAACACACACAGCTTTTAATTTTTAATTCTATATAAATTTTCAAAATAAAAAATGGGAGTCACCGTATTCGTTTCCGAGATATTGCTCTGCAAACTTTCAAAATCATACAATATTCGGTCTAGGGCTGTCCAAAAATTGCTCCAAAAAATCAAAAAAGTTGCTCATGATACACCAGTTTCGAGATCTCTTTTACTCAGTGTTAGCCTCAAAACCATGTAATATATTCTTTTGTTCAGTAACAGTCCGTGCAAATGAAAGAGATTTGTGAGCATAGAAGACAATAAAAATATATCGAAATCTCACGAGTTTTATCTAAATTTCTGCATATTTTACACACAATTGAGGCTAACTCTGAGTAAAAGAGATCTCGAAACTGGAGTATTTCCCAAAAAGTTGCTCAAAAGTTGCTCGAAATTTTTTGACGCTTCTTATCAATTTGATGGTCTCATATCATAGAATTCCTTCAGCTTTAATAATATATCGTGTTAACATAAATTTAGAATATTTTCTTGGTATTTGCAGAAAAGTTTGTTTTGATTTTACAACCGCTGACCACCTGGATCATATTTACAAATTACCACAGGAAGACCACTGCTTCACAAAGTGTATTCAAATACTGTAAAGCCTTAAAAATATGATTGTTGTAGTCAGGATTCATGATTTTACAAACGATGAAGGCTAAAGAGAAACGTCTAATTAAAAATCATCAAATTTAGTCAGAGACAACCTTATTCGGTTGTAAAAAAAACTGTAAAGCCTATTGTCAAACAGTATTTGTATCAATGGAGTAAAAGAAAAAGAACAAAAGTTGCTCGAAAGTGAAAAAGTTGCTCGAAATTGGAAAAAGTTGCTCGAAATCGGAAAAGTTGCCGAAAAGTTGCCGAGCAACTTGTGGACAGTCCTAATTCTCATAATTTGGTCGCCATCTTGTTTCGTGGAACGCCTGGATGATTTCTTTTATGAAACAAAATCATCCAGGCGTTCCAAAGCGCACGTAGAAGGGATGCGCAGAAACAATGCCCGCGAGCATCCTTAAAACTGTTGAGGTGTTTTATTATATCTTGCTGAGGATTTCCTGTAATTTAGAATATATTTTTATCCCTGTTAAAGCCGTGAATGGTGCCCGTCAGTCGTCTATAGTTAGTCGGTCATTATTGGTACTTAAACAGCATGACATTACACCTAATTGCAGTAAACGACGCCATGAAAAACATCCAACGACCGTGATTAAGTAATTACAAATATAAAAGTATGGTTCAAATGATCTATTTTTATAAAAGGTCGTCAATGAAAATTACCTTTGAATTATTAAACACCAATGTATATGTTTAAAAAAATTCGTTGGGACATTTTACATGCAAGAACAAACTTTCTATTCAGTTTTTACTTCCTAAATCAGACGTTTATTTAACTTCAAAACCTCTTTCATCAAAATCAATATGTATATATATCGTTGTTGTTCGCGAGTACTTTAAACTGGAAGCTTTGCTGAGTCAGTAGAAAAAAAGCTGCACTTTAACGTTGTCAACTGAAATTCCAAAACGCTTTCAGTTTGGAAAAGGATTTAAAAAAACCAGAAACGAATAAACCTATTTGCGTTTTTCTGAATCATAATTTTGAATCAAAGATAGACCAAACTAGTTCTTGTTAATGTTTTATTATATTGCCGGATTCAAAACCTACAGTCCGTCACTAGCACTGTTGTATAGAACATGTATTATGACCATCAAATAGGTAGTTAGCAATGATGACATATACTAACAAGACATTGTCGATTGGTTAATACTCTCTAAACACCTTAACTGTCAACACAGTAATCTTATGGGGATTTCTCAATGTCAACTTAAATCCGGACGATACAGTACTTTTATCGTATAAACATGTACTTAATATAAATTAATAACATACATGAAAAAATTTCTCAATTCTGATTGGCTAAGAGCAGTGCTGTTTTAAGGAAATACAGTGCAGAAAAAAGGAAATCAGTACAGAACAAAGGAAATAAAAAAATAAAATAAAATAAAATAAAATAAAATAAAATAAATAAAATAAAATAAAATAAAATAAATAAAATAAAATAAATAAAAAGGAAAACTAAAATAAAATAAAAAATATATAAAATAAAATAAATAAATAAAATAAAATAAATAAAAAGGAAAACTAAAATAAACTAAAATATATATAAAATAAAATATAATAAATAAAATATAACGTTCGCAAGTGTAATATTGTGGTTTGTTGAATAAATTTAATATCTTGTCACATGTTCAACGTCACTTCAGAAATTTCACTTACTGAAATTTTTTTATGTATATTATTAAATGGAAATGATATGATTTTTTCGTGCAATTTGGAATAATTTGAGCTCGTGGGTTTTCAAAAAGCTCAAATACTCTTCGAAAACCTACTCGTTTATTCAAATTGTACTCGAAATCATATGATTTCCTATACGAATGCTTAACCCCATAAAATGGAATAAACAAGGAAAATTAACACTATCTGAAAAAATTAAACAAACAATGCATTTTGTATCTGATAATGCCGAATAAAATACTTTGTGAAGAATAAACGATCTCTTACATGCCGCCATCTTGGATTTACTTTTTTTTTAAGTGCATGGAACGTGTTTTCAAGTTAAAAAGTTCTATCAAACCAATACGAAGAAACTATTTATTCTAAATTATTATTTTACCATTTGGTTATATATTTTGAAGAACTTAAAGAACGGTCTTCAATTCGAAAAAGAGCAAAATGCACGTGTTCAGTGAATAGCCAAGTATTTCCACAACCATCCGAGTATTGGATGAGTCAAAATAGGAGAATGCTGATTGGTTGGATGTGAGTGTATTTCATAATTACCATACACTTTGGTATCAATTATATTGTTACGTCATATCATAAGATTTTACATTGAAGAGTAAAAGTAAAAGTACGAGACATACAGTTGATTGACAAGTCAATACCATAATTACGGGCTTTTAGACCAGTCAAGTAAGGACAGCTGATTGGTCGGGAAAAAGTGAATAACATAGTTATCATATACCTTGGTATGCAGCGACGCCTTACTTGGAAGATATCCAAAACGATCAGTCAATCACGTGATATGATAATGAAACAAATGGCTGGTTTGTTTGTTCTTCGGTGAATACCCTTAGCTTCCAACGTGATTTGTATCTATCTATTTATTTCCAAAGCTTTTCCAAACGAAATCACATAAACATAATACAGTTCTGGCATTGGCATTGGCTATAGTTGGCTGCTACCCTGTTTATAAAATAAGAGTTTATCCTCTAGTTCTGCTGTTGGATAAAACGCTCGGTCTGTGGCTCTATAAGTCTGATATAATATAGGGGGAATAAAAGTTCCTGTATAGCCCAGAGTATGATTCTACCTGAGTATTTACAATTCCTTGCTAACAATTCATCTTATTAAATCGAAATACTTTAAGGAAATAAGAGAAACATTCAAGAAGGGTTTGCTAATGTAGCTTCGTCAAGGCTGTCTAATAAAACTGATATGTTTCGAGGTTGTATGCCTGATTTTGGAGCCAAAAATAAAATATGCAGCTGCATGCTTGAAGAACGTTTCCGTTCTATATCTGACGCTAATATGACTGTACTATTTATATGAAGTTTTGGTTTGAAAACAAGTACAGTTTCTGAGGGTTTTTTTGCAATTTTCGAACGCATACGACATATATTCAACTATTAAAAGCCATTTATGCGAAATAGTATTTTGTCACTTCGTGCAAGCAGTTCAGGTATTGTTTCTCGAAGAAATAGCAAGAAAGCTAAACCAAAAAACTGTATCTTGAATCTGAGATAATAGTTCATTAAGGTTGAGTAGTAATAGTTCACCGTCTTTACGAAGGACACAAAATGAAAATACGAATAACTTTTGGGTTGAAAGCAGTTGAGTACTTACTCCAATAGATTTTTAGATATGAACTATCGTTTTTAGCAAAGTAATCAAATTCATACAATGAAGACCAAAATGTTCATGTTGTCCCAAAAACAATTCTTACAGTCAGAGGTAACTTATTTCTTATGAACTTTAAAGTACTTTAAAATGATTCTCCTAATGCATTATTCCTTGATTAAAATCTACATGGAAGAAAATGTACATAATTGCGTCAATATTTTTTCTCACTTTATATCATCGGTATTTCCTTAATCTTATTTCTGTTTTTAAAGATAACACTGATTTAAAACTCGTCATTTAATATAAAACTAAGTATAGAAATATCAATGCAACTAAATGAGATGACACATACTTACCATACTGAAAAGAAACTATAAGAGACACATAGGCGCGGTCCGTCCATTGTCCACTTTTAAAATACTCTCACTGATACAAAGAAAACGAAGAAATTGCGCAAAATTCTATAAAATATCGTCATTTTAAGATGCGGAGAAGCGAATCTGTCTGATTCTAGAAGCAAAAGACGTTGAGTTATGCTCGTGCACGGCTTGTATGCTAGCTGGGGTCAGTAGAAATCATAAATCAAAAGCGAGCGGACAGCGGTGCTATAGAGTTGCATGTCACACATGAGACTCATCAACTCTACAAAAATAACTCAATTCAGTATTATAAATGTACGTTTTTTTGGCTTGTGAACGTCTCAAATCAAGGTCTTTGATATCGAGAAAGATATTTTAATAAACTGAGGGTTTTTTACTTGTTTTTTGATGTTTTTGTTTGAAGGTTGTCCCATCTTGGTCCTGCCCACCCATAGTGACACTGTCTAACTTAAACATCTCCCGAATGATTTATAATTTTACCTTAGAGTAGTCTTATCATCTTTGCCAGAAATCTTTCATCTCGATTTCACATAAAACAAAAATAACTGTGCATGCAGTCAAGAGTCTACATTAACCCTCGCTGTGAGAAAAGATCTTGCGTAAACCTGTACCACCTTGTTGGTAGTTTTGACAGCAACAACAATTAGTCTAAAAAATAGCTTTACTTGTAATAGTTGTATTTACGAAATAGACTGAAATAAAGGATCGAGTTCTTTATAGAAACGTTCTGTCAATGTTATGTTGCTTGCAATCATCATGAAAGACAGTTATTTAGGATGGACTTGTTTGTTGTTTCTAAGCAGCAGACTTGTCTAACAACTCTAAGCTTTAGTCAAATAAAATGACAAAAACAAACTATACAATAATAGTCAAAGTTTGAAACTTTATAGTGTACTTGACATCGAGCCATTATTCAATGTCCGTGAGTATTTATCATGGTCAGTTTTGACATTGACGTCTTTTAGACATAAAATATGATTTCGAGGGACAGCTAGCGCCCTTTAAAGGGTTATACCCCTACAGAAATGAAACTAGTTGATTTTAACTTGAGGGGACAGAAAGCAACTTTTTTGAAAGTTGATGGTTGAAAATAACATTTACTAGAACGATGATATTGTGAAATAACGGAGATTTAGTGACATAAACTGCAAGTAGAAAGGACAAAGGATTTACTTCAACAGCGCCGGAGCGGCTTCGACTGGAAAGGCAAGCATCAATTTCTAATGGAACTCTTTCCAATATGAAGTAACTATAATCAAAGGTACATATATAGTACTGCATTGCCTTCATATTCTAACTTTGGTGAATTTGAGAGAAAGGAAGGGAGGCCGGATAAATCACTTCATAGTGCACTTCTTTAGATTATTTATGGCTAAAAATGTGGTTATTATAAATATGGCATTTAGACTATTTATAAGGTATATACAGTTTTGTAAGGGGTTTTCAATGAAAAACATGAGGAAATGCGAAATAGTTTTATAATGTTCATTTGATCATACAGCACTGCAATGATCACGGAACATGGCCCTACAAAATTGTCACTGGTCTGCACATATTGTCAATTAGTATCCCTACTTGTCTAACCATGGCATAATTCTTAGCCTACCGACTTATAATCGTGTTATAAACCACATAATCATTGGATGTTGAATTCCACAACTAACTAATATTATTGAGCTGCTTTCTTTAGATAATGATGAATAAGATTTTAACGTGTGATTCAAGTTGACTTTGCACACCTTTGAAGTGTGAATGTGTTGAATGTGTAAACGGTCCCGTTCCTTGTCATTTTAGGCCAAATTGTACAATGTACAAAGAAGAAAGTTGTTGAAAGTTGTCTATTTGTGGAAACAATTAGGCTAAAATGATAAATTGAATACTGTTTAAAAACATTTTTTACTCAGATGAAGGATTCGAGGAGGGATTCGTTCAAAGTTCCTGTCACGAAAACTAATTTACTTTACTTTACTATTATACGATGTACTGTTTGCCATGTATTCTCTCTGGTTGATTTTCAACCGTGCAACATATACAAACCGGCTCCAACTGAACATTGACTAATTTATTCTGAATAGTTTCATAATATGCATGTACTGATTATTTTAGCTCTATAATTTACCCTGGATTCTTGTTGTTTTCATCCGACTTTATTGTGTAGACCATTATGTCAGTCTACAGTCAACCTTAAATACACTTTATTACATATTCAATAGGTTAGCATCCAAGGTACAATTTTCTTTAGTTTCAAAGTCGTTTAAGCAAAATGCATTATAAACCTCTTTGGGTACGTGCTGTTGCCTCGCTCACCAACAAAAACCTCCTTCCTTTTCATGTACTTGAAACTGGTTTTCTTTTGACAGATAAACTTGTTAAGGAGTTTGTCACAGTTTTAATGAATAAGTCATGTTTGAATGGCTAGAGATTTATTGTTGTAGTTCAAGTATTTATTCCGTAAAAAGTTGTCCCGACTTGAGAAAAGACTTCCTATAATGGCCGCCAATATGGCTGCATGTCTGGTGCGGAATCTTTGTACTACCTCCATTCACTTAAATACACGCCTGATACTTGTACTATCTCAGGACAGTTTTATTAAAAAACTATATGTTTTTTCTATTTTTCTAAACATAAAGACCCTTTTTGATTATTTTATAAATGGTAAATGCATGAAGGAAAACGATCAAAGTCTGTATGATGTATGCGGACAATGACCAATTGTTGTATAAGCTTGTGCACAATTGAGTTACCAAAGTTAAAAACCGCTATTTGTTTTAATTAACTATACAACTGAAAAATAAAATATTAGAAGCCGCAAGTTATAGTTCAGTAGTATGCTTATTGATTTTACAAATACGGTCCTAACGAGTTGGAGAAGATTGAGCTGCTCAACCGAAATATAAGTTTTTTGGACATATCTTGAAGTTGAAATCAGTTGAAATTGTTTGAAAGTGTTGGTAAACAAAACTTTCACGTTCAATATGAAAAGTGTACAAAAAAGCTGCTGCACTTTTTGGAAACAATGATTTTGCAATAGATAAACTAAAACCATTTAGACTGATGTTTTTTCATCCGCCATTTTTTCACCAGTTTCGAAAAAAACGCTTCTTGTTCGCTCTACAAATCACTACAAACATGTACCCAACATAAAATAAAACAAAATACATAATTGTACACAAAATTAATTGTTAGATATGCTTTTATTTTCGATAGATTCAATGTAATTGTCGTATTGTACAATTGTATATTTATATTTTTATTCCAGTTAAATGTGCACGCTTAATTAAAACGTTTTATATTGAGGACAGCAGCCTCTGAAAAACCTAACAAGAACGGTTCTTGTTATCAGTCCTGGCAAACCATTTATAAGTCCTTTTCAAAATGATTTGAGGATTAAAAAGCAAGCTTAAAGCTGCAGACAAATAAGTGTACATAGTGTTACAAAAAGCACATCAAGTCTGTCACAAGTGAAATGTTCTTCCAACTGTCCCAAAGTAGTAAATGCTTATTTGGTGCCAAGCCGTGAATTTTATAAACCGTGAATTTGAGTGACAACGAGCGAAAAGCCCCACACGTTTAGGCTCGTGTATGTGCTCAGTATTCGCACCTAATTCGTTAGTCAGGCCGCAGTAGGAATAGTTAGACATGGAGGCTACCTCGCTTCCTCCTTAAAGTCGAGATGCGCAGCGCAATACCACAACTATTTGCACCAAAAACCGTCTTTCTTGGAGCAAAACTTTCTAGAGTTTGATAGTAAAAATTGCTCACTTTTTGGTTGGTTTGAGGTTGCATGTTCTATCACGTTTCTAGCGATAATTATCTAGTAAAACCTCGTCTCATTCCGCGACTTGTAGGAATCACTGGTTTGTTGTCCTTTTTCCACTTCATTCTTCGGTTTTGAAACCAGATTTTCACTTGCCGTTCGGAGAGTTTCAGCATGGAAGACAATTCTGTACGTCGTTCTTTCGTTAAATAACGCGTAAAATGAAATTCCTTTTCCAGTTCTAACAACTGTTCCCTATTGTAAGCCTTTCTTCGTCTGTGTTTGAATGGTTGTTTGAAATGCCATGGAGCATTTTCGTCGTCTTTGAGAGAATCTGAAATGAAAACAGAGTTAACAAGCCATGAGTCATCTTTTAAGTGAATACTGACTTAACTTTTATAGATGATCATTCAACCTTAAGGAGCTCACGATAAAAGCTGTTTACATACAATGTACGATAATAAATTAAGCACAATTTTGACATTGCGTTATGGTAAGGACAAAACAGAGATTTTCGTAACAACACCAAGAAACTAGGACAAATAGACAGAGAATTTTAATTAGCAGGGAACTATTGGTAGGACTAAAGGAAGCACAATCATTTGATAATCCGTCAAAAACCAAGTAGTACCCACAGTGGTTATAAGCTATTACTAAGAAGACTATTTCTCGTTTGTCTTGGAGTTAAAATAGTTTTAAATGAAAGTTTGTCCTACCTTCTTCATCATCTGAAATTTGTACATCGTTTTTATCACATCTATCTTCTGTAGAACTTTCGTTTGTGCTTTGAACTTCAACCGTAGTTTTTTCAGAGTTTTTCTGGTTCCCTTGAGATGCTCTGCGTGTATCCATATCTTGATTTGTTAGATCAGTGTGGAGCGGGCTTGACCTCTCGGTAAGGTAGTCGGTGCTTGAGGGATGGAAAGGAGGGTAATAACCTCGCATACCATAACTGTAAACTAACGGCGGTGGTGAAGCAAGAAACCCTTGCGAACTCAGGGCATTCATTGAAGAAAGGTAAAAATTCATGTTATACCACTGCAGGTTTTGATGTTACCAAGATGGTCTTAACTGTACAACTATTACTATCATATTAAGGCGGATGGGTAGATTAATTTCACATCGTCTAATTACCCCTACGACATAACGTCATACCCGGGACCTGCGCACTCGAGTGGCGCACACACACCGGCGCCTGAACGATCCTTCGACGTGTTAATTAGAGTTTGGCGTCGTGATGATTTCACACCTCGGGTACCCAGCTAAATAACAAATCATAATTGATATGATATTGTGGTCAATAAAGATCTTGCTTGTAATTGGATAAAGTGGAGTATGTAATTAATGATCACGTGTTCGATTTGTTTTGATCTAGCCACGTGGTTCATGGTTGTCATGGGAACTAGTTGGACCATTTACCATGTTTATCAATTATGTACTTTAATGTCCTTGCAAAATCAATTTAAGAAAAGTTATGAAACTGAAATATGCCGCATAGAATATTTTCCCCTTGATGTCTTGTCAATCCACGAGTTACCTTGTTAATTTGACTGGTAATGCGACTTCACCCGGTTGAAACACTAAAATGTCCCTGCATAGTTTTAACTTAACAATTATTGTTATTATTATTTTGTCAAAACAGATACATACTTCTTTGTGTAGTATATATATAAAGCTAATTTTTGGAATGACTCTGATTTTCCGGCTCTGATATTTTGCCTAACTTCATAAAGCGCAATGTGGAAACTTTGCTTGCTGTCAAAATACGTCCAAATTTACAATTATGATAAAGACGTGTTATTTAAATGGAAACTAGCGCCAATAAAAATTAAACTAGTATAGGCTGCGTCGATGTTTGATATAAACGGTAGGTAATATAATGAAATTTGTAACACCGTAAACTGAAAATGTTGACTTAACTTTACTGACGTTTCGAGCTTTAGCCCTTCGTCGGAGTAAAAGAAAACGTGTTTTTTATATTTGTTTTATTTAAAAATGTATACAAAATGTTTATTGGGAATGTATTGGGCCTTTTTTACAATAGAGGATGGACAAATCGTATATCGACGGACACCACTGATACGCTGAAAAACATGGTTATTGACCGACAAAAGATGATCCATCAGTTGTTGTTTGTTTATTGTTTTCCTCAAACAAGAAAGAAAGTAATGTTAAAATCTAATCCTAAATCTTCGTAAAATGCTGCAAATGTTTAAGATATATTCAGTGCCGAAATTCATCAATAAAGTTCAATTGATGTTTTCACGAAATAGTGTTAACTTTGCTGAAGAATTAAGAGAGCGATGAAACTGGACTTTCTTTAGAACCAATAGACCTTAAGGCGAGACTGACAGACACGAAGGAGTCATAAAACAATCAATATAAACATGTTGTTTGCGCTGGATTATTTTGTTGTAAACGCTTACAACACTTTGGCTGGTCAAGTGAAAATAAAGAACAAAGAGGTCTAAAATTTACGTTCACATTGCGTATAGCAGTGTTTTATTGTTACCACTAACAGCAAAATATGTTCTTTATATCAAGTTATTTCTTTCTTTTTTTTCATTATCTTATTTTATGTAGAAGTGTAGTTTACATTTTAGGACAGAAATATCGTAGGCAACAATTTACAAAACATTGTCATTACTCGTTCTTTGTTGTTAATTGTTTCTAGTTTTTGCGACAACAATATGTCAACAACTTATAAAAGAAATGTGCAATGAAATATAAATAATTCACAATCACATGCAATTGTCAAGGTCTGGATTTGAACCAGGAACCTGCCGTGGACCATTGCTTTTTGCCAGCGCTCCACGTAAATTAACATAACAATATACTGCCCCTGGGACTTGCACCGAATAGACTACCCCAATTTGACAACATATTAAAGATAGTTGCTTAGTTAGCGCAAGAGGTTAACCGTTTGTAGTCTAGGGCCGGCTGGTTCTCTCCTCCCTCCCTGGTCTTTTGACTAGCGCAAGTTAGGTTTTCTGTCGGAGTAGCGCGGATGGGGCAGCTTCAATTCATAGAATGTCTCAGACGAATCGTTCCAATTTTTTCCCCCGGCTATGTTCGAAATTATGACCAGTCTATTTTTCTTATATTTTCATTTATTTTTGTTGTTTGTTTTGTTGTTTATATTTCTTTATTTTCTTTTTTTTTTCCAAACTTTTTTTTTTTAAATAACGTTTTGGCGGATCAGTATGATACGTAAAACACAGGAAGCCCAAGCAATAACTACACCGACAATCATCAATGCAATCTTACCTATAAACACACCGGCCCTTCACACTAGGAGACGAACGAATCGTCTCAGATAATGGACAAGTCGTCTCGTGCGATAGCGGGATGATTGTGAGACGAAAAGGCGACGTCTGATTATGTTGAATTTACCGTGGACGAACAAATGTACGGACCACTGTGAACGCATACGTCCTCTTACACCAATCTCATAAAACATTGCTAAGTACACTGCACTGTTGTTCTCCAATATCGTCAGCCCTCCGTATTTACGGTTCGTTAATTTAGTGATGTAATTCATCTATCGTTGATATCCAGGAGGTAACAGATTTTGACCCAAAAAGCTTTGCAGGACTAACTAATCAGTGTAGCTTTGAGTAGCTTTAAATACCTGTAAAACGGAGCATTGATGGAGAGAGGGGAAAAAGAGCGCACCGTCGGCTTCCTGGGAGACCAGCTTACAGCTAACTGGTTATAGCTGGAGGAACTACCAACGCTAAATAATAGTACTTTTCCTTTTCCATTATAAAGCCATCCATCTTTATCAAAGATCACTTTTCGGTGTCGATGACAGCAAACGTCAATCTCTATAAAAAGGAAAGAAAGTTTACTTAACGAGCTGTCTTATTTTTCATATTATTCACATTGGAGGTAAAATCGAGTTATTTAATATTGCCAGCAAGCCTGTCAGTGGATGTTGAATGCGCGTAGATGATCTTTACATAAAGATTAGACCTCAACTATTGATCCATCAATAGTAAATTATAACTATGTTTTTACATGATACGAGGTATCTTGGCAACCGTTTCAGTGATACTAGCTATGAACCTCAACTGAACTCTTGGAGTTTAGTTATCAAACATAATATAGATTTGAGGAAGGCTGGAAATTTAAGCATTTATTTGATAACTATATCATATTTACAAAAGTCTCACTGCTGGATGTGGGAATTGACTAAGGACCAATTCATCAATAATCAAAGGATAAAAACACTAGCAAACTAGCTTTAGTTCTTTAAAGTTACGTTAGTCGAGAGGAAGTTAGCTAAATCTAAATAGTCTTGATTATCAGATGATTGGTATGATTTTGCCCCGGGGGGGGGGGGGGGGGAGGAGGGGCTCCCTATTGAAAGAGGGTTGGAGGCTCGAGCATCCCCACCCTCTTTCAATAGGGAACCCCCCCCCCCCCCGGGATTCTGCTTGGTCCTCGCTATTGAAACCATTTCTCGAACAAATCAGAAAAATATCCGGCTTCATGCATCATAGTATTCTAGTTTTCGTTATCACAATGTATTTGAAAGATCAATGTTTTGTTCCAAAGAAATTCAAGATTCAAGCTATATATCTATCACAAGAGTTCGTTAACACGCCTTTGCAAAGGTCAGATAGTAAATACAAGCCACCCTACGAAAGAACCGCACTGTGTAGAACAACCTGAGGGGTTGAACCTTGATATACACTCGGTGTGCACAGAGATTTATTGCACTCACTTTTAATAGCTGTAAAATGTTTCGATTGGAATGCGGTGTTGTTACAGCGCGGCAATGAGCCTAACCAACAATTAGGAAGTTAATAAACAGTAACAGTTGCTGTTACAATAGCACTAATTTACGAAGGGGATAATGGATTTTTCTTCTTTGAAAATGTTCGTATTACTAGAATTGCAGTAGAACTTGAAGAAAGATACGTCTTTAACTGTTCTATTGTTTATCCTATTTCAGCTACAATATTTCATTTGTATCATTTACTGATTATATGGAAGCTTTGTTGCGCTCTTATTTGCCTTTATATAGAAAATTTCTCAGGAAAAAAAACCAGCAAATTTAAAAGCTCCTTCTGTGGCCCTGCAGGGTGTTTGCGCGGTTTTCTTCGTTAGTTCGCTGGCTCAACCTGCGTAGCCGCCCCAATCACCATCAATGCACTGCTATAGCTCACTTTACTATTATTATAATTAAATGTATATTATTTAGACTAAAACAAAAATAGAAAAGATAGAAAAACAGCAAGAAATACAAAAGCCGAAAAAAAAATATACCAATTTAAGGATTTGAAATATTAATACATATTCAAATACCGAACAATCTACACTGATAATTTGTACTCTTTAAGATTCTGTAATTTATTCGTAGTTTAAACACTGATGATGGCGTAAGTGCGCTTTAAACAATTCTGTACGAAATAAACCTTTTAGGTTGAAAACTATTGTCGTTTTTATAAAATTTCACTGATAATATTTGTAAAAAGAGTTCTTTGTAGTGTACGTTCTTCAAATTTTATCTTATATACAAACCATAACTTTATTGCATGGAATGGATACTAGAGTGATTTTCATACGACCGTGCAAGAAATTAGACCATTTAGTTTGTGGTAGTTGATAAAGAACAAAAGAAAGCAATGGGTTTAGTGTTTACTACTAACTATTAGTTTGCCTATTCTTTCATGGTCATATGAAAATCACTCTATATAGGTTTTACACGCGGTAATAGTGGTAGTGTTATATGCAATATTTCTATACGGAAATCCAAATATATCCGTGAGCCACAAGTCTGGCTCGGTAGAGGCTCGTGGTGCGGTTAACGCTAAATAGTGTCACATTCTTCGGGTTTACTTCTATCATTATCACAGTTCCGTAGACTTTTAGACTGCCTTCGACGACCACTGTGTAAATGTCTGCAACCATGAATTGCAGCGGATGCTGGGGAAGACATACAACATCAATATTTTCAAGAAAACTATTTTTCAAAACAACAATTTGTAGATCTGACGAACTAACTTCTGACTAGACCGGTTCGTCGTTGAAAACTGCTCTGTTTATGGTACCCATATTACAAACTCCCTTCCTTTTATTAGTACCAGTACTTCTCTCTTGTTTAAAATTGCACTATCGATGTAGCGGCGTAATTTAAAATTTTCGCATCAGGGAAAAACTGATGAAAACGAACAATAGCCTGCATATGTTAGAACAAAAGTATGATGTCTTATACAAGCGCATGACAAACAGAAGTAAAGCTTAGCAAATACATAGGATTACCTTTAGGAGTCGCTATGTCTAGGTTCATTCTTCCTGTAACCTCATAAAACTCTCAGTAACAAGCTTACACTGTGGTGCTGTTTACTTTTATTACAATGTGTGGATCAATCGTTGTACGACTATCAGGCGTCACCTGTAACTAGCCGCTACCCGCGACCAAAAGTCTAACTCGCCGCTACTAAGTCTTCTAAACGTGTGTTAGTCGCCGTCTCGTGTACTAGTGAATAATCTAACTGCAAGATCTATTACTGGAGTACTAATTCAAATAGAGGTATGTTATTGACAATATTGTCTTATTAGTAGATTATACTAACTGGCCTTTTACTATCTTTCAAAAACTATAAAAGCAGACTGATAAAAGTGAGTTTGCAGAGTTTGTGGCACATTCACCGTAGAGGTTTTTAGACTTGCAGTTATTTAAGTCATAATTTAAAGTTTAATACAAATGTAATTTCATTGGCTGTATGATTATTCATGATCTTCGCAAACTAAGTTCATGACACAAAACTTTCGTATTGGCTTTAGATGCAAACGTGCAGTTGTCAATTTTTCCTGTCTTGTTATCGGATTAATAGCGAAACTATCGGTTTATCTGCTTAATATTTGATTGATGGTCGTTTATCGACATCATTAAAGTCATCACATTCATTCAAATAACCATTTAGATGTGATTACTATAAAGCCATTGTAAATCTATCAATAAAGCTGGGATCGGACGAAAAGTAATAATAAGAGGCGCTATGATGCAGACGATTTTAAAACTTTAATATCTCGCTCCAGCACTCACTAGTTGCAGAGTAAAGTATAAACAATATTATGAACACTATTAGAAGGTAGAATATGAGGACTGACAAACTTGTAAAATAACGTCTTTTCGGCTTTGACTTATTGGACATCAGTTTGTTAATACTAACCGGGAATTATGTGTTCCTGAGTACATTTGCCGAAGAAAGAACGTGAACACCAAAAGGATTGCGGCCATGAGCAATTCGGCGACGGAAGGAAAAAAAACCGCTTTAATTTTATTCGCTAACGACGGTTGAACATAACCCTTAAACAGTATAAGTCATCTTAATATTGCTGTAGTTATACTACATACAGCCTTAGTACTCATCTCGCAAACCACAGTTCACGTACTAACGCATAACGATTAGCTTCCGTTGTAGACGTTTTTAGCCTGAGAAAACAGACGTTCTTTCGCCCATCTTCCCCCCGCGAAAATAACAGTTTCGCGGGGGGAAGAGGAGCGAAAGAACGTCTGTTTTCTCAGGCTAAGAAGTTTTTTTTTTATGTGGAGAGGGGAGCGAACTGGCACATAAGACGTCTGTAACGGAGGCAACATATATACGGCTACTCTCCTATTAAATTTAACATTTGTCAACCTTGATGATGAGCTAGCAGTCCAAAAGCTAAGTTAAAATTATATCTACTTTTTTAATGAAAATCAGTTTGAACGAACAGATTTGTGAACTGCAAATCTTCAAGTGCGGAATATGAGTCCTTAAAGTCCTTTTTTTTGTTGACTTCAAATGTTATTGCTTATTTTCTGTTTTTCACCGGTTAGTGGATTGCCAACTCCATCCTTCACGGCTTTAGTCCATATCCTGATAGTGCAGTAAATCTGAGTAAAACCCCAATGGCTTAGCTCTAGTAGAACTATAAACTTTGAATAGCTGACATGGAAAATATTAACAAGGTGAATTTTCCCAGTCAATTGCTATCGCTAACCGGGTTATAATTATAGGTCCGAGATATCATAAGCGATATAGCAATTGACTGGGGGAAATTTGTAATGGTTAGTCAATTTTAATTTTAGATATCATTATAAAGACCAGTGCAAACAATCGATAGCGAGTCAGTCCATTGTAGAATCAGTTTCAAAATCAGTCATGTCCGCAACATAATCATAACATATGTCCTCCCTACTACAACACTCCCTTGAGGGAGGGGTACAGTTCGTTTTGTAAATAAATGATCAGTGGTCGGTGGTTGTGGGGAGGACATATCTACCTCATAGCTACATCATTTCATCTCAGATCGTATAAATGTTTTATCATACAATGCTTTATTAAATAAAAGTATTTACAGTTAAAACTCATTTTACTTGCATAAAACATACGTGAATAGTGGGCGCAGATCTAGTGCCAGTGTTGTAAAAGTGATGCCGTTATAATGTCGGGTCCGTCTATGCAATGCGTTTTACAATTATCATATATACTGAGAGCATTGTGATATGTAATGACGGATATAAATTAAATGTTCTGATTACATGTACAACCAGTTTTGAACTGTGAATGAGTTATCACGATTCCATAAATTCTTCATCGTTCGGCATCGTGGGACTAATGTACGAGTCAAATCCAAAGGTGCCCATCCCCCCCCCCCCCGGGCAAACCCCGGGCATTTGACAAGACTTGGGTTCCGTATAGTGGGGAATTTGACGCCGATTAGCTACTTGAACGGGCGGGCATTTGACGAGTGTCGGCCATCTTTAAAAATACCCAGAAAGCATTGGAGTCCTAACCACAGGTAGCCCATGATCAGGCAAAAGTCACACGGGAACGGAAACGAAAAGCAAAGAATTGATAGATAGTTTTTCCTTGTTATACACCTATCTCAAAAAACGTCAGAAAGAATTGGCGATTGACGAACAGCGATTGCAAAGGAGCTCTGGGTACTGTTCTTTCACAAGTAAAATTAAATTGACGAAGTATAAATGCTTGTCTTTGTGTTTTAGAGTCGAAAAGTGCAAAGAAAATCCAAGTTCTTTCAGTTTTTAAGATAGATTTGTGAATTATATCGAGATCCATCTTTCGGTCGTGCAATCACCAATCAAAAATTGCCAATAACCATTCTCTTCTTCAACGTTTTTTGAAATTTCCCTTCATATTTGATTGTACAAGTTTTGTCCACCATATTCATGAGACGTCATGTAGTAGAAGGAAGTTTAAGTATTTTCTTTTCTACTTAAAGTAAAATTTGAGTTTATCACTGACTCGAGCTCGAGGGGCGGGCATTTGACCATTCTGTTGTTTCAATAGTGGGACATTTGACTGTTCAGTTTGCCCAGATGGTGGGGAATTTGACCAATTTTTTTTCAAAAAGTCAAATGCCCGGGGGTTTGCCCGGGGGGGGGATGGGCACCTTTGGATTTGACTCGTACATAATCGCTCGCACTCAGTGGTCTCGACTTCGTGGTACTTTATCAGCTGCCAAAAATAACAAACCAGTATGGTAATTACATTAGAGTCAGTTTTTGAATCAAATAACTGCAAAATCTTCCCAATAACTCATAAAAAACATTTTCCGTCCATTATGAATTACAATATATTTGACTAGCTGTAAAATGATTGTCGTTTATGTATTTCGCTCTGAAGTAAAGGAATTCCCACCAATAATCACGTCCATGCAAGAGCTCCGCAAATAATTCGTTACTCAAACAACCATAGCTAGTAACTTAAACAATTGACTGGATCATTTGATACAAGGTATTGCGGAAAAGGTTGTCACAATTGAATGCAGTTGAATAACAAGCCAACAACGACGCAATATGACAACAAGGTTAAGCTGATTTGTCGCGAACACTGATTTGAGTCGCTTTACCAAAAAAAAACATAAATATTAAGACATTAATTAAATCAAAGTTCGATGTTTTATAACTTTTAAGCTTGCTGCTTATTGCTTTTGGTATTGGTGACTGCTTTTAAAATCGTGATAGTTTACATCTTATAGGTCTACAATACCGCGCTATTTTATTCCAAATTCCGCCATCTTGTAAATGTTTTGGAAAAGGTTTAATCATGTTCAAATTCTCATCTCCCGTTCTTATTTAAGATCAAATCTCGACTTTGCGAAATGTTAAAATGTCTGTTTATAGTGCAGGAAGATTGCACAGTTCTAGCACTGTATCGCAGCCAGCCAGTCTACCCGTGACAGGTTGATCGATGAAGTTCTAAAACCTTCCACCAAATCGTACTTTATCTTATTACACAGCGGTTTTATCTGTAGTCTCTTGTTTAAACAGTTGTAAAGGAATACTTTGTGAAGCGAATATTTCAGCGCTTTTGTCGTGTTCTGTTAACGAAAGTACAAAAAGGTGACTCGGTCATGAGAAGCGCGCGAGGCGGGAGGTAAAAGTTGTACATCAAAGTGCGCATTTTCCACGTCCTTGTGACGTAAATTCTCTACTAATGAAATCTTATCAGCATTCTTGTAAATTAATAAATTAGGTTGATATCAGTGGCTTTTAATCCCTCATTCTTTTTATATAAAGGTTGCCATTCTAGCGGTTATAATCATTATATTACCATTATTTGTCTGGTAAAGTACACTATCTTAGAGCTAAGCCCAAACAGTTGTTATTTGATGATGATTGCTGTTTTTGATTTTTTTCGAATCCTCGCAGACAGAATCCTTCCAAAAATGATAAATTACTTCAAGAGAGACACATGTCAGAAGAGATCTCGTTACATTCTTTCAGCCAGTCTTGTTGAAGATACGTAATGCGCCGATCAATGTGATTGGTCTATAGTATGTCACGTGATAAAACCAATAAATCAAAATGTATCATCAGGTTTTTTACTTGTGACCTGTTGATTCCCCCAACGCTTGACCTCCTCGTTTGAGCTCACTATAAACACTAGAAAAAGGTCAAAACGTTGTCCAAATCTTTTTTATAGACAGAGTGATTTACAAGCTCCACGCTGAGGTGACATGGAAGCGAACCCCGTTACAGCCAGTCAGTCATCTAGACAGACAACTACATCCCCAAAGACCAACCATCAAAAACAATCAAAGACCGACGATCAGAATCAAGAACCAAAAGAGATCTACCCATGGATGACTGAATACAGGGCAAAAGGTACGATATTTACAACCATTTTAGATTTAGGTAAAAGCGATCGAGATAGCTGTCCCATTTGTGAATTATGTCATTTATGGCTTGTGGGCGGGGACCTCGTGAGATTTCACTTTTATCCTCGCATAACAACGTTTTCAGAAATTTGACAAAGTTTGTTGTTTCGAGTAGTTTGTAGAGTATTTGAAGACAGTACTTTAGTTCTGATAGCACGGTTAAAAAGATACAGGAAAGTGCAAAGAGCGCTGCGAAGGAATGTGTTCGGCCCGACATCTCGGAAATGTCTTCCCACGTTACATGCCTCGAAACCTCTTGAAAAATCACACTTTTAAAAGCTAGAAAATAGGAATTACCATGAAAATCGCTAAGACAAAATCCGAGAAAGAACTAACTTATCAAAGGGATTTGAACGGGACGACAAAACACGTCGTTGGCGCCATGAACAAGATTGCCGCCATATTGAAAATGTGTAGTAATCCTCTTTGGTGGGACTAATGGCGCCTTGGACGTGACAGTAAGTCTTGCTTTATTGCCTGCAACTATTCCCCAACATTTCCCTTTGATTTTGTTCTTCTAGCTAACCACATTAGTTTAGGTAAAATAAGAACTTTTTAAAGTTTGTTGTACAGAAAGATTTTTAGCTTTTCAATTAGCATCTACGAAATCCTTTCTGTACATATTTGTACAACTATTCTGTACAAAATCCTAACATGTAATCTTCTTAACTTCTAACCACAAAAACAGTATTTTCGATCCATCTACATATACTCATTTATTTGATTCTTTTAATTCATTTAGTTCTTGATAAATCGTGCGAAAAAAGCTGGTTTTGCCGCGAGATGCCTGTTTCCCAGGGTTTATAACAGTTATGCCGCATTAGTTGCTTGAACAGCAAGTTTGATTATTCGGTCTTTGTTAAAAAAGTTAAATTCGTTTGTACACTAATTAAGACATGTTCTTCCTATGCCTGCTCTTTTTATGGAATATCTTAACGGCCCCATTCAATGCACTGTGTGTTTGAGAACTAGAATAAGAATAAGAAGCCCGCCATAGCTATAATTTGTTTCATGCAAGGGGGACTAGATAAGCAAACGAAGAATTCATCAATATACTGTGCCGTAAATATTTCAAAGACCTGTGTCACAGATAAACAATTTTGTATCTTGTATGTGATGAAAAAGAACTCTACTTGAATGTTTTTTAAATATCAAACAGGTTTAAAATTGAAACTATGACTGATTAAACTCATTGATTCCGCTCGGCATTCCAGTAAACAGTTCCCAGTATCGCCATGATTACCGCAATAACAACCGTCTTTAAATTACTTTTTACATTCTGTATTGTAAGCTAACGATATTAATATAATGTTTTTACCATTCGAAGGCTTCGAAGTTCGATTCTTTTGAAATTATTTGACATTATCTTGATCTGCAAAATGGCCGCCATTGCGGTATGTTTAGGTTCGTCTTTCCAAAAAAATACTTTTTAAATTGTTAAAATCATTAAAAATAACAACTTTAAAAATATCTTATGTACTTTATATGTTCGATATATTTTTAGTTTGAAGTTTTCATATAAAAGTAAATTGTTATTGGCACAGTCGTCTTGTAAGACGGAATTCTCGCAGTTCGCTTTCTTGTTGTGTATTGTAAATCCTACAAAATGAACTTGCAAAACGTTATAAATCGACTTAACTTGGTTCACTCGCACTTTTTACGAATCTGTGAGCCTTTATAAACGAGTTACATTAAAGGTTTAGTTCTTCATAAGCGGATTATTTTGTTTCTTGTAGTTTATTTGAGTTCCCGTAGTGCGTTTAGACTATAACAAGACATCTCGGTGTTTTCGCTTGCACTCCTCCTCATCCCAGAATGAGCTATAATTTCCCAATCGAAAACATTTTTAGAAAGTTTTTTATAATCATAACTATTTAATTATTTGCTTTTATTGAATATTTTATTTTAATGTTATGAAAATGTTTTGAATAATATTAAATATAATATTTGTATCTGTAGCTTTAGCAGCGTTAAGAATGAACAGCGGCACTCTAGCTGATTTGTTGTCAAAGTGTTTTGTCAGTCCTTCTTCACTAAAAATGTTATTTAGAACGGCATTTTTAATTAGAATAGTTATTTCAGCCATTATTATATTTTTCTTTATCGAGGAATACGATTTTGAGTTTTAAAAACTTCGCGCACATCTATATCTGTGAAAATATTTGCATATAGCTTTAGTTGGGTCTTGCCAATTTTCCATGAAAAACTATAACTAATTTGCGAAACTTCGCAGATGGACTTGGTTGTTAAAACTACCCAAGGCTGATTTCTGTTTTTATTTTTCTTGTTCTAGCTGCTCCACCAGTGAAAGAAACCAGCCTAGACAAACTAAACAGGACGATTTACTCTACCAAGCAACTGGTTGAACTGGAGAAAGAGTTTCACTACAATCGCTACCTTTGTCGACCAAGAAGAATCGAGATAGCTCAGTCATTAGATCTTACAGAAAAACAGGTGAAAATATGGTTTCAAAACCGTCGCATGAGATGGAAACGAGAAAACAAGCTGGTGGAAAAAGCTCTTGAAGATGAAATAAAAGATCGAGTGAAGACTTTGGGAGCACAGAATCCACACGGCTTTGGTAGTTTACCATCGAGTAATTCCCTCAATGAATCCCCTAACGATTTGACCTCGACACTACAGCAAATGTATAGCTTAAGCAACTCTCTTTCAAACTTCCAGCAAACCTCTTGTGGCAATATGTTGAGTGGTCTGAGCACTTTTACAAATGTTGCTAGAGCTGCGCCTAAATCAATATGGCCACCATCAAGGACACTACAGCCGTACTAGAGTGGCTGTCACTATACGATAGTTATTAGTTTTGATGAAGATTTTGTAAAAAAAAAATAAGCAAGAACGAATTCATGACATAAAAAGATACTGTTAGGACCGTTTACATAGCAAAATAGTTGAATTTTAGTTGAAAATGGATAGTTGATATACTAATAGTTTTTTTGTTAGGTTTAGCGTTAGATTTAAAGATGTTCAAATTATAAACAAATTATATAAGGAAATATTTATTCGCGGGCTGAGTGTCCCGACTTTTTAAACAGAAAACTTATCATTGGAAAAATCAAATAAAAATTCTCATAAGAATAATATACATCCAGTGACCCACAAGATTAATGAAGACCATTTTTGACATACTTTTGATAACTGGCATTTTTTTACTATTCAAGGATTTCTTAATAGTTTAGTAGTTTATACGTTACAATGTATACAGAAAGTGTATCGTATAGTGTTAATATTTAATTACTCTTACATTTTTATATTGTTAATAAGATGCTATATCAAAAAGATTATATATGACATACGTTTATATTTATTTTTAAGAAGATTATTTTAAATAAAGTTGTTTTATACTTGAAGTTTATGATGCAAAAATCATTTGGGGCTACTTTTTAATAACTGTTAACAATTGTAACAATTTGTTGCTGAACCATACTACTTACACAGGCAACCCAGAATTGTGTTATGGGTCATGTAGGTCCGTCATGTAAGGGGCATGTTACAAACTTGGAGACGAAATTGAAAAAACAAGCCTGGCTGCGACCTAAAAACAAATTAAAAAGGAAAAGGAAGGAAACACAACTAAGAAAAAAATATGAAATAAATTTAAGAAAACTGGCAGTGATTTTGTTTTAGATGAGATTTGATATGCATTTAGATACTGTACCTATTGCACGGGCCTGTAACTGTACATATACCCTGGGTTCCAGAGGCTCGAAAGGATCCACCAAAACGCCATTATCAAAAAAATAACTCTCGTATTAAAAAAGCAAATAAAAAGTGAACGACAAAAAGGGCCAAAATGAAAAACAGCAAAAACAATTGACTGGCCTTAAATTTTGAACTTAGAGCTTACGCATATTCGGATGGAGAGTTCGCCTCACTTGCATGCGCTATCCCAGTAAAAAAAACTAACTGCAAAATACCTTTTTTCTTAACAACAAAATAATAGATCTCTGAATCAAAAATAATACTCGATGAGATTAAAGTGAAAAACGAAAATCGAGAAAAGAAGAAAGAAAATAAATCCCATAACTGGCTGCTATGCCTATCGAGTAAGCTTTTGTTGTGAATGGGCTACCTGTGCTTGGTCAGCGGCTGGCCAACTACAACAAGATTCAAGATGGCGGAAGGTTTACTAGAAGATTGTCGTGAACTCTTGTCTCGGTTTGAAAGCCGACAGAGTGTCAGATTTGAGGTGTTCTCACAAGTATGGAGGGAGATGAACTTCTCTTTCATACACTGGTAAAATTACGATATTTTTGCACATATGAATTGAAAACAGATCTCGATTGTCCATCCTTCATGCTTTGGGAATTGTATATTGACAAGTGTTTTCTTATTTTCAGTGGCAAGAAAGACGCCAATGGTAGAATTCAGGTTTAGAAAAATGATAACAAATAATCAATTATTATTGAAATATTGTACACCAATGATCATCTATTATAATGTATAAATACTTGTACTTTTATGATATGAAGTTGTGGAACGTAGTCTTGACATGGCAAAGACTATAGCCCGGTTCACACTAGCGACATAAGCATAAGCAACATACGCATATGTTGCTTATGCTTATGTCACCAGTGTGAACCAGGGTTATTGAATTGTTTGTGGTGGTTCATGCAAGACTTCACCTGGTTTCAAACAACAATCTATTTACATCACATTTGCCATTGATGATCTAAATTCACATTACAGTAAACAAAGAGTTCCTAAACAGTCTGTATTGTGTTTAGATTGTAGATTACCTGTTTCGTATTATGACATCATACTTGTCTTCTTCCTGTACACTAATCATAAGAGAGGGAGCAGTATATGCACTTTATGGTATATATAATACACAGCTTTGTAACCCAAAGGTTAAGGTGAGATGTTGTACATGTTATTTAATGATATGCGATGATACCATTGATTGCATCTACCCATTAACGGTCATAATGAATACATGTTCTGTTTCTCAATCAAACTTTAAAGATTGGCTGCCCAAACTTCGCAAGTTTGTAAACCACTGTCGTGGAAAAAAGCTAAAAATTTAAAAATATGTGCTGCACTTGCATCTATACCCGTTAACAGATGCGACAACATAATATGCAAAATTTACCTCGGCAAGTTGAATTTTTTTAGAGAATTGCCTTGGGAGAGTGTGAAGTTTAGTGCCAAACTTTGAAAGTTTACGTCTGGACAGAACATATTTTTTGTTGCGAGCGTTAACGGGTAGGTGCAAACGATGATATATGAAATGGTAGTGATGGTGATCCTGGTTTTAAGAAATGAGATGTTGATAGTGGTGATGCTGATTGTGTTGTTGTTGTTGTTGATGATGATGATTGCTGCGAGTGAAGCGAGTAGCAACACTAATTTCGACGGCATCCCTTTGTACTTGTGGACGAGTGTTCCTGGGCTATGTATAGTGAGAAAAATCTTGATTTTCGGGCTGGCTGGCTGGCTGGCGATGATTTCCGAACATGTAATACGTTAGGTCAGCAACTTTCGCCATTAAAGTACCTAATTTATATACTAGAGACCAGAGACTATATTCTGTGGGAAATTCCTAAGCCGAAGAAGATATAAATAAGTCAACTTCTCGAACGAGTTATGGCCAGTCAGCAACGCTTGCAATATGGAATTTCAGTGTGATTCCAAACTGATTACGTTAACATATTCGATTGCATTCAAGATTTGATCACGCTAATCCACGAGCGCTAATCACATGTAAGTTAATATTACTAAAAACATACAATTTTGTACATTCTTGAATATAGCTAGGAAGATAATACAATTAATAAGTTGGCTTCTCGAGTGAGTTATTGCCACTTATCAGTGTGATTTTAAACTGATTACATAAACATATCACATTCGAGATCCACGAGCGCTAACCACATGTAATAAACAAAAAACATACAATTTCGTACATTCTTGAAAATAGGAAGATAAAAAGTCAGCTTTTCGACAAGTTATTGAACATAATGCCTACATATCCACCTAATAGCCAGGATTGGGCTGCCTGTGGAATATTATGTAAACAGCTCGTTCCACGGAATAGTTTCATCAAATTATCCGAGTTTTTCGCACTGTAATAATCTTAAAATCAAACTTATTTATTGCTGGAAGCATTGATCAAGGTCACGAACGACTTTTAGTGACATTTCTTGCGGGAAAAGACAATGTTTTTCAGCGCTGTTATGTGCTCAGAGTTTGTCAATGAAACTTTGGCCACCGTAGATCAGATCTTTATTACCAAAGGAGATTGACTTTATCTGGATGCGCCTGTGGAATATTATGTAAACAGCTGGCAGCATTTCACTTTTGATAGAAACGGCTAGTTATAATGTTAATAATTATGATAGTGATGATGTTTATGATGGTGGAGTTGATATTTATAATGATAATATTAATGATGATTTAAGTGCCTATAAACCCTGGCTGTTTGCTATTTCTATTAAAAGTACTGGTCCTAAATAACAATTTTCCAGAAGAATAAAATACTGTGATAAAAACTGAGCATTCTATAGCGATTTGAATATGCTCAAAAAGTGTTGTTTGGGCTTCCTGTGTAAAAAAAATCAGAGTTTATTGATATGAGCTGGTGACAAAATGGATGACATAGTGTCCGTGATAGAAACAATTGAAACTTGCAACACGCTATCCTGGACACTACATCATCAATATTTTCACCAGCTCATATCTGACAATAAACTCCGATTTTTTTACACATATTCAAACCGCTCTAAAATACATAGTTTTTATCGCAGTATTATATTCTTCAGGATAATTGTTATTTAGGACCAGTACTTTTAATAGAAATAGCAAACAGCCAGGGTTTATAGGCACTTTAAGAGTAGTGATGATGTGGAAGACAATGATAATGATGGTAGTGGTGATAATGACAATGAATGTAATTATGATGGTAATAATTAAAGTAAGAGATAATAATGCTAATAGTGATGTTTAAGATGTTGTTGAAAGTAAAGGAAAAAATAGGATCATAACTTTATTGATTGCCTTCATTTCTTTTGACATGTAGATACGGATGACATTGCCAATGTGGAAAGATTTGAATGATTTGCAAGGAGAAATACAAGAACTAAAGGTAATAAGTATAATTAAATAGGCAGGTGATTATAGCAAATCCAGCCAACACACACAGCATGTATGCACATGCACTTTTAACTTATTCAACTGAGTTTGAAATTTTAAAAACAAGCTTTTTAAATAAAATTATAATTTTTATATCCTTCTAGCATCATGATAATGAATTTGAAATTTTAAAAACAAACTTTTTAAATAAAATTATCATCTAAATCTGTCTTAAAAAGAAAACTAACTGACTATTACACAGAAGCCTTAAAAAATACTTATGACATTGACTACTCTCAAACATGGAAAACAGTCTTCCCTAAATGCAGTGGCACAAACAATTTAAGCATGAGGCCATCATGCTGTTGATTATTATTTTGATTTATTTGTAATCAATTATTTTGTAATTATTTCTTCTAATATGTATTATTATTTTAATCGAGCCACACATTCTTGGAGCCTGGCTCTGTTGCTGTGGTCTCCCACAAATGTGGAAAGCATTATAAATAAAATAAATAAATAAATATAATTTTTATATCCTTCTAGCATCATGATGCTGATTTTATCCTTAGATCTCTTAAAAGTTCCAAAGCTTTTTTATTCTGTGCAACACTAACTCCGGTAAGGTTTCTTTTAACTGTTAATGACAATGAATGTAATTATGATGATAATAATAAAAGTAAGAGAGAATATATTAATAGTGATGTTTAACATGTCGTTGAAAGAAAAGGAAAAAATAAAAAAATGCTTTTTTATTCTGTGCAACACTAACTCCGGTAAGGTTTCTTTTAACTGTTGATGACAATGAATGTAATTATGATGATGGGACATTAAACTATAATGATTCAGAAAATAACAAATCCTTGCTACAGAGCTAGCTGACCCATACTAACATGAATTACCCACATAATTATTTGTTTATTGTATTTCTATGTATCGTACTGTACCATACTGTTCAACATAATGATTTTGAATTGTTTAACTATATTGTAGCTTGCTTTTGGTTCAAGAGAAGCTATAATAAGCCAAGAGAAAGAAAATACAACTAAATTAACTGCTAATGCAGACAAAATTATTGCATCGACTTGCGGCATATTAGAGGTAAAAAACATGTGCATGTGTTACCAGTACCCAATAATGTTGTAGCTACTTGATTGTTCATGAGACTATCGTTTTTCCAGCCTTATAATAATTTAAGTTTAATTAGATAAATTGAAATTATTTCAAGGCTGATTTTAAAATGAAAGTTTCATGAATTGTAAAAATTCCTACAAATATCTTTTTACTTTGTTGTTGTACTCTATCAGAATGAGAATGTATTTAAAATATTATATTTTGGGTACATGTACTTATTGTATATTTATTTAGTAACTTACTGAATGGCAGTCCATAGATATGATAATTAAACTTTTATATTTTACAATCATCACTTCCTTGACGTTAACTCGTGATGAAAAGATGAACACTAATACTCACTTCATTCAATACTTCCAACACACAACTTGTTTCACGTAGTGAATTTTGCAACTTAGGCAGGAAAACTGGATAACCCTTGTAGCATTGCAGAAAATAACACATTAAACAAGTTCAACTCACATACTATCTCACCCATGCATGCCACCCAAAAAAGCACATTGAGTTAAGCGCAACGAGACGTTGTCACTATATAAACACCACATTACTCCTCTTGTTCTCCATGTCATGAATATCCGGAAACGATTGACCATCTTTTTGTTGAATGCATTGGATCCAAAAACTTTTACTTTATGATACGTAATTAGGTAGAAGAATTCAGAATCAATTTACAGAGTTGTATCATGACTAATATAATTTTAGGTGTTGACGATACATTAGTAAACTTTATCATTTTGTTGTATAAATTTACACTATATAAAGTCAGAGAAAAAACAAATCCGTTATTATCATTATCTTTATTCAAAAATCAACTAAGACAATACAAAAATATTGAACACAAAGTGGCTCTAAATACAAACAAATTAAATGTACATATCAAAAAGTGGGACAAATTTCTTACCTTATAAACATTTAAAGTGGAATTTGAGCACAGGGAAGTTATGTGTTTTTTGTTTGTGTGGGTGTGTGTGTTCGTGTGTTGTCATGTGTTTATGTGATCTTTTCTTTTCTTTTTTTTCTCTCTCTTTTCTCGTTTATATATACAATAAGTTGTTAGTTTGTCCAAATAGTATATTATTTTTATTGAGTAACGAATTTATGTGTTATTTATTTGGTAATATAATTAAATGATCTTCTAGTGGATAACACCTAATGTTTTATTTCCTTAAGTGTAAATAATCTAAACCTAACTGTATTTAAGTATTATTTGTGAATAAAAGAATTAAAAAAAAAAACCCACCACATTACATTACTTAAATTATACCATAGTGTACTCATGAAATGTTTTTTTGTGTTTGACAGAGATTACACGGCACCCATATGGGTTACCAGGAAGCAAAAGAAGGTGTCATGGCACTACCAAACTCTGCTGTCTACGCTGAAAGCCTTAATACTGCATCTACAAACTTAGATGTGGAGCTTGCCAGGTAATTTTCAGGCAAAACATTGTACTAAGTTCAGACAAACAATTCCTCAGTATTACAGCGATTTTTGGTTGACCGTGCCGCGCGCCGAAATTTAATATTTCCAGACGTTTGTTAATTAACGCGTTTGGAGTGAAAGACAATCTGTCTCAGTCTGCCCAACCTTGCTCAATCGTTCAGCGAACGTTAGCGTTCTGTGTGAAACATGACGCAACTGAACGTAAAACTAAGTAAAGCTGGCCGTAGTTACGAAAATGGACGTCCTTTGAACACTGATCTTCCAATTAATGCAGTATGGCCAGCTTTACTTAGTTTTACATTTTACGAATGTTTTAGACGTATTATTTTAATGTTTGCCCTCCTGCACTTAAAAATGGAAAGGCTGGTCACTCCAGCTATGAACCTCTTGTCTTTGATGGTCCAGAAAATCATGTTTAATCTTCCTTTGCCTTCAAAATCCCCTCAGCAACATAGATTAACGATCCTTCTGTTGAGGAATTAGCAAAATTTTCACAGATCCCAAGTCAGAACTCACGAAATCATAGATATTGAACGACATTTTTCCTTCCAATCAAGCATATGCCATCCTTGAGCTGGACACTTTTAACTTTGTAACCAAGTCTTATTTTGTAAACTATATCTCCATCACAACTGGTTACTATGGAGTAAATTAAGTAACACATTGAATATCTCTGGCTTTTCTCATTCGCCATGATGTCTAAATATATGTTTGAAATAAAGATTAATAATTTGTCATATATAAGATTTCATGTTGTTTCAGTGATATTGAGGAATTGCACAAGTGGAAACAGTCTTTTTGTCAAACGGTATTGATCATTGCATTTATATTATAATAATAATAAATTTCTTATACTAAGTAATTTCTTTACTTAAGTAACACGCAAAAAATAAAAATAAATCAAAAATAAAATATCATGTGATGTGTACGTAATATGTACATGGACATGATTTGGGATATAGCATCATATACTACTGACTTTACCTAGTCTTTCTATTGTGAAATAATTGGGAGAATAAACGTTTGAATAAGAAATGAAAATTGGCCCATTCATATTTGTAAAATAACATGGTTTGAATTGATAGGTAACAAAATGAAATGTGTTTGCATTGGTTGAGATTACATTACAGTCAAACACACCTTACCGTGGCCACCTAATTAAAGTTTTGTACAAGTTAACCAATCAGAAAGCAAGAATTTGACCTTAATATAAACCACACGCCGAGTGTCAAACGGTAAACACTTTGAAATGTTCAAAGCGAAGAAAAGAGTGAAGTTTATAAGTGTCTGAAAAACCTCTTAGGATGTTTAAATTTGAAAAGGTGTAGCAAATAATTTGAAAAGAGAAACTTTTGAACGCTAAGCTAACTTGCACAGAACTTTAATTGGGTGACCACGGTAAGGCGCATTATGCTGTAAAGTCTCAAACATTTTGGTTGATTTTATTTCCATAGTTTGTGATGAATCAAAAGAAAAGTAGCATCCTTATGATTGCTGAAGATAACCTAGTTGTGAATAATAAACGAAAACTTAGAAGTGATGATGATGATGCGTCTACCAGTCAAACTGAGACTTCTGAGGTTAGTATAAACACTCCTCTTTCACCTGGGAAGAGAAACCCCTACAAGATGATCATGGATTGATTAACAACTTTTTCCATTTTCAGGCAGCAAAACGTTCGCAGATGTTAAGGGATCTGAAAAGTAAATCTTTCAAACAAGTTCCAAAGGTAAATGAATAATCAATTTAAGATTAGATTCAACTTTATGTGTTCAATATGCCAGAGTTGTTAAACGTTTTCTTTTCATTCTTTTATAAGTTAAAACATTTAGAGATTTTAAGGGTGACTTTACTGTGATAATTCGTTTCAGGTTTCACGCAGTATGAGACATTTAAAGCCAACATTACATAGTGAGGATGATGGACAAAGTAGTAGTGGCGTCAATTGAGAGTGAATAATACATGTAGAAAGGAATTCCATGCTTGTATTACTGGCTTAAGATAATATTTATGCAAACAATGCCACAAAAATATTGTAAATAGATTAACTGTACATAACATTGTTTATATCATTTCAACAAGTCATACTCCTAATTGCAAGAATATTGTCTAAAAATAACCCTAACAGGAATTATCTATAGCTGAAATTGTTTCATGGCAACCAGAAAATCATGGATTCCATTTTGTTTTTCATTTTCCCCCTGGATACATGAGTGATTTTGGAGGCAGAGCTTATATCATATTAACCAATGACTGGACAAGTTTTTGCAAGCTCCACCCCAAAAAATGATGAACAAACCGGAAAAGACAGAGTTTTACTGAAGTTGGATTTTGTTATGCAGTGATTAAATATAATCATTAGCAAGGCTGTGTAATTATTTTGATATAGACTCAACTCTATAGACTGACATTTAGTTGGTTTATATATACTAAGACACAATTGTTATTCTCATCAAGCTGGAGGTCTTTAGAGTGAATTATTTCTAATTAATACCCTTATTTTTGTTACTTTCAAATGATAATGTTCTTGCGATTAGATGCATACATGTAGTGTACAAATAAATAGTTAATATTATACATAAAGCATATATATGAATAAAAATATGTACTTATAATGCTTAGGTCACAAGGCAGTGAAAAGAACTCATCTTTTATAAAATAAGTAACATTATTAGTATGCAAGCTCTGATTAGAAAAGAGGTGTGTTTGCACGAGAACATTTGCACAGCCTAATAAAAACATTTTGGGGTTTGGGAGAATTCTCCAAATAATGCAAATCCTTGACTTTGTCTCAGGTTTGCATAACTGTCGCAAATAATACAATAATATTATTGTATAATAGTTTGCCCTAAATGCAGTGGCACAAACAATTTAAGCATGAGGCCATCATGCTGTTGAATATTATTTTGATTTATTTGTAATCAATTATTTTGTAATTATTTCTTCTATGTATTATTATTTTAATCGAGCCACACATTCTTGGAGCCTGGCACTGTTGCTGTGGTCTCCCACACATGTGGAAAGCGTTATAAATAAAAAATAAATAATATTGCATTCATAATACAAATTACACAAATTTCTGAAATCCACATTTTATTACTATAATGAACAAACCAAGGGAGCATGGCAGACTGTTGTTGTGGTTTGCATATATTTGATCTTTTGAAAGTTTTAAATTACATCGTCAACAGCTTTTGGTAAATTAATGGAACTATCCGCTAGCAAGTGAAAAATGCGGGCATGCCTGCCTCTCCGGGGCTTCAGGGGACTTACACGTACATTAATTGCTCGTCCCTGCGGCACTCACTCGGCAATGATATTTGCATCTGCATTTCTACTGGTCAGTCGATTGACAGAAATATTTAAAAGATTGAATATTCAAACCACAAACAACAGTCTGCTGTGCTCCCTTGAACAAACTTGAATGCCTATAAAGGTTACAGTTCATGTAAATACCATATAATTTATTCTATTCTATTTTCCCTAGTAGATTAAAGGTTTCTCTTTTATTTTGGATTTTGCAAACAACATTTTAGTCTGTATGACACAGGAAAAATATTGGAATTCACAATTTGTGAAAATAAAGGGAAATTTTTGAGTTTATCTTGGGTTTTCATTGGGAAACCCCTAGAAAACCCCAATAATGGGAAAGTGCTACACAAACCAAGGATTTCCCAAGAACGGGTTAAAACTGTCCCAATTATTCCACAAGAATGGGTTTTTACCATCCCAAGGATTTCCCAAGAACAGGTTTAAACTGTCCCAATTATTCCACAAGAATGGGTTTTTACCATCCCAATGATACCCCAAGAATGGGTTTAAACTGTCCCAATTATTCCACAAGAATGGGTTTTTACCATCCCAAGGATTTCCCAAGAACGGGTTTAAACTGTCCCAATTATTCCACAAGAATGGGTTTTTACCATCCCAAGGATTTCCCAAGAACGGGTTTAAACTGTCCCAATTATTCCACAAGAATGGGTTTTTACCATCCCAAGGATTTCCCAAGAACAGGTTTAAACTGTCCCAATTATTCCACAAGAATGGGTTTTTACCATCCCAAGGATTTCCCAAGAACGGGTTTAAACTGTCCCAATTATTCACAAGAATGGGTTTTTACCATCCCAAGGATTTCCCAAGAACGGGTTTAAACTGTCCCAATTATTCCACAAGAATGGGTTTTTACCATCCCAATGATACCCCAAGAATGGGTTTAAACTGTCCCAATTACTCCACAAGAATGGATTTTTACTGTCCCAATGATTCCCCAAAGATGGTTTTAAACTGTCCCAATGAATACACAATAAAAACACCAATATCTCTTAACTTTTCTTTAATCTAACAATGGTATTAACAAGTGAACTGAGTAAAATAACAGAATGCATATTTGACAATATAAGCACTTATTAGCTTCAGTGAAGAATATTACAAATAGTGTCTATCATTATCTCTTTAATTACAACATTGAAAATATTTCAAACTATTTCAAACTATTGACAATATAAGCACTTATTAGCTTCAGTGAAGAATATTACAAATAGTGTCTATCATTATCTCTTTAATTACAACATTGAAAATATTTCAAACTATTTCAAACTCTTTAAGCATTCTCAGATATTACAAAGTGACTTTTTTCAAAATAAGAATGTCTGCAATTCTCAGTTTTTTAGGATCTAGAGCACTATTACTAATAGCTGCATACTTTCCATTGATTAACTTTTTAACTAAAATCTCTAAAGCCTGTGCAGGAGTAAGATCAGTCAAATGCCCTTGTTTTACGTTAAACATATTTTTCAAGATCTTAACTGCTTCACCTCTATCTAACACTTTTGCAAACATAGCTTTTGTTATAACTTGGCAGTTATAATTGTTATATACTGATACTGACTGTGATACCTTCTGGTTTCTCGATTCTAATTCAGCCACAAAACTATCATCAACTTGACTTGGCTCTGAAAACAGTGACATGCTTTCTTCATTGTCATCACTACTCTCCATGTCTTGTGTTGAGTTTGACGCAGTAGAATCTTCAAATTGATCACTCTGCAAAGGACAATATTTCCTAATCAAACTGACTAGTAGTCATTTATTACATTTTCTATTTAACATTCTTGATGATTGTGGTTGTGAGAACAACAAGTTAATAATACAATCACTTGTAATGTTGCACACAAAACAATCGTTTCAATGCTTTATATATATATAATAATTAAAATTGACCTACTCTAATTGATTTGGATTTGGATATGATGAAACAGATGAAGACTTTAACACTGGGAGTTAGATAAGTCTCGCAATTGAGAGAGTTAGGCAATGTCTCCACTGAATATATTTGGTGGGCTATTTGAGCTTTACCACATTATACACATAATTTTGTCAGGTTAGTTGAAATGAGTGCACTTTAAAGACAGCATTAACAAATACATTATGACATACATACCTCTTCAAGAGATGGCATGGGTGACGTTTCCTCATTATCATTACTGCATTCTTTATCAGGCTGTGGATTAATATAAACTTGAAATGAGAGAGCAAACAATAACATTGTCCAGTATTTAGTTGAATCAACCACCCAAAAAAACATCGCTTAGATCCTTAAATTAAATTTCATCTTTATCAGTTCTAATTAACAAAAAGAAGAGGCTTTATCGTGATCCATTCAGTGATAGTGCATGTTGGAAAGTGACAAGAGTACGAAAGATGGGAAAAGCAAGCAGGAGCTGCTAGCGAGTATCAAATCAAGTGTTTTATCTTAAGTATATAATAATATACATTATTGCTTAATTTCGACCACATCACTTTTCATAGTTGATTGGGAGTGGAAGGGAGGATTTACTGCTTATTTTACAGAAATCACATCTTTGTCAGTCAACACAACTTTGTAATTTTATCATCAACAAAAGAACAAATACAAGCCACTTTTTGATAAAACATTTAATGTAATGGTCATAAAGATTATTTGATAATGTAACTACCTTTGAGTGTGGTCTTTTTCTGTAACGACGTTGCTCGTTGAAAAAGCTCTGAACATGTTTCATTATACCTTCTTCACTAAAGCCAACTTCTGGCATTCCAAATTCTTTGACATTGTTCTCTGCGAACTTTTTAAGTTCCATTTTTCTTTCTGGTGTGTTGAATTTAGGATATTGTCCTTTCCAATTTTCAACAGCTTTTACTCCAATGTTTTTGCGTCTAAAAAGAATGAATACCAAAGATGTCTTTATTTTATTTTTCTAGATCATTTAAATTTGTAAACATACACCTATTTCAAATTACTTGGAGTTGGGGTAGAATGGGAATATGTTCACAACTAAAACCCAACAAATGGGATAAAATGGGAATATGTTCACAACTAAAACCACACAAATGGGATAAAATGGGAATATGTTCACAACTAAAACCCAACAAATGGGATAAAATGGGAATATGTTCACAACTAAAACCCAACAAATGGGATAAAATGGGAATATGTTCACAACTAAAACCCAACAAATGGGATAAAATGGGAATATGTTCACAACTAAAACCACACAAATGGGATAAAATGGGAATATGTTCACAACTAAAACCCAACAAATGGGATAAAATGGGAATATGTTCACAACTAAAACCCAACAAATGGGATAAAATGGGAATATGTTCACAACTAAAACCCAACAAATGGGATAAAATGGGAATATGTTCACAACTAAAACCCAACAAATGGGATAAAATGGGAATATGTTCACAACTAAAACCCAACAAATGGGATAAAATGGGAATATGTTCACAACTAAACCCCAACAAATGGGATAAAATGGGAATATGTTCACAACTAAACCCCAACAAATGGGATAACATGGGAATATGTTCACAACTAAAACCCAACAAATGGGATAAAATGGGAATATGTTCACAACTAAAACCCAACAAATGGGATAACATGGGAATATGTTCACAACTAAAACCCAACAAATGGGAATATGTTCAGGTTAAAAAAATCATAACTAAATAAAAGTATTTTCCATGTACACTTACTTGGTAAGATAGGTCCTCTTCTGATCTGGTGGAAAATTACACATCTCGCCCATAGATGGTTTAACTTTTTGTGGCGGAGTTTTGCCTTTAGAACGGCGCTGATCATAAGGTAAAAGCTGTGACATTTCACTCTTGAAACGCACAGCCTGACCATACGTCATGTTAAGTCTTTGAAAAATTGGAGCATCAGATTCCCTCATTAATAAATCCTGCAAAGCTTCCTTGCTTGTTGTTAAGTCTTCTCCTAACATATTAAGTAAAGAAAATCAAGAATTAAGCATGAGTTTGAACGACGTGATGGCCCTACGTTGTGTTCCCGCCAAAACATTCAGTAAGAAAAATACGCTTTTCAGGTGCTTTCCAGGTAAATTAACAAAAGATTTACCTAGCACAAACGTGAATTATAAATGATAAAAGAGAAAAATGATTCCTCCACTCAGAATAGAAAAAAATGACCAAGATAAGAAGAGTTTTTCTTGCAGATCAGACATGATCAACGGCACTCATTCTCAAGTAAAGATTTTACTTACTTTTAAACTTATCCGCAATTTCTTTTCCAAATAATTCAATTAACTTTTCCATGAACTCGTTCTCTTTTGATTGACCAGCCATTTCCACTGCGTTCAACTCCGTGCAACCATTATTATTATCCATGGTACAACAAAACTACACAGCATGCATGCACAAGAAAAGCACATGGGATGTACGTAATGATGGCGTAATTCAGCATGTTCTGCGCATGACCATTTTGCCTTCCCGACAGCTCACTCGCGCACACCACAGGAACCCCAATGCTTGCTTTGTAATTGTTATTTCTCTTTCTCCTATCAATTTATGTATTTATTTTGAATATTTAGGAATTTTAAGTATTTAGGAATTTTGGTATCAAGCATGAACAAATAAGCATAACAATAATATAGGTTATTTTTTTGAATAACTAAATTTTGGCTTTCTCCGCACATGGGCTTCCTGTGTTAGACAAACATATTTGGCGCGAAGTTTTCAATCGATCAAAGCATTACCTGGAACCTGGAAGTTTATTTCTAGATTTTACATGAACGAGCAAAAGAATTCCTCAGTCTGGAAAAGAGCCGATATAGCAATATGTGAATGTACCGATAAGTCTTATAAACATGTTCATTGTCCATGCAACTCGTGTAAAGGGAGAGCGACAGACAGAAAAACCGAAATTCGTCACTGGAAAGAAGCCGTGAACTTGAATCGCATAAATAGCAACATCAAATGTCCTCCTTCTTTGTCCTCCGCCTCGCGATCGTGCATATCAGATGACTTGTTATTTGACGACAATGAGGAAACCCATCAAGTGGATATTTTAGATGTAGAAAGTGATGAAACTGGAGATAATTATGCTGATATTAGGCACGAAGATGATGCCTTTGCTCATCATAGAGAGCTAGAGTTCGATGACACACAAGATGACCTTTGCCAGAATTCTTTGAAGAAACTTGTATGTAAAGCGGTTTTAGATGCCCTAAAAATTAAGCATACAAGTGGGGTGTCCGTAAAAACATTTGAAGACATTTTGGAGTATGGGAAAAAATTATTGTTTGCCTCGCAAAAAGTAGCCCGTGAAGTTGACCTGGATGTTTTGTCAACGTTATGGCCCAAAACATGGAATGACGTTCAGAAATTGCTAAAAGACAATGGCTATGAAGGTGTAAAAGAGTATTTCATATGTTTCTGTCGCGAAGAAAAACAATTTACACGAGATGGCCAGACAAAGAAGAAATTTGTGTATGATGGAAAATATAGCGTCATGGAGAACAAGAATGATAAGTGTCCTCACTGTGGTAATAATGGCTATATCCCATACATGTACTTGGGGCTGGAAAGCAAAGTGAAAAACTGGTTTAGGAATAAAGAAATGTGTGAGCGAATGCTTTCACACTGGATAGAGAAGGACCATTGGTTAGAGAATGATGAAGGGTACCCAATAAAGAAAGAAGTATGGGATGGGAAACGCTGGAGGGACTTGAAATGGTTTTGGAACCCAGAAAGTCAGTGGGTTTTACCAACATCTTGCAAACACTGTAATATCCCCATACCTGCAGAACATCTGGTTAACTCATTGGATAAAGATCTGGTGTCTAATACAAAAATTGTCGAATGTCCAAATTGCTTTGAACACTTTGAACATTGTATCACAATGGCTAAAGGTTCTCCATTGAATCTTGCAATAATGGGACACTTTGATGGCTGGCAGCCATTTGGCACCAGTTACAGAGGTTCTGGTTCTTTCGAAGTCTCCATTGCAAACATGAAAAAAGCTGCTAGGAATCATGTGGATGAAGTGTTTGTTGTGGGCTTTGTACCATGTTTTGAAGTACCAAATCTGACATATTCATTAGATCCATTCTTAGAGCCCCTCATGAAGGACTTATGTACAGCTTTTATTGATGGCTTTAAAGTAAGGTACCCAAGAGAGATAGTAGTAGAAGGTTATGAACATACTGACCATGAATTAGTGAGGGTGTTGCTTCTCTGCTGGAGTGGTGACCACCCAGCTCAATGTGAGGTTGGGAAACTTCTGAACCAAGGGAAATGCCCTTGTCGACGATGCAAGCTTGTAGGACAGCACATAGAAAATAGTTCTAACACACATTATTACTATGGAAATAACCGAATGCGTTTTAGGCATCAGTGGGAAGAGAGGAATATAGAATCTGAGCTCACCAATTTGTTTAATGTAGATCATGAAACAAGATCAAGTGTGAGAAAGAAGCTGTCTTCAGAAAAGGGTTTTACTGGTACATCTATTTTACACAAATATCTCTATCCACTATACAAATTTGACATTTTACATCACCTAGTCTATGATGTTTTCCATACTTTACCTCTCAATGTTGCTAAAAACCAACTATCAAGATTTCTAGAAGAAGGCTTGATTGACAAAACAAGATTTGATCAACAAATTGAAAACTTTCCTTGGACAAGAGAGTTCAAGGATGGGAGACTACCAAGTAAACTAGGCAATAATAACAAAGGCATAGGTTATTGGAAAGCTGAAAGCTTCCAGAAGTTCTCATTTCCTATGTCAGAATGCATCTTAGAAAGTCATCTTACAGACAGTGACTATGAAATCACATCTCTTGTATCAAGGTTGACTGAATTGCATTTTCAGTCAGGAAGAAATGGATGGACTCCTAGTATGATAAACTTACACAAAAACCTGGCATGGCGACTGAATATAAGAGTTGAGGAAAAACAAGGCTTAGAAATGTGCACCATTTCACTTCATAATGTTTTGCATATTCATGAGGATATTATTAACTTTTCAGCCCCAGATAATTTCTGGTGTGCTGTATATGAGAGGGCTGTGAAAGGTTATCTAAAAAAATCACACAATGGGAAGAGAATTGAAGCTACATTTGCACATGCCGAGGCAATAAGGGAGCATTTAAAGGCTGTTGAACAGAACAGAGAACCTTCTGTGAATATAGAAGACCAAGATTTATCAAAGGTAAATATTAGCTTTATTTATGCCATAAATATATGCAATTTTTATTTTTACTTTCATTTCATTTCAAAATAATAACATTTCATTGTTTATAGATTATATTTTTTAATACATGCACTCTAAATCTTTTCATTCCATTATCAAACAGGGGATAGTCTCTTCTATTGAAATAGCAAAGCAGATTTTTAAACACACACAACCTTTAAAGAAAGCACTTCTTATTGGATCATCAAAGAATATACTGCCTCTTAATGAAGAAGACAGGTCAAGGATGGCTGAACTGATGTGTGTTCCTGCTTCCCAGACCTCTATTGCTGCAACATTTACAAAGAAGCTCTTTAATAACGAAATTGGTTTTGATGGAACTGTGTTTTCTGTGGGGGATAATGTAATTATCATACTAAATGGACAAGAAATAGTTGTTAAACTTCATGGATTTCTATCAGCATATTTAGGTGGCAAACATGAATTGTTAGCTAAGGGTGTCTATTATGATGCACAATTGTTAGAGACTGGACAGATTGAGACAAATTTCTGGAGTGGTTTCCATAAAGTTAAAAGCGTGTCTAATCCAAACTCAGTTTTGTTTCAAGTTGACTGCATATCCAGAAAAGTGATTCTCTATCCTACTAGTAACAATTCCTTTACTGTGGTTGACTACATGAGAGATGCACGATATCTTCCAAGTATTGTAACAGTACCTGTTTATCCCCAAAGAGGGGACATGCTACTTATTCAAGGTCAACTGAACCATGACATTTGGTATGGCCATGCACAAAGTGTGGATTTCTCAAGGGAAACGGTTGATGTGTTCTTCTATGTTCAAAGCACTTGTCATTCTAATCCAAATGTATTTGTGAGGGAAGTTAATGGAAGAAGAGCAAGGAATACTGTTAAGTTTGATTCACTCCTTGGCATTGCAGAAGGAAATTGGAGTAGCCCAGCTTCTAAATGGATAAGGACAGCACAACAATAGTTTAGCATTTGAGAGGACACTGTTATCTATTTAAGCTACCTGATTTTATTTGTAAGTTTTGGAATTTGTGAAGGGTCATTGAGAAACTATGATCGAAATCCCAATACTGGGTTTTTGTTGAGAATAACTTCCCATTCTTTTCCCTGGTGAAGAGTTCATTGGGAAATTAGTTTTGATAGAAATCCCAATACTGGGTTTTTGTTGAGAATAACTTCCCATTCTTTTCCCTAGACAAGTGAAGAGTTCATTGGGAAATTAGTTTTGATAGAAATCCTAATACTGGGTTTTTGTTGAGAATAACTTCCCATTCTTTTCCCTAGTGAAGAGATCATTGGGAAATTAGTTTTGATAGAAATCCCAATACTGGGTTTTTGTTGAGAATAACTTCCCATTCTTTTCCCTGGTGAAGAGTTCATTGGGAAATTAGTTTTGATAGAAATCCCAATACTGGGTTTTTGTTGAGAATAACTTCCCATTCTTTTCCCTAGTGAAGAGTTCATTGGGAAATTAGTTTTGATAGAAATCCCAATACTGGGTTTTTGTTGAGAATAACTTCCCATTCTTTTCCCTAGTGAAGAGATCATTGGGAAATTAGTTTTGATAGAAATACCAATACTGGGTTTTTGTTGAGAATAACTTCCCATTCTTTTCCCTGGTGAAGAGTTCATTGGGAAATTATTTTGATAGAAATCCCAATACTGGGTTTTTGTTGAGAATAACTTCCCATTCTTTTCCCTAGTGAAGAGTTCATTGGGAAATTAGTTTTGATAGAAATCCCAATACTGGGTTTTTGTTGAGAATAACTTCCCATTCTTTTCCCTAGTGAAGAGATCATTGGGAAATTAGTTTTGATAGAAATCCCAATACTGGGTTTTTGTTGAGAATAACTTCCCATTCTTTTCCCTAGTGAAGAGTTCATTGGGAAATTAGTTTTGATAGAAATCCCAATACTGGGTTTTTGTTGAGAATAACTTTCCATTCTTTTCTTTAATTGGGATTTCATTGGAAAGTCATCTTACTTCAAATCCCTATGGCGTTTTTTCCCCTCTAATTGGGTTTGGAAATCCCATTTTTATGACAAGTTTTTCCTGTGGTTGGGATATAATTGGGTAGCTGCCCCCACTGAAATCCCTATTATGGAATTTTATTGGGAATTGTATCACAAGTTTTTCCTGTGGTTGGGATATAATTGGGTAGCTGCCCCCACTGAAATCCCTATTATGGAATTTTATTGGGAATTGTATCACAAGTTTTTCCTGTGGTTGGGATATAATTGGGTAGCTGCCCCCACTGAAATCCCTATTATGGAATTTTATTGGGAATTGTATCACAAGTTTTTCCTGTGGTTGGGATATAATTGGGTAGCTGCCCCCACTGAAATCCCTATTATGGAATTTTATTGGGAATTGTATCACAAGTTTTTCCTGTGGTTGGGATATAATTGGGTAGCTGCCCCACTTAAATCCCTATTATGGTTTTTTATTGGGAATTGTTTCCCAATGATTTCCCTTCTTTGGGATATAATTGGGGAATTATCCTGTGGAAATCCCAGTATTGTGTTTTTGTTGGGAATCATCTTTTGCCGTTTCAACTATTTCCCAAGATTGGGAATTTTTTTCACAGTTTTTCCCCAATAATGGGAAACTTTCCCAATAAAAACACAATAATCAAAATTGGGAATTCTAATATTTTTCCTGTGTGACACAGAATGACATACATTGGGCATTTGAAGGGTTTAAAATATTTTTATACGAAACCCACTTTTAGGGATGGAGAATGATGTCTTGAAAAATATGGGTCTGACAACTTTTGACCCAATTGTCATTTGTATGTGACATGTTACACCTATTTCAAAAAACGTTGTCAGAAGGAGATCTGACTGCAATCTGAGATCGAAATGAATTGGCCCTGTTTTTTGCGCTTAGCACCTTCATATTTATATTTACCATCGCCATATCCGAAGCCAGAAAGTGCATGAAAAAGAATTTTTAATGAGAAAAACCTGCCGTACTCCAGAATTCATTTCATCTCAGATTGCAGATTCAGATCTCCTTCTGACAACGTTTTTTGAAATAGGTGTATACAGTGCGTATGTTTCAGGAAATATCAAGCATCTATGTTTGGTATTGAACATCAATGGTTATAGGGTGGGGCTGTTGGCATTCTTCTTTCACTGTAATCGTACGGTGGAGGTTGTACAGGTGCTGGTTGTCTTTGTCTTGCTTCTTCTAAAGGAATATTACCCTTTATGTTTGTAGAAATGTACGGTGCTTGTGTTGGGGCTGGTGCATAATCATAACCTGAAAATAGTTTAAGGGAATTAATGAATGTTTCTTCTGCATTAATGACAAATTTTGTTGTTGTGATAATATTATGAGTTGAATGATAATAGATTAAAGTATACAAACACAGGTGACTGTAGAGAATCTTGCTTACTGATTGCATGGTTTGAGAATTGCCCTATTTCACTATGACGTCACATCAAAACATTCTATTGTCTTAACGCTAAGGATCATGGACGCAAGTGGGGGACAGATTCATAACAACAATACGAGAATACACAATAAAATTGCATTTACAAGACTGAGAGGAAAGAAATGACAACAAAATGCCATAAATATGAAAGTATAAACATAGACACATAACATAAACACTAGATAATATGAAGCTCAATTTTTAAAGAGAAGGAAGATTTAGTTGAAATTGCCATTGTTTTTGACGATTCTATCCCCAAATGTAAACACATTGTGACGTCATAATGAAATAGATCAATTTCAAACTATTTTTTCGAAAATCACCTGCAGTGTCTCTTTTTGAAATAATCATCGGTGTATTTATACTAAAACCATCATTAGATAGGGTTAGGTTAGGGTTGCCTTTAGTGAATAATTGTTAAATAGTATGTAAGACTCTGGTAGAGTAAACTCACTTAATCCGTGAAGCATACAAAATTGGTGCTAAAATATGCTAATTTGGTGCTAAAATATGCTAATTCCTTTGTTATCTATTGTCTATTTACTAGTAATTAGTAATATTTGTTTCACGGATTTAGTGCATCTACTCTAATAGCTAACTGCACTGTAAGCTTCATTAGAAATAAAACGTTTTCTTAAAAATATAATTATTCATGCCAAAAGAGTAAATATCATTCCCATCTCCAGAAACCAGTGAAGCAAGTTGTCGATGCACAGCCACTAGGGAGCGTGTTTGGGTAGAGAGTAAAGACTGGTTTGCACGAGCATCATAATCATAAGCAAGAAAACAAAAGATTTATCATCCCCTGTGGAATTAGAAAACAAAGACCAAAATGTTTCCTTTTCTAATTTCTTTTGTTTTGCTTATGATTACGACTATGACGCAGTGTGAACCAGGCTTAACTACTTTGTGTAGGCAGTCACATAATGATAATGTTTTAAATATATTACGGCAAAGGTATTATGAAAGGTAATATATTTGATATATAACCATGTGACTGTCAACATGAAGTAGTTACAGTCTAGTACCCAAACAAGGTCCAACTGATACAACCTACTATTTTCTGGAGAGGGCAATAGTCGTATTCAGCTAACGTGTTGCTATGTACGTTACCACCCAATTTAAAACCACCAGTTGGAATAAAAACTTTTGTTCCAAATATTTTCAGTGTGACATTGAAATACATAAGACAAAGAATCTTATTCCCAAAAGATTTGAAATGGGTGGAAACGTACATAGCAACGTGTTAGCCGATTAGGTCTGGAGTTTCTGACACAATTATGTTCTTGAATAATTCAAACCTGAAGGCTGCTGATGTACATATATTGGATCACCATATTCAGTAGTTCCATAAAGGACATAGCCTTTTGGAGAATTCAGCATCTTAGAGTATTGATTTGAAGTTCTTTTTCTGTATTTCATCCAGCAACATACCAAGAGAAATGAGAAAATCATTACACCACCTAACATCCTGCAAAGCAATGGATGGATATTAGTAGCTAACCTAATGATGTCATGATGATGATGTGATGGCGATAAGGATGATGATAATGATGTGATGGTGATAAGGGTGATAGTGATGATGTGATGGTGATAAGGATGATAGTGATGGTGTGATGGTAATAAGGGTGATAGTGATAAGGGTGATAGTGATGGTGTGATGGTAATTAATAAGGATGATGATGTGATGGCGATATATAAAGAATAATGATGGTGATAAGGGTGATGATAATGATGCACGTTGATAAGGATGATAATGATGACGTTAAAGGTGGTGATGATGATGACAGTGATAATGATAAATTATGATGGTGGTTGTAGTTTTGTTGATAAGGTACTTATGGTAATGATAGATGATGATAAAGATGATGATATAGGTGATGATGATGTAGAGTAGGAGGATGGTAATGATGATAGCATTAAAGGATGGTGATGACAGTGATAATGATGATAGAGCTTGTGGTTATTGACAATAGAGTACTCAAGTGTGATGTCACGAAAAAACAAATTTTGGCTTTTACAATTTTACCTTTTCCAATTGCGATTGACAATTGCAAAAGACGTTCACATGCCAAATATTTGTCAAATATCAGTTGAGATATGGCCACTTGAATGCATAATTTCCCCATACAAATCACTGTAATTTAAGCTCAGTTCCAAAAGTTTTGAGCTGAGCCGAAAATACAGTGATTTGTATGGGGAAATTATATGTTCAAGTAGCTATATCTCAGTTGCTATTTGACAAATTCCGGTCAAATTTGCTTGGTAAACATTTTTTTGATTGCCTATTAAAATCAAGAACCAAAATCATGATTAGTGAAAATATTATTTTATGATATCATCACTTGAGTACTCTATGATGGTGGTAACAAGTAGCTCAAGGACTTTCACCAATCATAAAAATTCTGGTTACATGCATTGACTACTGATGACAATGATAGCAATGTTTGTTATAACAGCAATTTATGAATCAATTGATATAATCATACAAATCAAATTCAAAAAAAGTTCTGAAAGATAGAAATGAATGGTTTCAGTACTTACCATATGTACCAATATCCTGTTAAATAATCACAGCATTCATCAAAACCACAGCAATATTCATTGTAGTTGCACCTATAGAATAAACAAAGCATAATGTTTAATTGGTAATTATGGTACTTGCCCGGGGGGGGTACTCCCATATATTTACTATACGGGGATGATCCGCTGGACAGGGTATGGTTTTTCGAGTTTTCTGTCATAAACAGGGTATGTTTTTTTGAGTTTTCTGTCATGAACAGGGTATCCTTTTTGCCCCTTTTTGTCATAATCAGGTATATTAATTAGGTAATATGGTGAGCAGCGCGGTCTTTCGTCTTTCGGGAAATTCAGCACGTTTTCGCGGCATAAACACGGCCAAACACGGTCCTAAACTGTCATAAACAGGGTCCCATTTTTATCACTTGTCATAAACAGGGTATAAGAATTTGTTTTTTTCTGTCATAAACAGGGTAACCGTTTTAGGATCCCAGCAGAACACCCCTACCCGAATCCTAGCGGAGTACCCCCCCCGGGGGTACTTGGGTCCAGAATATATTCATACTCTAACTTGCTGAGCTCAAATTCAGGCCTTAATTAACAAACTTGAGTAACCTAGTCTGCGTGGATGTGCAGTTACTTATGGACCATTTTATTTTACCAGGAAGAGGGCACTGTTGGTTTTGAAATATTTTTGTAAATGTCCTGTAATACTCAAAACAACCCCCCCCCCCCCCCCTTTAACATGCATAACATACATGTATATCCAAACATTCAGTATAACCAACTCAGACAATCAATCATAATTTATGCAAAAATGAGCCACAAAAACCCATTTATATTTTGAAGACTTATTCAACCGATGAAAACGACGCTTTCTTTCAAACAGCTGTCTAATAGTAGATTATCAGAACTCACCAATCTGGGCGGCAATAATATCCTTGGACCTGTAAAAACAGCAGAATCAAAAAGTGTTTTTAGACCGCCAAAATTATAAGCTCAACTGAGCTAATTATGCACAATAGAATAGTAGGCACAAGTGCTAGAAATGTCCACTTTGAGTTAATTTTGTTATATTTCACAACAAGCTATACATTAGAGTACCCTTTAAAAAGGGTATTACAAGATAGATTAGAAATTCTCAAAGACAGAAACTTAAAATGAGAAGTTTTAAAAATAGGCCAACAGGAATTATATCAGACACGTCATGGACGCGGACTGAAACCAGAAACAAGGAAATAACTTTATAGACTCTAAAAGTACATATTTTTCTTGCAAACATTGTTAGATAATATTGAATATTCACATATATACCTCTTGTATGAAGTTCAGGAAAAAAAACAAAGTTCCAATTCGGTGTAAGAGTTCCAATCGTGTATCGCCTGCCATTTTAGCCAAGTGTAAAATGCAAATTGTTTTTATATGCAAATGCATCATATTTTATGGGGTCCCTGTGGTAGTCATGGCATCAACGATTTTATTTTATTTTGTTGATTTATTTTATTATTTTCGCTTGTTTGTTAGTTTGTTGTCTTTTACTTATTTTATCTTAACCTTTTTGGTTAAATTATATAATATTTTCTCGTTTTTTTTTAAAGTATTTTGCCTTCACCAAAATGTATGCTAATTTACTATTTTTTTAAGCTGAATACTTAAGTGTGGAGATTAATAATATAATCATTATAACACCGCATACCTTTGGAGATTTGAGATTTTGATCATGAAAACTGATATACATAATAAACATGATAGATGTAATTTATTTTATCTCCATTTTGACATGGATTTTGTCTCTCTAGTTTAAAGCATTTCAACATATTCAGCGTTAATTTTAAATTTTAGTTGACATATCGCAAAAATATCATTTCTTTCTTTCCCTTATTTGTTTGGTCGTCTGTCTATTTATGATTGGTGTGTTTCGTTGTTTATGTATGTTTGTATGTTTGTATGTTTGTTTGTTTGTTTTTGTTTGTATGTTTGTATGTTTGTTTGTATGTATGTTTGTTTGTTTTTGTTTGTATGTTTGTATGTTTGTTTGTTTGTTTGTTTGTTTGTTTGTTTGTTTGTTTGTTTGTTTGTTTGTTTGTTTGTTTGTTTGTTTGTTTGTTTGTTTGTTTGTTTGTTTGTTTGTTTGTTTGTTTGTTTGTTTGTTTGTTTGTTTGTTTGTTTGTTTGTTTGTTTGTTTGTTTGTTTGTTTGTTTGTTTGTTTGTTTGTTTGTGTTTGTATGTTTGTTGTTGTTTTTTTGTGTTTTTTTTTTTGTATGTTTGTATGTTTGTTTGTTTTTGTTTCGGTTTGTTTGTTTCTTTTCTTTCGTACTTCGTTTCTTTCTTTTCTATTTCTTCTACTATTTATCCCTTTCTTTTCTTTCAATCTATCAGTTTATTAACATAAATTATGCTTCGTTTTACATGTTCGAACATTTATTGTTTTAGTATAATTTCAATTATCATAAATTAAGTTTTTTTGTGGGGGATGATGTTCTTGAAAATTAATATATAATGTATCTTTATTTTGTTACAATTAAACTTGAATTAACTTCCATTCCTTTGGCGTGAAAAAGAGAATGACATTCAGGTTTAATTGTTATGATGGACATGATTTCAGACAGCTCTAAGATTTTTCGAGAATTTCCTTGACAGGCTGTCAAAGACGAAATTATCATCAAGTTACCGTGCATTGTTCTGCCGTAGCCGGTACCTAAGAATATTTTATTATAATTATCAATAAATTAGCCAATATGAATTGAAGCTAGTGTAAACAGAAAAGACTAAGTGTTTAAACAGAGTCCTTTCAACATAGAAATTGTGAAAAAAAACACTGAGCCACGCAGTCATAAACAAGTGACGAAGAAACTTACTTAACATCGTAGAAAAATCTTGTCTATCAGAAGCTAAATAGTTTTGGAAAAGACCTCTGAAGTATGCCCTCATTTTCTTGTTTGAGACATTGGAACCGACGAAGTGGCATCCGTACAAATTTGGTAAGCTCATTGCATTTTTTCTGTGGATATTTTGTTGTGAAGGGAATGAGTACAACATCTCGTTTTTCATTGTTGTTATGACTATGCAAATGAATGTCTACTTTTACTCAATTTCTCACAAGATCAGAATTTACTAATCTGATGTGTTTACGGTGTTAATTGTAATAAACGTTGCCTGGATTTGTTACGTTTTTTTACTTATATGCCTCGCCGTGTCAGTTCCAACTCGTAATGTTTTCAGCGTTATCAGTAACGATGATATGCTTACACACTGAGAAATTGCTGCATGATTATCCATTTGGTTTATTATATCCGTACTCTTCAGTTATTGTTTCTGTTGTTTTTGTCTCAGTTTTCACTTGTTCTCCTTTTTTTATTTTGGATATCTTTCGTATTCTTTTGACTCATCTCAGTTTTTAAAGCCTTTCCTTTCATTTTCAAGATTTGCTGATTTAATCTAACTTTGGTCTATTTTGTTTTTATTTCATTTTTTCTTTCCTTTTCTTTCTTTCCACTTAATATCTAATTTGTTTTGTTATTTCCTTTTTACTTCTTTTTGTTTACTATTTTCATCAGTCTTCATTTGCCTTCTTTTTGCCTTCTTTTTGCCCTCTTTTTGCCTTCTTTTCCTATCCATTGTGATACTTTCCCTTCCTTTTTATTGTTTGCTGTTTATTATAACCGTTCACCCGAATCTAGAATAAACTTTACAAGCCTGAAACCAATTTATAATTTATACTGTTTTGTAATTTGAACTTATGAGCCGGCAATGCAAAAGAAAAAAATATTCAAATATATCAATTTTCAATGTTTACATCATTACTTACGTCATAAGTTGACGTCATAACATAGTTGCTCAAGTCAAGTCATAGCATATTTTATTTATCGAAGAAATCAAAACATTAAATAGACTATGCCCGTAAAGCATGGTGGGACGGTTTGGGTAATAATATATTTCAACATCAAATATAACATAATTTCTTATAAAACTAACTGAGAATTTTGACACGAGTTCTAGAATAGGAATATAAAAATAACCACTGCCAAAAGGAAGAGACTTGGCGTTTCTTGGCAACGCTTTGGACGTAAGTCCTTTGTTAAAGTAAAACGGGTTTTCAAGTTACATTATTCATTTTGGAGTTTTACAAATTATAAATACTTTGTAAGCTTTGATTTAATATTTTAATTTGATTTGCCTAAAAGTATTCAGAGACTGGCTAGAGGTGCTGTCATGATGCATTCATTGAGGCTTATACTGCAGTTGATTCGCTCGTTTGAAAACCTCCCTCAAGATAACTAACAATCGATCCATTAATCCAACTATCCACCCACCCACCGCCACCCACCCAACCATACCTATTTCTTTGGTATCGTAACTATTGTATCTTTTTGAGCCACCTCTTCTTTATAGTTTGTTCCACTGTTTTATTTTGTTCTTCTATTCATTCATTCATTCATTCATTCATTCATTTTGTTGTTGTTGTTGTTTCATATTACCCCTTGTGGCGTGCAGCGCTATCTAATCTCTAATCACATTATGATATTGTGTGATTATATCTATTTGTGAAACAATTTTATTTCCCGATCCGTTGGGTTACCCAATGTTGTGGTCTGCATTCGGCAGTTTTCGGCATTGAACCGAGTTTCCGGTTTCTGTCGGAAGTAAGATTGCACTTACCCATGATTCCGTCTGTGCCGTGACGTCTGAGAGGAAAACACACACGAAAAATCCAGAGCGAAAGAAAGTAGTTGGTTTTGGGGACAAATTATCTCTATCTATGAACCAGTTAACAAAGATTCATGTACTCTAACCATCACAACGGTCATATCAACCAAAGCTATAGTCATTCCAGGAATAATTCTCGCAGTAGATTCGAGGTTGGTAAGCATTTGTGATCGATTTTGTTTTGCGGGAGATGTAGGCCGCTGATGACTAGTATGTTATTGCTTCGTGGTGTTTTCAATCGAATAATCATTCTAGAGTTTTACAACAGCATGGGATAGTTCATTTATATTTTGATTCTTCTTTCTCTTAAAGGGCGCTGTTTGCCATCGTATTCTGATCGTTTGTGAACTACTTTGGTTTACGAAAGTGAGCCTCGTTAAATTTGTGTCTTGGTTTGTTTTGATGTGAATCGGTCGGTCGCTTAGCTAATTCGTAGTCCTTACAATCAACACAACAAACGCATCGAAGTTTTTCAAATAAATTAGATTTAGTGCTCGTTCACTAAATGCGTTTAAATTTGAAACGTTGAGCTTTCAGGCCAAAAAAGGTGCGAAAGTAATACACGATATAGTTTTGAGCAAACACTGTCGAACGTCTCGAACGATTGAATGAGCAATATCTCTTTTTTTGATGCGATCTGGTCTTCAGTTAACACTCTGAAAATTTGCTCTCGAAAAAGCCACTACTTTGAATAATTCCCTTGGAAAGGAAAACACTATCTTCAATTTCCAAGTTATCAAGTTATGATAATTTTTAGATCTTTCTCTTTCAACTTTGATGTTTTTAAAGCACGCTTGTCGTACAATCGAAGTCGAAGTATTTACTGTCACGGAGGGATTTAGTTCATCTCGAATGTAATTCCGCGAGATTTAAAGACAGGTCCATCAGTATGACAGTGCCAAAACACAACAGCAATCCATCCAGTAATACAGAGTAATTCGCTGTCAATATTGTTTTCGTTTCTGTCAAATTTCACTCAGTTAGGTATTTCGAATATATATATATAAACTAGCTCACATCTTCACAGATTGACAGTTCATCGAAACACATCAGTGAATAGTTCTTTATTATGTTCCACTTCAATGATCTTCTTCTCTCAATATTATTGTTGTGTAAATCAGTTGAACTAAAAAGGTCAATTCAGCTAGTTTGTTGTGTTGTGGTATAACAGTGCCCTTAGTATATGATGATGTACGTATAATATGGCATTTGTTGGTGTCTAGGCTACATTAGTTTAAATGAGATGCTAATCTTAATGCCTTCTACAGCTACAGAGCTTCAACACCAACGTCGATCAAGCGTTAATTAACAAAAAACTCCCCAAAGAGCTTATTCTGAGGTATAGAATTATTTGTCACATACCTAAATAAAAGTTTATTTTGTTGAAAATACACTAGTATGTTTGTATGTATTTGTAGTATGTTTACAATAATAAGAATAGTCATTAAAAAAAAAAACTACACTGAATAAGAAAAATTCCAAAAAATATTAATCACAATTGTGAAGTATGAATTTTCTTTTTTTCCACTATTTTGGACGTTTTAGTAAAATTGTAATTTTGTTTAATTTTTTTTTGTTCTTTAATACATTCTTTTTCATCATGCATTATTCATCAGGGAAACAATTTCACTCCATGCTACTCTCATTTCTGGCTTTTAAATCTTTTACTTTACAATGTGATCAATATTTAAAAATACTTTATTGTCTTTAATGAAGATTCATCATATGTTTGTCCAATGGTGTTATTTCATTCTCCTTAATGGAAAAGAGATTTCTAGCAATTTTCTATAAATTCATAATCTGTTTTGAAGCCATCTTACATCTTTAATCTTCTGTCATTTACTGAATACTATCATCTCAAGATCTAGTACAAGTCTGTGATTGAATAATGAATAATGGTTTTCATTCCCCACTTTGTAAACATTAACCTTTTAATGTGTTTTCTTTTGTTCAGGATTTTCTCTTTTCTCGATGTAGTTACATTATGCCGCTGTGCACAAGTTTCCAAGGTAATTCATCATTTATTCATGATTACACTCATTTTTATACTTTATGTTTATACATAATTATATGAACCCTCAAAACTATGTGATTTTTTACTTGAAATCGTTGTAAATAAAAATATCACTTTTTCAAGTTGCCATGGCAAATTGAATTGCTTCTAAAAATCTTTACTTCAAAATATGTAATTGTAACATTGTTCCATTTAAAACTATGTAAATTTTGGCCAGCTTTTGAAGTGACTCTTGAAGTAAACTTATGAGTGATATTATGAAGTTGTTTGTGGATAGAGGTTTAAAACCAAACTATGGTATTATAAAGGGCATGGAAATTTTAAAAAAAATCCAGAGCATTTTTGGATATATATTACCTAAGTTATCAAAGGATATAACACTGGTCATATGTTGCCAATTACGTAGCCTTTTCTGATAAGTGGGATAAAATACATCCAGTATCTTTAGATATTGTTCTAGCAATGAGCATAAACTCTTGTACACCTGATTTGGATTCCTTCCCTCACCCCAACTGAGAAACCTTAATGAAGTCTATCTTATAACCTAATATCTAAGGTGAACATGAAGTGAACATGAAAAAAATACTTCCAGTGTTTTTAGAGATTTTTCTAACAATGTCTGATTGCCATAAAGTGAACACTTTTACACCAGATTTGGATTCCTTCCCTGACACCCCAACTGAAAAACATTGCTGAAGTCTATCTTATTATCTAATATTAGAAGAAGTGTATGAAAAAGCCAGACTTTCAAGATAATTCAATTTAATTAACAGTTCTTGCGATATATCTATCTATAAATGAAGTTTAGAAATGTGCAATAAAAATATAATAAAGTGTACAATAAAATGGAAGTGAATTTAAAATTAGAGCAAATATAATAAATATAGTGCTACTAATACTTAGTCTAATATAATATACTAAATAATGATAATTAAAAGTGGATAATATTCTTGATGGATGAAATAACAGTATAAGATATATCCACTAACAATTAAACGCTTATTAAAGATACAAGTTCCAATAACTAGTAAATGAAATATGCTCAACATTTTATTGGTCTGGATTTCTCATATTCACAATAATACAGAGAATTAAGTGCCTGCTCAAGTATTCTTCTCCAAAATAAGCATTCGTTTCATATTTAGGTTAATCAACATTGTTGTTTTTCAGCTATGGAATGTCCTAGCTTTAGATGGCAGCAACTGGCAAAGGGTTAACCTTTTTGCCTTTCAAAGGGACATAGAGGTATTCAAATGTATCAATTACTGTTGATATGTTGCAATTTAAATGTTTAATTTACAATATATATATACTTCCAAATAAGAAACAGATGAATAGAGACTTCTTGAAAAAGGTTTTTTTCAAAGCGTTTGGCAATATACCTCTTCAAGGTTCTTGTCAATCAATCTCAGCCTTAATAACATTTTATATATTCTTTAGAGTTTGACTACAGCTTGTGGTAATTTAAATATATATACTCAGTATCACACTATATTGAAACACGTAAGCAAACCCTATTGAGGCTGTGGTTGATCAACGAGAACAGTGAAATAGTTGATATACTGGTATATTATAATTATTAATGCATAAACAAAATTGATTGTATTTGAACAAGATGAGCAGTGACCATGAATATGTCCCTACAAGCCATGTACTGATTGAATGAAATATACAAACACGAAATAATATCAACATTTGTTCATTTTGTAGGAGAGTGTTGTCCAGAACCTTTCCAAAAGATGTGGAGGTTTTCTAAAGCAACTTAGCCTCCAAGGATGTAAAAGTATAGGAGATCATGCATTAAAGTAAGATAAGAATTAGATAAAAATCTACAGACTTTGTACAATATTAATTACACTGATCGATCTAAACGCCATATATATACTGTAGTATAATAATTAATACTGTAGTAGCTCAATAAAATACATTGATTTTAAAAAAAAGCCAAAGTCATTTACATTGCCCACCAAAAATCAAAAATGCCATTAACATCAAAATAAATGTCACATGACACCACATAATATGTTCACTCTAAAAGCTTGACACTAGCATTATTCACGAGTAAAGATTCATAATTTTCTTATTCCATGTTCACGGTTACTCATATTATACGGTTAAAAATGGCAATTTTTCAACTGCTGAAAACAAATAAAAACAAAGAATCATGTGTCACTTGTTGTAGTGTTAATCTCTACTTTACATGGACAAATGCTAATGACATTGAGAGTATTATTCATTTTCTTCCTTTCTGGAATATTCTTAAGGTAAGATAATACAATTAGAGATAAACCTACAGTTGTACAATTACATTAATTGCACTGATACACCAGGTGATATTGTCAGTTGCAGTTTAATGAAAATATTTCATTTTATTTTTTTTTCCAGAATATTCTCTATAAATTGTAGAAACATTGAAGACCTCATTTTAGAAAATTGTAAAAGAATTACAGATAAGTATGTGATTATATCTCATCTTTTCTTGTGTTCCTGTCATTAATTTATTTATTGTGTTTATATTTAATAATGAAAATTGAAGGTAGCAAATTACAATGTTTCGGTCTCATACTGAAACCATCATCAGGTATAACTAAAACGTTGCAATTTATCATCCTAAGTTTTCATTATTAAATCTAAATCACAGTCATTATATTTTTTATTCACTAATTTATGGTTAGTATTAATTTGTGCATCTTTTATTGACTATTTGTATTTATATATTATTTATTTATTTACTTGTTCATTGATCCATCCATTCATTCATTATGTACTGATTCATCTACTCTATTAAGGAAGCTTGAAATGTTTTTTTGAGCGTGCGCGCAATATCGCCAATTTTACAAGACCCCTCTGACGCGTGCAAAATGTATTTTTATTAATAACAACACAATGAAATGGTAGATTTTTTTATTTTTTGGCAATTTGTTCCAATTAAGGTTTAGATTTAGTAGATCCATTTTAAGAAAAATCTGTAATGAAAAACCATTTATATCTAGAAAAAAATCATTTCTTTAATATTTTAAAGGCTTCGCATTACAGATTTTTTTTATTTTTCCTCAGTTGCAAGAACAGGTAGGGAACTAGACATGTACAAGTTTAAAAAAACTTTCACCTAAAGGATTTGGAGATATCAGCTTTAATAAAGGAATTTCAGGTCCTTTTTGCAGCGGCCTGCTGTTGTCGTGACAACGTCAAATGCAATAATTTAAAAAAAATTGATATCCTAGATCCATAAGCTTTAAAATGATATATCGGTTAACTGTGTAGCTTCACAATAATGCTGCATAAAATGCAATATAAAGTAGATATATAGATATATACAGAAACCATTTCGAGCCTCCTTAATACTCATAATTTATAGATTTATTCATTCACAACTTTACTTGACAGCGCATCAATTATATCAAATTCCACGTCATGGTCTATTAATGTTAAAAATAGAAATAAAAATGTATATTTAGTTCTTTTAGATATTTTGTGAAAAGTGATTTATGAGAGGTTCATTTGTTTTCATATAGCACCTGCAAAAGTCTTAGTTCTAACTGTCAAAGACTACAAAAGCTTGATGTGTCTTCCTGCAGTCAAATATCAGATAGCTCCTTAGATTCATTAAGGTAACAAAACTCTTGATTTATCTAATACAAAAAAATATAGTCAAATAAACTTATTGCATTCACATAAGCAGAATAAGAAGTGGAACTAAGTTTTTTTAAACTCTAAAAGTTTAACTTAAACCCTTTGACTACTGGGCGTTTTTGACGTTATTTTTTTAGCGATTTTCTGGATATAAACAATCTAAATGAAATAACAGAACACAAACAATTAAAAAGAAATGGGCACTAAACATAGGGCAAAATGTATTATTATGTATGCCTCTCCCCCTCCCCCACAGCTTTCCACTTTCAAGCTCACTTGATCAGAACCCCACAATTTAAAACAAGGTTTTGTAGCAATAAGTATCACAGAGTTGGTTTCACTGTCAGACTAAGTGAAAGACACAGGGAACCCAACACTAAAAGATGCTGTCATTATATAACACTAAAACATTACCTTTTACTTTCAGTCGTGGATGCTCAAAGCTCCATCATCTAAACATATCATGGTGCTCCCAGATCACCAATTATGGCATCCAAATGTTAGCTCAAGGATGTACTCAGTTGTTGACCTTTAATGCTAAAGGATGCATATTGGTAATTTATTGTCATATTCTATTTATATCATTATCCTGCATAGTGGCCAAGTGGGAGGTTATTGGTGGTTGTACTAGTCATTGTTGTTTTTGACTGACTGTACTCACTGTTAGTTCTCTCGCAGCCATTATTAGTGTCAGGTTTCTGTTTAAGTCCTGCCCTTCTCTTGGTTAATATACCTATCCTCACCCCTAAGGTGTCATGTTTCCTGTCCCTCTAATAACGGCTGCGAGGGAGACTACTGTACTGTAAGTCCAGCAAAGTTTTAAACAAATTTCTCTGAATTAAGTCCTGCCCTTCTCTTTGTTAATATTCCTATCCTCACCCCTAAGGTGTCATTTTTCCTGTCCCTCCAATAACGGCTGCAAGGGAGACTACTGTATTGTAAGTCCAGAAAACTTTCAAACAAATTTCTCTGAATGAAGTCTTGCCCTTCTCTTGGTTAATATTCCTATCTTCACCACTAAGGGTCAGGGAACATGGACCCTGCATATGCGCTTCCACTTTGTGAAACATTTGTGAAATAAGATTGTATTCTAATAGAAGTGCTATATTATACTTACAGCTAACAGATGATGGATTGCTTCATCTTACAAAGAGTTGTACTGGACTACAGAACATCAACTTACATAGCTGTGATGTAAGCATTATTTACACAATTATATTTGAAATAATTTATACAATATGAGCATCCTCTCTATAATTATTGGCAAGTCACAGACGAGCCCATACAGAATGGAACTTAAACATGATGAGTTTACAGTTGAACTGATGTGATCGTGTTATACTATGCCACAGCTATTTTTTTTTTTTTGGCTTATGCGTTGCCATGTTACGAACCGATTCAAAACCTCTGGGAATAAAAATGTTTTCACATGATATCAAAATACATAAGACAAAGAATCTTATTCCCAGAAGATTTGAATTGGGTCAAAAGGTACATAGCAGTGTGTTAGCCAGTTTGGTCTATGGAAACTAGTGAGTAAACTAGTATAGGCTGTGTCAGTGTTTGATATAAACGATAGGTAATAATTATAATGAAATTTGTAACACCGTAAAAAAATGTTCACTTTACTTTGCTGACGTTTCAAGCTTTTATAGCCCTTCGTCGGAGTAAAAGGAATTTGGTCTTTATTTATTTGTGTACTACAATGATTTTTTCTTTCAGAATATAAAAGATACAGGGATACAACATATTAGCAATTATTGCCAGGACTTGAGGTTTTTATGTATATCAAATTGTAAGCTGTTGACTGACAATTCCTTGCAGTACCTGGGGCAAGGATGCCCTGAACTAAGGTAAGCAACCACCTTTAAAAGTTACCCTTTTCTGATTCTCTTTTATTATAAACATTGTTAAATGCTTTTCAGCAAAGGTAGAGATGTGACATCTTGAAATATATTTTCATTCAAATCCTTTCAATGTTAAACTAACTGGTACGTTAAGAGTTGAAACATGGATTGGCTTTACTTCACATATATTAACGTGTATGTATACTATGCTTGACAACAAAGTAAGGTACATAGCCAGGAGAATAAATTGACCATTGTGGTTACACTTAACTCAAAATTCGATTTCCCGTGGTAAACTTACCTGGGTCTAGTTACTATGGTATTTTATTTACCGTGGTGATACCGGTTACACATAAACCGATTCCCCGTGGTAAAAAATTGACCCTGACCCTAATCTTCAATCTGGTCTACCATGCTCACAGCATGTCCTTTCCTGGATTATCTAGCCGAAGCAATCTGATTGGTTTATTTACCTTGGGGAACAGGAAAATGTAGCTTTTGAGCTTGGGAACTGTCATGGGGAATTCTTTTGTTCTTTTTGACATATCCATGGTTATTCACCGCGGTGAATTTACCTCGGGAAATGTCGGTTAAACTAAAAAAACATGTTTACTGTGGTGTTTGGGACTTTTACCGCGGTAAATGACTTCAGTGTAACCACAAATGGTGCTGTCACATATGGCAAGGAGGAGGGGAGGGAAGCAAAATGAAGGTGAATTATTCACAATTCTCAAAACAATTTTAATTGACCAAATGTTTGTAAACAGAACATTGGAAGCTGCCCAGTGTGTAGAGTTTACAGATGCTGGCTTCCAGGCATTATGTAGGGTAAGTCGAGCTTTGAACTATCATTCCATATAATAGCTGAAAGTCTTTGTTTGAAGTTCAAAGCATTTAGGAGTATTATTTCTTCTACTCCATTATGTTGCCTAAGGTTTCACGGACAGTTACTAGTTATACCTCCTAAGTGAATGAAGATAAATATATACACCAGTTTTAAACATCATTGTCGCAGCCAAAGCTACAGACCACACTCTGAAGCATGCAAAGAATGTTGGTAATATGTGATCAGGTAGAATAAATGTTTGTTTCATCATCTACCACTGCCACATGTTATGGGTTATGGTCATATAACACAAGCACGTCCAACCAAAATATGCTATGAATAAATTGATAACAAGAGAAGAAATGCCAACATCCTTTACAGGTTTCAGTGCATGTGTGTGTTAAGATAGATGGCATGTATAGTCTGTATAAAGCATAACAACTTGCCATCCAGTATAATACCTCCAGTGCTGATATGCCACTGTCTTATTTGTTGCTGTTACTTTAGGGTTGTAATAATTTGCAAAGAATGGATCTTGAGGAATGTACTAGGGTGAGTAGAAAAACGTTTTGTCTTGTGCATTATCTATTACCTTATTTCTTGCATTCCATGGTTAGTTTTTAACAGCAATTGTTTTGTTAGATCACTGACTCTACTTTGATCCATCTTTCGCTCTGGTGTAGTGGATTACAGAAACTGGTAGGTGCTTGTAACAGTTATACATTGCTGTCAAATACAAAAAGGAAAAATGTTTTGAAAATACTTGATTCATTAAAGTTTTAAGTTTTTAAACAACAAAGTTTCGGTCTTCTTTGTTTTTTTTTCACCTCTTCAGTAATTTCAATGTTTGAGTTCATAACTTTTAATATTCTTGCAGCGTGGTGTGGACATTTATACATTATTTATTTTCAAATATCTTTCAGAGTTTGTCTCACTGTGAGTTAGTCACAGACGAAGGAATTCATCAACTAGGTGCCAGTCCGTGTGCTACAGATCATCTTGAATACCTGGAGTTAGACAACTGTCCACTGATTACCGACAATGCTTTAGACTATCTCTTGTATGTATACAATTATCCATTTACACTGTACTTTATTATAATTTAGTATAATGAAACTTGAAGTCAGTTTAGCCAGCATTCGTTGGTATAACGCAGATTTAAAACATTGAGTTTTTAAAAGACACTAATTATAAACCATATACGATATCAAGGCATACAACGTTTATCTTTTAACACCATTGACAATTATCAAATCATTTTTACGAAATTTTGGCTTTTGGATTTACAGACAGTGTCACAGGTTAAGGAGGATAGAACTCTACGATTGTCAGTTGATAACTAAAGCTGGAATAAGGAAGTTCCAGGTATACTAATGATAATCATGTTGTTGATGATGATGGTGATGCTTAAAATGATGATCATCATCATGCTTAAAATGATGGTGATGATAATGCTAAAAATGATGGTGATGATGCTAATAATGATGATTGCGATGATGATAATTGCAATGATGCTAATGATGATAGTGCTGATGCTAATGATGACTTACGATTATGCTAATGATGATGGTGATGCTCAAATGATGATAATGATTGTAAAGATGGTGCTAATGATAATGATGATGATGATAATGCAAAAGATTCTAATGGTAATGATCATGATGATGCTAATTTCGATGATGATGATAATAATGAGGCATGCTTATGATGATGGTGATGCTCAAATGATGATGGTGATGATTCTAATGAAGATGATGATGATGATGATGATAATGCAAAAGATTCTGATGGTAATGATCATGATGATGCTAATAGCGATGATGATGATAATGATAAGTCATGCTAATGATAATGGTGATGATGCTAATGATGATGCTAATGATTATGGTGATGATGCTAATGATGATGCTTATGATGATGATGGTGTTGATGCTAATGCTAATGATGATGCTAATGATTATGGTGATGATACTAATGATGATGCTTATGATGATGGTGATGATGCTAATGATGATGCTAATGATGATGGTGATGATACTAATGATGATGCTAATGATGGTGATGATGCTAATGATGATGCTTTTGTATTATCATTGTAGATCACGTTACCCAACGTCAAGGTCCAGGCCTACTTTGCACCCATCACCCCTACCCCCAGCGTAGAGGGGGGACGAACGCGGATGTGTCGATGTTGTTCAGTTCTATAACGACGCGAACCAGCCACGTCGGCAACATAGTTAGTTACCATGGAAACTTAATTAAATTATGTAATGATTTTACAACAAAACGGTACCTCTTTCATCTGACACAGGGTTCCCGTAGGGCTTTAAGTTAAATTTTCGTTATATTACTATAAATCTTGTACCCTGAGTCTTCATTCCTGTAGGCCTGCGTTCAAAGAAATAACTGTTGAGAGTTTGTTTTTAAAGGCGTCACAATTAGACGGAACACTGCATTCCCTTTTCAGTTAGTGATTTCAAAGGGATCCCGGCGTGTTTAATCACCCCTCCCGTCCCCCCGTGGTACAATGTTGACCATAGATTGTGTTTTGCAATATTGAAACGGGGAAAGGAGTATTTTGAAGACATGATGATATATTTTTTGTTGCAAAAAGGGGCAAATGTTGGAGTTTTGTTAATGTGTGCTCTCGGGAACCCTGTGGTGTAAAAAAGAAAAAGGCTTACCGTCGACAACGTTTTATAAATCCTTATTTACACAAGAAAACTAAAGGCGGGCAATAGCTGTTCGTAACTGTAGGTCATACTACGAACAAGAGGTCTTCTAGTGAAAATAACGGTAGATTTAGAGTTATTTTACACCATATTGCTTTATTTTGCTGAGCAAAGCTATAGCACTCAGTTGCCAAGCGCATCATTTCGCTTTTTTTATTCCCTTTTCTCATAGAATACTTCCCCGACATATTAAGTTATAATGTTGTATTTCTTGTAAATATAGATTTCATTGTACTTTAATCCAAGTTAATCAGTTTTAAAAGTACCCAATGTGGTAGCATTCACAAATGAAGTAGTTAACTCACTCACAAAACAATGTTTTTTAGTTCATGCGGACAAGAAAATCAGATTATTGATAATCATGTTGTAATTGGTTTTAGCACAACACATTTTGTTCAATTTGGAACTGTCTGTTGCGGAAGACAAATAACGAAAACATTTGAGACAGGGCACGGCTGAGGTATTCGATATTTTGATGCACAAATGAATCAATACGAGACTCTGGGGAAACATTGAGTAATACCAGAAGTTCATGTTATATTAGTATTGTTTTGCGGAGCCTCGGATGTTTTCATTTCCATCAAAATATCGAAACTGGTGGGCCATAGTTGCGAGAGGGTCCCATTCGCAAAGGAAAAGAGAAGGAAGGAGTGAATACATGGATGAAAGAATGACTTACCATCTTCACTCATAACTATTTCCTAACATCCTTATTATATCTAATGTCCTTAAATATTAACCGTTACCCATTATACTGTTAATCAATGACATTTAAGCGTTTTATAAAGTATGGCTAAATCACGTGATCTTAATAGTCTGTGACTTATAAATACCTCTGGCAGGTTGTCACGTGATCTATCATAACTCTTCAAAATGACTCGACTTTTTTGTTTTTCTTGTTACTGTTCGGATTTGTTGGTATTGACCAATAAAAAATGAGGAGAGAGGCAGCGAAGAGAAAAGCTGTTCACTTCGCTAGTCAGTGTATCCTTGTCATGGTCCAGTATCATGGTAACCGTGTCGGTAATCTCTTGTGAGGTGAGAGGAACGGATCAGGGAGGATAAAGAAACACAGTTTTCAAATAGACTAGCTGTGGGCTATAATGGAGATAGTTGAATAGTCCCTTTCACAGTTCTCTGCGTTATTTTGAAAGGCAGCTCTGCATGCCTTTGCATAGAAGCGAGTCGAACAGTGAGGGCAGAGAACTGTGAAAGGGGCTATTGTCTGCTCATTTAGACTATAGAGGGGGGTCTTTGTTGGATGTTCCGCTTAGTTCCAATATTGGCTCATTCATTGTATAGAAATATAGTCACACTAGCACTAGTACATTGCCGGTAATTATTAAATGGGTCTAAATTACCTAATAGAATCGTAAATTGTTAAAAATAAATACTGTTGAACGGTTTGAGCCTTTCATATATCCTGTTGTTATTTATGTGAGCGTTGTATTGTGTGCGCATTAAGGAGGGGAGGGCTGTTGTTATTTATGTGAGCGTTGTATTGTGTGCGCATTAAGGAGGGGAGGGCTGTTGTTATTTATGTGAGCGTTGTATTGTGTGCGCATTAGGGAGGGGAGGGCTGTTGTTATTTATGTGAGCGTTGTATTGTGTGCGCATTAGGGAGGGGAGGGCTGTTGTTATTTATGTGAGCGTTGTATTGTGTGCGCATTAGGGAGGGGACGGCTGTTGTTATTTATGTGAGCGTTGTATTGTGTGCGCATTAGGGAAGGGAGGGCTGTTGTTATTTATGTGAGCGTTGTCAGTGTGTGCGCATTAGGAAGGGGAGGGCTGTTGTTATTTATGTGAGCGTTGTATTGTGCGCATTAGGGAGGGGAGGGCTGTTGTTATTTATGTGAGCGTTGTCAGTGTGTGCGCATTAGGGAGGTGAGGGCTGTTGTTATTTATGTGAGCGTTGTATTGAGTGCGCATTAGGGAGGGGAGGTATGTTGTTATTTATGTGAGCGTTGTATTGTGTGCGCATTAGGGAGGGGAGGTCTGTTGTTATTTATGTGAGCGTTGTATTGTGTGCGCATTAGGGAGGGGAGGGCTGTTGTTATTTATGTGAGCGTTGTATTGTGTGCGCATTAGGGAGGGGACGGCTGTTGTTATTTATGTGAGCGTTGTATTGTGTGCGCATTAGGGAAGGGAGGGCTGTTGTTATTTATGTGAGCGTTGTCAGTGTGTGCGCATTAGGGAGGGGAGGGCTGTTGTTATTTATGTGAGCGTTGTATTGTGTGCGCATTAGGGAGGGGAGGGCTGTTGTTATTTATGTGAGCGTTGTATTGTGTGCGCATTAGGGAGGGGAGGGCTGTTGTTATTTATGTGAGCGTTGTATTGTGTGCGCATTAGGGAGGGGAGGGCTGTTGTTATTTATGTGAGCGTTGTATTGTGTGCGCATTAGGGAGGGGACGGCTGTTGTTATTTATGTGAGCGTTGTATTGTGTGCGCATTAGGGAAGGGAGGGCTGTTGTTATTTATGTGAGCGTTGTCAGTGTGTGCGCATTAGGGAGGGGAGGGCTGTTGTTATTTATGTGAGCGTTGTCAGTGTGTGCGCATTAGGGAGGTGAGGGCTGTTGTTATTTATGTGAGCGTTGTATTGAGTGCGCATTAGGGAGGGGAGGTATGTTGTTATTTATGTGAGCGTTGTATTGTGTGCGCATTAGGGAGGGGAGGTCTGTTGTTATTTATGTGAGCGTTGTATTGTGTGCGCATTAGGGAGGGGAGGGCTGTTGTTATTTATGTGAGCGTTGTATTGTGTGCGCATTAGGGAGGGGACGGCTGTTGTTATTTATGTGAGCGTTGTATTGTGTGCGCATTAGGGAAGGGAGGGCTGTTGTTATTTATGTGAGCGTTGTCAGTGTGTGCGCATTAGGGAGGGGAGGGCTGTTGTTATTTATGTGAGCGTTGTATTGTGTGCGCATTAGGGAGGGGAGGGCTGTTGTTATTTATGTGAGCGTTGTCAGTGTGTGCGCATTAGGGAGGTGAGGGCTGTTGTTATTTATGTGAGCGTTGTATTGTGTGCGCATTAGGAAGGGGAGGGATGTTGTTATTTATGTGAGCGTTGTATTGTGTGCGCATTAGGAAGGGGAGGGTCGTGTTGTAAACGCGCCGAGAAACAGATGCGTTGACAGAATTTTGCTGAGTTCCGGTACCTTTTTCATGCTATCCAAATGTTTATTTATATTTTTATAATATATTTCTTATTTATTGTATGTTATTTAATAAGTATTTAGGTTTTGCAACTTCGTTTCCAGAGCATTTCCCATCTCTTGGCGTTGTTGTCTGGTTTTGTTTTGTTTTACTTCACTTCGAATTGTTTTTGTTTTTTAATTTTTGCTTAAGCTGTCTTGCTCTATTTAGGGTCGTGAATAAGGGATCAGTATGGGATCAAAAATCTCATCATTGGGATTGGGATCATAGACGCTCGGATCAGGATCAAATACCCAGCTGTAATTAGGATCACAGGAATAAATGTTTTTTTATGTGATAGGTGGGGGTCAGGAATCAAAATATGTGATTTTTAGGGATCATGTGATCCAAGTTTTGTGAATAATATTGGGATCAACCACGAAAAAGCATCCCTTGACGAGACCATGCTACAGTAGCACCCGCATGCAAACACCTTCTTTTTCAAGTTAGCCTAAAGAGGTTCTTTTATAGTTGGTTCCTAAGCAAAAAAAATTGTTGTTGCTTGAATAATGTTGATACAATAAACTATTTATAAAATAAATGAATCTTAAACTATTTCTTGGTTATGTTTGTATACTTTTTTACATCTTATATTAATTTGCATTCGTGTCAGAACTCGTTTTATCTATTTTCATCAGATTCAAATTGATTTATTTTAAAAAAGTTTTAAAATAATTATATTTTAGTCTAAAATGGGTTCTCATATCGGGGGGGGGGGGGGAGGCTAGAACAATCTTAGCCTCGTTATCATCTGGTCGAGCTTGCTCGGACTCCCATATCTTGATCCCTCCTTATCTTCTCTCATATAAATTACGATAGTAAGGATTTTGTTTTAAATGGACACATAAGGCTATAACTCTCAACATTCGTGTAAAAGTGCCATCAAGTAAAAAAGGAAGTTTTGAGGTAAGTGTATAAGTGATTAACCCGGCTCATAGGCCAGGACAGCAATAATGCTGCCGAGTTAGGGAAGTCGTCAGTCTCTTCGATGACATCATCATCTAACGATTGGACGGAGCCTTCTACTTTGTATGACACATAAATTCCATTTCGCGTGTATTGACATATAAACCAACCATACGCGCTGCGTTTTCAGCGGGGTGCAGAAGTGTTGAGGCGTTGTCCGCTATCGTCTCCAGAGAGAACAATGTCGTCGGCATAGTCCGCATCGGTGATTTTGTTCTTTCCGAATCCACAGATATTCTTAGGATGTAGTCAAGACAAATGACAAACAGGAATGGGGCAAGCATATCCCCTCCTGGACCCTTGATACTATATCGAAGAAATCAGTGTCTCCATCAGGGAGGGGGCGGGGGCTAAAAAAAACATAGCAGGGAGAGAATTAGTCAAGCCTCTGGTGACCAGGGTATTCATTTCACCGCTTAAGTAGTAAAGCTAACCCCTTTTAGACACTATGTCAACTGAGCGCAATTTTTAGAAACAAAACTCCTAAAAATACTTACTGGACGTATGAAACACTTGTATCCAGTCAAAACAATATCAATTGTTCATGTGGGACTAAAGAAAGGCCAAGTTCAAAAGTGCAAATCAATCACAGTCATAACAATTATTTAATAGCAAAATGATCCTTTTTCAGCCCTTCTCGAGCCGCGAGGGAAATTCAAAAAAAGTCTCAATATGATAGTGGTAAGAAAAAGGAAATTTCAAACTATTCTCTATTTCAGCACATAACTATAATGGCATTTTTGCATTTTGGTTATTGTAAAAGGAGAATGCTTGGGACAGGCAGTCCCGAGGGAGGATAGGGAGTACAAAAGACCTCAAAACAGACTGGGAGAAATCTCGGGGGGAAATAGGGAGGAGTGAGAAATGTTTAAAATAATTAGAAAGATGTGGAGAAAAAAGGTATAAAATAGGGGGAAGGGGTATGTATTTATTGTTTATATATTTATTTATATACTTATTTATTTGTTTGTTTGTTTGTTTGTTTATTTATGTATTTATTTATTTTGAATTTCCTGTCGTGTATTGCATTAGGGGTGAACCATTAGAAGTTGGGGGAGGGGGGGGTGGCAATATTTTTGTGCAGGTTATTTTTTTTCGCCGCACGATTTGCATTGCAAGATTTTTTTTTTCGACCAGAGAGGTCTTGCACGTTTTTTTTTTACAGAATTTTGTTCTCTGAAATCCAAAGCGAAAACAACTGTTTGTGTTTTGGTTAAACTTTTGAAAAGTTTGTTTTTCCGTTTTATGTATTAGTCTGGTACAACGCGCAGATACATTGCGACTTTGTACAGCTAATTTTCGGGAGATTTGTTCACTTTTTGTCGGGAAAACACACCGAGGTCGACTTGGGGCAAGTCTATGTTTTGGTATATATTGTATACAGATACAAAGCGTGTAAGTCTCGGATTTTCGTGTTTTTGATGTCTCAAAGTCTCAGATTTTCGTGTTTTTGATGCCTCAAAGCCTCATTTTTGTGTGTTTTTGATGTCTCAAAGTCTCGTATTTTCGTGTTTTTGATGTCTCGGAGTCTCAAATTTTTAAATACAGTAAATATATGAGCTGATATATTTCTAGAATCTCAGGCTCGGATATTAAAATTTTACCATTCGCTACTCCTCAAGGTTCTGCAAGTTGTTTTTTTTAGCTTGGCTCTGTGCAGGATTTTTTTTTGGGGCGCACCGAATGTTATCGCCCAATAAAACCCATTTGAAATTAACTCTGAATCGAGGCTTACTCTGTGCAAATGCGTCAAATGCGTCAAAAGCTTCAGGATTGTTTGTTTTTATACGGTAATGCAATTTGGAAATCCGGCCGTCGGGCCGATTAAAGAATTCTGCTTTATACAAGTTTTAAATTTTAAATTATTGTGTCGAATAGGAGTTCTTTAGCGTCAATTTAAAATGCTAGTGTGCTCATATGCTGCTGGTATGTAAAATTACCTAGATCCAAAAGCACTCCCAGACAACTGGATCGATGATACTAACCCAAGTATTAAATACATGCAATTGTACATCAGCCTACTTGAGTCGTCCGAGACATTCCTCTGAAGCAATTAACCTACACCCTCACTAATAATAACTTTGTTTTTACAATAACAGATTTTCGTATCAGGTCAGAGAAAAGAAAATAATCACTGTACTTGAAAAGAACGCAGTGAAGGGGAAAACCAAACAAACAAACTATTCATGATGAAGAAAAAGATAGCTAGATAATCGAGCACGGAAAACCCAAAGGAAACGGAAAAGGAAGACAGTGGATTTTGTACAGCTTGTCACTCATACTACGGGATAAAAGTCTTGAATTACCAGATGGAAATTGCAGGGTCTCTGCAAGATATTTCATTAATTAGAGGAAAGCCTTGTTTGATCTCAGTTCCTCTTTTGGATCACTCCTGCAGTCAACATCAAAATGACATAGTGATAGTGTCCTATTGAGTTTGCAGGGTGTAAAAGCATGCCGAAACATGTAACCTTATAGGTTGAAGGTCCCACAAATAAACCACAATACAGATGCGGCCTTAGTAAACATGAATTGATGGGTAAATTGATTTGCTTAACATTGTAGTAATTGGGGGTGGAGAAAACATGTGATTTCAGTACTGGGATAGTGTTGGTTCAGGCCATGAAGGCAACGTGGGGGATTCTTACCAAGTGAATGCGAAAATCAAAATCGTTTCCCTGTTGGTAGAAGCTACTTTATCGTAAAACGAAGAACAAAAAGACAATCAAATAAAAACCAACCATGTGTTTGGTGATTTATATATATTTTTTTAGTTGAAAACGTTTCCACGATTTCTATTTAAATCAGTGACCTTATGAATTATGTCTGCCGTCCACATCATTTGTCAGACATCTCCCGCGGTTCCAAGAAGGGAACATCTACAGATCTAAAACGAATTATCCAAGGTAGAAATACAATTAACACACAGTTAGCCTACACACAACGAACAGATATTAAGATAGTAGCTAAAGAAAGGAAAAAACTGTAGTTTTCTGTGGTTAAATTCTGTGCTGTAGTAACTATCAGCATATGTTTGCGGGGTATGTTCCTTCTCAGTGATAGGGCGGGTATCTGCGATGACATCAGACTACGCGTAACATTTAGTGAAATAATAGCTTTTGTATGGTGTAATCCAATAGGAAGGGTCGCCGGACTGTCAATATTTGACATGCGAAACCCTTGAAAGTAGATGATGGACTAGCTCCCCTGCACGGCTCGAAGGAAAGTTGATACTGTGATTCTTGTGCCTAATATTTATTCCAGAAGTTGTTCATTGACGAACTATTGTGATCATAAATACTAGTGTATTGTAGGCCATTTCTCATCGAACAAAAATGGGGTCGATCTGTCCTAATCTGTAAACTGTGACTGGTTTTAGATTGGGACAATTTTGGGATCTACTTCGTCACGCGTTGGTGAAGATTCAAAATGTAACCACAAATAAGGTGAGTGGGGTTTCTTTGATTCTCTTAATCTATCACATTGTCTAGTAATACTTGAACCAACATTCCTTGATTAACATGTAAGTACGCTAGTGACTTTTACAAAGAGTAATTCAAACATTGAATCAAACCAATGTTTACCGCAATTATTTAATAACGGATTGAAATGTTTCCCTTCGATCACTTGATATCAAACAGTTTGTTCACATTATCTCAAGTTGTTTACCTATGAATACTTTAATCGCAATCATTTGCCGTGTATTTTAAAGAATTAAACCTTTGACTTTAACTTAGTATGTGTTGTATAGTAAACGTTTTAACTGACCCATTGCTTTACCTCGTGTTGTTAAATTGTTAAGGTTGTGGAATTGGCTTTGACATTGAGCCAAGTACTTGGGCAGACAACGACGAAGACGTGCTTGAAAAAATTCGCCATGGAAGACAACGTTAGAGCGCGAGAATCTACCCAAGAGGGAAAAGCACACGATCAAGAAACTCAAACAAATTTTGACATAAATGGTTCAGTTTTGAACCATCAACAGCCACCAATAAACCACCCCGTCCCTAATTTTGATAGAAGTCATAGTGGATTTGGTACAGTGCCGTGGAGTGGAGGGAGATATCCACCAAGTTACCCTGACAACCGCTACCCATATGATACTGGCTACCCTACACCACCACCACCTCATGGACCATACTATTCTGGTAGAAGCCCCCATTGGCAGCCCCCTGAGGGTGTAGTCTACCCCCCTAACCACAACAATGCCATCCAAGTGGCCCACATGAAGCAAAATGAATACACTCATAGAAATTATTATCATCAACCCGATGGTCCTCCTCATAGACATGTAGAAATTGCACGTCCTAAACCAGAATGGCCAACAAGGGGGTACCATCAATTTTCCAAACCTATGATCCCTTCCCACTATCTAGCAAGTGTACATAATGTGCATAGAAATGTACACAGTGATTATGGAGGACCTCCATCCACTGCTACATCATTACGGTCAACTGTACTTGATATTTCTGGATCTAGTATTTCCAGTCCTAGACCATCAGCTCACATCAATCGTAAAAGAGCTCGATCCAATACACCTTCATCAATCGAGTCTATTGATTTGAACATGTTGATTCGCAACTCGCCAGATTCTTTACTAGGATGCTTGGCCAGTTCAAGGATCTCTTCGGGAGGCTCATTTGGTCATTTAAGTCCACTAGGATTTTGTACTTCATCTGCTTATAATCGTGTTGGTTCTGCTTCAATGCAATCTAGTCGACCACCACCATTTATTACCCCACCTCCAATAAAACCAGTTAAATCTACGGTAAACCAAGACCAACAGAGTGACACCTCCCCATCTTCAACTACTGATATTCCAAAGAAAGAAACAAATGTGGATAGTATGAGCTGTGCGGAGTCTCCACCTTTTAGTAAGGTAGAGAGTAAGTCAAATATCAAAGAAGAAACCATGGATACAAAGCTGGATTCCACAACTTCACCAGGTGCATCTGAAGTACCAGTGAGTATAACCATATTGTTGCAATATGTCTTGAGGTCATCAGAAAATCCAATATTTTCTGTTAATCCTATAAACCACTCTATACCATGTTGATAAACAGTCACCTTAATTCTAGTTAGAGATTTACATGCACCTAATTCAAAAGAGTTGACAATGAATTATGGAGATTCATATTTCTCAGTCGAAATAACCTGAAAAAAAAAAAATGTTTTGAAATAGGTGTATGTCTATATCTTCTATAGAAGATTATAACTATGACTATATCTTCTATAGAAGATTATAACTATGACTATAACTATAGAAGATTATAACTATGAGGAGAGCTACAATGAATCAACACTTCAATGATGAAAAAGCAGTCAATTATTTTTACCAATAACACATATTAGAGGTGAATTGCTTTATTAAGAGCTAACACTCATTAATAGCATAATTATAGCATTAATTTGCAAGTCAGTATGATATCTAGGTAGAAGAGTTTCTCATTATCAATAGTAGAATTGCTGCAGACATAGTTAGTTGAATTGTGAAATCAGCTATTTAGAAGAGGAAAAGGACCTACTTAAAGAGATAAGTAAAATCCCCCCCTTCCTCCACCTCCCCAGCAAATTGAAGTGCAATAATGCCACATATAAATCATCACAACAACTAATGTTACTATAAGCTAGATGACAAAATTAATTGTATATGCATGAATTGAAGGATTCTGAATAGTATTTCAATAACCTCTATGAGGTGTCATTAATTTTTTCCATGATGTAGTGTACATGCAGCCTCTTTATATCAAATAGTACCTTAATTTCAACTAGTGGCCAATGTGCATAGATCAATCATTAAGACAAGTAGTTTGTACTTGATATTGCCTATGTCTCTTTATTCTACTGATATGTAGTGTTGAAGGTCATGCATTCTTGTATTAAGGTGTGATGTGATGTAGAACTTAACACCATTCAGTGCTAAGTAAGGCAGGCACATGCCAAGTGCACTTACTATGCAGCATAAATTGTGATATACTTTTCAACTTAAAATATAAACAACATATGCATGGTTACTGCTTTTAATCAATCCATGAAAAAAATGCATGATCTTACGATAAATGTAAATATAACTGATACCCTATTGTACATTTTTCAATGTCCAATTATAGATGTTTGTTCATTAGTCTTAATTCATTACAATTATAATAAATCTTGTGCAACAATGTTATCAATTAAGTCTACAGATAGGATGGTGATGATTTATTTAATTGTGAACTCACATGAACCCAAATAGTTGGCTACTCCTATTACATCACTGGATCATAAAAGCACATGATAATACAAATTGACAGTAAATCTTGAAAAAATCACAAAATGTTTGTAAAGTTTTTGTAATGAACTTGCAGTCATAACAATATTGGAATTACCATCAAATTAAATCATGAATAATTAATGATAACTATTTCTTAGTTCATTCATCGATCAGTTTCTCACAACTTAAATTTGCTGTGTATATAACTGGGCCTGAGTTTACTATGAAAATGTATAAACTTGCAGTCATAACAATGAGGGAACTATACTGCAGCAATATAATTAAAGCATGAATTGTCAATATGATAACTATTTCTTAGTTTTGTATTTAGATGTGATCTGATATATTTTCATTCAGTCTTTTGTGAACATCTTATTAAATTTGCTGTGCACATACAAATTATATAAATTGATAAACTTACAGTCACAACAATATGGGAATTACCAACAAATTAAGTAGTTTTAAATGATAAATATTTGTTAGTGTAGTTAAATTATGTCTATATTCACTGTTCAGTTTCTCGTCTTCACCTTCACCAAAGATAAGTCAACCTGAACGCCTTTGAAAATAAACTTACAGTTGTAACAACATGGGATAGCCACAAAATTGAAGAACTATTATAACAATCAGACATATATTTCAATTAAATGTGACCTCAATTTATTTTCATAGTGAAAGACTACTTTAGTCTGTTGTCTGAGAAACAGGTTCAGACTGCTATGTGGGAACCTCCTTGCAGTCTTACAGTCACAGCAAAATGTGAATTAATTACCATCCAATTTAAAAGATTATTATAATTATGTATATATATACTTCATTTCAAATTGTTACATCAATTTATTTTCTTCTTTTGACATTTAATGCAGTCTGTTGTCTAGTTTTCAACACCAGAAGACACACCAATAAGCTGTATCCCACTTAATACACAGGTCATTCACAGCTTAATACCAACAATATGTACTTTAATATGGCAAGAATTAACCTAATATATGCGTTTCCTTGCAAACAACATTCAATTCCAATTTAAAAAGCCATTAGTTTTATCTGCAGTCTTTGAGATAGATCAGCATCTCTTTTGTTTGAAATCTAAAGTGCACTTGAGAACTATAGCTTATCTTTTATCATAGTTTTTTTTTGGCTTCAATTTACTTGTTACTTAAATGCAGGATTCAGATTGAATTACAACTATATATAATATTGATCTATATACTTACTAAATATATACAAGCAATAAGGCATTTATAGTACTGCATTAGCTTTGTTTTCTACCTTAACATATAACAATGCTTTTATAGTAACTTACTATATAATATTACAAATGCTTACAACATACACATAAGAATTACATAATGAAAACGGTGATAAATTATCAGATATATATTATATAAGATCCAACAATAACAGATTTGATTTCAAGGAAAATTTTTGTTGACTGTTGAAGGAAGTTGTAATTGTGTCAAATACTCTGCATTTCAGGAATAATTGTGGATAGATAATTACTTCGGAATGTGCTCATTTTGACAGCTTAAAACTGCATTATATATACTGACATTTAAATCAAAAGTTATGATTTAATAGAAAAACAATAAATATTTATATTTAGGTTGATATGAGTTGATGTACTTTACATATGTTATTAAAGAATGATTGACTTAACACATTATATGTGGGATGACTTAAACTATGATATGTCATATCCTCATGCAGCCTTTTGTGATTGCCATCTAATGGATAAAACAGATGTAGCTTAATAATATTGAGATGAAGCAGACATATCTTTTAGGAATCATCTTATGTTGTTAACATAGATCATTGTTTCCCTTGGATAAACTTGTCCCCAAGGACACTATGCAGGCTACATATCCAAAAACCCTTTTTTATCAAAAAATCAGCTTCTACTTCTAGCTGAAAGAACTATCAACACTAAATACAAGTGAAAACTCCTTTTTCCTTTTCCTTATTATTAACACTGTCACACAAAAACACTTTAAACGATGTTATGCACTAATTTATGAGCAATATTATATTAACAAGAAGACTGATTACTTAACAGGATTAAAATGATAACATTTACTACTAGTTATTAACAATTTTTTACAGGACTGTAATATTCTGAAATAGTTGTGAACCACTCACAAATGTAATTGCATTGGGTTTTTTTCAAGGTTGGCTCAGATAATGAGCCAGATGAAGGACAAGCAGAGGAACTCAATCTGACTTGTCACTGGAGGGACTGTACAACAACCTTTGATAATCAAGCAGACTTGGTAAATCATGTCAATGGTGATCATATCAAGAAAGAAAAGCGTGACTTCACTTGTTACTGGCAAGATTGCTGTAGAGAACAGAAACCATTTAAAGCACAGTATATGCTTGTTGTGCATATGAGAAGACATACTGGCGAGAAGCCTCATGTCTGCACTGTAAGTGTTTTTATAGAAGTTTAATACTACAATCTATTTTGACATTGTTTTGTATTTTTCATTCTCAAATTATATCTGATGCTGCTACCAGTATACCCTGCGAGCAGAGTCTCCTTTGCCTTCCCCGTGAGAGAGAAAGGAAAGAGAGACTCTGCCGAAAGCCTGTCGTTTCTTTCATGTACTGCTAGCCCAAGACCTGGGGCTAGTCAAACTGGTTTTGCTTCCGGTCAAACTTGTTTTTGTGCGCACGGTTGAATTAATGATTTATTCCGATGACCAAAACTGCGCCCACAAGCATAATATGGCGGCAACCTTACGAAAGGCTTTCGTAAGGCTATAACTGACGTGTTTGAAAGTCTATTTTCCTTGAAGAAATTTCAATTATCGACTTATCAAGAGAGAGGAATAACAGAATAGATAACTTTGTTTCTTTACCGACCGGGCACGGCAAATCGTTCATTTATCAGTTCGCTATTCCGATAGCCCACAAGTTGTACAAGGTCGAAGGTTACTGGAAACGGAAATGTTATTTTATAGCAAGTGGGCGTGGAAATTTTCAGTTTCTAAGCAACCGGCGGGCATGCTCAAATGAAAAACGATGCAGGCTTTCGGCAGAGTCTCTCTTTCCTTTCTCTCTCACGGGGAAGGCAAAGGAGACTCTGCTCGCAGGGTACTACCAGTATTTTTATCTGTCTGGGCCTGAAGAAAATTAGAAAGCCCTCAGATGTGATTTATATAAAACTATTATTTACGCAAAGATTAGAATGAAAGCCTTCAGTTATTCTTGAAACACTGTTATCATTTTCATCGTCATCCCATTAATACCATCACAAACACTGTAGCATCAATACCATCCAATCAAGTGTTCCTAGAATTACATTGAGCAAAAAATGTTATTATTTGTTTACAGAAACAACTAATCTTTTTCTGACCAACAAGTGTGTGTTTATAAATGCTTATTACACAATTACATCGGTTTTCATTGTTATTTGTAGGGCTTTATATCGCGTATTACCCCCATTTGAGGGCAATATCTATATATTGCCCTTGAATACTAATTTGAGGGCAATATCTATATATTGCCCTTGAATACCAATGTATATTGCCCTTGAATACCAATGACCTAACCCTAAATCCTTGTCATTTCCGTTCTTTTTCAACTTTATATGTAACGTTAAACTTAGAAATTTTCTAGTTGCGAACATTTAACAGATAAAAAATCATCTGATAGAGTGACCCTTTCGAGGATCGAACCCCGAACCCTTTGCTTACAAATCCTGACCCTAACACTTTATGCTAACTGTCCGATCGATGTCAGTTGGTGAGAAGAAAACGTATTCATTTGTTCGTAAAAGTTCATTAGTATTGTAGTGTACAACAAAACTAAAAGCCCATTGTTTGGATTGTATTCTCATGGGAAACTAAAAAAATAATTAGCTTGATGATGCCCTTTGGGACATGAAGTTGTGTGAAAACCTCTGTAAATCATGTAATAAGTCAGATAAATACCTCGAACGTCAGCAATAAGCCTATAAAGCTTCATATGGCTTATTGCCTCTGTTCTCGGTATTTATCTCTTACTTAAGGCCATGATTGTTGCTCTCCAAATAAAAGTGTATATTACGTATCCTTTATATCAAACATTGCATGACGTAGCCTATACTAGTTTATTGTTTATACTAGTTTAAAAGTGTATATATAATTATTGTTTTTCCCCTGCAGTACGCAGGCTGTGCAAAAGCCTATTCAAGACTTGAAAATCTCAAGACACACCTCAGATCTCATACAGGGGAAAGACCTTATGTTTGTGAAGTTGAAGGATGTAATAAAGCCTTCTCGAATGCATCTGACAGGGCAAAACATCAGAACAGAACTCATTCATCTGTGGTAAGTTGTTGTTATTTTAATACTACTATCATTAACCCTTTGACTCCTACGGCGCCCGAAACCGCCCATAAAAAAACGACCTTGCTTTGAAAAATTCTAACTTTTTTAAACAAGCCAAATTTTCCCAGCCGTTTCAATGTTAGTAAGCACTAGGAAGTTTTTCGAATTTTCATAGCATGTCAGTCACAAGAAACAAGCAATTTTAGCACAAAAATTCCACATGAACTTTAGGAAAGTCAAAAATGACCGTTTTTGCCTTATTTTTCAATAGTGAAAATTACACTTTTTTGACCTTATCCAAAAAATCGTTTTTAGACGAAAAGGCCGTTTTCACAACAAAATTCAGTCCTTGTGCTATAGCTTTGGCAAGTTTTTTCATTTTTTTTCACTTCACGAACTGAGCTGCGGTCGTTTGATTACGGCCATTTTGATACGCACGTGTTTTCAAGTATTTACGACAGCAAAGAATTGTGGGTAACCATGACAATTTGGCACATGGAGTATCCCCCACCGTCCTTTTATAAGTCTAGGGTCACCTCGGTTTTCTGCCAAAATTTCGCGCTTGTTGTGTTCCTCTATCATCACAACTTCGACAAATAGCCGCGGCAGGTCCGAGAATTTGCCTTTAGTCGAACTCCAAACCTAACTTTGTTCTAAGCCCGCCAAAACCGAATGAACCAAACATTGATCGTTTTTTGCTGACAAAGTGAGATTCCTCGCTGCTTTCTTCCAGAAAGTGAGCTCTTTGCTACCTTGAAGCTTAATGATGCTCTTCCAGTAGTGACTAAAGGCAAAATTTGACCCTAAAATTAAAATTCCAATTTAAGCCAACTTTGAGCCAGTGTAAATATCCAACGATGCTTCGAAACCATCTAAAAGTCATGTGGCCTGAGAACTTGAGCCCCTGAGATTACAAAACAGCAGCACTTTCCATGGTAACGCCAAATATGGAGTCAAGAAATCCTACGGATCGTTTATATCCAGAAAATCGCTCAAAAATGTCAAAAAAGCCGAGTAGTCAAAGGGTTAAATATTCACAAATGATAAAATGCAATAATTAGCTAATGCATAATCAGTTTGGGGCCTGTGTCAAGTTTATTTCCACAATAGCTTCCTTAGCAGACTGCATTTGTGTCAGTCTCACATTCCTCCCCTGTTAGTAGGGCAGGATGTGAGACTGACACAAATGATGTCTTCTAAGGAGGCTAGTTCTGCAAAGGCACTTGGGATCGTTAGATGGTACAGTGACACCATTTTGCCATTCTTGTGAAACTTAACCTGAACCAGGATGCATCTTGTTTCTGCATCGGCTATTAATTGTCAATGGTGTCGTAGTGATGGTACACCTTTAAAATATTTTTCTGTTGTTTGTTTTGCTGTGTTGTCCTAGATTAAATCATATTGTTTAGGTATACATAATTATTGATTGACATACTGACCAATCTTACATTCTTTATAGAAACCTTATGTGTGCAAAGTGCCAGGGTGCCCCAAAAGATACACTGATCCAAGTTCTCTCAGAAAACATACCAAGACTGTACATGGAGATCAGGGTGTCAAGCGGGTAAGTGCTATGTCATGGTCTGAGTAGCAAGAGACTAGAATATTCTCAGCCATTTTCCTTCTTTTGGTAAACTTTAGTGCATGCAGCTACACAACATCATCTTGGAGCAGCATACTCTATACCAACTTGTACACAATTACCCGATGCTCATTCACTTTTACTCCCTCATCACTGTCTGTCTGTCCCTTCCTTCTTGTTTTTTAATAATGTGCTGCCTTAAGCTAGTTCATAATTGTTTTCAGATCATGCCTCCCTGGAGAAGCTAGGGTTAACAAATGTTGTATTCAAGCTTTTAGTTTGTGTTTTGACACTTTGAAGCATACCATTTGTCTTCTTTGTACTGGTTTGCATTGTATAATTTATTTCTATTTTTTTTTTTTTTTTCAAAATGACGTGTTTTATTTTGTATTAATAACTGTCTTCCAAAATAAGATATTTTCAGGATGAGTTCCCTAAGCTGTAGCAAATGCTTTATATTTAATAGTGAAGAAAACCTTATTACATTCAGCTTACACATATTTCATTTTTAATAGCTCAAGTCTGATAACAGTAAAGATAAAGAAACCACAACAAAGAAACCAACACCAAGTCAGTCCAACCAACCATCATCAAATGGTAATTCATCAACAATCCATTCACCTTCTACTGATGTTAAGTCACCTGGGAGTGGTAGTGGAAGTGGAAGTACCATCAAGAAAGCTGGTGGTTATTCATCTAGTGTTATGAGTAACAGTTGTGATGCCGACTTAGTATCATCATCTACTTGTGATATTGGTTCACCGTCAGTGGACATCCCAGTCAATCATGAAGGTTCTTCAGGTCCAATCAGTAACCAACCTCAACAAGCAGCTTTATCACCAAGAAGCCCTCCTTATATGTCTAACTTGCCTGACATTGTTGAAGGTGACTGGGAACCAGGTGTAAATGAAAATGCTGTGCAAGCAGTAGTATGTGAAAGACCATCACAGACTGTTACCTTACCAAAAATACACCATAAATCTCATGATATTGCCAGCTGGGTTAGTGAGGTGCATAGGCGCATGAGTCAAACTTCAAGAAGATCGAGTGAAGGTAGCCATCTATCTGTTGATTTGACAGGTGATGCAAGCAGAAGGTCAAGTGAGAGTGGATGGGCATCTAACAATGGAAGTGAAAGATCTAGTCAAACAAGTTTATTTCCTCATCCACCATTACCGCAAGTCAACAAATCAATGCAAGGTTCCTTGCCAAGAGCCATTAAAACTCTAATTCCTCGGATGGCTGATCCAGATAGTGCTTTACGGAGAGAAAGTGAAGCGAGCCATGCCAGCAGTGGATATGGTAGTCACACAAGGAGTCCAATGTTTCACAGAATGCCTTATCCACTACAGAAAGACCCTTTTCAACAAAGATTGAATTGTCAGAACAGGCCAAACAGACGATCTAGTGACACAGTTATCTGTGCAGCAGATAGCTCAGATATGTCTAGAAAATGTGAAGGCGACAGAGAGGAGTATCGCAGACGCAGTGAACCTGCAAGGCAACTAAGTGCAATGGTAAGGCCAGAACCACAACTATCACCTAACTTTACAACAAATGAAGCTGAATGTCGTGAGACAGAACTGATCCATGATGAGGTGGATCCAAATGCATTTGATGTATATCTAGGCCCTGAACAACTTCAACAGCAAATGGTAAGACCAACTCAACCTCTCAGGCATTTTCCTTATCCAGCAGAAGAAGTCTATCCCCAACCACAATATCCTGTAGAAACACAGACAATCCACTATCGACCAAACCAACAGCTTTCATCCAGGACATCAAACCTGTATTATACAACACAAAATAGTCCTGCACCGAGACTACCAAGATATAACTCTCAGTATGCTAGACAAGATCAACTCTACCTTAAACAAGCAAGACTTCAATCAGTTCCACAGGGTCAGATGGTCATGCAATATCAGCAGAGACCACCTCCAGTAATGCAGGGTTACTATGGTGATGAAATGCCACCACAGGAAGGCCATGGATCTGCAAACTACCAAGAAATGTTGGATGGCATGGAAGGTCTGTCTACCAGCATACGACCAGAAGTTAATGGCTTTGGGTTAGGAAATGGTAACATGGTTATCAATGACATGAACACTCTTCTTAACTCTCTAATAGAGGAAGATAAATACCTAGAAATGCAGCAAAGTACACACAGGATGACAGGGAGTGCTCTGTCAAGTTTATTTTAAGAAGGGCTTTTTACCTTTTCAACATGTAATCGAACTTGAATGACACATTAACTTCAAATTAATTTTTCTCACAAAAAGTGGAAAATGTCTCGAACAACATAGAATTTTATATATCACATAGTGTATGTAAGGTATAGTAAGGCTGGCTTTCCCTGCTATGATACTAATAAGAGAGAACACAAGTGACATCAAATTATATGACTGACATCAAATTATAATAATTGGCATCCCATACTTGCCAGACAATAAAACACTGTTAGTAAACTACAGCTTGTGTTTGTGAAAGCTCTGCACATAGGAATATTCTAAACTTGTGTATATTACTTCCAAAAACCTGAATAGTAGTTTTATAGTAACTTAGAAATTATAATGTAAAATATTATAAATTGCTTCAAAATAGTTTTTTATTTGAATTAGATTTATCAATAGAACAGAAATATAAATTACAGCCAAACCTACAGAAGCATTCCTATCGAGGTTAGAAGGCTTGATTTATTCTTCAAAATTGGTTTGAAATTTGGTTTGAAATTTGCATAAATGAATCGAATCTTGTTAGTTTCAAATTGCAGACTTCAACTGTCAACCGATAATGGTCCCGAAATCACGATCTGTGGTCAATAACTGATAATGCTATTGTAATAGAATACTTTAGTAAGTATTTATAACAATATTTCTGTAAGCAGACCAGGTTTAGCAAGTTTCTGTTGTCCAAAAAAACATTGAAAGTAATGTTTTGATTTGAGGTGGTTTTTGAAACTTACAAGTTTCAATTCATTTATGCAAATTTCAAAACAGATTTCAAATCAAGTTTAGAAGAATAAATCGAGCCTTCCAACCTCGATAGGAATGCTTCTGAAGGTTTGGCTGTAATATATTAATTATTTTTTAATTCATCCAGAAGTGTTTTCTATCAAGCTTTGTCTTTCTATATTTAGTCTTTAGAGGCCATTTCATGGCATCCATGTTTGTGGTGAAAACAAGTGTGCTTTTCTCTTAAGGGAACTGAAATCCTGATTCAAAAACATTCTTTTTACTTGCCCTTAAGCAAAGCTGCCATGAAATCACTCTATTTGTTTTGCAAGATTGAATGATTTGAATTTCATACTTATTTTCAAGAAGACCTGTCTGCAAACTCAGTGAGCGGATAAAATGTGTGTACTTATTTAATGCATATACTTACTCAAATTAATCAATGCTTTTTACAATAAAGTGACAAAACATATTTTAATTTGCAAGAAAGAAAGTTGTGAATAAAAGAATTTCTTTAAAACTTTGTTGCTGAGAGTTTTATTGTTGGTCATCACTATCAATTTATATTATTCTTCATACATCAAGGTCTGAATTAACTACCTATACAGATTATATGACTCAAAACTCACTCAAACAACATTGATTCAACTTGGATCACACCTTTCAAGCTAAACATTTCATATATTAAGTATTAAAATTTAAGAACCTTTTATATTTACATTTAAAAGAGAATACTTATTAAGTTAATTGATCTTCACTCAGACAAACATTACTATAACGTCCATAACAGATGAGAATAGGAAAATATACTGATGAGTTGAAATGGATTTTTAAATATTTTATCAGCAGTCTTGCTGAAGACTACACACATCCAGACAATCCTATTTCGATCATCATCAACATGGAGGTATTATATTGATGCACACATCTGTGTTCCACACTAGGATTTCATACATGTACCTTTCTTAATTATGGCACAACAGAGCGACTATCAATTTTGCCTGTTGAAAGAATTATAAAGCGTTATTAAAATGATAGATTGATCTTTGTGGAAAAATTGTTGATTAATAAACTGCACTTTCTGAGGTGGGGATGCTTTAGTTCAAGTGGTAGGACAACCGGTAATCCATTTTGAAATTGGCCACTAAAATGTATGCATGAATGAAAATAACTGTTGATACTTTGTTGATTACAACCCCTAATAAAAGGTAGAACTTAGCCTCCTACACAGGCAATTCTCAAGTCTGGGCTTCCTGTGGCAGAACAAAAGGTGGGGGTGGGGTCCATTTCTCTCCGGTTCACATGACAAAGGAAATCCAGCCAGGTTGCCTGCAGAGGAGGCTAGGTAGAACTGTGTGATGTTTTTTTGATATCTTAGCTTTTTTAAAGTAACAAAGCAAAGTAAGAATGACCCTTACAGGTACACAGCCATATTCCATAATTGACTTTTGAGCAAGACTCATAAATGGTATGCACAGGAAATATTCTCAATCCTAAAAGGAGGGTTGATCAACTCTACCACTTCACGTTTTTCAAAGTATTTTTATTGAAAGTAGGAATTTCTTTACATGCACTAATGCCAAAATGGATGGTATAACTTTGTCCTTTTTCATTGTTAATGAAGGTCCCTTACTAGTGCATGAAATACTGGGAAATGCTAAGCCTCTTTTTCTTTAATATGTACAATAATATACCTACCAACATGTTGAATGAAGATCATATATTTATAAACAACTTATTTGTATCTCTTTTTAACTTACCTATAAACAATGATGGTTGTTGTCTAAGCCAGGGTGTGTTTCTTCTAAAGCCAAATGGACCGTGCCAGCCATTGATAGGTGGTAAATTATTCAAAAATAGGCTATGGCCACTAACTTGCTGTTTAGAGTAACCTATGGATATCAACATTGCAATTGGTTTGTTGTAAAATTATGCTACTTCAACTCATTAATTGTATAACAAATATCCCCTTAGGGGCCGTTCATTTTTTACCAGGAACGGGGAATGGTGGAATTTTTTTTTTTTTTTTGGGGGGGGGGGGGGGGCTTTGATTTTTAGTGTTCAGATGATTGCAATCGGTAAAATTTATAAAACTCATTTGATAATAAGATATTGTAATGCCCCTTATGCTTTAATTACCATGTTCATAACGATGATAATGATTATGATGTTGTTGATGATGAAAAAACTCTCACCTGCACCAGCACTGTTTCTGTACTTTAGATAAGTACCCATCATTCCTTTGGTGTAAAATGTGTCCATTTGTTTTCCTGATATAGAATCTCCTGGAGGGGCCTAGAGTGTAATAATTACAAACATTATACACCAAATCGAAATATGGCGTCCAATTTTAATAACTATTGTTCTTGACTGTTTCAACGTAAACACGAGGCTAGCCAGTCTAGAACAATAGTTATTAAAATTGGACGCCATATTTTGATTTGGTCTAAAAATACTTATCAATTTTTAAATATTTCTTAACAATACTTTTTTTTTTGCTAATGACTTCTTTAGAGAAACTAACTTGAATATGTTTTCTCAAAAGGTGTTTTTCGTCATAATCTTTATGGAGTCGATGGGTCAATCATTGCATTTTAATGAGTTGATATTGTTTGGATAAGTAATTAATAAGTTAGTTTTTGATACCCATGTAAATTAACTAAAACTATAGCGACTAAAAACCAAGTTAATATGACGTATTTTCTAACTACATCCCACAAGCGATACAAATATAGCAGATACACAAACTACGTATTTTAGGATCTTTTACGAGCTAGAGAACAAATATAGCTTACATCGCTTACATGCTTTACAAAACAATTTAGAGTTATACGGCTTATGAATCAAAAACACTAGAACGTTGCTTTCAAGCAAAGCGAAACTTTCATAGTATTAAAATATTAAGTTAAAGAAATATTGATGATACCTGCTGGGTTCTTGATAACAGTCTTTGGACGAGTTTCTTTTCGAAATAAAGTTTAGTGTGAGAGTCGAGTTGAGCATTGTACGGTGGAATGGCAGTGCTCATTTTAGGATTAGCACGACCAGAATCATCCGAAAACGTGCTAACAGCAACATTATCAAGCACAAATCCCCTCTCAAGTCTTCGTAGATGTTCAGGGCTTCTCTGAGGCGGCCCTGTTTTGACACAACGAGCTAATTTGTACTTAACGTCGGCCATTTTCAGGTTTGTCGAACTTTTGTTGTGAACTACTCGTGGTGTCTGACAACGTTGCTATGGAACTCGTCACGTGACCGAAGCCGTCAAGGAATCCCGGCCTGTTCACATGGAAAAAAATTGGCGAAAAGAAGTGAAAATCACTAAGACACATTTTACCTTAGAAAAGACACTAAATGGCATATAATAAGTATTAAACAATTTGATAAATGTCGTTTCTGGAATTTGTTCTGATTATCCGAGAATTTTCTTTGGCAATACGAAAAAAGAAATACAGTTAGTGTTCTCAACGATTTGCCATATATCAACATATTATTATTATATATATTTGTATGTAAATTTAGCAAATCGAATGTGGTTTAGCGTTGTCTGTACTCTTATCGACAACGATATTCGTCATGACAGTGGTCAAAATGTTGTGGACTCACGACGCGCAGCGGAGTGAGTCAGGAACAAATTTTGATCACTGTCATGACGAATATCGTTGTCGATAAGAGTACAGACAACGCTAAACCACATTCGATTTGTTTTTTACAACACAAACCAAAATAAATGTACAAAAAGTAAAATGTCAGTTAACGGACGAAAAATGACGAATTTGTCACGCATCGAACTCAATGGTTTCTCTTCAAGCTACGGAAAATCACATAATTTACGAAAATGATCTTTTTTCAGCCGGTAAAAAACAAATAAGCTTATTTTCATACAGAAATACAGTGCACTGTTTGTCTTGAGAGACTGCTAATTGAAGTTAGAAAAGTACAAGAACGTCAAATTAAACACGGCCGATTAGCTGCATGCATGGTTCTGGTGAAACGTTTTTGAAAATTTTCAAACAAAATGCATTTTTTATACATTAAAACTGATCATATAGAAGATTACACAATATCTGATATGTCTAGCATTTGAACAACATTCTAAGCTTTTCAAATCAGTTCTGAACGAATGGTATTGTTCGTCAAAAATGTAATTTTGAGCACGTTTTTGTTGAAAAGACTACAGAATTGATTGTGAGTGAAGATTTGTCGAAAAGACTGAAAAATCGCATAAAATTAAAACGACAACAGCTCCATGACAGCATAGTTACATTTATTACAATTTTCTACTTACAGAAAAGTAATTTTCATTGATAGTCTATCCATAAACTTCTTTTTAAAATCCTTTTTTGACGAAAAAACTTTGTGGATGACAAACTTTCCCTCAATTCCGCACGAGTGTTGTGTGACATGATGACGTGATCGCCGTTGTCTGGACTCTTATTTACCACGGTAAATCAACCAATCAGCGCGCGAGAATTCACACAAGTGTTGTAAAAAATCTTATTTGAAGTGCATGAAGTCTGGGCTGTATGGGTTTCCTTTGTATACATGTACGGGATGATGGCTTGGGTCGAGTTTGTAAAGCCGCCGCCATTTTGATTGTAAAGTAGAACTGAGTTGAAATAGTTGAAAGAATCTGGAAATGTTCGGTGGATTTGCAGGGCGCATATTTACAAATGTCCGTAGTTTTGGACTGGCCCATACTTTATTATCAATCAGAACTTATAGGATACGAACTGCATTGAAGCTAAAGTGTCCATCATGTAAATTCGTGAAAAGAAAAGGTCGTTTACGTGTTGTATGTAAAAGTAAAGGAACACACAAGCAAAAGCAAAGCTGAACGACGCGAAATCCTTCCTTAAAAAATGGTTTTGAGGCGTTATTACATTTACCTGAATTACGAAGAAACATTCTGTCTTGGAAAAACAATGACAAAAAACGATATTGTTAGAAGACTGTATCACGTGCACAGAGATCTACATTTTCAAATATTTGGAAGAGTAACCTAGAACCATCTTCTTGATCTATTAACGGAGGGACCTGCAGAGCGTTTGAACACATTATAAGATGAAATAGCGAGATAGAGGAGCAACATAGGAGTTACAAAGTTGGGGGCGAAATGTCAAGTTTTAACTAAAACAGCAAGATTATAAACTTACTAGATACTCTTAGATGTAATTTCATGCGCATTCTCTCCAAGCTCAAATGGTCTGATAGCATTCATGACAGTGTCTTAAAAATTAGAATTACTTTAATCAATTATACTTGTTTTACAAAATATGAAAATATCCCTGCCTACCTACTAAATTTATTACTATTCACTGCAAAAATTATGTTTAGATCATTTACTGAAGAGGGTGGCCAAGGTGTGATGCGTGATCTAGGATAAAATAAGTGTGTGATTCGTGAAAATAACGAACAATTTAGATGTTATACATGATGCGTGAATACCATAATCCGTGAAACATGATGACTACCTTCCACTTGGCCACCCTCACTGAACACTACACAATACATACATAATGTTAATTCATAATATTGAGAGCATTTGCTCAAACTTGGTTTTGTGGATATCATTAAAATCCATTCCATCCACTGTCATACCAAGTTTACAAGTAACACCATCCACAACACCATGAGATACAAGAAGCTCTAGGACTTTCTGTTCCTGGAAAACGAGGAAATAGAAATACATGCTGTCAAACATACAGTTAAATAAACTAAGTACAATAAATGAAGGCTTTAACAGATACTTGAGAATGGGCTAAAATGGCAAATGAAAGAACTTGGGGGAATTTGTTATGATATCAAAGTTTAATGCCAAAAACAAATACTTTTCCCAACAAGAAAGAAAATAGAATTATCATATGAACTGTTTTCCCCCTCCATTCACTATTAAGAAAGAGGCGTCAACAAGGCTTTTCTCAAGAAGAGCAGAAAAACCTGTACAGCCCTGCTTGCTCACTCCTTAATTTCTAGACATTCAAAGTTTTATTTAAATAGGAAAAATGGCAAGCTTCTGTAGATGCCACCAAAATATGCCATGAAAAAATACCATAACATTGACTGAGTTAGGTTAAGTTGGACAGGGAAATATTTGGCTCTTGGTCATTTGTACAGAAGTTACTGACAGTGCCAGTTCTGTACAACTTAACAATCATGCCAGATATTTTTCCATCTGGCTTTTAGACTCAACATGCTAGTGATTTCACATACCTGTTCAAAAGAGTTCAAGATTTCTTCTTGATTAACAACTTGGTGTTCACCAATCCCAAAACGTAGATAGCGTGAATGAAGAAGACAGTTCTGTAATATAAATACTGACATAGCAATGGCACAGCCACCCCAGTTGGATACACCAGCAGTCAATAGATGATCAGCAACAACATCACATGCAATTTGTTCACCATTTTTGATATGGTTCTTTACTAGGTTCTTTACACCCCCCATTCCTATCTCATTGCCACCATCACCAATGCCAATTGTTGCAATGCCTCCTTTTTGGTGAGCTGAAAATAAACACTGTTTAGTTTAGAGAAAATACACAGTGAGTCACAAGATGGTAATGATGAGCAAGTGTTCTCTGAAAGGAAAGGTGAACAGCCATATAACTCACAAGTTACAGGTTCAAATATAACTGTGTACAGTTTGCTATCCTGTGATTTTGTTTCTAGAGCATAAGTATATCAGTTACAAGCACAGGGAGCCCGGCTTTATCATATGTATTTTCCTTAGAAAGTTTACTTTGCTCTTTTTATGGGTTTCCTGTGTTTTGAGATTGACTAAATGTTGTTTGGGATCAGTTAACGGGTCATGTTTACTGTAATTGGATCTGGACCAAATCAATAACGGTCAGTAACACAATCCCTAGTAAACAATAAAAACTGATTAGTAGTAGCATGCAACATCACAAAACAGGCAACCCAGTAATAGTCTAGATCCAATTACAGCTTATGTAAACGTGACCTGTTAACCCATCCCAAACAACAGGGAGTCGATCTCAAAACACAGGAAACCCGTATAAAGAGTAAAGTAAACTTTCTAAGGAAAATACATGAGTATACATATAATAAAGCATTAATTAAACGTTCTAAAGAAAATACATATGATAAAGCCAGGCTCCCTGTGTTACAAGTAAATCAAATGAAGATAAACACTATAAATACATTACCTTGTATAAAAAGCTCATCTACACGACTTGTCTTCATAATATCTGTCAAACAATTATTATTCATGGACTTGTAGCTTCCATTCTCATTTCTCCCAACTGCTTCAATTGCAACCAGCATATCAAATTTTGGTTTGTTTGTGTCTTTACCAGTATATAGGAATTCAACTGCTGAATCTTCAACTGTTTTACTTCCATTAGGTGTAAAGTGCTCAATGTTAATACCTTCTGGTAATAACTTGGCATTCACACAATCAGTGACAATGTCTCTCAACATTTTGGCATTGTAATGGCTAGCTACTAATGTGACATCCTTGCCAAGAGACTTGAATGCTTTAGCCATTGTAAGAGCACCTAAAGGACCATCTGTCTCGCTGAAGAATTCATTTCCTTGTTTGATAGGAAACCCAGTAACTATAGCAACAGAGTTGGCATGGGATACCCTTAAAGCCGCCTTGACTAGTTCCCCAGGCTGGTGAAGGTGTTTTATTCCTCTACTTCCTGGGTCATCTTGGATCATTTCTTCTAGTCTGGTGATTTTATCTAAAGCATTTTCTCCAAGAATGGAAGCATAATATGGTTCACCTTGTAGTGGGATTACTTTGGGCAGTTCATCACCATGAGGAGGGGGGTGGTCCTTGAAATAGTCTTGCTCTTTAACATCACAGATGAACATGCATCCAGGAGAATGGGACATGCATATTGCAGGCTCTGTTGAATGGATCAATAAAAATGTAAAGTAACCATAGAAGTTTTAAAGGAACGTAATATAATGAAATTTGTAACACCGTAAAAAATGTTGACTTTAATAACTTTACTGATGTTTCAAGCGTTAGCCCTTTGTCAAGTAAAAATGCTAAAGCTCGACACATAAAAGGACTAAAGCTCTAAAGTATACTTGCTAGTTTCCAGTCATAGAAGGTTTACTTATTGAATTTTAATTAACAACATTTTTTGAACAAAAACTCACATTTCTTGCATACTGGAGATATGAAATATTCAATGCAAACATGAGCAAATTGAAGCTTCTCTTGTTCTCCATTGTTTATTAATAAAAACTATTTTTACTTTAAATAGAGGTTAGTATGAATAAGTAGGTGTTTATAAAAATTGTGCATGCTGATTGGTTTGAGAACACGGTACCAAGAACACAACTCTATTTTTCAATAGTCACCTCCAGTGTTTCACATACTTTTTCAGATAAGAAATGAACTGTTTTTTCTTGAAAAAAAAAAACAAATGGTTATTTTTATTTTTTGAAATAACCACCTTTGTATTTATACTAAAACAATTATTCTCCTCAGGATCAATGAATATCAATAAATAATAACCTCAAATTATTATTATTTTTGTTTTTGATTATTATTATTTTGTTGATATTCACCTCACCTTTGATAAATAATTAATTAACACTCACTAGCAGTTTTAATGGCCACTGAAGTAGTCACACCACATCCCCAGAACACAGGGACTTCATCTTCTTCTAAATCTGGCTTATCTCCAGCATCAGGGTTATAGAAGTCCTTTATTCCTATCAATTCAGGGTTGCCAATATGTATCGATGCACCATGCACTTCATCATATCTTGCTGTCACTGCCACTGCCTTTTCAATAGAATTTCGCTTCACTGACCTCATGGATACGATCATCTGGTCGCATGAGAATGCACCAACTGGGTTACACTTAATGTTAGTTTTATACATTGGGACATTTGTTGACTTGAGTACATGGTGTATTGGAATACCAGATTCAATTAATGCAGAATCAAATGTAAAACTGCAACCAATATAAAATGTCACCAAGTCATCAAAAGGGTAATCTGTCAGTTGCCATGCTTCTGATGTTGTATGTTCTCCTGATGCATTACACTTGGTAACAAGGTATTTGGATACATCAGTTCTGGAAACAAATGAAGAAATACTACATATGAAAAGCTGTCCAGAAGATGTTATGTTGCCTTATTCAAACAAAGACATTTCATGTGTATGTTATATTACTGTCCAGTTAGCTCAGTTGATAGAGTACTAGAATACAGACAGTGCAAGTGAGCAGGGATTGAGCCCAGTCTGGACCACTATTTGGGGTATTTAAATGATTGAGGAGATGTTGCTACTTTGTTTCTCTATCTACAAATGGTAAGAGATTCACCACTTCTTGGATAATAATGATTACCCAGAGGTCCTGTCTCTCCAGACCCAACTCACATATTTAAGGTATCAGGACTGGTTATGGACAACTCTCTGCTCAATTTTTTTTTCTTCTTCTATAAGTTAGATTGTGATATTATCTAACATATTCTTTAAAAAAAATGCCGTTTTTACTTTCCAATTTCGCTAAATTGCTGATAATAAAATTCGTGATCAACATTTGACCGGAACTATCATGTCAACAGCTAATTAGCTATCTGTCATCATAAGCTAATTGCCAGGCAACAATATGAGCCCCATGTGATTTCATATGTGAATCGTCGTGCACAAGAATCTTACTCAAATACGGCTTCTACGCGAAAATCGAAAAACTTTTAATAATCTCTGTCATATTCATGGTATAGATTCTCGTATAGTCCATTACGATTCTTTATTGGCTTCTCGAAAGCGCAGATCGTCTTCTTTGTTTATATCGCCAAAACCAAAGAAACCTTTCCCGCTCGAACGACGAAAATCTCTCGCCGAAAGCGATCGAGGCTCGTATTATATGCTCAGGAAACACGTACAAAGGTCAGAGGATTCTACACAAAGTGCTGCATATTGTAGTTATAAGTGCTTGCTTCGAGGTTTTAATACAAACACTTCCAAATCAAATCTAGAAGTTAGGGCCGAAGTTAGAACGTCAAATATTCAGTATTCTACGGGAAGTAAGCGGCAAAAGTAGCATTGTTATCTGTGCGTTGTTACAAAGGTATTGACATTAAAATACGATCATAATTACCCGGCCCCAATTCCCTCATTTGTAATGTTCAATAACAATTTCTCTAGGTCACCGTAGCGGCTCTGGTTGTGTGTTTGCATTGGCCACAGCTTCGCCATTCACACTCGAACGGTTTCCTCTAGACATAGTTTGTTTCTCTAGTTGAATTTGTAAAATCGTATGTTAGGATTTCAGTGAGTGTCAACTAATATTATAGGCGAAATGCATCATAAAGTCATCAACGACATCGACTAGAAACATGGGTTTCAATACACCAGAGAACGAGTGACTGGAATAGCATCCTATTACACTAATAATAGCCTACGGTATATGATACAGACCAGGCAAGATGACAACTCATTGACAGATGAAGTGTCTGTGTAAACACTCAGCGGCTCCCTGGCCCGAAACTTATAAACGCGTTTTTCTCGGTAACTTTTTAGCCTCAAATTTTCATTTTTAAACGACTATCATTCGCTCAAATTTTAACAGATTGCAACTAAACTTCGCTATATTGTAGAACAATGTTTCAAGCGTGGGACGGTGTCTTCGATTTCCTATTTTTTATTTTGTTAAAAAGATATCACTTCATTAGTAAGAAAATACATTAAAATATCGATTGTCGATGTTTGAGATCTCGTAGCAACTGATCTAAGATAGATATGAAAAATCCCAGGCACCGTTTTAGAGATTAACTTCTCTAACGTGCAAAGACGTGTTTGTTATTGACGTGACGGTAATTTGTAAAGGGCTCTGATTTTTCAAACAAAGGACACTCAAATCGCATTAAACTCTACATATCTTTTTCGCAATTTAAGTTATGGACAATTCGAAAACATTTCCTAAAACTACAATTATTCACCTATCAGATAATATATACTTTTATAACAAAATATTGTAAAGCTTGAGCACAATTTGAAGTCGCGCACATAGGGGTCCATAACCAGTCCTGATACCTTAAGTCATTTTCCAGGTACTAAAAGCACCTTGTATATACCTCCAGCCCCAGGAGGGACTTAAAGGGGTAAAACTCTTGGTTATGCTCATCGAGAATTTAAAAAGAAATCCCTTATTGCTGGGAATAAACCATATTTTCTTATTGCAGCATATGCAATATGTTTCTATGTTATAAAATCCTGTGGATATTAGAATCATGTAACATTAGATGCCATCAATGAGCATGCTAAGCTGTATAATATTTGTAGTAGTTTTGTACAAAATGATGCCAGTGAATTACCAAATGTTTTAAAGATATATGATACAATTATTGACCTAGAATGCACAAAAGTCTACCATGGTTTACTGCCAACTTGTAGACTGGCCACTGGCCAACGTCAATTTGCATACAGAGGAGCAAAAATATGGAACAATTTACCAAAAGAAATAAAATCGATAGAGAACACTAACAACTTTAAAAAACACCTTATATCTCATTAAAACAATTAATTTTTTCCCCTAATTTATCCTCTTTTTATAGTGTTTATCGTAAATTATTATTGTAAATAATTTAAATAATATCAGAAATTTTTAGCCTAAGTTATATTGTAGCTGAAAAGCCTTTGAAAGGAGCTCAATAAAGTTTGTATGTATGTACATGTATGTTCTTCAAGTAAAACATTCCTTAAGAAGTGCATTATAGAAAATATTAATATCAAAACAACCAGTTTCATGCTTTGTTTTTCTGGTTATTCTATAAACTGTATTATTCAACAAAATAAAACAACTTTGAAGTATTTTCTATTTGGCATGTAAAAATGACCAGCTAATACTTTCTAACACAGCGTTTACTGATGGCAACTGTCTTATTAAAACATTTTGTGACATAAAAGAACAAAGCTCCCATTTATATGTGATGCATGCAAAATACGTACTATATTCTCTTTCCAGTTCTAAAATATCCAGTGAACAAAAGATTCAAATTAACAATAAAAAAGGGAGCTGTATTCAAATATGGAACTGGAACCTGAAAAGAAAAAAAATAAGGTTGCAGGTGACAGTAAAATTATACTGCATGGAAAGTGTAGCTCAGGTCTCGATCACTTTTAAAAGAAATAGTATTTCATCCCTTATGCTACAGCTAAGAATCCAAGTACTCCAGTAGCACTAGTTCAAAGAGGTTTTGCATTGAAAACAAACTACCAAAACATTGATCTTCATAAATTATAGTTAATTTTTCTGCATCAATGCATCCAGCTAGCTAGGGCACGAGTAAACGCTCAATCTGCAGGGCGTCGATCTATATGACAACAATATCAGTATACGCTACCTTATGTCCGATCCTTTAGACAATGGAGTATCTAATTCACCAGGTTTACTGCGATATAGTATTGGGCATGGAGCTTTGTTTAAACGGCAAAACTCACTAAAGTCATCCGCAAATGAAGAAGGGAGGATTGCAACGTTTGCTTGGAGACAGCCCAGACTGTGCGAAGAAGAAGGGGTTCCGAACAAATTTAAGTTGGTACGGAATTCTCTTCTGCTATCTGAAGCTTTCCACCGAGACATAGGGTTGGAAGTCATTCTCGTTGAACGCAACAGGTATCTTGTAGCGAAGGCCCCACAAACACTCAAATTCCTCATAGTACCAGTTCAAGAAGTCGTTCAAGACTCTTCTAATCCAGCGGTATTTCTTTACAATGTACACAGGGTACCCAAATACACTGAGCAAGTGAGATAGCATCTCTTCAAGTCATCGTATACAATAGAGTCTTACTAAGGGACCATTCATTATTCACAGCAGGGAGTGGGCTGGCAAGATTCTTTATAAAGCCCAAACAAACGCACACACAAACAAACCAACAAAAAGAAAAAATGTAATGACCCCTATTGATGTAATTAAAATGTAGATGGCCCTGCACACACTTTAATTTTTTTGGAGCCGTTTTAGCCCCAAAAATGGGGCCAAAATTTTGACCCGGACGCGGCCCTCTTTAAATAAGGCAGATTCGGGTCTAACAATTGGGGCCGTTTTTTTGGGGGGGTCCCATGTTTTGGGCTGTTTTGGCCCCTGTCGTGGGCCGTTTTTTGCCCCGGACCCGGACATGGCCCCCTTAAAATAAGGCTGTTTTGGATCTAATTAGCATAAAAGCAATTTCTCTTGTATTCCATTACACTCTTTTTTTCTTCTCCACAACCTTCTTCTTTTTTACCTGTGTTGCCTGTTTATTTACCTACCTACCTAACTATTTACCTATTTTTATTCTTTATTTTATCTTGGACGTCCTGGGACTCGAACCGGGAACCCGTGGCGTGAAATCCTAGTGTATTACCAACTAAGCTAATAACGAATTCGTTGACAGTTTTAGGTAGATGTCATATTTTATTGATGTTTTCCTTGTAGGTTGATCACTAATTATTTGTGAAAAAGTTCAAAATCTAAACATTGCTAAATCGGCTTCTACTTTAGTTAAACTAATCTTCTAGTTTAAGTAATGTTCTTTTCTACTATTTTCACTTGGACGCTACTAAATTGATAGTCTTTGAACGCATTTCCCACTGTTTGCCATTTAGTTGAATGTATGATTAAAAATTAGCCTAACAGATTGCGAGGGCATATTTACTATATTTAATTCTATCCAGGTAGATGTCGTTTTCACATGTATGCATGTGCCATTGGCACACCATTATATTCGGCCCAAAATGTAGCCCAATTGGCCACTTTAAAAGGAGGGCCAAAATAGACCTCTCAGGGCTAATTTGGCACCCCATGAGATTTGGCCCAAAATGTAGCCCAAATGGCCACTTTATAAGGAGGGCCAAAATAGACCTCACAGGGCTAATTTGGCACCCCATGAGATTCGGCCCTAAATGTAGCCCAATTGGCCACTTTAAAAGGAGGGCGGCCAAAATAGACCTCAGAGGTCTAATTTGTCATACCATGAGATTTGGCGCTTTAGTGGTTTCAATTGCCTATAATAACAAGACCGTCGATATAACACTGTGCTTTTGCGAAACACATGAACAACTCCAATTTGTTAAAAACACTGACTTTACCAATATTAGAGTCAATTTGGCTCTAATAAAACTATGCCAAAACGACTCTTTCGGGGCCAAAATAGCATGTTAGAGCTATTTTGGCATCTCATAGGGCTAAAATGGTTCTAGTTTCAAAAAGCCAAACCAGAACCTTGGGGCCAAAACGGCTCCAAAAACATTACAGTGCATTTGTTTGAATATTTTCTGATCCCCCCCCCCCCCCCCCCCCCCCCCCCATTCTTGCCAGCCCATCCCCGCCATAAATAGTGAATGGTCCCTTACTGATTATTTTCCGTGCGAAAGAGGAGAGGGATGTTTCGAGTTTTGAAATTATTCCTTTTTCGACTCAATGAGTTCGTCTTCAAAAGACGTACGAGCAATAGCCATGATAACTGAAAAAGGACGTGGTTCAATTCCTAGCTGGAAAATTCCGAAAATCTTTTTTCTGAACTGCATTACTAACATATTCAGATCTCCCTTCGTGTTTGTCGGGTTTATTACACGAAGTCACTCCCATATGTTTGCAATACGGGTATGTGTTGCTGGATAGGGTATGGTTATGGCTAGTTAGAGACGGCGGACCAGATATTTGATATAGTGGGTGGGTTAAATCCCCAAAAATATCGAGCAAGGTCGGCTCCATCCTAAAAAAGTATCGTGCAACATATCAAATACGGCAAAAACTATCGAGCGAGCCCACACAAAAAATCATTGTGTAATTCTTGAGGGTGATTAAAACTATCAATCAAACTGGCACACCCCCCATCAAATGGACCGTCCCTTATCAGTTTTTATTAATTCTCTGTGAAACCGCTTTTATCTTTATCAGTAGTAAAGACCCACTGTATACTGAATAGGTGAGACATTTATGGAGTCCTTTCCTTGCCCAATAATAGATAAAAGTCACTTAGGCTTAAAGTGCTTATAACCACGTTAACTTGACAAATAAAAGAAATCCAATGAATCAATTTAATACAGATAGAACGGATAATGCTTGCAATTTCAATATATCCTGTCAACACGAACTTACAATATATACTGACTCAGGAGCGATTTGAAAGTATTTATAAACTCTTCTGTTCAGCTGGCACGTACTGCACTTAATTAGTAAATACAGCAGTTATATATAGTAGTCACTGAGGGGCCGGTTGTATGCGAAGCCTGAATAGCGTTATCCACCGGATAAATCCTTATCCAACGGATAAAATCTATAAAAAACCTATTCAGTGGATAACTTTTACTTTATCCACCCTTCGTACAACCGGCAGAAGTTTAGAAGCGCATTCCTCTTACATGAGACTTTCTAGCCCTTCTTTACTCTTTAACTGATCTCACTGAATAGAATTATACTTTCGATTCAGTCGGCAATCAACATCAACTGTACGGAATTGTTATTTCCGAGCATTGAATATTTGATTGGGGGGGGGGGGGGGGGGTGTAATTTTTCGGTGTTGCAGGATATTTCTGTTTTTGACCTCGAGGCTGGAGAGGCTGTGCACGATATTTTTTTTCAGGTTTGTATGTTGTGCACGAGGTTTCTTAAAGTTACATGCAGCTGTGGTCGATATTTTTGGGGAATCCAGCAATCATTTCTCTAGCTAATGGTCCGGCCCTTATCGCAGGTAGACAATTTGCTTGTGAAGTTTGAATAATTGAACTAGCACTCGTCAAGCACTTTACACCTTTAGAGGTTTTATCTAGTTATAACGGAATGCGTACTACACTTGCGCGTCAAAAGCTCATCAAATAAGCTTTAAAATACTGATCTACAAACAGCATCTAGCAACAATTCTCTGAAAAAACAATTGATTTTCCAGTTGATTATTTGCCCCTAAGGCAATCGCCTCTCTTTATTGCCAATTCTAATTAAGTGACTACAATGTCCGCACATACAGCCTCTAATTTCAAGTGTCAGTGTTTTTAGCGCCGGTTTCTACTAATTAGAAATCTATAACTGCCTTTATTATACCTCACAAATAATCCTCCAATCACATCCTTGTATTTTAGTCACGTGGTGATCCATTATTTTGCGATATTGGACAGCAACCTATTGGTTAGTTGATTGTTTACTCGAGATATTTTGAAAAAATTATTTGTTCGGTATAATGATAAAACACCTATGGAGTTATTCCGTGTTAGATGCTTTCGATACTGTAGAGATGCAAATGTGCATTATAGAATTATCTAGTGTTTCTTAGAACAAAGCTTATCACACCTTAATTCACATTTGCATCTCTACGGTATCGAAAGTGTCTAACACGGAATAGCTTGATAGGATTCATCCTCACCCATAGATTATGGCAGATATTTATACCGAACAACTAATTTTTTCAAAATATTTCGAGTAAACACTTAAAATGTTGCAGTCCAATAGGTTGCTGTCCGATATCGCAAACTAATGGATCACCACGTGACTGAAATACGGAGATGTGATTGGAGGATAATTTGTGAGGTATAATAAATTCAAGTGTCAGTCAAGTGTCAGTGTTTTTAGCGTTTCTACTAATTAGAATTGTTAAGTTCTGCCTATAAATAGTCAAACCCGAACGGCCGAGTCATTTAAGCTTGATGACTAGATCAGTCCTTTTGGCATCTATTAAAACTACAAACCAGTATCTCATCCAGACTGTAAGTATATCATAAAGCTCATCTTGAATTGCATCATAGTTTAACAGAGTTTTGAGTTCTTTAGGAAGAAAAAGAAATTCAATTTGGAACTATAAACTGAATATTACTACTCAAACTGGGATTTTTTACACTTTCACTAATGTAGTTCATAATATTTTCTTAACTGTAACATATTTTAGATAGTTACATGAAATATAGTTTTGTAAATACTTAAACATGACCACATGAGTCCAACTGTAAATATATCCAACTTAAAGCTTTTTAGTCCACGCTATTTGCCGCCGGACTAAATTTGAAAAAGCAACTTTATATATATTCGCACTAACGGCGTATCCGAAATTAAAGGGGCATTTTTGACTAAACGGTCTTCATAGTGGAAAAAAAAATGAAAAATCCGGCTAACCGGTATATAAAGTGTGTATAAACGACATTTTGAAAACAGAACTTGAAAATTAACGATATCCACAATGTGAATACCAAGACTGACAAGCGAAGTGTGGACGCAGAACTTTTTGAGAACGGATTTTAAAAACGCTAGATAACTGGGGTAGCGTGGACGTAAAACGTTCGATCAGTTTTCAGTATGGTAAGGCTAAATTCGTCGACTTATAGCTTATGTAATTTCAAAAGTGTGAAAAACGCCACAACGAGGTCACAAGGAAACAGTTCACTGAACACGCTTGAATATTTATATTCATAGCAATAAAACTTTCCAAAAATACATATTTCTGCTTGCTCTTCTGATGGTGGTGCTTATTTTTTAAGATATGGGTCTTTATTTATGAAGGTCAACTGGCATTCAGTCAATGTGTATACGCCACTTTAAAGGAACCATATACTGAATGGATACTAATATTCACGAACAGGAAAATGCATCGATGCAGGAACGACCAAAGTTTATGGAAGCACGCGATACAGTAAAAACCCGCATATAAGAACCAGTGACCGATTAAGAACAACTTTAGATGCTTCTAGATAACAATTTATATAATATAAAAAAAGACACTATATAACTGAGGGAAATTGTTTTTGCTTTGTAAATAAGAACCAGTTAAGAACCACCTTAGCCTAATTTCTCACTAAATACCAGTTATATAAGTACCACTTTAGCCTAACCTCGAAAAATAGTGGTTCTTATATGCGGGTTTTTACTGTATATCTGTTTATTCGTATGTTCTCAACGGCGGTCGTATTTTAAATCTACGTGTGCCTTTTCTGTATTATTTTTCGATTTTAATAGTATTGATCCATTTTGGAGGGAGGCGTTCAAACGCATCCAACGTGTAATACGGAAGATGATGAGAAGTTTGACCGAATCAAACTTCATCCAATCAACATCATCCAACAACATGTTCAGACTGGCCAAACATCACTGACTGGATCCGATTATTTGTAAGAAATCCATGCAAAGAATGGTATATTCTTAAATATATTAAAGCTTTTAAGAATCAAAATGTATCTCTTGAACGGAGTAGAAAGTAAACGTTTACTGTGCTTTTAGTGTTTTCAAAGGCACAGGCATGAATTTCGTCATATTTCATGCGATGGCTCGATGAAAGACGTTTCGACCTCATAAAATGCATTCAAAAGTTGTTTTGGACATGACCGCATTCCTCGCTAGTTTAAAAACAAGTTTAGCAAAAGTTGTGTAATCCTTTTTTAATTATATAAGTTAAAATTACTACAGGCTTTATTGAACTCTTTCAGAATGTTCTAAAGCTCTTTAACAATCCTTATCTTGAGATCAAAATGTGATATTTCGATAATATTGAACACAATAGTTCAACTTACAATAGTTATCATCAGAATGAAATTGTTCTGTTATGGATTTTTGCTACGTTATCAATGTCTTTAATTTCTCAGTAATATTGGTTCAGTACATATCCGGCCTCATAGGACATGTAACTACATACTCAAGCTCCATTTATTACCGTAATTAACTCAATGCTTTTATTTTCGTTTTCGTTTTTCGCTTTTCTTTGTTTTTATTACTTAAAGGTTTATCTCTTCTTTCCTGAAGTGATCTTTATCAAAAATCACGTTTCTAAGATATTGACGTACTATTACCGGGGAGAGAGGAGGTTCTCCCTATACGCGTATGTACCGCTGGATAGGAGCCCCTCCCAGGGGTTTTAGGAAACAAGGGCATTTATTTTAAGGGAACAAGGGATACTGCCAAATTATTTTCAGGGAACAAGGGAACAAAATATGATAAAACAAAAGTTTTTGGGGATCATAATGCATGGGAACATAAGGTAAAACTTTTTAGGCAAACAGTTATTTTATACTTATGGAGAACAAGGGAGAAAAAGCAAAAAGATCAACGGAACATGGGAACATGCATATGGATACGGATAGGGTATGGTCTGTTTTGGTCTTGCTGTCTTTTAAAAACAGGGAATGCATCTTTGATGCCCAATTTGTCTTAAACAGGATCTAGAATATTGAAAAAGATCGTACGTTTTGTGTTTTTGTTTGTCTTAGAGAGAGTACTGATTTTTCTTCAAAGAGACGTTTGCAACAAAGGGCCTTACTATGGGAGAATACATCAAAATAGGGTCCATTTTACCGATTTGTATTGAATAGGATATGGATTCGTTACACCCAAGCGTCTTACTAGGCTCAGGTTTTTAATTTAGATATAGTTAACTATGATTTAGACGTCTGGTGGTTCATCCGTACAAAACCATGTCCAGCAACCCCGGTGTTCTATTCCCTCCTCAGCAAACTCATTACAAACGTTCAATGTTTTCTCATTGGCTCAGGTGTCTCAATGAAAAGATAAAGTTCTTTCCACAATCTTGGGTGAAATTAATAGAATAGTGTATTTGTGCTTTGAAGATAGCCCGCAGTTCCCTTTCTTTTATTTCGAGTCTGTCTCTTCTAATAAACATTCTTGGAAATTAGAACAAAATTACAAATCAGTGACTTGCCTATGCGAATGAATCAAATCTGAACTTTTATATTTCAAAAGTTTATGCTTTCGTGCTCTCGATTCTTCTCCTGATTCTTTTCAAAAATCATCCTTTTTGTATGTTATGATGTTCATTGTTTAAACTCTTTTAGTTTCTTTGTAATTGTAATAAGCCAGATTCAACGAGTGAATCATAATTCAGATTTAACTTATATAATTAAAATAAGTTACATTTTTACTCTAAATTGATGTTTCCATGGAAAGCCGTGATACACAATTATTTGTCACTAAACTTGTAATTATTCGAAGAACTTTTTGTCAATACTCCAAACAGTTTCACGTTATTTATAATCACCGCTGTATTTGTGTAGGAAATCGCACGATCTTGAGTACAATTGAAAGTTTTCAAAATTGGACGAGCCATTTGATAAATTTCAAAACATCACGAGTATCTATATAATTGCAAATTGTACGAGATCAGAAGATCGTGCGATTTTTTATTAATAATGTACTGAAAAACTAATTGGTACTCTGCAGAGTACAATTTACGATTTAATCGTCCAATCAGAAACGAGTAATTTTGTTCTGCATGTATATTATAATTCTAGTAGCTTTTTAAGTTTTAAGATTTTAAGTTACATTTTTTACCCAAACCGATGTTTCCATGGAAAGGGATACACAATTATTTGTCACTAATCTTGTAATTATTCGAGTAACTTTTTGCTAATCCTCCATGTGAGTTTCACTTTATTTATCATTATTTGTCAAAATATTCCCAAATCCCGAGCCAAGTATTAACAAATGTTATCGCTTAACAATACAAAACACGTCACATTTGAATTTTCTCTGAATTGAAGCTATCTCTGTACAAATTAGTCTCCTTTAGTGTTGTAAAACGTCTGCGAAGGAGACAGCGCCTTTTGTCAAATAGTGCATGAAACTGGTCTATTTTATGGCCTTTTGAAACCAAAACTGACTGCATGGTCCCCATTTACTGAAAATGGAATTGTTTTCAGTATCTTTCATGTATTCATGTAAATGTTTGTGTTTTGCAATCACAATGAACAGCGTGATAACAACATGAGGGGCATGTATTTGTGAAGTGTATTATTGATCAGTGTGCGCCAGACCTTTGTGCTTGCAATCCAAACTCAAAACATTTATAGGTAAAAGTTTTGGAAACCATCTTCTCGACTTACTGATACACAACGCACTGCAAACACCTTGAACTTGCTCATAGTGGGTTTTATTAGCGATCATGGTACGTTAAACGATCTATTTAATAAATACTCTAACAAGAACCCCTCACTCTGGATTCATTTTTTAGGAACTTAATTTACGATCATTCTTGCTCAAACTCCGTAAAACTGTCAAGTTTTGAAGATAAATTATTTTTATAAAAATATGTCTAAAAAGTATTGAACAACGAACTTGTTAATAATGCAAAACATATGTTTTCGTTCCGTGATGTTTGTGTCAAATTGGTTTAAATATTCATTACTGATTGTCATCATCAGGCTGAGAAGAAAAATAACGGTTTATCGGTAATATTTCCACAGTGGCACTTCACTCACCAGCTTTCTACTATCAATTTGGAGATCTGCTGGTTAACTATGTATGGTCTAAAAAGTTTGTGAGTGATTTTAATCATTTCTTAGCTGAGCTATGAAAACGTTAGTTCATATCTATAGCATGTGAATTGTGAGGCATGTTTGAGTCTGGAGTATACAGTGGTAACTCTATTAAGCGGTCACCCTCGGGACTTTCCAATGTGGCCGCTTAATAGAGGTTGGCCGCTGAATAGAGGTATAGCATAGGTGTAGGAATAGATTTGGGACTTTTTATTGTGGCCGCCTAATAGAGGGTGACCGCTTAATGGGTGACCGCTTAATAGAGGTACCACTGTATATATATTCGTAGTCCGTGAGGTCTATTTGTTTTAGTATATTCACTAACTTAGAAAATTAGAAATTAAAATTAGAAAATAATAGTAGCAGTATCCAATGAGGTTGCACGATTTGTGATGGACCACAAGTTGAGTTAAAACCTCCAATGACGGAAACGTCTTATTATACGAATCCCGCGTTATGCTTGCTTGTATTACTTATAAAGGCACTACCCATGCTATTCAACTGTTAATCCTAACTCACATATATTGGCGCCGGAGTCGTATCTCGTCGACATTATTTACGCTGTAAGCGTCCTTCCTTTAAATTGCTCAGAACAATCATAAAAACTGTTTTACTGCTTTTACATGGTTGGCCTATATAGTCTGGCGTCTTTCCTCGATCCAAAAGATTGGTAATGTGTAAAAATCACCTAATTAGTTCAATGTATCATGATCAGATCATAAATGCATGTATACTGAACCGTTCAAGGTCATGCTTTTCTTCTCAGTTAAAAACCTTAAAGTCATCATCATCATCATCATCATCATCGTTATCACCATCGTCACCACCATCATTATCTAAACATTATTATCAGCATCAAGGCAGATGACAAACCTTCGCAGTTTTCAAGTGATCTAAGGAGGAACTTTTTCAAAAAAAGTCAGTGTTGTGAGCAGATGATCATCTAAAACTGTTATGAAACATCTACAAACAATATATCCAGCAGAAGAACTGACACAAGATGTTTTGGGAGTCGTTTGTAAAATCCTTTGCTGCTTTTGTAAATCGATATTTTTGTCGCCGTTGCAAAGAAGCATGGCGATGGGTCAATGAGGCTGGGAAATGCGTTGCGCGTTTATATGTAAGATTGGCGCTACCGAAATAAAGAAATAAATTAAATGCGGCAAGTACCAAGGCAACAGTATTATCAGTCTGGTCTCGGAGGCATTTCAAATATACTAACTACACTCATGATTGTAAACTGCGTGGCAGCAATGTGCGCCTTCATATAGCAGTCCGTTAAGTCCTCCACATTTCTGATGTACACTGAGACGTCTGTTCTCAGTTTCTGTTATCACTGCTTAGGGTGAGACCAATACTGATTCAGTATCATGTACAATGACGATGTTATGTTCTTACGAGTAACAAATGCTTGGTCTTTTTCTTTAAGAACGTCTGATTTCTTTTGCAGTTAAATCCAAAATTTGATGGTGTATCACTAGAGGAACTGGATCTTACATAATAAAGTAAGTAAGACCATTTCCATTTGTATGTTTTCATTTAAAATTAAGTGATTAGACTATATGAGCAATTAGCTATATATGTTCTCAGCCGTTGTATATATTCACAAACCAACTCATTGAAGGATTGATGAACTCACATAGAATTAAGGGTTGCCTGATGTTTCAAGAATACTTAGGGAACATCTTCATAACTTATTGTTCAAAACCACTAACAAATAAACAATTCTCATAATTGATACTTCGGATATGAGTTCGCTCGTACAGACACAAAATATCCGGAGAACACTCATTTCATTATTTTGTACTGATATAACAAAAACACATTGCTTATTCACATGTAAAAATGGGAAAAATAGACGGAGTTTTAAATCCTAAAGTGGACACCTGTCGTGGGATAGATATGCTAATCGTATTGAAAAGGCAAAGAAGAAACACAAAAACGTTCCTGTCATCTGTTTATTGGCAATTTGTTTATTTACTATATAGATCCTATAGCTGAGACTCGTCATTTCCTTCACAGAGTTATGTAAGTTAAATACACAATGGCCACTAAAGCATGTGTGACTGGCATCACGATGCGTGTTAGTCTAGTGTCCCTTCTCATCATTTCTAACCTCATCAACTGTGAAAGTAAAAAAGAGATTTGGATTGGAGCTTTTCTAACCATAGATGTGAGTGGCGGTGGATGGAGCTCTGAGGGGGTTCTTCCAGCTATTGAGATGGGCGTTGAAGACGTGAATAATGATTCTACAGTCCTGGCTAATTACACGCTAAAATTGAAGTGGAGGGATACGAAGGTTAGTTTGTAGTTACTCAGTTTTATTATCTATCTTTTATCAAAACATAGCAACGGAAAAGTTTTATCAAATTGGAGTGGAGGGATACGAAAGTTAGTTTGTAGTACCTTAACTATTTATCACAACATAGCAACATAAAGTTTTATCAAATCAAGAAAATAGTTTTATGTCTTCTGCATGACAAAATCACAGGGAGCCCAAGCTCATCACTTGTGATCTTTTACAGTAAATGTATGGAGTCGAGAGATATCCTTTCGCTGTGCCTCAAATATACAATGATACAAACTTTTTTTTACGTAGATAGTTGTGTACAACTGTTTTCTAGTCTGTGACCGAGTTTTAGCTCAATTAGAGCGATTTTGACGAAAATACCCCAGAAAGACTTTGTCTTTCTTTTAGTTGCTTGCTTGCTTCCTTTTTAGTTTACACCGAGTGTTAATGTCTCTATGTCAAGTACTTCTTTAAGAGGTAATGAGCTTTTTTTCCTGTTTTTTTTTTTTTTTTGTCGTAAAGAAAAAAAAACCGAATACACACTAACGAGCTAACTTCAAATCAAAATAAATTTATTTTCTCTTGTGTGTTGTTTATCTTGCTTTTTATCTAGTTTCCTTATTAAAAAAAAAGAAAAGAAAATTAGAAGTTCAGCTGGTTTTTATATTGGACTATAGTTTTGTCTTATTTCAGTCTTGAGTTTTTCAGTTGCGAAGAAAATTGTCTGATATCTAGAAAGAAAATGGCTGTATCTATCTTGCCGGACACTGATGAGAATTTCGCTCGTGACGTAATTTTCGATCGTCTAAATAAATGAACCTCATTCATTTATTTTGTATCAAATTTCGTCTTGAGCTAATTATAAGATTTTCTTGTACGTACTCTAAAACTTTTGCCTGGACGAAAATCATTTGTCCAAGATAAATAATCCAATGAAAGAACTTTAGAGCGAATCGGTACCAAAAGTTAGAATAAATCATTTTCCCTTCTCTTTGACTATTTTAAACTTGTTTGATTGTTTCATTTTAATTTCCTTATTTAAAAATAGTCACGGATGAATAAAATAATTTAAGGACCTTTGAAAAATTAAAATTCATCATTTGGATTATTTGTTTTTCTCATCAATTTTTCCAATAAGACATGATAAGATCTCGTTGGCTACTCTGTAGAATGAGATAATTGTCTTGAGTTTAATGATATGCTTTCATATTTTATTTTGTGGTTTATCGCACGAAACATTGATACTGAATATAAACACCAGTGATAATATAGACTGCAAGCAGTCCCTACTTTTCCTTCCGGATTCAGAAAATTTTAACTTTAATAAAACGAGCGAGCGGGGGCGAGTTGTTTTATTTAAATGCTCATTTTTCTCTCGTTTTCCTCGGAATCTGGAGGGAAAACAAGGGACTGTTCGCAGTCTAGTGATCGATAATATTATCTATGCATGAATTAAACACTAATGACCTGAATAACAACTTTATTTACACCAAATTACAATGTCTTGGTCCTTAAGGGCAAACGGTTTCAACATTTGCTTCAACATCCGTTCGATTTTGTTGAATGGCAATGTTTAAAACGCTTTTAAACTCTTTCAACATTGTTGTGAAACGTGATGAATCTATGTTGAATTGATGTTAAAAGAGTTTAAAAGCGTTTAAACATTGCCATTCAACAAAATCGAAAGGATGTTGAAGAGCCCTGAGAAAGGACGATTAGTCCGAAAGCTCGGCTAATTAAAATCTTAGCTTTTAATTAATTATACGTAGTGCATAATACAAAATTATTTCAATACATCAGTAGACATGCACCTTTAGGCCGACATAATAACTTGCATATTGATTTATATCTCTGCACTGATCTTGTCGATCTTAAATAAAGTATTCTTCTTTTCTTCTTTTTGCTATCTTTTTTCTATCTTTTTGCTATCTTTTGTCATCTTAATTACTGACGTTTTATGACCATATTTGCAACCGGAAGATCAAAACACACGAACTGGTTTTAATAACAAGATGCATATTGAATTATATCTCTGCACTGATCTTGTCGATCTTAAACTCAGGCTGATCAATAAAGTATTCTGACTTTATTATATGTTTGCTAATGTTGTGCTATCTTTTTGCTATCTTGTCATGTTATGACGTTTTATTTTATCTACAACCTGAAGATCAAAACACATGAACTGTTTTTTTACTATCATTTTCACTCATATACAACTTTATATGTACAAATTATTTTTTCGATTAATTTATTTAGTGGTATTAATACAATTTACAAACAATACCACTGCTATTTACAAACAATTTACAAACAATACCACTGCTATTTACAAACAATTTACAAACAATATCGCTGCTATTTACAAACAATTTACAAACAATACCACTGCTATTTACAAACAATTTACAAACAATATCACTGCTATTTACAAACAATTTACAAACAATACCACTGCTATTTACAAACAATGTACAAACAATACCGCTGCAATTTACAAACAATGTACAAACAATATCGCTGCTATTTACAAACAATTTACAAACATTTAAACTATTTTCAAAAAATTTACAAACAAAAATAGAGAAACTTACAAATAAATATTAGTATGTAAAAGTACATTTAGTGTGTAAATGAAGATTTACAGTTAATTTCCAAACTAATTTCAAACTATTTACATAGTATGGAAGTTGATTGGTTTTTCCAGTGATTTTCTATTTACATATAATTTTCTATTACAACTATAATATTTATATTTTATCCACGATATTGTTTACATCAATGAACACATCAATTTCTCCTTTCGAGTTCGATTCCCAGTGACCTCACATCCTTGTTTCGACTTCTCTCATTTCCGTGTAGCTTTAAGTAGCTTTAAATACCCGTAAAACGGAGCAATGATGGAGAAAGGGGAGTAGAATGAGCACCGTCTGCCGGCCTCAAGTTTATCAGTCTATGACTGTCACGAGTTGCCGACGTTAAATAGAGACTACTTCATGGTTAGTGAGGCGTACGATTTTTATTCACGAGTTGTGAAGAATTTCAAACGAACGAGCGAGGCTCTGCGAGCGAGTGAGTTTGTAATTCTACACAACGAGTGAATAAAATCGTACAAGCGAACTAACCATGAAGTAATCTCTATTTAACGTCGGCAACTCGTGACAGTCATAGACTGATAAACTTGAAAAATTAAAAAAAATTAAAATTAAACTTGCAAATTTACTTATCTTCAATGCTTTTTTAAAAAAAAAAGCATTATTAAATGGTTAAATAGTCTTGCATTGACAACGCTTCGGCAGTAGCTGAGCGAGATTCCTCTAGTGTGAACTTTGCCGACTGATTCACTATATTTATAGTTTTTTCTTTTCCTTTTTTCTTTAGCTCTTTCTGTTTGGAAAGAAGGACTTGTCTTTTCAAATAGGAGGTCCTTCATGTCACTTGTTTTCTTCATATGTCGCTCAAAACCAAATAATTAACTTCAGAGCGAGAATAGTCTTAGCTTTCCCGTCTTTGAAAGTAATAAATAAACTGGGTTACAGCTAGAAATTTGTCAACTTTTCTTGCTTCTTTCTTGAATTCCAAGACGTTTTTCTATAGCAACATCACATTGGATATATGTTTTCGAAATAGCTTTGTTTTCTTGTGTTAAAATAACATTTTCAGTCGAATCGCTGTCAACAAACATTCCCAACATTTTGACCAAAGGCGGTTGAAAGTTTTCGCGCCAGTGAGGTAGATTCCCGCACAAAACCTTTTCATTAGTGAAAAAAATCGTTCGTCCAATCAGATGCCGCGAACGATAGTGAAATTTCATCGTTCGCATCGCTGATTGGCTGTGACTTAAAACCGAACGATTTTTACATCACTGGAATTTTATACATAAATCTCAGTACTTATGAAATAAATAAGGTTACTTTACTCTACTTTACTTTATTTTGTCGCAAAACACTGTTGATTTAACTGTATATATATATATATATATCTATGATATGTAACAGAATAAAATTTGTAACACCGTAAGAAATGTTAACTTCTATAATTTGTATGTATCTATGTTTAGTGTCAACGAGGGTATGGAATCAAGCAGTTGTTTTCTTTTATATCTGATGCTAATAAGCCACCGATAATGTTGATTGGTGGAGGTTGTTCCGTGGCAACCGAGGCAACAGCCGAAGCATCTCACTATTGGAACCTTAATCAGGTCAGTATGATGAGCAGGTGACGTCATCAGGTCAGTATGATGGGCAGGTGACGTCAGGACGGTATCAAGGGATGTTAATTCTGCTGTGTGATTGATCCCGATATTTTTCACGAAATCAGTCTCAAGCACTGATCCCCAAAAATCATATTTTGATTCACGATCCCAGGGTATTTGATCCTACTCCCAGGGTATTTGATCCCAATCCCAGGATATTTTATGCCGATCCCAGGGTATTTGATCCCAATCCCAGGATATTTGATCCCAGAGTACCAGGGTATTCGATCCCACTCCCAGGGTATTTGATCCCACCCCACTCCGATGTATAATCCCAATCCGAATCATGTGATTCCGGATCCCACATCAGTGGTGACGACCCTACAAAATGCATGACAGTATCTGTTTTGCCTGGGTCAATACATTTACATTTATTAACTTGCAATTTTACTTGAGACATGACGCAAGTATTAAAACAAAAGAACAAATATAAATAAATAAATATATAAATAAGTAAATAAGATGAAACTAAACACAACCAATTATAAATACTTTTAAAATAACTTCTTACAAATATTAATGACTTATTGGTCTAATAATACATACACATTTTAAGGAGCATATTGCATATTGAAATATCTCAGTCAATTAGTCATTGCATCAAGCTTGAAAATTGAAACTAGTTTGGCATGTCCTCTACAAAAACTTCTCACTTGCTACAGTTATCCTGTTGAATGTGGATTCAACTTAATAACATCTTAGTTACTGTGCGACTCGCCGTACCGTAGTCACTTACGAAAACCTTTGATCACGTTCATGAGTTTTTGACATTATTTTGACATTTTTCCATCTCAATCGGACCCGGCAATCAGGTACAAGTTTATATCGAGAGGCGGAGACTTTAGAAACTTTGATGTCTGTAATTGGTCCGATTAAGATTAAAAAATGTCAAAATATTGTCAAAAATTTATCAAACGTTTTTGTAAGTGACTACGGTAGGGCGAATGATATATGAGTAGAAAATCTCAATCACTTTAACGGATACCGAATAAAACTATTTTGTCAAATCTCTCGTATTTTTTAGATCGCGTTTAGTGCCAATTCAATGCGTTTATCAGACAAGAAAACGTATCCTAAACTGTCCCGAACTTGTTACTCAGAAGCTATTGGCAATCCAGCTCGTATATCGATGTTGAAGAAATATGGCTGGAAGAGAGTAGCAGCCATTTATCAGAATGAAGGCTTGTTTTCTCTGGTAAGTTTGGTTAACGAACAAGCTTAAAATCATTGAAAGGAAAGGAAAGGAAAGGAAAGGAAAGGAAAGGAAAGGAAAGGAAAGGAAAGGAAAGGAAAGGAAAGGAAAGGAAAGGAAAGGAAAGGAAAGGAAAGGAAAGGAAAGGAAAGGAAAGTTTGACATGATATAATTGTCACAAAGCATTTCATACAATAATTCTAACTTACTGTAAATACCGTTGTTTCTGGCAGCTGAAAAATCCGGCTAGATTTTGTTATATATATTTTATCAAAAACAATTGTTTTAATTACAGACATTAGAAGATTTAAGGAAGCATTTTGATAGAGAAAACATTACATTGCTGACGTCAGAGTCATTACAGAATGATCCAAAATACCAAGTGCTGAATATCAAGGTAAGTACTTTATACAACATTATGTACCATGCAGTATAACACTCGATGTTATGAGCATTGTCCACCAAAAACACAAAAGAAATGTCACGTGGTGCCACATAAGTTCGCTCTAAATGCTAGATCGATGCTAAACCAATAATTGTAAACATAGATTTCATAATTCTTGTTCAGGTTACCATACAGTTCAAAATCGAAATTTCAGCTGCCGAAAATAAGTAACTCACTTATGTTACATGGACAACGTTTATGATATTGACTGCATTTATAATGACCCTAAAAAACTTCTATATTCACGATGCCTTCGTCTCAGGAGTTTCCTCTTATGCAGAAACTCTTGTAAAAAATTTCTGATGTGTAAAACATGTAAAAAAGGATTGTCTACGGTAGACTATGACTGCACAGAAGCCCATGCATGGATAAGGCTATTCAACGCCTTAACGATCACAGTGTTCAGTAAATGTTTGTAGATTGTGTTGATATTCATTTTACAAGAAACCTTCAATAAAATAAAAATGGTCACCGTGATGTTAACATTAAATTGTCTATTTTTGATCTTAGAGCAAAGGAGCAAGGATAATCATTGGGATGTTTTATTCAGACATGGCAAGAAAAGTCTTCTGTCGAGTAAGCCTTTAGCCTGCCATTAGCCTGCCAATGGGTGATTTGCAATAAGAGGCCATAATTTTCGAGCAACTTTTGTTCTTTTTTTAAAATTTTACATGAATTCAAACCAATTATCAGTCTTTTTTTACTCCAATGATTAAAATACTGTTTGAAAATAGGCTTTACAGTATTTGAATAAACTTTGTGAAGCAGTGGTCTTCCTGTGGTAATTTATAAATACGAACCAGGTGGTCAGCGGTTATAAAATCAAAACAAACTTTTCTGCAAATACCAGGAAATTTTCTAAATGTTATGAAATTATCAAATTGATAAGAAACGTCAAATATTCTCGAGCAACTTTCGAGCATTTTTAAGATTTTTGAGCAACTTTTAAGCAACTTTTTGTTTTTTTGAGCAACTTTTGGGGAGATTATGAGCAACTTTTTTGAATTTTTGGAGCAACTTGTGGATAGCCCTAGCTTCAACAGTACTTCTAGACTTTTCTGATAATCCCCCAAGAGCTTTTACAATTGCATATAGCAATGCAGCAAACAAGTTTCTTATTTCTTTTATAAAATACAAATTGACATCTTTGATCAAAAGGCGCGTGTTGTGTGCTTTTATAAAGAACGTGCTACTTACAATCACAATCCGTAATTTCTAAAGCTGTTTTTTTTTTTCGTATGTCAAACAAGAATAATATGTTAACGCAAATCTGTTATATATGAGCCCCTCCCAGGGGGGATGCATGCTCCCATGATCCTTTGATCTTTTTGCATTTTCTCCCTTGTTCCTCATAAGTAAAATAACTGTCTCCCTGAGATGTTTTCTATACCTTATGTGCCCATGATCCCAAAAAACTATTGTTTTATCATATTGTGCTCCCTTGTTCCCTGAAAATAAATGCTCGTGCTTCCTTGATCCCTACTACCCCTGGGAGGGGCTCATATATGTGTTTAAAAGAGAGTATTTGGTATGTCAGGCATATAAAGAAAAGATGTACGGCGCACGGTATCAATGGCTAATTCCTGGATGGTTTAAGGAAAAATGGTGGGAAGACGCTGCTAACGAGAATCTAGGTTGTACTCCTGCACAGATCAAGCTAGCCGCCGGTAACTACTTTGCCATCATGGAGTCAACTTGGAGTAGCGATAATAGAACGACTATCAATGGCCAGGTATAGTGATAAACGCCCGGCATCGGATCAAGCGAATCCATTTTTAACCCATATCTTATATCCATCACTCTCCATTGTGGCCCTCCTGTGGTGCTACCTCACACTCACTGCCACTTCCTTAAAAACCAATGCACAATTTCTGTCAATTGTACAACTTTATATTGAACAAAAGACGGCAGCAGAACTCAAAAATCGATACCGCAAACGTGTCCATCACTCTCCATTGTGGCTCTTCTGTGGTGCTACCTCACACCCACTGCCACTTCCTTAAAAACCAATGCACAATTTCTGTCAATTGTACAACTTTATATTGAACAAAAGACGGCAGCAGAACTCAACAATCGATACCGCAAACGTGTCCATCACTCTCCATTGTGGCCCTTCTGTGGTGCTAGCTCACTCCTTATAAACCAATGCACAAATTCTGTCAGTTGTACAACTTTATATTGAACAAATTCTTATATTTTCATTACAAGACGGCAGCAGAACTCAACAATCGATACCGCAAACGTGTCAAGGCGTCACTTGTCAATGAATACTGTGTCTTTGGTTATGACGCAGTATGGGCTGCTGCATTATCGCTGAACAAGTCCATTGAAACCTTGCGGGCTCAAGGCAAATCGCTCGATGATTTCCACACAAATGATACTGAGATGGCAAATCTTTTCGAGAAAAACATTTATAGTCTAAATTACAGGGGAATGTCGGTAAGTTATTTGTATGCAGATCAATCAATTAATGATATTATAATACATTGTACTTACAATCTTTGCTCTGATTGATCGATAGCATACATTTTATTTTAGAAATCAAGCTAACTACAGATTATCGAATAAGTTATTGGCTAGCCAATAACCAATTCACTAATCTGTAGGTTGCGCCCGCAATGCATTGTTGACAAAAGGCGCCAAAAACAAAGACCGCTCGTGGCAAACAGCGTAAATTTTGTAACGCAATAAAGTTTTAGTTTGCAATCTTTTCTTTGATTAATCCTTTGTTACAATTCAAAACAATGTATTATAAAAACATTATTGAATTCGGTTTTTGTAATATCCAAAATAATCACTCGTCCTTGATTATTTCGGATATCACAAAAACCTTATCCATGCAATAAGTGCTTAGTAAAGGCCGGTTCACACGGGCGATTTTTGCGGCGATTTGTCGCAGCGATTTTTAAGGCGATGCAAATTCGCGCGAGTGAACAACCGGCGATTTTACTGCGATTCTTAAAATTCACGTCGCCGCGATATCGCAGGGGTTTTGAGCATATTCAAATTTCACCGCGATTCAGCTGCGATTTATTTCAGAAAACTGCGAAAATTAGAACTAGGAGTCCGGCCCAATAGGAAATGTGTAGCTATTTTCCGTCACATGCATGGAAAGATGAAGAAGATGAGATTCTAATTGGATTCTAAGTTTATAAAAGCTGCAGTGAAATCGCCGGTTGTTCACACGTGCGTTTACATCGCCGTAAAATCGCCGTAAAAATCGCATCTCAAATCGCCGCAAAAATCGCCCGTGTGAACTGGCCTTAATACAGCATATTCTTCCCGGGAGGACTCAGGGGCAAAAGTATCAGATATATGATGGTCGGGAATGTTTTTAAAAAACCCTAAAAGATGCCTTTAACCCCTTATGATACACTGTACAAAATTACTCGATTCTGATTGGACGAAAGGAGTGCAATTAAATCATAAATCGTACTCTGCAGAGTATTAATTAGTTTTTCAGTATATTATAAATAAAAAATCGCACGATATTCTCGTACAATTCTGACCTAAAAGGCTCGTCCAATTTGAAAACTTTAAAATTAAACATATCACTCAGTCGTACCTATAAATTATAAGATTTCCTGTACTACTAGGTACAGCACCACGAAAAAAAAACATTTAAAGAAAAAGCGCGGGAAACGATGGGATTTTCCTTTTTCGATACATTAGACGATACCAAAAAATGTCGAAATTATATATTTCTTCTAAATACTCTAAAAGATACCAAAATCGATGATTTAGACTTATAATGATTTTGAGCTGTAAATTTAGTCTTTTTACTAACCACATAAAATTAACATAATGACGTATCAAAATCTACCTAAATCTATACATTAGAAGATACCAAGAGATGTCAAAATTCTATATTTCTTGGGAATACAGTAAAAACCCGCATATAAGAACCACTATTTTTCAAGGTTAGGCTAAAGTGGTCTTATATAATTGGTATTTAGTGAGAAATTAGGCTAAGGTGGTTCTTAACTGGTTCTTATTTACAAAGCAAAAACAATTTCCCTTATATAGTGTTTTTTATATTATTTAAATTGTTATGTAGAAGCATCTGAATGATGAATGTATTCTTATTGAGAACTAGCTGATAATACATTTGTAAAACATTTTTCTTGCATTGATTATAAATTTGGTAATATTCAGACTCAACTTATATTTTTTCAAATGACCAAATAAATCTTGAAACCTTTCATATAAGAACCAGTCTAACTTTTTAGCCTAAAGTGGTTCTTAATCCACTAGTTCTTATACGCGGGTTTTTACTGTACTCTAAAACATACCAAATTCGATGATTTAGCCTTATAATGATTTTGAGCTGTAAATTTAGTCTTTTTAAAACTGAACCACATAAGACTAACATAATGACAATCTTCTTTGGTTTCAGGGAGACATAAAGTTTGATAAATTTGGTGACCGCATTGGTCTTGTTGTAGTAGAGCAATTACAAGGTATATATTCACTGTCACTCTATACTACACGACCCGTCGGCATGTAGGAATAAGGAGGAGGGTTAGCGATATATTATGGCACATTATTGATCCCATTACATCGTAATTATTGGTTTATGCTGGCTAAAATGCACCTTTACATCCTCCTATCTGTAAAACATCATCACCAGACATGCATGTCGTCATTTCAGGATCCTGATGGGGGAAGTGGGATCAGGGATCACAAGCCTGGGATCGGGGATCATATACATTTAGAATCAGCTGGAATCAGGGATCGGGATTGCATCAATAAATTCAGGGATCAGAACATTTTTTGTGGGATCTTTTGCGATGAGAGATCAAACATTTTATAAAAAAAATCGGGATCAATCACGAGAGAACATCCCTCGTCAATTACTAAATCATCATCTCTGGATTCTTAACTTCTTTCTTATTTTATCGTCAATAAATCACCAAAACGCATCAACTCTGCATTCATCACCATCACGTGGCACCTTTTAGTGTATTTTGCAAAAATGAATATTACAAAACTGTTGTTGTTGTCAGGTGATGAAAAAGTGAGGGTTGGGATCTACGATTCATTAAAAAACGAAGTCCGTGCCGTTAGCAAAGAAATCCAGTTTCAAGGTAAAATATACAGCACAAAGAAATATTAAGCGAGCCTTGATCTGAGTAATGTGCAGATCTCGAATGAAACTCAGGTAGACTGATAAATATTTAATTTAGTTGTAAATATGAATTTTAAGTCTGGAATTTCATTTCATTGTAGACATTTTATCTCTTTATTGATTGATGTATCTGATTTCTAATAAAGTTTACTATTATATTGTTAGGACGATTATTGTATGTATTATATATTATTGTATGTATTATATATTATTGTATGTATTATATATTATTGTATGTATTATATATTATTGTATGTATATTACTATGACTACTACTGCTGACCACACCCTTGATAACCACCATTAATATATTTTTAGGACGATTATTGTATGTATTATATATTATTGTATGTATTACCATGACTACTACTGCTGACCACACCCTTGATAACCACCATTAATATATTTTTAGGACGATTATTGTATATATTATATATTATTGTATGTATTACCATGACTACTACTGCTGACCACACCCTTAATAACCACCACTATTAACGGTTATGCTACATGTGTTTTACTAGGAGGGAATCCCCCTGCTGACCAAACCCTTATTTACCATGAACTAAAAGCCATATCAATACCCTTGTTCATCTTCATGAGTGCAGTGGCTGCCATTGGCATTCTTGTTGCTACTGGTTTTCTAGTGTTCAATATGTATCATAGTGATAAAAGGCAAGTAACATTAATTATAAACGTTTGTCTATTTACATTAAAGTGCATATGACATGAAATTTTTTGTGGTCGTTTCTAGAACAAGGATAGGTGCTTAATACGACTCCGATATCGAAATCACGATTAAAAGAACCAAGAACCATTTTATATGGTGGTATAGGGTTAGCGTTGCAAACAAAATGACGTCACAAGGCCTAGTGAACGGTCATTTTTTCAAGGCATATAGCACAATTTCAAAACGAAAATAGCACTTACAAATATGTTTTCATTAATCATGCTATATTCATGCCTCCAGTGCGCGACCAAATGAACATGTGACTAGGCCTTGTGACGTCATTTTGTTTGCAACGCTTAACCTATACCACCATATATAATGGTTCTTGGTTCTTTTAATCGTGATTTCGATATCGGAATCGTGTATAGCACCTATCCTTCTTCTAGAAACGACCACAAAAAATTTCATGTCATATGCACTTTAATTAACTGGAGTAACATTTGAAGACACTTTATCACCAATTCTTCTCAGTATTGGCCCAATAAACAGATATAAATTACATTAGATGTGTTGTCTTATTGGTATACCTTTTGAAGGTACTTAATCCCGATATTTTTAATAGACAAACTGGTAGTATCGTCGTGTACGGTTAACCAAGTACGTCATAGGTTTCCGAACACACGACTGGGACTTTGGTTCTCCTCACTTAGAAAAAAAAACGAGAAAGAGATGCTGCCAGGGTGATTCGAACCCTGACCCTTATAAGTGCCAAATGCTTAATACAACGCCTATCCCAACCCTCACCCTAAACCTAACCACTCAGCTATGAAGTGAATTCGGTTGGTCGTTCCTCCTTTTTTGTCATATTTAAACGATATGTACAAATAGTATGCACAAAAAGATATCTATATTATAATATACACTACTGAAGAGGAATTAATTTGCATATTCGGAAATTTGAATTTGAATAGAACTCCCCTGATCCCTGACAATTCCCGTACACCGCGATACTACCGACAAACTGGTCTACACTTTGTAAATACACTTGTTATGTAAATACACTTGTTCTAGTTACGTCTATTTGACCATTTCCCTGATTATGTGGGCCCTGCCACTAAAATAACATCCTTATATTCTAACACCTATCCCCATTTACTCTCACTGCTGTGTTCATGGCAGCAAAGCTAATAAAATATAGCAATCATTTCAATTACTTGATGTAAATGCGATCAATAATAAATAATATCAATAATAAAGCATCCATAACTTTCTTGTTTCCTGCTTGGTACTAACACCTAATGTTTGGCTTTTAGATTCATAAAAATGAGCAGTCCTCGTCTGAACAGCATCACCGTCGTTGGTTGTATTTTTGTCTACACCTCGGTCATCATTTCTGGTCTTGATGGAAAGTTTCTAAATCCCTCTCAATACACTGCTACATGTCAGGTATGTCACGCTAGCTTTATGCTGTAAAGAATCGAATTTGATCAGTTTTTGAACGCTGGACTATCATGCTGGACTATCGTGCGGGAGGTCAGGGTTCGCGCACAGACTTAGTTAACACTCAGGGTCTTTTGCCGAGCAGAAGCTGCTGTGCCACCACGTCTTCTTCCTTGAGGACGTTAAATTATACGCTTTGTATTTCCTAACTAAGGGGCTGTATACACCTATTTCAAAAAGGGTTGTCATCGCCAAAGGCGATAGGCTATAGGCGATAGGTCATTCCAAGACCCAAGTGTACTATGGGTATAATCTTAAATCGTGAATGCCACCGTGTTTATATTTTAATATGATGTCAGCTCCAACAATCGCTGTTTAGTGGAGTTGGCATGATTGAGATTCAAACACGACGGTATTCACGCGGCATTATATTCACGATTTAAGATTATACCCATAGTGCACTTGGGTCTTGGAATGACCTATCGCCTTTAGCCTATCGCCTTTGGCGATGACAACCTTTTTTGAAATAGGTGTATATGAAGGTGTGGTTTCCCTGCTAGCCGGGATAACTCTATTGTTTTGTGTCCCCAGGGGAATATATAACAATAGAGTTATCCCGGCTAGCAGGGACAACTCGCCTTCATATAAACAGCCCCTAAGGGACGTTAAAGAGCCTGTATTTTTAATCGAGTAAAGAAATCAGTGAAGACCAAACACTCTCTTTTATCACGGAAGGCAATAGAAGTTGAAACAATAGGTTTTGAATCCCCTGGGTCCCCTGGCCCTCGCTTTCACGAGTTTCAGATCGTTCCGAACAAAGCTTTTCGCTCTCATGCAAGGGCATAAACATGGCAACTGTGTTATTTAAGCCCATTACGCCAGCAGCCTATATATCATATAAACAAATTGCACCACTTTTACACTTACATAATTTATTCGCCATTCTTAAGTTGCGCAAGGGATTGGGTCGAGTTGTCATCGGAAAGCATTTTGGGGCTGTCTTTGGGGACACTGCACTCCTTTTAAACCAAGCCGAGTTCTTTGTTTCACCTCACTGATATGTATTCGCTTCAATCTCATTCCATTTTGTTTGTTTGTAGATACAAACTTGGATATTCTGCATTGGTTTCACCTTGGCTTATGGTGCTATGTTCTCTAAAACATGGCGTGTACACATTTTGTTTTTAAGGAAATTAGAAAGAAGGGTTAGTATCAAACTGACATTCTTATTGTAGAACAACCCCCCAAACCACAGTAGAGTAGATTTTTGGTCGAAAAATATTTAAAGGGATTGTCGATCGGTGGGACCATAGAGTTTTGGCCGGGAAAGATTAGAGAAATTGTCATTGGGACCGCAGAGTTTTGGCCGAGAAAGATTTGTACAGGCATATTGAGTGTGAGACCGTAGAAAAGAGGAACACACGGATCCCTATCCTTTCTTGTGTCGTTTACCTCGCTCTGTATGTCTCTCATGTAGTTTAAACTTTTAAAGTTAAATTAAAAGTTGAGAATTTTCAAGAGTCAAGATCTACTTCCCTTTTTGTCTTTTATGTCCTCCCCTCCCCCCAGTTGTACATTTACCAAAACCTCACTCGACCATTTGTGCTTTCTAACTAACAATATCCACTGTTCTTATGGTTATAGTCAATAAAAGACCATCAGCTGCTTGCAATGGTTGCTGGGTTGCTGGCGATTGACGTCATTGTACTGACAACGTGGCAGATTATAGACCCTCTTCATTATACTGTCAAATATCAACCAATTGTAGAGGTATGGCGTGCAGTCTATTATAGGAACAACAGAATTGAAAGTTATAAAAAATATAAATCATCGTCATTATCATCTTCATTTCCCTTCCCCTCAACCAGTAAGTCAAGTGTCCAGTATGTATCAAAGGAACCGTGGCCTATCACGCATACATTTCCCTTTTTAGTTGGGTGGGGGACAGTTATTTATACCTGAATAGTCCCCTTTATAATTCCCTGCGCCATCTTGAATAGAAGCCGGGCCTTTGCATCGAAGCGAGACAAACGTTGAGCTTGCAATAATAGAGACCTTTTAACACCTCGCGGGACTATTATTCAAGTGTCTCCATCATTGCAAGCTAAGCTCAACGTTCGTCTCGCTTCGATGCAAAGGCCCGGCTTCCTCAGTTCAAAATGGCTCTGGGAACTGTGAAAGAGACTATTGTCTCAACGGTCTCGTATTTTTTGGATTGATCACAAATCGGGATTGATCACAAATCAAAAGGTTGATTGTAAATTAATCATCTCTTGTTATGAGGCATCCACGTAAACGCAGCACATGATGGTAGGCCCCACTTAGTAATGAAATCAAGAAAGCGGTGTTGGTTAACGTTTAGGATTATATTAGAGCCGGCCCAAGGGACCGTATTGATAGTTATTCACGTAACCTTCATTAAATTAATGTATCAATATACATCACAACTGAACCAACTTTAACCGTAGATTATTCTTGATTAGTATAAATACAAAGGTGATTATACAAAATCGCGCACTCTGAATGGTTTGCTATCTCGGATTTTCAGCCGATAATCACCTTTTCGGACAAAATAGATGCCAGTAGTCGTTTTGTGACTGTAAGCGAAGATGAAATTGAAAACTTTAAAGAAAATGCTGTCCCAAAATCGACTAAAGAAGCTACAAAGTTTGGTGTCAAGCTATTTAAAGGTATCATAGTAAATTTTGTCATTATGCGAGACAATGTTTACGATTTTTACAATGTTTTTGTCGCGTGAGCTAGCTTTTAAAAAATATAATGTTTTTACTCTCAATGCTGTTTCCTTTCTTTTTGAAATAATCACCTTTGCATTTATACTAAAACGATTATTCACCTCAGGCGAAGTGATTATCGGTGAATATTTACCGAGCGGTGTGTCCCTTAAATGTTAATTTGTTAACACGAGTGGATGAATTACATTATTGTGGGTGTACGAGTGTGCTGAAGTGATTTATTTATTTATGCTTGCAACTTCCCAAATTAGGTAAACGAAACTCATTCCAACGAACCTTACAGCGAGTTCTGTTCGAGTAATCATGTTATCGTGTGGCCAGGAATAATTCTTGGTTATAAAGGTACATGAAATGATATGATGCGGTGGTATTTGGTTATAAGATGATTACATTGTTGTTAGTGATGTGGTAATGATGCTGTTTGCATGGGGTGTGCGTCTTCATCTCCATGATAATAATAATGGTGGTCGTTAATATTAATTTAAAATAAATGCAACGTCAGTGTAAAAGTAAAATTATTTCGCTCGTATTTATTTCAAATTGTATAACTAAAAGTTCCATTATTAATTTACGATCATGTATCACCAAACACATCTTTACTATTATCGCCACAAACATCATTACAGTGGAACCCCGTTAATCCCACCACCGTAGGGACAGCCAAAAATGGCCGTATTAACGGGGTGGCCGTATTAAGCGGGTAAATTTTATAGAAAATGTATGGGCATGCATTTCGTCGGGACCTAAAAAACTGGCGTAAGGCGTAAGGCGGGGTTCCACTGAATTCTTAAAGACGATATAAATGTTATTTTTTCAGGTCTTCTTCTAGTGTTTGGAGCGTTTCTAGCATGGGAAACACGCACAGTAACAATCCCGGCCTTGAATGATTCCAAGAACATCGGTATATCCGTCTACACAGTAGTATTAACATGCATTATTGGGATACCTGTGTTAATAGTGGTTAACAATATGCAGGATATCTCGTATGGTCTTAATGGTGCTATCTGTATGTTATGTACGTCTGTTTCGCTGGGTTTATTGTTCATCCCTAAGGTAAGCAGAGCAGATTACAGTGGAACACCGTTAATCCGAACACCGAAGGGACAGTCCAAAGTGGCCGTATTAACGGGGTGGCCGTATTAAGCGGATAAATTTTATAGAAAATGTATGGGCATGCATTTGGTCGGGACATAAAAAACTGGCCGCAATAACAGAGTGGCCGTATTAAGCGGGTGGCCGTAAGGCGGTGTTCCCCTGTACCTCGTTATAATTTCATGGATTAGTGTTTTCTGAAATTGTCATTGTCATTATTTGATAGATCTCGATGCTTGGAAAAAAAGAAGCAGAAACAGCAACCAATCAAATTACGGTCAAAAGTCGAAATAGCATCTCACCAGGTGCAACCTCTCAATGTGCTCCAGGATAATCGAATGAATTTGATTGACAGGTAAAGATAGCTAGCTGTTACAAGAACGTATCATTACCGTCACCATCAGCATAATCATTATTGCCATGGCCATCGTCATCATCATCATAAATAATCGTTAACATTTATCAATACAGTCATCAGGACAATTATAACGTACAGTACCATTACAATCATCATTTTCATTACCAGTTATCACCAATATTAGTGTCATGAGCACCATCACAATTGCATCCTCACAACCAACCACCAACCAACCATAAACACTATTGTTATACTGCCTATGTTAATATCAGTTCTCTATGATAGAGTGGTACCATCCCACGCAGTGTCTAACTAATCTTGTACTTTCAGCGTTATGGCGAAGCACATCCATCACAGTTGCAGAACAGCATCATCCTGTTTACACTGGCGTTCGCTGACTATACTAAACACTTTATAAAACAAATATACCTACACTGTAAAAAAAAAAAACACCTTAGCTAAACAAATATATATGCACTGTAAAAAAACCCTTGTTATCTATAAAACAAATATACGTGCACTGTAAAGTATTTCATACACAAAAACTGATGTTCGGACGTTCAAGTGAAGCATTTATCGAGAAAGAATATGAAAAATGTAGCCTGCGTCACATCCGGTTAAGTCTCGGTTAAGTCTCGGTTAAGTCCGAGAAATGTCCGGATGTGACGCAGGCTAGAAAAAAGACGAGGCAGACAGAGTTTGTCTATCATAACAAAACTTTAAACTTATTTACAAGTTTTCGCATTAAATAGTGCTGTTGTCAGCGTAGTCCAACATTTGAGTTCATATTAAAAAAAAAAACACACATAAATAAAGAGTACGACGTTTATAATTATTTTGATGAGTTAGTGTTTTTTTGTAATGATGATAATGTTTTTATATAGAAACCACTAGATTGTTTTGTACAAGTATTTTATTCGACGTAATGCAATAATGTACCAGAGTAATAAAAGACTGAAAAGTAAAAGTAAGGCACGGTCGGTAGTTGCGATCGTGGTTTAAATCTTAATAAAACCTATAGAGTTTATCATTGGTTAGTGCTAATCTTGGTATGAGAGTTAATCCTGGGTTAGTGCTAACATTGCCGGTTTAAGTCTTAATAAAACCTATAGAGTTTATCCTGGGCTAGAGCTAATCCGGGTCTAAATCTGATAAAACCTATAAAGCTGATTATGGGTCAGTGCTAATCATGATTTAACATTACATAGAGTCTACCCATTTTATCCTGATTTAGTGCTAATCCTGGTTAACTTTTACAGCGCGACGCACATTACCGTGGCCACCTAATTAAAGTTTTGTAGAAGTTAACCAATCAGAAAGCGAGAATTTTACCTTAATATAAAAGACACGCCGAGTGGCAAACGATAAACACTTTGAAATGTTCAAAGCGAAGACAAGAGTGAAGTTTATAATGGCTGAAAAACCTCTCAGGATGTTTTAATTTGAAAAGGTGTAGCAAACAATTTGAAAAGTGAAACTTTTGAACGCTAAGCTTACTTGTACAAAACTTTAATTGGGTGGCCACGGTAAGGCGCGTTATGCTGTAATAAAGCCTGTATGGTTAATCCTGAGTTTGTACAAATCGGGTTTCGACAACTAGATAAATCAGTTTGAGGTCCAATTCTTGCCACCGAGTTTCGCGATCGAAGCTCTCATTAGTTAGTGTGGCGGGAAATTTAAAATACAGCACTAACGTTAACAAAACTTAAAAGATATCGATCTTAACTAGAGCCGTTCCCCTATAAGAGCATCACTACATAAGCATTGACTGTACTTTGCATTATATTTGTTTGAAGTATTAAAAATATTTTGATTTTTTATTAAAATATATATAAATCTATGTATTGATGTGATATTCGTTTATTAATATCTGGTCGGCCATATTGGATGTTAGGTCGACGGAAGCTATTGTTATTCATCAGGTTTAAGAGAACATGGACGTGTGAACTCGTTACCATACTCATGGATCCACTTGTTAGCAACTAGACAAATAAATAAAACTAAAATAAATAAAGCAATATTTAAAAATAACGATATAATAAGATAACATAAAAAATATATAAACTCTAAGTACAACTGTAAATACGAGCAAATAACAAATCAATAAAGTAAATAAAATTAATTTAAAACAATTTCTTTCTTGGTCATTCATTCTCTGTTTGTTTCCCCTTTTTATAGAACTTTCCAATGAATGGTTAATAGCTCTAGATCAATGCATCCATAGTTACTCCCTGCAAAAACCACTGAGTAGTGGTTATTCAGTAATAATTCTTTGTCAGTTTACTGTGCGACTCGACGTACCGTAGTCACTTTACACAAACTATTGATGAATTTTTTGACATTATTTTGACATTTTTTTCATCTCAATGGACCAATCAGGTACAAGTTTATATTGACAAGCGAAGAATAAGCAGAATTGTCGATTTAAACTTGTGACTACGGTACGGCGAGTCGCAGAGTAAAACGAAACATTATACCGAAACACATTTCTCACATTTCTCACGAAATATGTGTTCTTCTAGATTAAGGGTCCCTTGGAAAAAAGAGTCCATTGAAAAGAACATTAGATCTAATCATAAATCCAATCATCGATCTAATACCAAGTTGGAAACAATTAAAATCAAATAAGATTGAATGGTCTGATCCCAGGTGTAAACGATGTAGATGAGGCATGATCGTCTAGGGTGGTGTAGTTTAAAATCTAATAGTGACTTACCCCACTTAATTCCTGATAACACCGGGCATCCAGCATGACGGGTACGAAAATCACCTAATCCAGATCGTCTTAGATTATGCCAAAATACGGCATCTCCCTAACAGGAAAAGTACACATGAGGTAAATCAAGCCATCAAAAAAAGAAGTGAAGAAATAGAAAACGCACGCGCGTGCTGTGTGCAGTTATAAAGTATGCGTGGTTGTCAGAACACGAGGGAAGTTTTAAGAGAAGCGAAGCGTCTTTCTCACTGATGACTTCTGGATATTTTAAGGAAGTTGTATTATTTGTTTACCTTTTGGGGCAACACCCGTGCGCCAATATACGGGAACACTGTAGCACCTCCTGCATCTACTTGGCTCATCTGGATAAGGAAAATATTATTTAAACAGGCGGCACTAAATGAGCAAGAGCATAGAAGGATAAATGAAAGAATGAATGAATGAATATATTAATAAATCAAGACACATCATTTAAATCCAAACTCAAAACTTTTCTTTTCCAATAATTTTATTTGATCTATTTATGTTAGAGTATTCAGCTTTAGATAATGCTCCTAAAACATTGTATTATTATTATTATTATTATTATTATTATTATTATTATTATTATTATTATTATTATTATTATTATTATTATTATTATTATTATTGCTATTCTTATCATTATTATTACATAGTTAAATCGATAGATCGAACTATTGTAAAAATGATGTCGTGAACCAATGTCCAAAGGATAAACGAAATAACAAATGATTTAATTGGCAAATAAAGTAAATCAATCAATGAATAAAGTGATGAATCAATCTCGAGATGGGCTTTTTTTAATCCCCTTAGAGACAGACCATATGATATTAATGGGGAGGGGGGAGGGGGTATTGTGCTTGGTGTAGGGGGCTAAATCCCGCCAAATAAAATATTGTGCAATGTCAAATACGGCACGGCGAAATGTTCACGGCTAGTCTAAAAAAAATATCGAGTAAACTTCAAATGGTTCGTCCCCTGAGTTACATTTACATTAATCATATTTGGCAGAAGTGAGCGTTTACTTACATATACAAGTACTGTAGCAAGCCTGTTGCCAGTTCCTAGTAGACCCAGTGATGAATTACTCAAGTTCTACCCAAGAGAAAGAACACAGTTCAACCATGGACAATAAAAACTACTGGGTGTTTTTATTATCCATGGTTCAACACTCCACACTACTGAATTCAAAACGTCCAAGGTGTGAGAAAATCATGTAATTACCCTTGAGAAGTCAAAATGTGGATCGTAATGTCCGGCAAGACCATAGTTTTGAACCTGAGAGGAAACAATTTAAAGATAAATATATATATATATATATATATATATATATATATATATATATATATATATATATATATATATATATATATATATATATATATATATATATATATATATATATATATATATATATATATATATATATATATATATATATATATATATATATATATATATATAAATGGAGGTTAAAATCGAAAACGTGTTATCTCTAGCAACAGTCTGATCTCCCTTCTTCTATTGAAAACTCTTTGTGCATTTATAAAGAGAACAGCAGTGTCTAACATCAACATGTTTTTTTATTTATTTGATATTTATTTAATATTTATTTATGCATTCATTGCTTGCTTGATTATTATTATTTACTAACAAAAATGGGTAACTTGTATGGTCCTGGATTTTCCAGACATATTTACCTGGAATCCTTCTGCTGTTTCAAGGTCCAGATTGGTCATGGCTGCAATTCGGTTTTCAATTCTTTGAATGACTTCACCATGCTCTTTACCACTCAACCAACAACTACAAAACATATATACACACATCAGAGTAGGTCAAAATAAACACATTATCTTGATACAGTATACATTCTCTTGATACACAATCTCATGATATAGTATCATAGTAAAACATTATCATGGTCACTGAGTATCATCATCATCATTTATAGTATCATAGTAAAACATTATCATGGTCACTGAGTCTCATCATCATCATTTATAGTATCATAGTAAAACATTATCATAGTCACTGAGTCTCATCATCATCATTTATAGTATCATTGTAAACACTATCATAGTCAGTCTCATCATCATCATCATCATTTATAGTATCATTGTAAACACTATCATAGTTAGTCTCATCATCATCATCATCATTTATAGTATCATTGTAAACACTATCATAGTTAGTCTCATCATCATCATCATCATTTATAGTATCATTGTAAACACTATCATAGTCAGTCTCATCATCATCATCATCATTTATAGTATCATTGTAAACACTATCATAGTCAGTCTCATCATCATCATCATCATTTATAGTATCATTGTAAACACTATCATAGTCAGTCTCATCATCATCATCATCATTTATAGTATCATTGTAAACACTATCATAGTCAGTCTCATCATCAGCATCATTTATGGTACATGCATGTGATTAAGGTCATTGTCATCATCATCATCATTTACAATGAATTATGTTCTTTGTCATCATCATTTATGCGTGATCATGTTCGTCGTCATCATCATCATCATCATAATCATAATAACCATCATCATCATCACCATTTTTATCATAATGGCCTTGATAGGAATTTATCTCACTATTGGTTTACTTGGGGGAGGGGGGGGGGGTACTAGTCACCCAATTCATCCCCCCCTCTGGATCTGCCCTTCTTATGATTGTCACCATTATTACTATCATAATGATCATTGACTATCAGTGAGTACCTATCCTTGGTTATCGAGTAACTTACTTTTTACTGATTCTGTAAGTGGCTGTTTCTAGTCGTCCTGTAACTGGATTGTGAACTGTTGCCCTGTTTAACTGGTATAAAATATTGAAATTAAAGCTAAATGTTTAATAAAACAAGCTGCAATAAACAAATGAATGAATAAATAAATTGATGAATTATGAATGAGTGGATGAACAAATGAATGAATAAATGGACAAATCGATGAATGAATAGATGGAAGGATAAATCAATAAATACATGGACAAATCAATAAATAAGCGAAATGAATAAATGAATGACTGGGTAATAAATGACTGGGTAAATGAATGAAAACATGGGTAGGTGAACAAATCGATGAACAAATAAGTCAAAATACATAAACATTAAAATGAATAAATGAAAGCAAGTTAACTAGTATAGGCTGCTTCGGTGTATGATAGGTAATATAATGAAATTTGTAACACTGTAACAAATGTTGACTTTACTGACGTTTAAAATGAATACATTGGAATATAAACATCAACATGAATAAGTGAATAAATGAAGGAATGAATGAATGAACAAATGAATGAATGGGTAAATGAATGAATGGGTAAATGAATGAATGGATAAATGAATGAATGGGTAAATGAATGAATGGGTAAATGAATGAATGGGTAAATGAATGAATGGGTAAAAAAATGGATGGATTAATGAATGAATGGGTAAATGAAGGAATGAATGAATGGATAAATGAATGAATGGGTAAATGAATGAATGGGTAAATGAATGAATGGGTAAATGAATGAATGAATGGGTAAATGAATGAATGGGTAAATGAATGAATGGGTAAATGAATGAATGGGTAAATGAATGAATGGGTAAAAAAATGGATGGATTAATGAATGAATGGGTAAATGAAGGAATGAATGAATGGATAAATGAATGAATGGGTAAATGAATGAATGGGTAAATGAATGAATGGGTAAATGAATGAATGGGTAAATGAATGAATGGGTAAATGAATGCATGGGTAAATGAATGAATGGGTAAATGAATGAATGGGTAAATGAATGAATGGGTAAATGAATGAATGGGTAAATGAATGAATGAATGAATGGGTAAATGAATGAATAAATTAATACATCAGTGATCATAACAAATAAGTAAATGAATAAATAAAGGAACAATATAGTTTAGTAATACAATAATATTTGTTTACCAATGGTTCAGATAGTTTTCTAACTTCGTCTATTTCCTGGTCTGTTATAATCTTCTTTAGTATAATAATATCAGGGTCTGTAAATACTCTTTCCATGGCACATCTCTTAATGATGCATAGTGGGTCACCTTTGTAATACCAGCAAGTCAATCTTTTGTGATCCTGAGGGGGCTACCAATCAAAACATTATGTATAAATTATTCAGATGTTATGGAAATCCCCCCAAAAACACTATACATACAAATAAACCACTTATATACATACACAAAAAAAATATTAGTTTATGGATATAGATGGAGGTACAGTGATGTAAGAAACAATGAAAATTATAAAATCTATTTTGAATGGTTGGTAAATTAGTATCCAACACTTGTAAACACTATGCTCACCTATAGGTTTATCATATTTAAAGCAAGAACAGTTGATGTGTTTTGTGTGTTAAAAATAACAATGAATGAATGAATGAATGGATGCATGAACGGAATGTACACCTGTCCAATAGAAATACAGACAGACAGACCTGTGGCAATTTTTCTCCACGACAGAGTCTTTTGTAGATATCCCGCTCAACAAACCAATTAAATTCTTTTAAAATGTCTTGGGACAATATTGTCCCCATGAAGCCATAAGTTGGTGCTCTCTTTTCCTTTCGTTCTTCCTGCTTTTTTCGTTGGTATTTTTCTTTATTTTCTTCCAGTAGTTGACCAAACAGGATAACATTATTTTTAAAACGTGTATTTTCTGGTTCTAAAGATCGGAGATAAAAGATAAAAGAGTAAAATAACTTTAAATGTTATAGACAGAAACAATGGCACAAAAAAGATCAAGTACAAAACTGGCCACCTATATAATTATCTTTGACAGCATGTGTTATATCATTTTGTATATAGTACAGCCGATATAGTTATCAAGGCAAGGAATGCAAAATGGTAGAGCCACTGATTTTATCACTACTCTGACTGATTAACCTACAATATTTGGCTTAGGCTGTTCAATGTTCAACTCAAAACTTCTCTATTTTACTTATCAAAGTACATATGCAGTTGGAAGAAATGAATGAGGACAGGTGTGGGATAGATCAGCAAAATGAAATAGGGAGAAATTACTTCATTATATGTGCTCTATGTTTTATTAAGCCTTCAACTGAAATTTTTGTAGTAATGTATGCCATCATGCAACCAGCTGATTGTATTTTTACTACAAAAAAACTATTCGCCTTTTTCAAATCGAGCAAGGGACTGGAACCAAGTTTCTCAAAATTAATTTAATTCAAAAGTAAACCCCTTCACACAAGAGAAAAAATACAAATTAGTAAGAATTGAAAGTTTGTGCAAATTGCAGCGAAATTATGGTATTTTAATTTTTTTTGGAAATACAAAGAATGTATGGTTTGGAAGGACGTTTCGGAAGACACCATACATTTCTCTGTAATTTTGGCAGAGTTTGGATGCTCATAACTTTTTCTCTATATTTAGCCAAACGTTCTGAAACTTGGTCAATAAGCTTATATTTGGTTACTCTCCCATGAGATGGGGTTATTTTTTCTGGAATCATAATTAAATTAGTTTTTCACACTCGTACCCAGTCCCTTGCTCGATATGGAAAAGGCCAATTAGATCTACTCAGATCCTGATGTTTAATTATTTCAGAAGGCATTGCATTTTAATGGCTTTGTAAAAATACTTAATTCATTTACCAGGTAAGAGCAGTCCCTCTCTTCGAGGCTTACCGGTATATGCTGGTTTGGGACCTGACTGCTGTGCCGGGAGACAAATCCCCTGCTCTTTTCTAAGAGCACAACAGGACCAGCTTTACATCCTTATCCAAGAAGACGAGGCACATAGAGAGTAAAGTGTCTTACCCAAGGACACAACATAATCGCCCGGGCTGGGAATCAAACCCAGACCATTAGGCCCGGAATTCGATCCCCTGACCACTAGACCATCACGCCTCTATATTTATAAATAAGAACTTGACTTCAATTCATCGACACACCCAATACACATACTAGAATGATTATAAATTTATCTATTAAACATTTTCATACCTAACTTCAATAATTCTATTTCATGGTTGACAGCATCTTCTAAGTCATCTGTCTGTTGAAACAAATAATAACATTACAAATACAATACATGACATCATAAATGGCAATTGTTGCAAAGGATCCACAATATTTGATTGTTACCATTTTTATACACGTGAAATAAAGACACCTTCTTCCGCTCCCCTCCCCCAAATATAAGTAATCACAGCTGTTCAATGGGACAGGATTGAAAATAACTGGGAGTTACCAAATTTATAAAATAATTTGTAGAGTTCACACCATGATTGGTCATGATTGTTTTTTTTTAATAAATTTCAAATAATATATGAAAACCTTTAGAAAATGACTTTCCCAAATTCACTTGGATGATTACAAACAATATGGTTTCATGTTGAGGTTGGCCTTGATAACTCAGCGGAGTACGCGGAGTATAAGCTTGTAGTTTTGTGTACATAACCTTTGTTATATTTTAAAGCTACCATGAGTCTATAGTTTTGTATTTTTGTTTATATTGTAAAAAAGCGATGAAAGTCGTCCAATCCATCGTTTTTTATAGAGTCCGTGCGAAAATTAAGCCTGGGAACGAAGTTGGTGTTGGATCATTTTACTTGTTTTTTCGAGCATGCATAGTCGTTTGACCGCTGTGTTGGCCTTGATAAATAAAATAATCAAGTTCATGCAGTCTGGACTTGGAACCTATGTCTTGCAATCATCCAAGTGAATTTGGTAAAGGTCTATTATATGTAATTCAGTCCATTTTGACCGTCATAAGATGATTTCTAGTGTTGAAATGGCTTTTAAGTTATATATTTGGATATAAGTTATATATTTAGATAGTCACCTTGTATTCAGCATATGCCAGATGGTCCAAAACATCCACTGTGGTTGGATACTCACTATCGTTATGTACACCTAATTCCATGAGGCGAAGCGTCTCCCTCATCCAATCTCTTGTATTGATGAAATCACCATCTTGGTAACTATTCCGACCAATTACATAGGTATCCATCGGTCCAAGCATGTAGTCAGATGATAGGACTTTGCGACCAAAGCGACCTTCAGAGAAGTCTACAGGTTTAAGTGCGTATACCTCTTGTAGTCGTTTAATTCCTGCGATGGCTCCATTCAGGTCAGTTGACCCTGGAATTCTTTCTTTGTAGAGATCAAATTTATCCAAAAAGATTCCTTTTGACACAGAAAATAAATAAAAACAATTTATTATAACAGTAATGACAGTAACAATAGATAGCAGCATTGGTAACAAAATAAATAAATCATTTATAATAACAAAAATATTGATATTAACTAACAAGTATTTGCAAAGGTGCATGAGGTGAATATCTACTAATAATAACACAGTCAAGGTTATTATTCAACAATATTCAATGAGCCTGAGGAGAATAATTGTTTTGACATACATACACAGGTAATTCATTCAACAAAAATAAAAAATGAAAAAAAAAATCAACTATCATTTTCGTCACGAAAAAGTTGTCACGCAACATAAAGATCTCTTCAAACTTGCGTCAAATATTTCTTAATGACTTATACCAAATACTTTTCCCAATGTGAGTCACAACAAAGCAGTCATCTTTCTTGAACAACGAAAGAAACCGTACGAATACCAAAATTATTTTGAAAAGTTCACTTCCGGTTTAGACACTGTTGCAATGCGTGACTGCGTGACTCCAGGAATTTCAATGTGGCCTCTGCTGAATCCTCTACGTCTCATAATTTCTTACCTTCGGCTGGGTTTTCTGTCGTTATGATATTGTCAATTTGAGGCCACTCTGTTACAAATCGTTTAATCAATAAATAAGAATTCACAGGATGTTCTAAAAACTTTGCACCACTCTTCTTGACGTGCTCAACCGTTCTCCGTAATTTGTGCGAAAACAACTTCAGCTTGTGTAAACGCTGTTCTTCTTCTTGAATATAATTCTCTAGTGCATCGGCCAATTCAATTTCTATACCCAAAATTCTTTCCGTGTGTGATAAAGATGAATATATCTCTGCAGACGCGAAATGGTAGTGAAGATATGTGAATACCAGAACAACAACACTGATGATATTCATGTGCCCCATGGCGTCTTGTCAAGTATTGTTCGACCTTTTCTTCGGTTGTATCAAGGATTTAGTTAATACTAGTCATTCAAAGGTGTTAGGAAGCGTCCAAGAATGAACGAGTTTGACACAAGAGCCACCATAAGCAAAATTTCGTCGTCTGACGAATACAAAGACAATATTGAGCTCCTCTTCACTATATCCTAATTACGCATGCGCACAGACAATACGCATATCGAGTTTCCTGCTCATTGACTGGGAGAAAATCTCAAACCCGCCAACTTTCAGTCACGAATATAAGTTTCCGAAGATAATGTTTTAAGGTCAAATAATATTTTCTTTATGGGATTGCTACACTATTTGACATATCCGTATCAGCTGGTACCAGAAGGAAACAGAAGTTTCAAGTTTTTTATTATTTATTTCATTCCAGCGCGTGTAACGCTGCACGTCTGTCAAGAGGAAACGTGTGTTCATTCAAGAGAAGGCCACGACACCAATACCGTGTAAATGTTTCATTGGCTCAACAATGTTTTCAACAATGTATGATATACAGTTCTAAAACTCATGAATAATTAATGAAGAGAAAACAAAGACAAAATCACTAGCGTGAAGGAGTTTGAAATCTGATGAAACACTTGCATAAAATTAGCCAACTTCGCTTTGAATTTCTCCAATAATTTGAGAAGTAATATCCAACACTCGAAAGAGTGATTCATCAGGTTTTCAAACACCTCAAAATGGGCCCAAAAAAACTCGGCTGCGCCTCGTTTTTTTAACACATTTTTCGGTGTTTGAAAACCTGATGAAACACTCTTTCTCATGTTTGATATATTACTAAACAACCGCATATAAGAACAAATGGATTAAGAACACCAGGCTGAAATTTGGTCAATAAAGTACCATATAAATAAGAACAATACATAAGATATATAGGAACAAAATCAGCCTGAACCGAAAATCATGTGTTCTTATATGGCGGGTGTTTACTGTACTCGATCGTCAACGACCCGCAAGTCTTCTTCAAATATGCGACGTACAGTATCTCCGATTTTATAAAATCGGCGGGAGTGAAAACAATCAAACAAATTCTCGCCCCAGGCCTCGACAATCACACAGAAATGGCTTGTGAACTTGTAGTCATAGTTAGAATTCCACGTCAATCTACACTTCATTTATACTGTTAAAAATCGAATCACGTTTGGTTTGATGTTCACCTCTGAAGAAGGTTAGCGATTTTTGACATAATCATTGCTATTTTGTTTTTACGCCATGTAGTTGCTGCTAGTTGAGTTGAGTAGCTACAACATAAAATGAAAAACAAAGATTATCAAGAATATTCTCAAAATACACGATAAACCTGGTTCTATACCGCAATATATATACTTGGTCACGTGACCGATATACTATACAGAATCTTATACTTCAATTTAAACTCGCGCGCTGATTGGTTGAGAACGAAACCGGATGCGAGGGTATTTAGCGTGGAATACCCTCTCATCCTGTTTCTGAATTCATCGGAACGAGCAGCGAGCAGCGAGCGTCTGGTTTTTGAAGCTTAAATTGAAGTATAAGATTCAAGGAAAATTCATGCGATATTGATTTCTCTCGTGAAATTCAACGTGGAATTCCCTCGTCCTCCAATGAATTTACCTATAAAAATAGCCAACCTTGTTGAGATAAATAGCTAAAGATAACCTTACGTTTGATTGATTGTTAGAAACAATCTCCGCGGACTCCGCGTACTCCGCGATTCATGCGATATTGATTTCTCTCGTGAAATTCAACGTGGAATTCCCTCGTCCTCCAATGAATTTACCTATAAAAATAGCCAATCTTGTTGAGATAAATAGCTAAAGATAACCTTACGTTTAATTGATTGTTAAAACAACTCCGACGCAAGATATGATGGAAAATACTAATTAAAATTAAAAAAATACTTTATTGTTATTTTGTACAGACTATTTTTAAAAATACTAAAGATAAATAATGTTTTACATGATTAAAAATCTATTAAAATCGAATAAAATACATTTTCCTAGATATTTACAGTAGAAGTACATCCTGTGGAAGAAAAAAATAAAGAAATTAGAAGATAATTAGTGTAAATTAGCAAACAAGCACGAGAAAAGATCACTAAGGGGTGGACCATTTGACTTTTGAGGGGGGGGGGGGGGGGGGGTGGTTGATGTTGTCCGTGCAGGAAATTTTTTTTTAGCCCGCTGGCATGTGCACGCAATTTATTTTATAGAAAAGCAAAGATTTCAGTGGCATTCAGTGGAAATTTTGGCTTGCAGGATTTTTTTTTTCAAAATCATCCACCCCCCCCCCCCCCCCCCTCAAAAGTTAAATGGTCCACCCCTAACATCTTCGATAGTAATATTACGGTCCTTTCGCGATTGATTTCTCTGTGAATGCAAATATCACTATTATTATTGTCATGGTTATGGTTATAAATGTTATCATGACAAGATATCATTGTTATTATCATCATGGTTATGGTTATAAATGTTATCATGACAAGATATCATTGTTATTATTGTCATGGTTATGGTTATAAATGTTATCATGACAAGATATCATTGTTATTATTGTCATGGTTATGGTTATAAATGTTATCATGACAAGATATCATTGTTATTATCATCATGATTATGGTTATAAATGTTATCATGACAAGATATCATTGTTATTATTGTCATGGTTATGATCATCATCATTGTCACAATCAACATCGTTATCACCAGCTTTAGAATATCATAAATATTTATCGGCATCATAATCACCAATTCATCATCATCATCAACAAATATCATTACAATCAACTACTGAATAATTGTAACTGATCATCAAAATCATCGTTATCAACATAAGACACCCCAAAAATCATCACCATTACAACCATTATAAATATAATATCTCCCCAATTAGTAGGAAACCTCTGTCTGGCTAGAAGATTGAGACGTTAAAAAATGGTTTATTTATATATTATGATAACCAAAATATCCATCATCAACATATGCCTAGTATTAACAATCATCAAAATCAGTCATCATCATCAAAACGTTATCATCATAATCACGATTTACAAACTTACATCTTCAATTAGATTAAGAGATCGTCTAGCCTTCCGTGAAAATTCGCTCTGTAAATAAAATTGAGAAACGTTGGTTGCGCCCAAGTCAGTTAACCATGAACGCATTTACCGGGTAGTGCAAGGAAAATTTGAATCGAAAAAGTAACTGATAAGAAGGATTTGAACACAGTAAAAATGACTCTTACAGCATGTACGAAATCATGTTACGTAACTGATTTTTGAACCAGAACCCTAAAAGGACCCTAAAAGGTACACACAGGAAATATTTTTACCCTAAAAGGTACGCCCATCACCCCTACCACTTGGACAAAGGGAGGATCCCCCCCCCCCGGGGGGGCCGGGATTTGAAACAATGAATAAAGTAGATGCTGTATATTCTTATGTGATAACGATGCCTATGTACAAAGATAATGTGAACAGTTGGACTTGTTATAACGTTTAACAGCTAATTTAATTGGATATGAATACTGCAAAAACTAAGTTGTGGTTACTCTCTATATAAAAATATATCCAGTTACTCAGGTCCCATTCGTACCTTTAATTTAACAGGTTCCTTGACCTCTCTATCAGTCTTGTCTTTCTGCAGTTCACTAAGTTTAATTCTCTTCTTTGAAGAACTTTCTTCTGTTGGTAACATAACCCGTTTTCGTTCTGGAGAGAGTATATCAGGTGTAGCCGTGATGTTACCTGCAACAGCGGGAACAATTCTCGTCTCTGAAGAACTTGCTTCAGTTTTTAATTTAACTCGTTTTCGGTCTTGAGAGGGTGCAACAGTTGTAGCCGTGGTGTCACCAGCAACACGGGGAACAGTTTCACTCTTTGAAGAACTTGGTTCTGTTTTTAAAGGAACTCGTTTTCGGTCTTGAGAGGGTGCAACAGTTGTAGCCGTGGTGTCACCAGCAACACGGGAAACAATTCCACTCTTTGAAGAACTTGCTTCAGTTTTTAATTTAACTCGTTTTCGGTCTTGAGAGGGTTCAACAGTTGTAGCCGTGATGTTACCAGCAACACGGGAAACAATTCCACTCTTTGAAGAACTTGGTTCTGTTTTTAAAGTAACTCTTTTTCGGTCTTGAGAGGGTGCAACAGTTGTAGCCATGTTGTCACCAGCAACACGGGAAACAATTCCACTCTTTGAAGAACTTGCTTCAGTTTTTAATTTAACTCGTTTTCGGTCTTGAGAGGGTGCAACAGTTGTAGCCGTGATGTTACCAGCAACACGGGAAACAATTCCACTCTTTGAAGAACTTGGTTCTGTTTTTAAAGTAACTCTTTTTCGGTCTTGAGAGGGTGCAACAGTTGTAGCCATGTTGTCACCAGCAACACGGGAAACAATTCCACTCTTTGAAGAACTTGCTTCAGTTTTTAATTTAACTCGTTTTCGGTCTTGAGAGGGTGCAACAGTTGTAGCCGTGATGTTACCAGCAACACGGGAAACAATTCCACTCTTTGAAGAACTTGGTTCTGTTTTTAAAGTAACTCTTTTTCGGTCTTGAGAGGGTGCAACAGTTGTAGCCATGTTGTCACCAGCAACAAGGGCAACAGTTCCCCTGTTTGAGGAACTTGCTTCTGTTTTTAATTTAACTCGTTTTCGGTCTTGAGAGGGTGCAACAGTTGTAGCCGTGGTGTCACCAGCAACACGGGGAACAATTCCCCTCTTTGAAGAACTTGCTTCAGTCGGTAACATAACCCGTTCGGAAGAAAGTGCAACAGGTGTAGCCTGCGTATTACCAACGACAAGTGGTACAACACGACCTACTGGCTGTGTTGGTAGACAATTCTTTCCTCTAGTTCCAGCACGAAGAAGATCTATCCCTGATAGCTGCTGGCGTCGAATATCATCATCAATATGAGGACGATAGTTGTATTGAGAGGAACTGAGCAAAATACCAGATCGTGTTGGGTCATCACTGCGGCATCCTGATGAAGAAAGAACGTAATCCATCAACATGCATTCATTGTGTCGTCAGCTACATTATATCTAGCTATATTATTTAGTGTTGGTAGTTCCTTCAGCTAAAGCTGGACAATCCTTGCAAGCCGACGGTGCGCTCTTTTCCCCCTCTTTCCATCAATGCTTTGTTTTGCGAGTATTTAATAATAATAATGTTTATTTATATAGCGCTCATTTCCAAATTGTCCAAGGCGCTTTACAACTATACTAATCTATTTACAATATATACAATCGATATATATTTACAACGTTAATTAAGTAATGATAATAAATAAATGATAAATACATAATACGTCTATATATAATTACTATTATTTAGAAACAGAGTAAATAAATGTGTTTTCAGCTACTCAAACCTAAACAGATTAGGACCTAGATGAAAATTACTTGTGTAATTCTAGTTACCCTATTGAAATAAAGTGCTTTATTATTATTATTATTATTATTATTATTATTATTATTATTATTATTATTATTATTATTATTATTATTATTATTATTATTATTATTATTATTATTATTATTATTATTATTATTATTATTATTATCATTATCATTATTATTGTAAAGGAGTCAAAGCCACTGGGGATAATAATAATAATAATAATAATAACTTTTTTAAAGTCTAAATCTTCTAGCTGGACGCAGTGCGCCCTATACTAATCGGGGAGACTCACTCACACTCACTACCTCTACGTTTAATATTTTGCACACAACTCGGCTCACATGTTCATTTTTGCTGAGGGAGGAAAACCGGATAACCCAGAGAAAAACCCTCATGGCATAGGAGAGAAGAACACATCAAACAAACTCAACTCACATATAATCCATGCCCGAGCCGGGACTCGAACCTCGACCACAGCGGTGAGAGGCCAGTGCTCTCACAGCTAGGCCACCCATGCCACCCACGGGATCAAACCCGTGACCTCTCGCTCCTAAAGCCAAGCACTAATAAACCAAAGAAGTTACACTTGTTTTTGATAAAAAAGAAAATTCCTAAATCCGTAAAAGCTTAAGAAACATTCTTTATATCACTTAATGTTTTTTTTTCAGTTTTAATCAAATACTGTAAATTGGTATCATAACTTTACTACCTTGTGTTTCGTCTACAGTATTCGCTAAGAATCCTCCAAATGGAACTTGTTCTACCAGGAAAGGATGCCTGATGGCTTGTACAGGCGTCAATCTTTGATCTAATAACACGTACCAAAAAGATAATCACTCTAGACCTATTGTAAGACACTATACAACTACAATGCACTAACATATAAGATCCATGGATATAATTTTCACTTAAAAATAATGACTATTTTGCTGTCTAGGTAATGTTATGTAATAATTATTGACATACTTGGATTATAGTGCAGAAATCCAGCAAGAAAGCTAGCAAAAGTAAAATTCCTCATATTGTTCAATTTCTTCATAATTCGCATTTCAGCGGACACAGCATCAACTCCTATTGGAAAAATAACCACATTAAAAATACTGAATGAACAACACTTGTAGTAAAAATTAAACCACGATCACTAACCTGCTTTGGAAGTCAGAAAATTGGCAAAATTAGAATAAAACTTGCCAGACTGGAAAGGAATACGAGGAAGAGGACCAAGTGTGGATACAATCTACAAAACATTTAAAAAAGTATTGTCAATATTAGCAGCAAGAATACTCATCCCTGTTCATTGGGCTTCCTGTGTTAGCTTAAAGTTCATGGAGTGCAGTTTTTAACATCACAAAAGGCACTTTTGGCTGGTGAAATTACCATACATAATTTGATTTTTTTTCCTTACACAATTACAGTGGTTACTTTACAACTGTACTTACTTCTTGAAGGACTTCTGACTTGGTTGTTCCCATAAACAGTGGTTTACCTAAATATAACTAATCAAAACACGAAATTAGTGAGATGACAAGCAAACCACTCTCAGATATCTTTTACTAATTTCATGTTTTGTAGAGAATGGCTAAAAATATGTGCAATAATGAAGTCCTGAACCCCCAATGTGGACAGCTATTTCATTAATTCAATCATCATCATCCAGTCGAGCTAGCTTGGACTTGCCATACTCTGTCCCTCCAACCGCTCCTATCCTGCACTGCTGCGGGTAGTTTTTCTGGTAGGCAGTCCATGGCGTCCCGTAATTGATAGATGTAGGTACGTGCGGGACGACCAACAGAGGTGGTGCTGTGTTTGGGCTGCCATAGTAATAGATCGCTGGCCAATTCTTCTTTGCTGCGCCAGCAGTGGCCTGCAAACTGCAGTCAGCCTTATCTCCCTGATGGTTATAGATATGGGATGTATAGATCCATATAGGTCTTTATTGGTTAGATGGTCTTTCCAGGAGACATTCAGGACTGCCCTCAACATTCGTGTAAAGGCTCTGTCGAGTGATGATTGAATTTTTGCAGTAAGTGTCCAGGATGTTGACCCATAGACCAGGACAGATTCGACGGTTGCCCAAAAGAAGTTTCATTTTACATCAGCGGGAAGATTCGATTTCCACACTTTTTCCAAGCTATTTAGAGTACCCTAGGCTTTTCCTAGGCTAATCTCAACATCTCTCTTAGTTGATGAAACACTGCTGCCGAGATACATGAATTTGTCGGGTTTTTTAATGTTATTAATTCAATGTTAATAATTAAAATTACCTCAGCCAGAATACAACCTAAAGACCACATATCCACCTCTGGACCAAATGGAACACCAACTATCACCTATGAATACAGACAACAAAATCCATACTTTAGAAACTCGCCAACTTAGTGGTTTCTCTATTTAAGGCTAAAACCAAATTAACATAATGTAAATATACACTTATCAAACCTTTTCAGGACTGTTAAATGAGGTTTGCTCCACAGATGCAAACTACTATAGTACTGCACTCATCAGTAGTTACAGAATACAACACTAGATATTGATATTGCAAAGGAAGGGAAACTGGAGAACCAATGTAGCACTAGCACTCAAAAAAGCACTTTTACAAGACCAGACTTCAATATTTCTAACTTTGCTAATCAATACAGGAGTGAATCCAGAAATTTGTCAGGGGTTGTCCCAGTTATGTTTGGTAATTGTGATGTTAGGGGGTGTTCAGTCCCTAAATGTCTTAATATAGGGGTAATTGCGGGGTGTCCAGTGCCACTAGCAACCTAGATCCACCCCTGCAAAACCCCTACCCCTAAATCAATGTTGGTTGGTCTTTACAGTGTACAAGCATAACAGACTTCATCCTTCAAAATCACAGAGGTGGGAAAGACAAAAGGATGTTACTTACAAAAAAGGTATTTTCCAAACTAGTGCAGGACACAAATATGTACAACAACACTAAAAGGCTAAAAGCTTTTAAAACCACTCCTCTACCCAAGTGCAATAGAGCAAGGTGTTTTTATAATATGTATCAAGTACACAAAATGACACAAAACTGAATGAAAATGGTACCAAACGACACAAAACTGAAAGGTCAATCCTAAATACAAAGGAACTTAGAATTGGCTATGGATACTCAGAGAGAAGTTATTCACTCACCTCAGGTGCCCTATACAGTAGTGTTTGAAGTTCAAAGTTATCATAATACAAAGACATCTAAAGAAGAAAAGTGATATAACAAATTAATAAAATCAACTTACTTGCATATATATCATTTTGTAAGTTGCCAATCTGAGTGGAATTTCGAATACATAACAGACTATATTTAATTACACAGAAAAAGAAGAACAATAAATTTAGCAAATTTTACGATAGTTTTGGGTGGTATGTCCACAACAATTTAGACTATGAGATGGTGCTAACCGTGGTAAATAAGAGGATATACCACAAGAAACTATCGTGAATTTGCTTTTTACCACATGAAAAAATGAGCAAAATAGCAACCGTGGTATGTACTCTCCACCAATCAGAAAGCGAGAAAATTATCAAATGTGGTAAAAATATAATTAAATAACTCAAATGGCATTTTAAGGACTTTAATAAATCTTACTGTAACAGTGTAAATTATCATTGAAAGTTACCAAATTGAGATGAAAATTAGAATTGTCAATGGTGTATACTAGCCTTCTCCACAGGCGTCTCTGTGATCTAACTTGGATTTGGGTTTCCTGTGCTGCTACTAGAGAGGGACTAGGGGCTAGTTAGGCCCTAAGCCCCCCTCTTCTTCTTAACACAGGAAGCCACACAGGAAGAGATATCTGCGGAGGAGGCTAGGTGTTAACTTACTTCACAGTGAATCCATCTTATGGCATTTCCAAAATCCACCACTTTGATTTTTAGTCTTTTGCCTTTAATTGGAAAGAGAAATATAACAATTATGAAAATGAATTAATGAATAAAATTGCGTTGAATGAATGAATAAATCCATAAATCAATAGTTCAATACATACATACAAAATAAATATTTCCAATAAATAAATAGTCAAAAAAAAGACAAATGAAAAAAAAAAAAAAAATAGAGCAGAAGAACATACCTGATTCAAGTAAAATGTTTTCTGGTTTTAAATCTGCATGAATAACATTCTCTCTGGAAAATAAAATATAAAAACACCAATATTAATTAAAACCATAATGTGTTAAATAAGTATTACCATAATGGATGCAATATAATTGTATACTGCCATAAATAAATTTAAATTAATCATAATAATTATATCATCATAATATAATATTGTACCTTCTTAGGAACCCAAGCACACCCAGAACCTTGAAATTAAAAAAAAAAACATTTAAAAATTACTAATACTATATCATGAAAACATCAAGGAACAAATCATTAATTACAAGATCAATGCAATATGAAAGAAAATAGCAAAGAAAATATACAATATACAACACATGAAAACTCTGTACTGACGTTTGAGCAAGTGAAGTGCTGACCAGAAAATAATTATCAGGAGATTCACAGTACAAGTCTTGTAGTACTCTTGTAGTATATGCTGATACAACGTGCCTGCTAACATTGCAAACATTATTTAATATATATATTACACCATAAGGTCATTTTTTATCCAACTAGCCATAGATGAGTAAAAATATTGCAGGAGTAGGACTGGATCGAGTAAAAATAACTTATTATACAGTTTGATGTGTAATACCGTATGGCTGGAAATTTTACTCGTTAAGGTGGCCCAGGGGTATTTATTTACGTAAAAACAATTTTTTTTTAACTTCAAATTTTGGTGCAAAAACTTCTTCGATTGCTTTAAAAATCGGGATTATAACTTATCATTGTCTCTAGTTTATAGATATTTAAACGTTATTTTAAAAATACTGATGTCCTAAGAGCAAAACGCTTTCAAACGCGAACTCGACTTTTGGATTTAATGGCTATTTCTAAAAATCTGAAAGACGAAACCACTCGATTTTGCGTCTATGGACTCATGTACTTCACTACTTTTACGTGATAAATGGCCAAATTAATCGAGACCATGCAAGCTTAGGAAATACGAGTACTCAAAATCGAACACACAAATGCATAGCTTATAAAGAATCGAACAGAGACGCACAATAAAATCATTGCTTTCGAAATCATTACTCACCACTATGTTGTACAATGCTTTCCCAGTCTGAAGGCCAAATTTTAGTTAGATTGACGTACTGTGTGCAGCACTATCACGACTGATAAAAAACATATTTATCGATGCATTATTCAAAATAGTTAGATAATCTAATTATTGCTCAGTATTAACTTAAATGGTAATTCTAGCAATTCTCAAAAACACAAGATGTAAACAAATCATTGTTAAAGTACCTTCCAAAGTTTGAGCGTGTTCCATTCATACGGTTTGGAGAAATGGAGAAGTAAAGTTGACCGTATATAAATCTTGGCGACAACGCCGAGTTGCAGTTGCAGTGAAAAGCCATCATATGCTTTTGTTGATGCATGAAAAATTTGCAATATTTTTTTTAAGTCTCGCGAGGGATATCCCATTGGGACTAATTACTGAACTAATATAAGTTTAGAATATAATATTGCAAGAGCAAATAACTAATACCCGCTATACGAGAAAACTAAGATATTTTGTTTGTAAATATGCATATGAATCGTTTATGCTTGATTTTCGTGTATATTTGGATTTACAAACACTCTTTCTGTTGAAAGAATTAATAAATAGAAATGACACATTATATAGTATAGCGAGTATTAGTTATTTGCTCTTGCAATATTATATTCTCAACTTATATTAGTTCAGTAATTGGTCCCAACGGAATATCCCTCGCGGGACTTTAAAAAAATATTGAAAATTTTTCATGCATCAACAAAAGCATATGATGGCTTTTCACTGCAACTGCAACTCGGCGTTGTCGCCAAGATTTATATACAGTCAACTTTACTTCTCCATTTCTCCAAACCGTATGAATGGAACACGCTCAAACTTTGGAAGGTACTTTTACAATGATTTGTTTACATCCTGTGTTTTTGAGAATTGCTAGAATTACCATTTAAGTTAATACTGAGCAAAAATTAGATTATCTAACTATTTTGAATAATGCATCGATAAATTTGTTTTTTATCAGTCGTGATAGTGTTGCACACAGTACGTCAATCTAACAAAAATTTGGCCTTCAGACTGGAAAAGCATTGTACCACACAGTGGTGAGTAACGATTTCGAAAGCAATGATTTTATTGTGCGTCTTTGTTCGATTCTTTATAAGCTATACATTTGTGTGTTCGATTTTGAGTACTCGTATTTCCTAAGCTTGCATGGTCTCGATTAATTTGGCCATTTATCACGTAAAAGTAGTGAAGTACATGAGTCCATAGACGCAAAATCGAGTGGTTTCGTCTTTCAGATTTTTAGAAATAGCCATTAAATTTCAAAGTCGAGTTCGCGTTTGCAAGCGTTTTGCTCTTAGGACATCAGTATTTTTAAAATAACGTTTAAATATCTATAAACTAGAGACAATGATAAGTTATAATCCCGATTTTTAAAGCAATCGAAGAAGGTTTTGCACCAAAATGTGAAGTTCAAAAAAAATTGTTTTTACGTAAATAAATACCCCTGGGCCACCTTAACTTGCATTTTGACTCGCCCGGAAGCTCGTCAAAATACAGCGTTTCGCTGGTAAAATATCCAGCCATATTACACATCAAACTGTCTAATAAGATATATGTATTACTTACTTGGACAGCTACTTCTCGTATTTTTTCAAGTTTATCTGTCTATATATTAACAAAAAGACACATTACTTTTAATTAAAGTTTTAAAGCCAATTATAAAATTCATGAATAATTAATGAGCAATTGACAAAAGAATTCACGTCCATGGCGGAGGTTGTAAATCTCATACAGATTTCGTCCTGATTTGCATAAGTTTCAACTTGTATTTTCTCGGCCAGATTTACATTTATCTTGACAATTTTAGTAAAATATGAAAGAACTAACGTTGGACTTTCATAAGTTCTATACAATATTCGCAAATGATCTGTATCCGATATACAAGGGCTCGTCTTCGACATGCCGTTGTATATCGGATACAGATCAGCCGCTCATATTGTATATATTACTTACAAGGTATTTCAGTGTAAGCAACAATAAAGGATAAAAGGCTACAGGTGTTTGAATTTAGAAATATTTGGCTTGACATTTGAACTTGGATTTTCAAGCCTTGCCTTCATGTATTTGGTGGATTGACAATTCTTATAACTCTGCAGTGATTTGATATACCACTGTCACAATATAACTCCACCAAAATGAAATTAAAAATTTAGATGTGCTTTTTCTTGTAATGGGGAAATATTTTTGAAATCATTTATTGTTTGTGTTGTTTGGCTTTAGTTCGTTATTCATACTTTAGTCTTTTAGCTATTTGATAATGTCACAATTACCTCAGAATCAAAGCAAGAGTCCTATAAAAAAAAATATATAATTTAAAATTAGACATACAAATATGGCAATTTGACAAATACAATAAAAAATATATTATTTAGCTGTAAGACAGCAATAATATTAAAGTGCAACTATTGAAACCAGGGGCACCCAAACAAATGTCAAAATAAATAGTTTTGAGATCAAACAAAAAAAGGTAGAGGGTTCTCACAGGCTAAGATGTTTCTTATTCAATCTTGATCTATTCTGTTCACATACAATGAAAATTATTAGCATTTTAAGCAAAAAAAAGTCAAACATTTGTAGAGACGCTATTGTTCATATTCTTGTGATTGGATAATTATGTTTTGGTGGTACCAGTTTCAGGAATTGCACAGTCTGTAAAAGTTTCAAATTACCTGAAAGTATTGGTGCAATGGCCTTGGACGTAACAGCTCAAAAACCATGCAAAAGTGATTTTGGAATGTAAACTTATTCTGAGAAGTAAATACACATTTATCACATGGTTGATAATAAACAATATAAATAACACTTCCTTAAAATAATAATCATTATTTACTAAGACGAGACAACATACCATCAACCTGATAACTTTAGAGACATTGAGGGGATCTGCTTTGTTTAATTGCAAAATACAATCAGCTTCCTAAAATATTGAATAAGAATTAATAAATTTGTATATTTTCAAATAATTTTGAATGATGGATGCAAAAATAAATAAATGGATGGATGCATAAATAAATAAATAAATAAATAAATAAATAAATAAATAAATAAATAAATAAATCAATCAATAGATAAATAAATCAATAAATCAATCAATAAATCAATAAATCAATAAATCAATAAATAAATAAATGGATGGATGCTTAAATAAATAAATAAATGGATGGATGCATAAATCAATAAATGGATGGATGCATAAATCAATAAATGGATGAATGCATAAATAAATAAATAAATGGATGGATGCATAAATCAATAAATGGATCGAACTGGTGGTGGTGTTGGTCTATACTTATCAATTAATTTAGACTACAAAATACGCTCAGATTTAAAATTCAAAAGCTCAGAAACCACAGATTCTTTGTTTGTTGAGGTTATAGTCCCAAAGGGAAAAAACATTATAATTGGAGTCATTTATAGGCCACCAAATGAGAATTTACAATCTTTTGTAAAAGAGTTTAACAAAGTTATTGATAAGATCGGAAAGGAAAACAAACAATGCTACCTAATGGGTGATTTCAACGTAAATCTCATGAATTACCATATCAATAATCTAACAGGCGAGTTTTTAGATGGAATGTATTCTAATTTATTATGTCCTTTGATTAATCGTCCCACGAGAATTACTTCACACACTGCAACCCTTATCGATAATATTTTAACAAATAACATCGATTCTCAAATGGTCAATGGCCTCCTCTTTTCGGATATATCTGATCATCTTCCAATTTTCTCAATATATTTTGATGATAATCCAAATTACACTCAAGATAACTGTATAGATACTTTTAGAGATAAGAGTAAAAAAAATATCAAGAAATTCAAAGAAACGATCGTAAACAATGATTGGTCATTAATAAACAGTCTTAGTGATCCAACAGAAGCCTATGGCAAATTAAGTGATGATTTCACCAACATTTTTAAAGACTGCTTCCCTATAAAGAAAAGAACTAAGAAATACAAAATTCATAAGCCATGGATCTCCAACGGTCTCTTAAAATCAATAAAAACTAAAAGCAAGCTCTATAGGCAATATATTCATCATCCGAATACAGCTAGTGAAATGAAGTATAAAAAATATAAAAATAAACTTACTTGGACATTAAGATTCGCTAAACGACTATACTATGACAAAAAATTTGAAGAAAATAAAACAAACATCAAGCAAACATGGAAGTATTTAAACGATATTATTAATAGAAAGAAAAGCAAATCTAAGATAAACACAGTTTTTAAACAAGGTAATAATGAAATATCGGATCCATTGGAAATTGCAAATGGTTTTTGTCATTATTTCAGCAATATAGGCTCCAACTTAGCTAAGAATATTCCGGTATCGTTATCCTCCTCTATTGAGTCATATCTTACAGGAGAATTCTCAAATACTATGTTCTTAGAGCCTGTTACTGAAAATGAAGTTATAAAAATTACCAAGGAATTTAACAGTGGGAAAGCGGCTGGTCATGATAACATTTCGATGTCCATGATACAGCATACTATTGAAATCATTTCAAAACCATTAACACATATAATCAATTTATCTTTCACTTCTGGTTCTGTACCTGATCACTTGAAGATATCTCGAGTTATTCCGTTGTTTAAATCAGGTGATAAGTCTATATTTAGCAACTATAGACCAATTTCAGTACTTCCTGCCTTTTCAAAAATATTAGAAAGAGCATTTTACAATCGTCTATCAAATTATTTGAATAAGTTTAATATCCTATGTAACAATCAGTATGGCTTTAGAAAAGGTTATTCAACTTCGTTTGCTCTAATCGACCTACATGAAAAAATATCTACTGCACTTGATAGTAAAGAGCTTGCAGCTGGAATCTTCTTAGATCTCTCCAAAGCATTCGATACTGTGAATTATGAAATTCTTTACAAAAAATTAGAACATTATGGAGTTCGTGGAATTTCACTAAATTGGATAAAAAGCTATCTCTCTAACAGATTTCAATTTGTCCATTTTAATAATTCTGTTTCTACTCTGACACCTATTACTTGTGGAGTACCCCAGGGGTCTATCTTAGGCCCGTTATTGTTCTTAATTTATATTAATGATATTTGTAATGTTTCATCGGTAGCCAAACTTATTCTATTTGCTGACGACACAAATCTTTTCTTTTCGCATAAGGACCCAAATCATCTCATGGACTTAGTAAATCAAGAAATCCTCAAATTCTCGCATTGGCTGATGGTAAATAAATTATCGCTAAATATTGATAAAACAAAGTTTATAGTATTTAGACCTCAACAAAAACAGGTTTCTGTGGAGTTTCGAGTGAACATAAACGGCAAAGAAATTAAACAAGCTAAAGAAACAGTTTTTTTAGGAATTATTATAGACGAACACCTAACTTGGAAATCGCACATTGCCCATGTTGCAAATAAGGTTTCCAAGTCGATTGGTATAATTCGTAAATCTAGTTTTTATCTTAACAAATCATCCTTACGTACTTTATATCATTCTATGAATTATCCTTATTTACAGTATTGTAATCAAGTCTGGGCAAGTACATATCCAACAAATCTTTCTAGATTAGTCATTTTACAAAAAAAAATCATCAGGATTATTAATAAGAGTGATTACTATGCTCATACTAGCCCATTATTCAAAGATTTGTATTTATTGAAATTTTATGATATCCAAAAGCTCCAAATATGTCAATTTATGTTTTCCCATAGAAATAATATTTTACCAAAAAAATTCCAAGATATGTTCACTTTAAATAATCAATTCCATAGTTATAATACCAGATCAAAAAATTTGCTTCGTGTACCACTAGTAAGAACTAAACTTCGTCAATTTTCTATCAGTTACCAAGGTCCCTCAATCTTTAATTCTCTTACTGATGAAATCAAACAAAGCAGTGCTTATTCTACATTCACCAAGAAATTAAGATCTTATATTATTTCTGGTTATGGAGATTAGGCATTGGCTTATTTATTTAGTGTAAATAGCTTAAGGTATATATGTGAATATGTACAGTTGTATCATATGTGTATATAAACTGTATGTATGTACATATGTGTCTATATTATATTATTTTGTACTATATTATATTGTAAATTTATTCTTACGCCATCATGTAATTATTGGCAGTATAACCAAATTGTATATATAGAGGAGATCTGATGTTATTAATAAGCCTTTTGGCTTTCTATCAGATATCCTCGCCATTTTATATAAACTTTTTTCATGTATATAGTCTGTAAGTTTAATTATTACGATTAATGGCAAATAAACTGTTATACTGTTATTATACTGATGGATGCATAAATCAATCAATAAATGGATGGATGCATAAATCAATAAATGGATGGATGGATGCATAGATAAATAAATAAATGGATGGATGGATGTATAAATAAATAAATAAATAAATAAATAAATAAATGGATGCATGCATGCATAAATAAATAAATAAATGGATGGATGGATAGGTGGTTGGATGGATGCATAAATAAATAAATGGATAGATGAAAAAATGGATGGATAGCTGCATCAATAAATGTATAGATCTATGGACAAAAAAAATGAATAAATAAATGGATGGATGTAAGAATTCCAGATAACCACTCATAGTTTTATACCTGGATACCAAGTGTGTTGTAATCAAGGTTCATTATTTTGATAGCAACAACTTTCTTGGAGAAGTGATAAAGATCCTGGTGGGATTAACAACAATTGTCATTGAAAATAACTTGAAATTATACACACTGCGATATACTTAAAAAATTCATTGAGCAGGAGATAAGAATCATTTCTCCTGGTATGGCACACTGAAGCAGGGCCATAAGTTCACTAGTGTTTTACACTATTTAGTGCCATCCTCATTAAATATAGTTATTATTATTATCATTATTACTATAAGCAATTATTTCAAACTAACATTTTTTCTAAATTTCAAAGAGATTGGGTCAGGGACACACCAGTCCCTTGCTCTATTTGTTATAAGCCAATATTTTAGTAATATATACACAAACAAGATCTCAGCTTTGATCTTGATTGTTTCATATATATGTATCACAAAAACTAATTCATCAATAAGTAAAAATGTTAATTCTTACCTCAGCAGCTACAATAATTGAGGACTGTCCTTTGCCAATCAACTCCAGAACTTTATACCTTCCTGCAAGCTTCTTGGCTGAAAATAATTAGTCAATAATCATAAACAAACAAGCCTTCAAGTTTAGAAATACTTTAAATATTGCCTCCTCTTGCAGAAGAAGTCTATTTTATTCAATGTATGAAGTGTTGGTGATCTTTGTTGTATGTCACAAAGAGGTTAAGATTGTTACAATGTAAATCAGTTACACATATCTGGAAGCCTATAAAGTGGGCAATAAGAGGAGTGATTACAGAATGCCCTGTCAATTTTTGAAGTCAAGGAAATAAACTAAAGTTTCGCAGTCCTGTAGTGCGTGCAAGGCAAGGTGCAATGGCGAAGTCATATATGTGGTTGCTGCCGCCATCCGCAGTCCTGTAGTGCGCGCAAGGTCCTATGGGAGTTTAAGTATTGCAGGAGATTTGAGAATGACAAAGTCATATACGTGAGTGCTACCACAGTCCGCAGTCCCGTAGTGCACGCAAGGTCCGATGGGAGTTTAAGTATTACGAGTTTCAGGTTTCCTATGGTATCTGACTGTGGACCACGGAGTGCAACTGTAGTCTAAAGAGTGACGGGGTATTCTATACTCTAGCCCAATAAGAAACCCATATTACAAACCTGGTAAGTGAAAAGAGTTCTGATCTTCATTGCTTTTTGATTCTGCTATAGATTCTTTTGTTTGCTTTACTTCAGCATATAATTTTTTTAGTCCGCATACTAACTGCAATGCAATAAACCTGCTTGGTGGAGGTATGTTAGCATGAGAATTTGAGAACCTCCTAAAATCAAAGGTACAAACTAGATTATTTTAGATTCAATAATTAATTACATATGGTTTATCAAGATCAGATCAGACCAGACTAAATGGTTGAATGACTATTAATTAAATTATTAGTTGGCTGGTTGATTGGACAATTAATTTGCACACAGACTGATTGACTGGCTGTTCAACTGACTGAATTTTGCTGCAAAAGAGATCATCAACTTATAATTCAGGATCCCTTGCTATATCTGTACAATGTCTGAATTTAGGATTTTGTTGATGGAATTTCGAAAGAGCGAACAGCTATCAAAGGTATAAATAAACTATCATTAGAAGAATAAGTAAACTATAGCTCTTATACACGGCAATTCTTAAATGTTCAAATGGAAAAAAACACAAAGTACTGATATAGCTAGCCAGATCTAGAATAACATAAGCTTATAAATATATTTTCGTTCGAGTCACAACTGTTCTGTCTGACAGACAAATCATTCAAATCAGATACTATTAAAAGCTTACCCATTTAGAGGCCTAAACGCTCCAATGCTATCTTCAGTCCTGTTATTTAACCTTTGCATCTCACTATAAAGGATAGCCCTTCAGTGGTTTTATCCATTGTGTCTTTCGAGGGAAAAGATTACAAACACAACTGTATTTGACCGCCATTTTTTGTAACATTCGTTCCCAGGCCTCTTTGTGAAGGTTATCGAAATACAAATCTTTGGGCTACCTGTCTTATATTTCTAAAAAAAGAAAAAGTATTTCTTCATTTCAAGATTCTGAACGGAAAAAATATAAATGTACAAATACTAGTTAACTTGTTTATTTCCATTTATACCCAGATAGAATAGCTAACTTGCGATAGTAAAAAAAAAAACAGTAGACTATCATGGTCTCCTGGACTATGCAATATTTAAACATTTAGAATGCTTTTCTGAATAGAGATCCTTGCAATCAAACCAGTCCATAACACTATACTTGTAGATCTGGAATTTATCAATGTAATTTATTCAACAATTTCACATATTTTTATATGTAATGCAGAACAATTGTCATTTTTTTAAATCAAATCAAATAAATTTTAAAATTGATGACGTCATATTGAATTGTCGAAACCTGATAAAGTCGGCTACTTACAAGACCGGCAAAAGGTAACAATTAAGTTGCCTTTTACATTTTTTTGCTACAATCTTTCTTGATAGTAGCGATAGTAACAAAATCACTGATTGTTTCATTTCTTTCCTGTTTACATATTTTTCTTCTGGAATTTGAAATAGTTTTCTCTCTAGTCACGCTTACGAAAGCGTCCGGCGGCAAAGTATTTTCGCATAAATAACGAACTTGCTTTCAAGAAAAGCAGTCGAAATAGACAGTCTTGTGAAATCATAAAATCTAAAAAGTCTTCAAAACCTCGGGCATTTTATTGTTGCTTTTATTGTGGTCAGTCGCAACAGAGAGCTTCCGCTTTAAATATAGTGACTGTGTTTGGGTTTCCTGTTTCGGTGGGATATTTAATAGCCATGATTCGTGTTTGACAGTACTGTCTGCTAAAACTATCATTACGGAATACTGAAAGCATTCAAGACATTAGCGAAACCTACTTACAAGTTGACTACAAACCACCAAGGTAAGAAAGTCTTTTGACATTTCCTTTTCAAGCAGAAAGCTGGCTATATGGTTTCAGCTGGTTAAGGCTGAGTTGGAATTCTCCTCAGTGAATGAGTTTTGTTTGTATTTGTACAGTTCCTAACTGCAAACAAAACTTATCATAGATCACAGTTTTCAGTAACGTCTTCTGCTTGCTATTTTGTCCAGTGATTTAGTGTTTATATTTCAGTATAATTTAAAAAGCCGAAAGCCGAAATTCACGGCCGTATGATAGAAATGTTAATTTCGTAATCTTCTTAGACCCTTTAATTTAATAAGTCATCATAAGTTTACTATCTAATTGTTATAACGCTTTAAATTCTCGATGTTTCTCGCGTTAAACAGTAAAGAAAAGCCGAGACCAAAAGTAAAGAATGATTCATGGTTTCGAAATGTGAAAGCATTTGTTATGAATAGTTAATGATTAATTAGCATGCACTCCCAGTGTGTGGTTTCATACCATGACCTGACTGAAATGACGGCTTTCAAATCAAAATATCACTCAGCAGCATGTAAGCCAACTCTAATTATAGACTTATCATTTATAAGAAAATGTTTAATTATTGTATTGATTTTTCAAAAAAGAATGAAAATAAAAATAAATATTGGCAGGAACAAGCTGTTGCAAGGCCGGATACAAGAATATGTGGGTGAGGGTTAGCCTCCTCCGCAGGCATCTCTTCTTTCTTTCCGACCGGTTCTTTCATTTTTGGGCTTTTGGGGCTTCCTGTGGCTTCCTGTGTTAACTAGCGCCTAGTCCCTCTCTAGTAGAAGCACAGGAAACCCAAATCCAAATGCAAACGGGAAATGAAAAGCAAACAAAGGTTAAAAGAATGCGAAAGAAAAACATATTAAGAAATGGAAAAAGAAAAAATGGAAGGGATATTTAAACCAACGATGAAGATTGAAATAGAAATAGCAAAACTCGAATGAAAATTAGTAGCCTTGAAAAAAGGCTATATTCCAAACTAAGCTATCGGCACTTTTCCTAATGAGGCATATCTTTTTTTTTTTGTAGTCTCGAATCAACAAGTAAACTACTATGGCGTCTGCAGATGAAGTGGAACGAGTCATCAAACGTATAGACGGTCATCCTGGAGTTCTAGGCTCAATTGTTACCAATAATGAAGGCGTTGTAATACGATCAACTATGGACAATTCCACTACACAGCTCTATCTTGCCAACTGTACAAGTCTTGCGCAAATGGCTCGTTGTGCAATCAGGGATCTGGACCCTCAAAATGATTTAAAGTTTCTGCGAGTTCGTTCACGTAAATTTGAGATAATGATCGCCCCTGAAGCTGACTACTCTCTCATAGTCGTACAGACACATGAAGGGGATAAATAGTGCAACGATGGATGACTGAAATGATGCCGAATGGACATACGTATATGGCAATGTTTAATTTAATCAACACTTCTGAGGGTACATAATTCTACCCTGCGAGCAAAGTTAAATACTCAGATTTAGATCAAGCATGCATATCAATTAAGCAAGAAGTTAGCCTACGATTTATTCAAGGAAAGCTATCAGTTATTTCTTGTAATGGTCCTGCCGATTGTTTTGTAAGTTTGCTCTTTATATGATTCAAATATAAGTGTTGACCAAATGCTTGGCTTGATATGATCGAGTACACTCGGTCTCTCGCTACAGCGTCGGCAAAGAACTGTATTTCAGATGTTTTAAAATTATTACAATGATAACATCGATGTATATATATGTATGGTTAGTGGACTTGAAAATTAAAGGTTTATTGCATAATTATGACGTATTCCAAAACTCCTGGCAAACAGCAATGCCTTCCGCCTCATACTCACTCGATCGTATCTTTCCCCCCAGCGCGCATGCATACCCAATTGGGTATGCTGGGGCACCGACAGGTTGGCTTTCATGAAGCGCCGGATTACATTGCGGGAGGTGCGGGGTTCGCTTCACGGCTATACTATACAAAACACCCCTTCTTTTACGCGAAAACTCCGAGGAAAGGAGTTGAAGTACGGTCTAGTGATATTTTAGCCGCGAGGGAGTGATGCCATGACACGCAAGGGTTACGTTGATCGAAGTTCAACACGTTTTCTCGGAGTTTTCACGTATGTAGTGGCTATTTTACAGTCTACGTACCAATACTCAGGATCTTAAAATAATTGAGGTGCTGCATTTGTAATTACATCGATGTGCAAATGGTTTGGTAACGTCTTTAGGACTTAAAGGTTTCCTTTCGCTCGGCCTTGTACTGTTCGCAGACTAGGCTAAGAGAAAGTGAAAAGAAAGAGGAGAGGTGTGTCCACACGCAATACGAGTCTCCTTACTTTTGTGGGGGGAGTGCGTAAGGGAGGTGTGGAGAATGTGATGTTCGATCTCCGTTTTTTTCTCTTCTCCCATATATTATTGATAAATCTCTTCATTATGTACTAGAAACAAAACTAGAAGTTGTTTTCATTCTTTATTTACACATTAAAAATAGAAATAGTTTGGTTGTACCAATACTTAATTTTACAAACTCAACTCGTAGCTTTTAAAGCAGAATACAAAATAAAATTTGACATCGTCTACCAACAAAATTAAAATGTTGATGATGATGAGGTCAATATATACTACATAGATCACTATTGACGCAGATAAAACTATCCAAAACGACACGTGATGTTGTTATGTGTAAAAATGAACATTTTGCATCAAATTGTCAACAGTACTATAAAATTACAACAAATACCTATTACACACTTATCAGGATATTTCGTGAATCAACATACGCGTCCGTTTTGTATCGGCTATATATATGCCGATACAACAGGGCCGCTCTTGTTGTAAACATTACATGATGCTGGGCTTCCAGTCCAGAACAGTTTAGCATACAAATATCCCGTGACATATACCGCTAGACTACCATAAGAGTAGTCTCCTTTTCTCTCTCTTTTCTCTCCCTTCCCTTTCCCTTTTCTCTCGTTTGTCTCTCCCTATATTGTCTCACATTTGTGAATTATCTCAAAGAGGCTTTTAGCAGGGTAGAAAGTACATAAAACGCGTAGAGAAATTTCATTTAAATAACTGTAAGTAACCTAATAATCATATTGCAATTTACTTCAAATAATATGCACTGCACAATAAAATTCAACTTGTCCATAATAAAATGTCGGTCAACGTGGCGAGTTATTAAAATATTTACAAACTATTCAAATTCTAGCTGACCAAGCAGCATTTTAAAACAAATAATGCCCGTATAGCTAAATCATATTAAAATGGTCATGAAATAATAGGGCCCATGTTGGAACAAATTGGTACCATTTGACCTTCAAATTATTTAAAAATTGAGCTTCAATAATTACGCAAAGCCTCTTCATTCTTCAAGTTTCTCGCTCCATGCCAACCATCACTAAAATTCTTCTTTTAACGTATAGTCTTGAGCTAGCTCGAGAACTATGTTACAATTAATATCAGATTAAAACTTCCGTCTTTCAATGAATCGTACAATGGTTTGTTTTCAGCTTTTCACATCAAATTCAGTCTTGAAATTTTGAATGTTGTGAATAAAATCGAAAGATTTGATATCAAAGCATGAAAATAAAACATGTGCAATTCTACGGCCCATGGCTAAAATTACATATTGTAAGCTACGTAAATAGGATCCAACTGATCAGCCAAGAAACCGTCCCGTAAGTGCATTCGTTGTTTTTCACCCCTTGAGTTAATAGGCACTACCCCTGGATCAACCACTACGACCACGCCCACGATCAATTGGTGCTCGGCTAGTACTGATGACGTCACGAGGGGTACGACGTCTAGAGCTCGGCTTTCATCAGCGTCTAGTTCTACTACCACAACGAGGAGATTTGTCCATGTGAATACAGCACTGAAGAAACACATATATTCATGATTAATAGTTGTCAAAATATTATTAATCATCTATTATTATACAGAGAGATTAGTCCATGTGAATAAGACAAGCACATCCATGATTGATAATTTTTTAAGACAATGAATAATGAATCATTATCAGTACATAACTGAATAACCGCGATACAAATAAATACATATCGAGATCCATCAAACAAAATTAGGACCTATTACAAACATATGTGGCTTCATAGCTCAGTTGGTAGAGCAATGCACTGGTATAGTAACGCAAAGGACATTTCGAATCCCATTGAAACCGGGATTTTTTTCAGGACTTCCTAATGCAATTCCTTGAATTGCTTAGTTTACACTTTGACTATTAGATTACGGTTTTAGTGTCTTGGCTTTAACCATTCAGTCTTTGTGAATCAGAAAATTGATCAGATCGATAAAGAGCTGTTTAGGAGTGAATAGTGAGCTGTTTAATTTGAGCAATCACCGTCAGTCATATACTATATGTTGGATATACAGAGTGTTATACTTACGATTCACATATGTGTTTATGACATCGTATAACGGAGTTCTCGATGTCGATTGGATGATATCGCATACCGCGAAGCATCATGGCCTCTTCTAAGGAGCCCACCACAAACAAGGCGTCATGTCGAGCTGGAAAACAACAATATGATGTTAAATATACAAGTTATCATACCATCATATCACAAATCTTTTGTTACTCGATTTTAGGCATGAGTGGAGGGAGGGAAAAAGGCGTGTTGAACCTGGAGTATTAGGTCATTGTTTATGTAGAAGGGCAGGGAAAAAAGAATGGGGGCAAGGCTGTTTTAGGTAAAGGTGTCACTTGCTATTTTCATGCCCTGGAGGTGTAGGGGTGGGTCCTTCAAACATTGCCCCCTCTACATAAATAATGGCCGCTCCCTTAATGCTTAGTAATTCACATTTACTAAGATGTGGTATATTTTAAAGTTATCGAGGAGTAGCCATCAATTAATGTATTTTTCAGTGTAGGACAGTGAATAACCGAGCCTTACCTCCATCTGTTTGGGTAAAGTCTGTTCTCTTGATAAACCCAAGATAACCAGTACGAGCATACGCTATTGTCTGTTCGCCAGTAGTCATATGGGCGTTAAATCGTTCATCTAATTGTTTATCATCACCAGCAGTATAATATCCAGCACCATTATGAGGGCTGGTTACCCAGATCTCACCAAGGTGGGAATCTGCACACATCCCACGAGTTTCAGGATTTGCAATCACGACCTTAACTCCAGGCAAAATCTGTGAATATAACCAGAGTTAATAGATATATAACCAGACAATATGACTTCCTGGAATGTTTTCACAAGCTACAGACCAAGTAACTGTTATTATCTAGGGGCGCTGTCCATTAGAAAAAATCCGGAAAACATTTTCGAAAATTTAGAACAACCTCAAATAGTGGAGGGGGAGGGGGATTTCAGTTTTTTGGTGCAGGATATTTGTTTTCCTTGGGGATGTGCAGTATCTTTTTTTCGCCATGCACGATATTTTTTCTGTTGTAGTTTGTGCACGATATTTTTACAAGGTAAACGCCAAAATTGGATGCTGACGAAGCAGTGAAATAGACGGCGGACACAAAAACTACAGTGATAATTTAGGACTTTACCTTTCCTGATTCCAAACAGCAGACACTGTGTGGACTGCCCCGTTCTACTATGGTTACTCTGTCATTCCTTAGTGCACGTGTATCCACGTAGACACTGCTTGCTTCAGGGGTAGATGCTCCCTATAAAACATCATCCAATCATCACCATCATCTTTGTAATAGTACCACTACTATCAATAATAATATCAACAACAATCGATATCTTCAACACCACCAACACCATTATCACATTCGTTATCATTCTAATTCTCACCATTACCATGACCAGTTCACCCCGCATCATCATCATCATTTACTGTTAATTCAAATAGGCTAATTCTTCATACATAAACCTCTTCATTAAAAGTTACAAAAATGCCTCGTCCAACAAAAGCAGTATGACAATACCTGTGTGCACAAAGCTACGTTTACTCGACATCCAAACGATGTACTAACAGCTCTGGGAGATAAGCCAAGACCAGAGAAGAGATGACAAAAAGCTGTTGTTAGCGTTATTCTTGGTCTTTCCTCAGCAACGACTACACAATTCCGTACGCATGTCAGGTTGATTCCTTTGGCCTATCAATGCAGATGAAATGTTACTAAAATACGCAATCAGTTTACGTAGAAGACGTGACGTCATCAACATCTTCTAAATTGACGTAATGCCTTTGCGTAAAAATGTACAAAAGCGTCTATATCAATGTGTAACGTGATATCTACTCAGCTTATACTAACGCAAGGCAAATACATGGAAACTTTTACGTATGTCTAACGTATGTTCTTACCTTTAGTGTAGGAATAGCTTGACCAAGACCTTTAGTACATAAGTCCATCACAGGATAAGAACAAAAAGTATCTCGCACTAAAAAAAAAAACCAGTTTCTTTATTAAAATCAATAACAACATTGCATAACAGCAAAGCAATAACTATAACACTCATAGACAATCATGAAAACAGTTCATTTTATCTGTAAAAATATATAATTAGTAAATTAGGTGAAAATCCAATTGTAAATATTAATTAATAAATAGAAACATATAACAAGATTAATTATTAGATTATTAGATATACCTATAGTTTAGTTAATTCAATTGTATAGGTAGATCAAAATCAGCATACATGTAAATATTTTAATGGGCCAGATTGGAAAAAAGTACGACTTTATTTGAAACCCAATAAAGATTTATTATTATTATTATTCAGTTATGTACCTTTGTACTGTGCCACAGCGGACAGCCAAAGAGCAGGGTTCGACTCGAGGTCTCCTGGTGGTATAAGTATGGTATGGTGACCTGAATATACACTAGAAAATAACACAACAATACTGTTATTAACATACTGAATAGTCACTGCCATCACAATATCTCAATTATTTTATTAGTATCCCTAGTAGGAATATTATTGTTAGGATTCTTGTGTTACAGAGACAATTGATTGTACAATTTCCACTACAACAACAACAACAACAACAATTTTTATTTATACCATAACATACATACAATTTTTAAAGCAAATTAATGAGAAAAATATGGTAAATGGTTATTTAAAATAACTAAGAAGCTAATTGAGTTAGGTAACACATATAATTTACATTACAATCTAAGAGTTATGTTTATAAATTATACGGCATAAATAGTTACAATATTTTGTGAAAGTTATAATCATGATAAGTAACAAAATACAATCAATATATTGCACACAATGACAGCATGTCAAAAATAGAGAAAAAGAAAAGAAAGTCAAGAACATGTAAGTATCCCCATGAGCAGCGCATGGAGATAATTCCTCGTTCTTGAACAAAGAGTGCAGGTTTGATTAGCTCCTTACAACCATAGATAACATGCACAGGAACACCACTGCCCATGTTAAAGGAGTATACCAATGATGTATGTACTCACCCAATCAAACACCACAAAGCAAATCCCAGTCCACAATAGGGATCTAGGCAGATAGCAATGTCACGTGATGGGTATAACTCACAGGCCAGCTTCATTGATCGACATAGAGCAGTCACAGAGGCGTGAGACATCTGAAAACAACAATACATTATTACTATTCACTATCAATACTGCTGGTAGTTTGACTATGATCATGGCAATAACCATGGCCGTGACTTCAGTGGTTGACTATATCTCGTTGACTTTGATTGTAGCTGAGACTTTGACTGTAGCTGAGACTGTAGCTGATTGTGACTTTGACATCATATTACGTGCTACTTCACTAGTAAAGGGTGTGACTGTCACAAAAGTAACTTTAATTTTGACAAAGATTTTGAATGTTACTTTGATTTAAATAATGTCATATCAAAAAGTTTCTCCTAGGAATTGGATTTCCGTCTTTTTTTCAACTCATAATCTAACACTCCCACCATAGATTGCGAATATGTGAAGCAAACAGATTGCACAATTCATGATAGTTTGCTAGTGGGTTTTTAACTTTTATATTCAAGATCACGTGATTTAGTAGAACAATAACCACCTTGACACCAGACAACATTCCTGTAGTTGATACACTAAAGTCTAGGTATGCTATCATCTCAGGCGTTGGCCAGCGGTACTGACTAGTCATTTTTTTCTTGGGTATATCATCGGTAGAGAGAATAGTCGGCCATGATTTACTATCAACTACTGTAAGAGCTTCTTTGGTTTTGAATAGTTTAGCGATGGAGTTTAATGTGAGTACAGCATGGGCTTTGCTAACATCAGTAACCATCTTGACAGTGGGGAGGGTAGATGAGATATTGTTGGCATGCGGTGGGCGTACAGGCACTGGGATTAAACCTGCAAATATATCATTTCAATGAGGTTCAGTTACTTGTTACAGGTGCCATAGTAGTGATATTATATACCATATAGAATTAACAAAAAAAATCTCAAATCAGGAATCTTAACTTACCAGCATACATACAAGCAAACACTGCTACAATGAAATCAGCACCTGAAATAATCATATAAATGATAAGTCCTTGGTACATACTATAGCGGTACTGTTTATATAATAATTGTCCATGTACAAACATTTATATTAGTTATAGTAGAGGAATAATTACTCACCAGGGGGGTAGAGTAGGGCTACTGTATCACCACTAGTTAGTCGTCCACACTCCAGTGCAAACTGAGCAAGACGTTCAGCTCGTTTATGTAGTTGTATAACAGATAACGTAGACGATACGGCACCCTAATTAGAATACAACAATACATTCATTTAATCAACTCCACAATGTAGAGATATGGATTTGCAGCTGGGAACATCTAGGAATATAAATGGCTGTTCTATAGGACTGTTAATGTATTACGTACCTTGGAATTGAGGGCTGTGTATAACACGTGATCTGGTGATGCTTGAGCACGCCATTTCAATATCTCTGATAAAAACTGGTACTGGAATAGACAAGAGGTTTATCACTTTTATACTCTTGTTAATGTTTGAAATAAATACAAATATGGTACTTTGTATAACAAAATACATTGGAAATGCTTCGACAAGTTAAATTCCCACACAAAGAATTTAGAACACCTTAGGTATTTTTACTTGAAAAAAAAACATCTATGTATTCAATGTTCCATATTTTGTGCATGTTTTATTTATTTTTTTCTTAATCTTTCATCATGATACAATAACAGCATAATATAATTTTTATCACAAATTCTAGGACTAGAATAAAATATCGATAAGAAATATAAACAAAGAATATACTTTGTTTCAACAATATCTAATGTCATTATCAAGCAAAGTTTTGATATAATATCATTACCTTTCTAGCCAAGTCTTTCTCTTCACTAACATCAGCAATCTCTCTCCCTGCCGCACCACCAATACGTGTTCCCATGACAATATTGCCAACCATGGTAGCAGCAGGTCCAGGTTCTGTATATATACACAACATGTACTTCACTAACATAGTTACTATTACAGTGCGAATCAAAAAACCGTGGGCACCTATAAATATTTTAAAAAGCGTTTATTATTCGTTGAACAACTCAGAAACAACTATATCACCGCAAGAAGTTTGACTGATGTGTAGTATGATAAACATTTTGTAGTTAGAGTTGTTTGTGAATTGTTCAACGAACAATAAACGATTTCTAAAATATTTCTTGGTGCCCACAGTTTTTCGATTCCCACTGTTACAAAGTTTAACTTACACGCACTAGGCAGCAACTGAGTACACCGCTGTTATGAAACTTGTAGTGATGTGAAAACAGGCTTGCATGGGACAATTCTTACACAAAATTTTGCTTGCGTGAGCTCACCGATCTTACATAAAAGCAGTGGTTGTGTTAAAGAGTGAAGGAGAAATAACAAGAATTGTGTATACTGGTTCTTAAGTGAAATTTCCATTCCAAAAAACAATGTTGGTGTACAAACAATGTTTTGTATAAAAAGGGGGGGGGGGGGGGGGGGTGTTCTTATGTGACTCTACTGGTTAGGTTAAAACAGTGTTTTTGTAAACCTATGAATGTGCGATATGTTCCTGTGTAAAAGAGTCTTACCTGGATGTTTCTGTCTTGGCTGTGGTAGGTTGGTAACACAAGTATGAGGGCACATTAAGATATTCACAGGATGGAGAGAACCTTCAAAGAATTTCTGTCTAGTCTCGTGTATATGCACACCTCCTGATGTTGTCTGTAAACCAAACAGTATGACAAGTATTTCTTGTGAGATTTTTTATTAATCAAATAATAAACAGAAAGATATAAGTTGGAAATAAAAAGAATAGAAATCATAAACATTAAGATTGTTTTTGTTCTCCAAAAAGTACTCAATGTAATATCTGATAGGTCATGTGTCCATGTTTCTTCCATGATTGTATTTTATTGAAACCTCCATCACATTATGGTAATCCCCATGTATATACTTGTACAATAACATTTTAGATGCTGATAATTAAGGTTCTGAACCGATTAATCTTTTCACGATGGGAAAGTACCACACAATTTTGTTCTCCTGACTAATTTCCGATGAAAAAAGTTATGTTATAAAATTTTTTTTACGGTGTTACAAATTATGTTTATGCTATTTCTAAATAAAAAATAAAACCATTTATTTATGTAAAACTTACCTTTGGTAATCCACCTGGTGATACCAAACATAGACAATAAACACCAACCTACAAGAGATAGAAAGCACACTGGTCTTAGTAAGGTCTAAAGGTAATGGTTAAATGATGTAATGAGAACTTACATTATGGATACTATCAACAGCCGGAAGCACATGGCTCATCCACTGGAAGCTCTGACAGAAAAAGAAAACACTGTGTTAGCATTATGGATTTCTCAAAACAGCAACATTAACAACAAAATATTTCTTCATTTCTGATTGGTTGGAATCAACTGGTGAATTCTTTGTATCATTCTAGATGAGCAAGCATTATTGAGCTTGATGACTCAAACCATTATTATAATAATTGAAAACATTATTGAACGTCATGCTAGGTCAGCTTTGTTTTGGTTTGTGAGGGAGAAAATGGAGCAGTCGGCATAAAACTTGGTGTGACTTACTTCTTCTTCAGTACAGTTAGGTCTCTGTTCAGCTACAACTATGATTCTCTCATTTTTGAGGACATTGACAGAGAAGATAGCAATTCTTCCTCTATAGACAAACTTGATAGGATCCACTGCCAGAATAGTAGCTTTGAGATCATCACAGTTATGTCTTCTTGTGCTGACTGTTAATACACCATCCACAGTACCACAGACAAACACTAGACCACCCTGGTGAAATAACATACAAATTCTTAGGGGCAGGGAAGGGAAATCTATAGAAAACAATGCACAAACATAAGACCACCCTGGTAAAATAACATACAAACTCTTAGGGGTAGGGAAGGGGAATCTATAGAAAACAATGCACAAACATAAGACCACCCTGGTGAAATAACATCAAAATCTTAGGGGGAGGGAAAGGGAATCTATAGAAAACAATGCACAAACATAAGACCACCCTGGTGAAATAACATACAAACTCTTAGGGGCAGGGAAGGGGAATCTATTGAAAACAATGCACAAACATAAGACCACCCTGGTGAAATAACATAAAAACTCTTAGGGGCAGGGAAGGGAAATCTATAGAAAACAATGCACAAACACTGTCAAGACCACTCTGGTGAAATAAATATACATTATTTGAGGTGGGAAGCAAATCTCTACAAATCTATAAAAAAAAAAAACAATAGATTAAACCCCTGCAATACAGGGGGTCTGCAGGGAGACACTTACAGGCCCCATGAATCCAAGCAAGCCTGTCCTGACAAAGTCACCATGCTGCATGTAAGGGTCAATAGGAATACCATCTTCATTGTGAGGTTGGACCTGTTTTATTGATAGAATCATAATATCATTATTTTCATCACCATCACTACCGCTACATTAGCATCATTATCATGGCTACCACAATCACCACCACCAACACCAACATCACCACTACAGGGGCAGATCCAGAAATTTGACAAGGGGGGTGAACTTTGATATCCTTTTGGCAGATAATGGCAGACACAAGGGCGCAAAGTTAGTAATGTGCCGCTTTTCTTTGCTAAAATGGGACTTTAATGCAAAAAGGGGGAGTGAAAAGTCACCCAGCTCACCCCCCCCCCCCCCCTCTGTCCTCTCCTGCACTATCACAATACCACTACCATTATGATTATCATCACCATCAAGACCAACACAAAACCATAATTATCATCACTACAACAATAACAACTACCACCATTATCATCACCACAACCACCACCACCATCACACCTACACCACTGTTAACAACTTGTGGCTTATAATTAATTGACTTGTATCAAAACCAATAATAATTCCAGGAGATCAACAACATACCTTGAAAATATGGTTTGTTTTTCCTGCCAGTCCCCAGTAAGCACTGCCAGTTGACCCACTAGATATACACAATTCACCAACTTCATCACTTCGACATAAACAAGGATCATCCAGCTTGACTACAGCTATCTTGGCTACAAACAAAAATGATTGAGCATAATTTATAATAACTTTCCTTTGATGTACAATCTCTAATGGTCCTAATAGACTATGAAAATTAGACCAGGAAAATTAATATGAAAATTAGACCAAGAGTAAAGTAAAGTAACCTTATTTAACATTGGTAGCTTGTGACAGTCATTGACTGATAAACTTGAGGCTGATGGTGTGTGCCGAAGAGTGTTTTATTTGAAATAATGCTGAACTAAGTATACATAATTCATTAGCAAGCCACATGGTACATTTTATAACTTTGTAATAGTAAAGTATTATGTACATCTACTGGCACACTTACCTCCAGGTAATACAGTACCACAGTCTTGTAGAGTTAATGATGTTAGAGAACCTTCCTTATCCACACGTACTACACCATGGCTAAGTCCCGATAGAGATAAAACTCCTCGACCAGTTGCTGTTGATCCAGGTTTACCAGGCCTAATGATATCAAAAGTATTCAAATAAACACAAATGCCTTCATAGAGCAAACACTTATATGAAATCCTGGTAATCCAGGTTTACCAGGCCTAATGATATCAAAAGTATTCAAGTAAATAAAAATGCCTTCATAGAGAAAACACTAATATGAAATCCTGGTGATCCAGGTTTACCAGGCCTAATGATATCAAAAGTATTCAAGTAAATACAAATGCCTTCATAGAGAAAACACTTATATGAAATCCTGGTAATCCAGGTTTACCAGGCCTAATGATATCAAAAGTAATCAAATAAACACAAATGCCTTCATAGAGCAAACACTTATATGAAATCCTGGTAATCCAGGTTTACCAGGCCTAATGATATCAAAAGTAATCAAATAAACACAAATGCCTTGTTCATAGAGCAAACACTAAAATGAAATCCTGGCAATCCAGGTTTACCAGGCCTAATGATATCAAAAGTATTCAAGTAAACACAAATGCCTTCATAGAGCAAACACTACGTGGTCACACATACAAAACTTCCCACATTATTACTGTTTACGTGGTTACACACAATACGAAACTATGGCACAATAAATTGCATATCTACCTTCGTAATGATACAGTCAATGTTTCTGAAGAACTTGCACATGGGCAAAGTGACTCAGGAATTAAACCTTTGCTCTCAAATGCATTTAGGAAAGCATCACAAGCTGACAAGGACCCTGGAAACCAACAATTAGTGGTTACTTTTAAACACTATATTAGGAAACAATCTAAAATATCCATTATTTTGCACTTTTAATCAATCCAACAAGCAAACTTTGTCACATTGGATTTCACTCATTAATGTCACTATTAATTTTTACTAATCAACACAAAAATTAAAATAGTTTATCAACATGACAGTCATATAGGTGATACAAAATAACAACTTAGGGGGGTAGGGTGAGTCTTTCTGTCCTCAAAACTCATCTAATAATTATCATATGAAATGGATGTGATTCTTACATGGATTTGCTCTGTCTGCCAGTAGTAACATTCTAATAGAAGAAAGATTGATGTCCTTGATGTCTTTACTGGCATGTAACGACCAGTGTAGGTCACGAGAACTAACCAAAGCACAGGTTGCTGCAACATAACATTATGATACATTAGTGCTTTTACAGGCAATAAATTATTGGTTTTATAGTTAGCAAAAAGACCTGTACACACATACATGTCCACCAATTAACAATTTATGAACTCTACAAGTTGTTAAATATACTTTCTTAGATTACCTCTGTATTTGGTAACCATTTGTAGCCACATTGCAGGAGAATTCTTGAGTACTGAAGGAGGTACATACACAACATGCATACCATTCAACACAGACTGAAAAATAATAGACATATCAAACATTCAGACTCCAAAATGAAAGACAAAAACACTATATTATGATAACTGTAAGTAAAACAACTTATAAGAAATATTATAATACTTACAGCCATAACAGAATGCCACAATCCAACTTCTCTCTTTGGGTCAAGAACACTCACCATCACCTCACCTATAGCAAATTTTCCAAATGTTATTAATTATGATAAATAATTAACAACAAATAATTAGCAAAAAAAATATTCATATAATAATTTACTTAGGCTGAGTACGTATGATATGAGGAATAGACCTTTTCAGGGTTCAAATCAAACAACTTCAACCTTGTTAGCATGTAATGTATTCTTTAACATTTTACTACAGACAGTGGAATTTTGAAGTGTTTCAATTAGCTTCAATTGTTTGATAAGGTGTACATTCCTTAAATTACAATGGGCTGTAGTCGAATTGTAAAGAATATAATTACATGCTATCAAGGCTGAGGTTGTGGACGTGAACCCTGAAAAGGTCTATTATGCAAAGCAAGGAGTTTGTTATCTGCCAAGGTCAGAGCCGACCAATCAGAAATGAAGTTACATGTCTTGTATAGTATGAATTAATAGTAATGATAATTATTTATCATAATTAATTATTTATCATACCTTCACTGTAATCACATGCTTGGGTTAATGTTTGACTGTGTAGTGCCATATTCATCCTTGTTATCGTCACACCCATGACTTCACCATCTTTACCAAGAACAGACTGTGAATCAAACAGATTTATTTTTACCATTATCTCCTGTCACACATTTATGTACACCAACTACACATTTGGTAATACAAAATGTCAATTTTTCTCTAATCATATAAATAATTGGTTGTAACATTTCGTTGTCATCTCAACAACATCATCAGGTAAATGAATTACAAGAACTATATGCAAATACACCTAATTGCAATAACATTGTCATATAAAAAAGAAAATTACAAAATAGGAATTAATTAAAAGACAAAAGCAGATTACTCAACCTGAACTTCTTCTTTTGTCTTTTAATTAATTCCTATTTTGTAATTTTCTTTTTTATATGACAACGTTATTGCAATTAGGTGTATATAGCTAGAACGAACTAAGTATGTGTACCTCAATATATGCTGGTGAGCTTCTATCTAGGTTTGTTGGAGGCTGCCAATCTTTTGGTGCAGGTCTGCTTAAGTTTTCAGTTATAAACCATTGGAGTTTAGGCCAGCCTGGAGAAAGAAAGATGCTATCAATCAACAATATAAAGGTAGCAGTAACAATACTAATATCACAAATAACAACACAAGCAAGAAAACAAAGCAATGGTTTCACCAGCAACAAGCAATAACAGCTGCATCAGTGTCAACCAGTAACACCATCAACAATACCATTACCACCAACTAGAACAGGAAACAACACAGTCAAACAATAAACACTAAATACAACACAATAGTGGCACCAACAGCACAAATTCATTAATATGCAGTCTGAACTATTTATAAACAATGAATTCTGTATGACTTTTGTTTGTATAATTCTGTATGACTTTTGCTTGTATAATTCTTTAAAAAATTCATGAATAATTAATGAGACATTTTGAAAAGAAATCATGACCATGACGAGTGTTGTAAATCTGATACAACACTAGTGTTGTATATCCTGATTTGCATAAGTTTTAACTGGTAATTTTACGGCAAAATCTATTTTAATCTTGAAAATTTTGGTAAAATATGAAAGAGCTAACCTAGACATTTTTTAAGTAGTTTACAACATTCGCGTCCGTGTTGTATCGGCGATACAATCGCGCGCCTTCGGCTTGCGATTGTATCTGCCGATACAACACGGCCGCTCATGTTGTAAACACTACGTATGACTTTTGCTTGTATAATTCTGTATGACTTTTGCTTGTATAATTCTGTATGACTTTTGCTTGTATAATTCTGTATGACTTTTGCTTGTATAATTCTGTATGACTTTTGTTTGTATAATTCTGTATGACTTTTGCTTGTATAATTCTGTATGACTTTTGCTAATCAATACCTTTAAAGTTGCAAACATGTCCTGTATCATCTTTAGGGAGACTCTTTAAACAAGCTTCTGTTGTTAATGCCCAAGACACTCCACAACTGCCCAGTAGAAAACCTATTTGTTGACATCCTGGGTACTACAAAGACAAGTATCAGAGAGTATTATATCACACTGACAATAAGTATAGAAACATGTGTACACCAATGTAGACTTATTTGGCATTGGCTTTACATCTGAAAGACTCTTGCCATTTGGTTCAGGTTAATCAAAGCCCCCTCAGCAACTTGTTGCAACTACTGGTGTAGTAAGGATGCAAAGTTTAAACAGAAGTTTATCATATTCAGTGGATTAAAACATGAAATCACAACCAGCATGTTTTCTTCTTATCCTTTTTGTGTGAAATGTTTAAACATAACACTTACTATAGACTTCTCTCATGAAGCCACTAATCATATGCAAATGCCTGGCAAGCCTAACTTTTATCATACGACCCATATTTTGCCTGGCACGAGCTCTTAAGAAAACCTTCGGAAAAAGTCATGTGATGGGATCCGTACGGCTTTTTTCACCTGGTACATACAAACATGTACAAACCCACTACTTGAAATGGCTTCCTCAATCAATCAAACTAAATTAAAAAGAGTGGGTCATTTGATAAAAACTTATTGACTGAGTTAGGTCTGGCCGTACGGGAAAATATTTGACTCTTGGTCATTTGTACGGACCGAGCGCACATCATTTCCGCAAGCCAACTTTTTCCCGTACGGCCCTCCCACTCAGTCAATAAGTACTTACTATTATATAGTTAAATTTATGGGCCAGATTGGAAAACAGACTTTGTCTTTATCTGTTATACCTATTAAAGATTGATAGATTGATTGACTTACATCTTTTGAAGGAGGAGGTTCAATGGGAACAGGAATAATACCAGCTAGTAAACAGCCATAAAAACTTGTCATGAAACCTAAAGGATCATCAACTTGATAAACCAAACCAACCTAAAACACAATATACAACACTTAGATTAGTCATATAGTTTTAAATGTTAAAAAACAATAAAATACAGCAATGTCAAACAAAAAAGGCAACAACAGTCAAACAAAAACAGTGGCTCAAAAATATCAGGCATTTAGACTTAGTGCTACTTATACAGTCATTTGAAAAAAACGTTGTTGCCGACCGGCTCTGCGAATACGTGACAACCTCAAGGGGGAGTATGGGTAAAAATCACTGAAGCATTAAATTTTTAGCACGCGCTAAAGAATATGCTTAAATATGTAGCGAGTACATGAATAGATATGTGCTTTCGCCTTCTATGCAAAGAAATAAACCGTTGTATAGAGCGTGGAGATATTGACAAACTTGTATTAAATAGCTATTTCTTCAGTTTTCATGCAGAGGATTTGTGTCATCCAAATCAATCTCCAGCGTAAATCTAACAGAAACAAGGCACTGAGAGCTCAAGTTGTTGATAATAGATGCAGCTATAACTGCTTCAGTGATTTCTACCCATACTCCTTTTAGGTCTAGTTGCGTAGTCGCGATGCCGGTCGGTGACGTTTTTTCAAATGACTGTATGTTTATAATGCAGTCATTTAAGACTGTATATAACTTGTGATTAGAACACAAAAGGGACCTGTTGTCACTGAATTCTCAGATGTATCAAGTCTAATAAGGACAATACATTTCAAGACATATACATGAATCAAGTGATATAAGCACCTATTTTCAAGTGATTTTGGGTTAGTCTACTTACTCTGTCTCCAGCCATGATTGTTGTTCCTTCTTTATGACTCCCAACCTTATTTAATAGTGCATATGCCACTTTAATGGACCTTGACATCAGTTTACCTATATCAAACCATTCAGACTATTATATTGATATCCACACATGAATTATTATAATGTAAAACTTTAATCTATATTTAGAACCTTTGCATACACCTAACAAATAACATTGATCATCTGGAAATTATTGATCTAAGGCTGATAAGTGTGGGCATTTATTAAATTGCAAATGCACTATTATAATCACACTTGAATATTAATGTTTAATTCTGAAATACTGGTATCTGTAATTCAGTAACATTCAAGAGAGATAAAACAATGTATAAATTATAATTTAATGAACACCTACAATACCTATCAGTCTAAGATCAACCATTTCTAGATGATAAACATTAATCTAGATGATTAACATTAATCTAGATGATAAACATGGTTCATATGATAAAAGAACTTATTGACTGAGTTAGATTGGGCCGTAAGGGAAAAAATGTGGCTCTTGGTCACGACCGCGAGCCAAATATTTCCCCATATGGCCCTCCCACTCAGTCAATAAGTACTTGGTTTTATTAGTAGAATTACCATATGTTAACACTGCTGATGTCTTGCCATGACTGTCAATCACACTACAACATGGCTGTTTGATTGATTTAGTACCAAAATTCATAACTGCTTCTTCTAGGCATCGTAGTACATCCTTTGGATTGACCTACAATATTACACAACAAAATAAAACTAATCATAAAATAACTACGGTATTAGAAATCCTACATTCTGATTGGTTGAGGTGCTAATGCACATTTCTGGTCTAGTCTTAATTACCACAATGACTTGTTACAACTTTACTTGTTTTCGATTGTGACCAATAAAAGTCACTACATAAGAACTATTCTACTGACACTAGCAATGTTATTTTATTTCATGGATATAGTGTTTGCACTATATCATGGTCACCTGGCTGTGACCACCCTCAGTGATTGACTCACACTAGTACATACTAACTCCTAAGTTTCTCACAATTGTAAGCTGTAAGTAAACTACATTGAGACATATGTGAAATGGACTATATATTACTGCATTTTTATTCTTTCTGTGAGCTCAGATATTACAACAGCTAGTAGTGAAATACGCTTTTGGTTGCTGCTAATTAATCGGCACCTTTCATGTTTTTGATTGACATCAGACAAAAACGTATTTCACAACCAGCCACTATAATGTCTGAGTTCACAGAAAGTCGAAAACCACAGTATGCTGTAAGTAAAGTACATTGAAACATATGTGAAATGCTCTATATATTAAGCACCACATTGGATTTGCACCATTGATATTTACAGTTGTACTTACCTCTAGTTGTTCCCCCACGACTGGTTTCAACACTTGGCCTTCTGGTTTGGGTGCATTGGGATCTGCTTTTGTAGCTGTAACAAGGTCAATCAATAATCAATTTTCATTAATTATAATTTTTGAAACTAAGCATTTTTGCAAAGAAATGAGGCATGCCTCATTATCAGTCTAGACAAATACATCTTTGCAAAAATTCCCTAATATTTCTTAGTTTAAAAAATTCATAACTTTGTCAATTTTAGGGCAACCTTTACAAAACTTTGCAATTTATTTTACTAATATCGATGTGACTAAAATCCTATGTTATGCTAGCGTGATACAGGTTTATACGCCGAAAAAAATAATGATACTTAACTTTGTTGACATTTCTAGCTTTAGCCATTTATCAGTCATTGTAAAAGAGGCACCTTATACTAGAACTTTTAGTTTTCATTTTAATTTAATAACTGATTGATATTAGTCAATGTTTACCTTCTAATAGCTCAGCGTCGTCATCTTTATAGAAGTTTTCTAATGGTTTTTTCTTTGGTCTCTGTGATGCAATCATGATGATAATGATAATGTCACTAATCAATTTAAACAATATTTTAAATTATATGATATAATCAAAATAAGGAAAAAAATTATTGTAAATGATTTTCATTCAATTGATATTATAATACCTGGCAGGCAGAAAATATTTTATTTGAAAAAATAAGACTGAGAAATATAACTGAAACTGTACACCTGCATTTTGGGTGAAGGGATTGTGAATAATAGGATTGAAATAATTCACAGCTGCGACCTCTTTAACTAAAATAAATATTAAAATATTATCTTGTGGTATAGAGTATTATTGACCATTCAAATGTACCTTTAAAGTATTTAAAAGCTGCTGGATCTTGTTTGACACTCTACTTGTAGAAACTGAAAACATAACATACATGTTTATTATTCATTATTTGTACTACTAAGGTAAACACAGCTAGCAGAGAGGTTGATCACTAGTCTATATTTATCACAAGCATGATGGAAAGAATGATGACATGCGTCATCAAAAAACATTTGACATTACAAGAAATCATCATCATCATCATGTCCATTTTTATGTCAGTTTTCTACCACAAATGTGGGTTAGATGGTGCAATAGTAGTCCTGCATACACCGATGTCATAAATGGCTGCCATAATGATTTTCGGAATTAAGTCAGATATGAATATTTTTTCACTGGCATATTTAAGAACTAACAAAAATAAACATTTTTGGAAAGTTTTACAGCCCTGGACAAAATGTGAACGAAGTTATGGTGGAATAAATATGTAAAGATTTGTATGTAATTTTCTACTGGGCCCTAAAATGCCTCGTTTTGGTGTTTTCAGTATTTTTTTAATCCTTATAACTTCATCAGAAATTAATATATATTTTTCAAACTTTAATATGTTATTAAGAACTTAGGTTTCTATCATTTGATAGTTTTCCTTTTGCTAAAAACAAATTTTAAGACATATGATAATTAGTGGCGGCCATTTTTATGACATCTGTCTATACTTGAGCTCAACCTTTCCCAGTCACCAGCATCTGCAGCTGTGAGGCCAGACCTCCTAAGATCTTTTGATATCACCTTTTATCACATTTTTTACAAGGCCTGCCTCTCTTTTTATGGCCATCCACTTGGAGGCTGGTTATTTATTCCCAAGTTATTAGATACCAACAGCAATATTATTACCTGTGTCAGTATGCTCATCAGCAATTCTCAATGACTGGACATGTGCCACCCTGGTTGGTGGCTTACCATCAGATGTTTTTCTAGTCACGTCAGGGGGAGGCGTTATCCCGCCAGAGGTACTTTGCTTGTAATGAACATTGCTTATTTCAGGGGGAGGGGCAGGGAAGTCTTCTGTAAATGTTCTATCATGTGGTGGTGAAGCAGGTGGTGTGTAGTCGGCAACAGGAAAATTATAAGAGTCTTGGGATGATACTGAATCTGTAAAAACATACAATAGGTTCTTATTAGGTTACACAAATCCAGCTTTGCTGTAGATACGTCGGCTATCCTTACCTTACAATAAGAATTGTAATTTCAAATCTATATTACTTATGATAACAAATATTACAGCTTTATAAAATAACAGATATTACAACTATTACAGCTCTAAATAAAAATAGTGCTGACAAATAAAGGTGATCATAATAGTATTTGATAGGCAAAGTCATGGTAATAATCATAATAATCATTTTCTCTATGATGATGATCATCATCATCTTCAGTTTTAATGATTTCTTATCTACAACTAAATGTGTACATCCCTGTTAGTTAACACTGTTTTATATACACCAAAAAAAGGTATTTTTAATACCAAAGATATTTGTTTCATAATCATTCAAGGGGTCAACAACTGATCATGTATTTTCAAACATGTTTCATCCTGCATTAGACATTAATATCCTGACAGGAATCAGTTTACAGGTTGTTGTGGCTAGAACGTCATGTAAGCACACTTATTATGACAAACGTATTCAAAAATGAATAAAGAATTTAATTATAATGACAACACTAATATTATAATAGAGTCCTTCACAAGTGTGCTCAGTTGAAGTACTATCCTGTTGTTATGTTGTACCTGTTCTGTGATGAAACACTTGTGTTTGTGGAGTGCCACTGTCAGATGAATTACGATTGACATGTTTCATCAATGATTGTCTCTTGTAAGGTGAAGGCACATCAGAACTTTTGGCTTTATTCTGTGCCACTAGTGCAGCTTGTATATGTACTACAATATAATGATGTGCAATGAGTCAAAGTTTGACAAATGTATTAGTGTTTCTGTTTTCTTTATAATTTGGGTAACAAATTTTATCCCCCATACAAAACAGTGGGCCGTATGCCAATGAGTTTACTGACATTCTGGACGATAATCCCACTTCAAAGTAAAACAGAGGAAGGATTAATTTCCAAAATGTCAGAATGCTCACTCTCTTATTACACACTGAACATCCAAATGACTTCTTTTAATGGCCATATTGCAAGATGCTGTGTATGTCTAATGACTGAAGAGTCTGCGCAAAACAAGTGGTTATTTGAAGAATTCAGTGACATCAGTTTAACTTAGCTTTGTGTTACACTGGGCTTCCCATGAGAAAGTTGTAAAGCATTCTGGTGCCATCATGAAAATGGCCTATTGAATTAGACAATGAGATGCAAAGACTTATAGCAGCCACTTGAAATCCAGCTACTAAGTAGACTGTTTTGGTGTTTGTGATTATTAAACTTATTCAGTAACAAACTTGGTCTATATCCTAAAAATAACTTAAAACTCACTTTCATTTCAGATGTTAAGTAATCCTTTGGATTTCCTGTGTGTGTTTGTTTTGTCTGGGTTTTTTTAACAGACAATGTAAAGTTTGATAATATTTGTTGCCCTAAGATGACATGCAGCCCTTTATAATAAGAAACTTATTGAACAATAAGGGAGGGTGTGTCCCTGCTTCCAGTTAGACTGGTAAAGCATTAGATTTTGATTTTGGAGGTCGGGGTTTGTGCCTCGGCCAGACCAACACTCAGGGTCTTAAAATAATTGAAAATGTACTGAATTTGCTATTTCTATCTGCAAATTGGTACACTTTGCATTTTCTTTGGATAACTACTAACTCCTCATGATTGTTAGGCACCAGCTGTCAGTACAGATGATATTAATTGTAAGCGCATTGAGATGTATGTAAAATGCGCTACATAAAAACTACATTACATTGTACAAAACATGCCTAAGATATGATTACGTACTAGCGTGGGTATACTGTTCAGTTGTGATTGGTCCAGTTGATGTAATAGATGTCTTGGATACCACTTTAGTTTCTGAATCAAACAAACCATTTTGTTATATATTAATATTGTGTATTAAAAGATTCTGTATGTTGGATGAATATAAACAAATATTATTTTAGATACATGATAGGAATCCACAGAAAATCTTTAGAGACTATCTAATTATAATCAAAGTCATGAGCACTGCATTGTAAACCAATTTGCGTCCGTGTTGAATCAGCTATACAATCATGCGCCTTCGGCTTGTGATTATATCTTCTGATACAACATGGCCGCTCATGTTGTAAAACTTACTAAAAGTATGAAAAGCCATTGAACATTATTGTGTTTTTAACAGGTTCCCATTTAAATCTGTACTTTCCCATTTAAATCTGTACTTTCCCATTTAAATCTGTACTTTCCCATTTAAATCTGTACTTTCCCATTTAAATCTGTACTTATGCAAATTGTGTTGATGTGTGCTAAACACACAGATCAACCAATCAGAGTATATTATTTCTGAAGTGAACTTCTCTGTTTGGTTGATCTGTGTGTTTAGCACACATCAACAAAATTTGCATAAGTACAGAATTAAATGGGAAAGTACAGATTTAAATGGTAACCTGTTTATGATGATATTGTAAGCATCCCATCCACAAGTGAACAACAGAGTTACAACTAAACCTATATAAAACAATAGGTATATGATGTCTCTGTGTCTTGCATGCCTTGGGTATTGGTGTGGTTAAATTCTCTGGTAAAGTTAACAAGCATGTGCTCCCACCAATGCTCAGGTTGCTTATGCACCTATCAATGTCTTGCCCCAACAGGGGGAGTGCGGGAATAGTCGGACTATTGAACATAAACTTTGCAATTTCATCACAAAGTTCTGCGTCCACAACAGTAAATATATGAGTAAGTATATGAATTTGACGTCCCCAGGATAGGGACTATTGACAAAAAGATATGAAAAATGTCAATAGCCCCTGGGTATGCCCGCACTCCCCCTGTTGGAGCAAGACTGATTGGTGTATTAGATACAGCATTGTACTACTGTGCTATCTGGCTCCTTAAATATAAAAAATATTACCTCTTGTTTGGACATAGGGTGCCAATATCCGAGATTTCTTCTTTTCGTAACCTTTTTGAGTTATATCACCTATAAAGGAAAATGACGATCCATTACAATCTTATCAAAATAATAATCTGGACAAGAAACAAATGACAGGTTTTGAAGAAAACGAAAAATGAAAACAAATTGTCTAAGTTCTGTCAAGGTTTTATTTTTGACTTTATTTATCAAAATAAAAAATCCTATTTTTGGGGGATTATAATTTTTGTTACATGACGTCACTGAGTAATTTTATCAATACCACATTGGTTTTATAAAGGAAAATGATGATCCATTACAAACTTATCAAAATAATAATCTGGATAAGAAACAGATGATAGGTTTTGAAGAAAACGAAAAATGAAAACAAATTGTCTAGGTTCTGTCAAGGTTTTATTTTTGACTTTATTTAGCAAAATAAGAAATCATATTTTTGGAGATTTTAATTTTTTTTACATGACGTCACAGAGTAATTTTATCAATACCACATTGGTTAAATAAAATGTTTGTCACACTTCAAGTAAATGAAATTTTTAATCATGCGTATTATTATAATTATCCTTGGTCATTGTAATAACACAATGAAACAATGGATCTTGAGCAATTAACCATGTAAGAATTATAATATATGATCTACTTATCCATTTAACTCCTATAATTTGCATTAAAGAAAGAGTATTATAACCATAGTAATAACCACAAGCCAAGATATAAACATCTTTATTACATGTCCATATGCTGTATTAGCAGTGGTGACCAACCCTATCGCACTATTTATAACTGTATTCCACCCTTCACAAATTAAATCATCATCTTGAGATGTACATAAAGCAGTCATGTTTCATTGAAATCTTTGCATATGATTATCATTGCACGATATGCTATGAATATGACATGGTTTTATAGAATGTATATCTATTTCTTAATCTACATGATTCAGAATGGTAGGGATTTGTTTCCTGGCGACTTAAACACCTACTTTAGTAAGTATAGAATGTCTTTTGTGTCTCACCAATTATAAAATGGAGGTCAAAAAGTCAGTTTTGTAAAGTTAGGTTATAACAAGCAAATAACATTTTCAATCAGGAACAATCAGTTAGGGGGAGAAGGAAAAAAAACTAGGATTTCTAGGGTTCTAAGATAGATCATTTATTTTGCAATAAGACAAGAAAACTGAAGAAGTATTGATAACTACGATAGTGGATACTACACTGGCTGAAGTGGGCTATTTATGAATGTTAATACCACTGAAATTTAGCCAACGTAAATAATTTATCAATAAATTATATTTATAAAGTCAAATATCAAAATATGTGAACACTGTACAAACAGTTCATGAGTATATACATCTAAAGTAAGAAACAAATTATGTACAATTTATGTTGTTTAGTGAAACAAAGGCTTACTACTTAACCTGAACCAAAACCTTTTTTAACAGCAAGATATTTGTGGGTACTTTTTGTGTACATGCATGGTTATCTAACTTAGCTAGACAAGCTAACAACCCACAGGTTAAGGTTTCAGCTACAAAAATCAATAAACCTATAGATTATATATACTAAGAGCAAATACCAACAAGAATAAAGAGCCAGCATATTACAATAATATTTGTATTATTACTGCATTCATTAACAAAAAACAGATCCAGTTCCACAAACACTTGAGGCATATCAAGACAAATTAATCCTAAAGATATTTTTTTAAACTTATAGCAAGATTTAAGTTCAATATTTTTGTGAAATTCAACAATTAAAACCTAAGAAAAATCGCACATATATTGTAAACATATTAAAGCTTACGGCTCGTATAACACCTAACTCAGTCAATGTACGAATTTGAAATAAGTCTATATGTTAGCTTCGGCGTCCTGCTGAGGAAAAAGCAAGGTGCGAATCGCCGAAATTAATAAAAAGCAATCTTATAGCTTGTTGAACGAAATCAAAAGTCACATCAAAACCGTCAGGCCAGACAGATCACAAAAATATCAAGCTGCATTTAAATACTTCATGGATATTTAATGTGGTATTTTCAATCTTTGTCAGATATTTCCAAAGAACGCCAAGCCAAAACCTCCCAAACATACTTAACTACGAAGGATTTAGTCATAATATAAAGCGAAAGCTATCGAATAGTCTAGAGAAACGAAACGAAGACAAGCCGTAAGAAATCAAAAAATAATCGCACTATTGAGTTGGTCATGAATATGCTGATGAGATGAGTTATGACTCTTTCACACCCAAACCTAAGCGAATAGCTACAGCCTTCCCAAATCCTCTACTTTATCGAGAACAAAGAAAACTTTGGCCGTTTCCAACTATTTCACAATCTAAAATATGAATGATTAGCCAGAGTGTCAAGTGTGACAGCCATAAACGCGAGCGATCGACTCACCTTCAGCCAGCTCTGTGTTGAGTTCACGTAGCTTCTCTATTACCATAGGAGGCAAAGACGATTCGGGAGGATCTGCCATACTGAGTGGTCTGGTTCGATATGCGGGTTCTAGAGAAATAGAATAAAATTTCCGGCATTCAGTGGGTGAGGTTGGACTTCATCAACTGTTTACGTTTGCTGGAGGGAAGCAGCAGAGGAAACCTTGGTCACGTGACAAAATATGGCCAACTTGACCAGCATGCAACGCGCGAGGGATTTATAAAAAATGTGAACTTATCGAATAAACAAACAAATAAATGAATGAATAAATGAATGAATGAGTGAAATACATAAATGAATAAATAACTAAACAAATTAATGAACAACCAAATCAATGAATGAATGAATAAAAACTAATAATGAATAAGTAAATAAATAAATAAATAAACAAATAAATAAATATAATCCGAGTTACAAATTATCCTTTTTTCGATTTCGATCAGAATCATTAAGAATATAATTTAAATCTTCTGTCCAAGACATCTGTTTGCTTTCTTTCGATTTAAATTGCTTTTTCGATACTTACTGATATTTATCAAGGCGTAGTTATCTATGCTAAAATTAATGATAAATTGTCTGATATTAGATGTGAGAATTCCCTATATCTAAACCTTGCAAAGGCTTTTTACAGGGATGTACATCGTATCAACACATCATGTCGACATTTTTACAGTTATTCTACTTTTAATTAAGTATTATTACCAGAGTATAATAAAGAATTCGTCGAATGAATATTAAATTAGAGATAATGAAGCAGATTCTTTTAAATTAATTCTAGAAATTGTAACATCCCTATTGCATAAAATGTAAAAAAAAAATGAAAACTAATATGTGCTGAAATGAAAACAAAATTTAAGCTAAGAGCTAAAATCCAATTAAAACGTTTCATTTTTGTCACGCAAAAGTTCTACAGCGCGTTTGGGGAGCGTTTTGGTCAATCTACTGCGGTGATGATGCGACTTTGATAGCTAGTAACCAATCAATTTCATTTGCGTCTGTGGAAAAAATAAATCCCATTATTATGTCTATTACAGCCATAATCTTCCCGCATTATTTGAACATTTCCTCTTGTTTCTTAACATTTATTTCACACGTATAAAATGCTCTAGACAACTGAAATTATACACATTATATTGTCCATTAATATTTTTGTTTGCAATTTCTGTGTCTTTTATGCCAAATCGTCATTCGACACCAATCAATACGTATACATAACATCTTGAATTTCCAATAGATCTTTGAATATCGTCAATGAAATATGCAAAATGAAATAAATGACCTTTGCGCGTCGCATTTTGGGCGAGAAAAGTCTACATCTAAAACGTAATTAAACGAAAATGGTAATAAATACAACGAATAGATGATTTAAGTTGTTATTTTTGAAATTTTAATGTTTGGAATTGCAGTTTAAGTACATTTTTCATGGATTATTTTTTAAATATTGAAGGTGGAATACAAATGTGATTTCTGTTTTTGTATCCGAAAAGGGAAATTACTTTTGGCCAAAAGTAAAGGAAACCATTTAAGCGTTTGGCATTTGAATGGCTTTAGGAGTATGACTCACGCGTGCTTGTTTTCCGAGCGTGTTTGTTTTTCATCGTTCTAAAGTATCTGAATGCAAAAACGTCAGCAAGGTCTAAAGTCTGATTGACTGTTGTAGTTCTGTGGATATTACCGTGGTATTACAAACTCACCGGAATACTTTATGGGTTGTGGTACGGGCAGTGAATAACGCTTTACATCAACCATGTTGACACCATGTGTCACGACCTTTTTGTTTCTTCTTTTTACCTTGGAAAAACTCATCGTGGAAATCACTCCTTTGTGAATTGATTGACTGGGTTTTAAGATTATTTTGCCGTGTTTTGAGAGAGAATGGCTGTGAAATAACTACATTGGACCCAGAAGACTGTAATCGATCACCAGTACCACCACAAGCGCTCGACGATGACTGATATTGACTTCCGGTTTATACGTAACGACTTGGAACATCTGTTATTGAATTTTACTTCCGGTAGTTACTAGGGAATCTCGGTTTTGCCACGCAACACACCCCTGTGCAAAGCTGTGATAAAATGCGTTTTTAAAAGAGTTCATGCACTCATTTTGCTTCAAATCTTCTACATATTCTCTGGAGCTCGCCTTATATACTAAATATATCACAAAAACAACGTAGCGCCGCGGAATGCTGATGACGATGGTTATGATGATGATGACCGGCGAGCAAGCTGCAGCGATAACTTACTAAGTATCGAGAAAACGAAAAAACCTGGGGACGTGTAAAACCCAGCCAGCCCTTGACTATACCCTCAGTGACTGGTTCATATTAATACATACTAACAACTAGTAATAATTATTCCTCGTGATTCAGTTTAGCCGCGTGGCTGCAATGTGCGCCAATATCTTAAATAGCTACCAATCATGCATAGCGCGACTATGACTAACAGTAAAGCCATGCAATGAGATGATGTGAAATGCGCAGAAACGTGATAAATTAAAAGTTAACTTATTCGAGAAAAAAAACGTTCTAAACTGGGTTTAATACCGGGCATGTATATGTAAATACATTTGTCAAGTGCATGAACTGAGGCCTAGTTCAACATCGCATCTCACATTTTGCCACTATTCTCTTTGCACAAACATATTGCTCAAAACATTTCACTGCTACTCACTGAGATAAAAATTGGTATATGGTATCGAACCCAACTATCAGTATCAGTTGATCAAAACATTATATCTAGCGTAGAGAATAAGCTATAAACCTATAATATGACAAGTAACAATGTTTTTCTCTAACTGAGTAATGGTAGTATATACACCGAATCGAAATATGGCGTCCAATTTTAATAACTATTGTTCTTGACTGACTAGCCTCTCATAGATGTGAAAAATCCATTGTGTTTTAACGTAAACACGAGGCTTGTCAGTCAATAACAATAGTTATTAAAATTGGACGCCATATTTCGATTCGGTGAATATGAAGCAGGTTCTTGACTGATGAGTTAGAACCGAATGGAGAACTAAATTTTAATTTTGTTGTTGTGGTATTTTTGTTCTCAACTGAATTGTTTATGCAGTTGTTTTTGACATTCAAGTCTGCAAGAGCTCTTTTTGGCAGCAAGTAATTAAGCTAGCTAATTATTTACTTTTTTCGCCAAATTTTCAAGAAGCAAGTAGAGCAAGAAGACTTTAAATATCGGCTTTATATATGAAAGAGCAAGAAGTTTTAAAATTAAGGGCCGGTCTATTACAACTTCTGTAGATAAAATGAACAAAAACAAATTAAAAGACGCTTACCATTAACATTGGTGCGAGATCTGGATAACATATTATCCATGATATTTCCAAAAATCCACGGCATGACGACAAAATACAAAGTAGAAAATATGAAATCAAGAGTATGAAACAAAATTGTCGCTGGGATGACGAATATTTTGAATAGCATTTGAACAGTGACGGTTGTATGGGTTGGTATTATTTTGACGTTGCTGTTACAACATTTTAGCCACCTGCAGTCGATATGAAACGAAGAATCTAATTGGCTAAGACAATGCAGGCATTTTCCCTGCCTTTTACCTAGTTGAAAAAGATCTTTGACCATTGCAAACAAAATTTATTACGGGTGAACAATCACATCAGTGCAATTCTTCCAGCAACTTGTCACGCAATGCCACGTTGCGACACTAGTTGATGAAGAAGTACACAGTGTAAAAGAGCCTGTCTCGCAATATATATTGAGGAAAATTTGTCACATTAAGTAGTTAGGAGGTGTCCGGTACCTAAATGTCTTAAATAGGGGTAATTGCAGCGCTAAGGAGGGTGTCCGCTGCCTGAAGAGACACCCCCTAGATCCGCCCCTGACATTGTTGTTGCTGCAGGCACAAACTACAGCTCAGTTCCACACTCAAGCATTGCAAAAGAAGTTGCTGAGAACGTTACACAGTGTATAAGCCTCTCTATATAAAACTCGTGAATTGCATGGTAACAACCAAGGGCCGGTTGTACGAAGGGTGGATAAAGCTATCCACTGCATAGGTTTTTTATAGGTTTTATCCGCTGGATATATGAAGGATTTATCCGGTGGATAGCGCTATCCACCATTCGTACAACCGGCCCCAGGGATATAAGTGATATGTCCTACATAGAAACCTGAATCATATAATTAATACAAACTGGATGACCATGCATGCATGGCCAGGATCGTTTACAAGTCACGTGACACGGATTATGGTTTACTTGATAACTGAAAATTGCAATTGATAGAATCAATCTATATATTTTATGTTATTTATTTATTTATTTTAATAGTTGCTACTTCTATACTACACTAGCTAGGTAAGATTAACCTCCCCTTAACTTTGAGCCGCCGTGTATTTTGGACAATCAAAAGGTCCCGTAGCCTACATGCAGTGCAAATAAACTCTCGTTAACAGACTGATAGTTTGCAATAAAAAATGGTTTGCGGCTTGTTATGTTACGAGAGTTTATTCGGACTTCCAGCAGGCTGAAGGGCTAGCTTCTAGCAGACTAAATCGAGACTAAAGGTTACGGAAAACCGCGCAAATAATATATATAGGCGCGCGGAGAAGCAAAGTTTATCTTCGAGTGTTGAAATGAGAAGATAAAATTAGTATCTCCAAACGACCATGTAATGTTCTGTATATTATATAATTATCAATGAAAATAAGTTAAAACGTTTTTCGACACAATAAGTTTCCGTAAAGCTGTGTAACCATAGTGATGATATCTTCACGTGCAAAAAAACATGTCGTTATTTCTGACAAGTGAAGATATCAAATTTTTGAAGATATCAAATTTTTATAGGTATTTCATTGACAATTATATAATAAAATCTTTTTTACGATCGACAACGGACAAAACGCACAAAAAAAAATCTGAACAAGTGACCGAGTTACTGGTAAAAGTCCATGTACAATGGGCGCGAGCAACTTGCAAATGTTGTGCGCACTGCCATTCCGTGCGCAAAACGTTCAAACTTTTATCGCAACAAATTAATGTTACGAGGTCGGTTGCGTGATATGCATATTCTTGAAGTGCAAATCAGCATTAATGATGGTTCATCATAACCGTTGATGACAATTGCTTTTGTTGTGAATTACGCATAAACGAGTCTAATTGGTCAATCGGCACAGAAGGTAAACAATATGATTGACTTTCATGCCTCATCTACATTGATTTTCATTTGCTTCCGTATTATTGTGAGCAACAAAGCCCTATTCTACAGGTGTTTCGTCAAATAGCGTCTATTGAATACTCATTCGAAGCTTATAATAGAAGTTGCAGCATTATCACTGCCAGTCTTTTATGCTGATGACCTTTAGTCTTTTCGTAGTCTTCCTGATAAAAGCTAACATATCATTTTCAAAAGAAAATTATTTAAATAATGTATGTTTTTGAAAAAAAAAAAAAAAAACGCTTGAATATTACATTGAGTTACTCTTTTCAGGTTTTTAACCAACATTACATTACAAACATTTGTTTATAATTCAAAAATTGGATCTGGATGAAAATACTTTTTGTTCGCTTGAGACTAATAATAAATTTTAAAAATATTGTATTTTTACTTCAAAAAGTTATTAAAATATGTCTTTTTACGTTGAAGTATTTAAAGACCCATCAGAGGGAAGTTGGGAAGACGTTAAAGAATTAAAATCAATTACACCAAAGAGTTAAAAAAATATTGCTAAATAAACAATTACACGTAAACCTAATTTTACGACTCTTTTTCCATGTGCCTCCACGTAGCATATCGATGTCGTATGCTAAAAAATACCAAAAAATAAAACTAACCAGTCTAAAAAAATAGTATGCTGTATTTTATGCTTATTTCTAACATTTCCATACATTAATCTTAAATTTCCCCTTCAAACACCTGATTTAAACATTTATACATTAAAATTTCAAAAAGCTAGCCATGCGTGCTACCCATGAAGCCGAAAAATACTCGCTTGTGATTGGTCAATCATTTATAAATACTTACACCAAAAGAATCGTATGGAATATCAAGTCGTGCCCAGTTTTGGGCGTCTCACCGAAACCGTCTGATAACTAAGCTGCCTTTGCTCTTCTCGTGCCTAGTGATTTGCCAGCCTTCAAATTAGAAAAAAGAGACAACCAAAAAGGACTATCATGTCTGTGGAAATCGACGTCAAGCATCCGCTTGATCGGCCGTCCACTGACTTACTTGAAGTGAGTCGACATAGACTGGAAGGTTTGCCAACGCATATGGAAGATCGTGATGCTGATGTAGTGAGGGTGAGTCGATCACAGTAAACCTATACATCCTAGCTGGATTCTATTATACGGGCTTTAGAGTGGTCGAATAGTCCTTCTTGGGTATGTAGTCGGTGATATAAATCGCTGAGAAACGATCTTCATGTAGGAATCGCGTGGAACGTTGATTTGCATCCATGAAAGGTGTGAAATGTACAAGAAGGGCTATGGCGACTACGTACTCACGCCCCAGTCGTCATACTAAAATATATTAGGCATTACAATATCGGTAAAATATACGATCTTAAAGCCTGAATCGATTTTGCTAAAGGACGATCATTTTGCTTGAAAATCAAAGCTCTATTGGATAAAAGGACCTCCTATGCATCGCTTGTGCGTGCACAAAACTATCTTAGTGAAAGGACCTCATATTTACGTAGAGTAGTCTTCTTGAAAATACGTTGCACAACGATCACGGCTTCATACAAGTTCAGTTTGCGCAGGGGGAAACATTCAAAGTGTTTTATTTTTTACATGGCGGCTATTGTTGTCTAGTTATAATATAGTGTAGTTACAGTCCATCCACTGGTTAAATGCTTCAGTTGATCGACCTCCAGTTGAGGGATGGCACGTACCGTATCATGTGCCGTTTCTTCTTATTACGCTCTTGAAGTCTCTTGCTTTTATTCGTTTTCTTGTGCTCAATGAAGTTCCTTATGTGAGCTTCTAATCTGTTAAAAAGCAAACAAACGCATGATCAGTTCGAAGCGTCTACGATACAAGTTTTGATTCGCACAATGAATGAAGGTACCAGTCGATCGTGCACATTTCAATTACTTGTCCGTATTAAATCATTTCACCATGCTTGCCATAATAATCTTTATATTCCTTACTTTTATCAATCGTAACCGTTCTTTGGTTTCTTTAAAACTTTTTAACAACTTTGTTTCAGTTAAAGAAAATACTGGATCACGCTAAATGCACATATTGTTTTTTTAAACGTTCGCGTCCCATAGCCTGCTGTAAAGTGATTTTATCGTGTCATGTCGATTTCATCCTTGTAAATTTCATAACACGATGGAATGTTTGATGAGCACCGGAATAGCTTCCCGGATACAGCACTAAAATAGTTTCCAATAACCCGTTGTTTATCGTGATATGCACATGTCTGACCAGCCATGCTGTGATGTCGATCTGTGTAAACAACACAACAACAAGAAATTATTTCTGGTCCTTCCAGCATAAAAACATGAAATTCTATTTGTTGTAGCTATGAATATTATCGTCTCGATCAGTACCACAAAATATATGCAAACGCAGTTAATGTGAATTATCTCCCTATTATACAAATCTCCTTTGAATATCTCTATGGATTTTATATGTAAAACTTTGCACTTGATCTATCTAGTAAGATGTTGCAGCTCAAAATGTTAAAAATAACAAACTTAAATACTATCAAGATGAAAAATAATATTGTGATTGATGAAATTAAAACATGGCACCAAGCCAGATCCTAGAAAGTAGAGTTATAAAAATATCTGCTTTTAGAAAATATTATCTTTTCCTTGAATTCAATAAGGATTTCTTTGAATCTTAATTTCAAATTCTAAGTGTTTATGTTTATGTTCTAAATTTAAGGTTGTGGCTAACTTTTGTATATAAATGCCTTGTGGGTTGTAAAGGTCATTTTGATTCCCCACATTCTTTATTAAAAACCTCAATCCTAAACATTGGAAAAAGGAAAGTTCCTATCTTATATTGTGAATTTGATATCTAAGCCGTGTCTCCACTTAGTCTGCATTTAGAAGCCTAAATGACATAGAATGATATAGAACTTTCCACTAAATATTTGATATATTACCGTATGCAAAGGAGACATTGGATGCTAGAAATTTCCTCTGTAAAGTAATATGCAGAGACAGGTTCTTAAAGTTTGAAAGTGAAAGTATTTTTTTTTGCTTGTTTCAAGAATAGACTCACTTGTGTATATCATTGATTAAAGTAATGATGTCATAATTTTAGTAGAATATTAATGAAATTCATAAAACCACAAAGAAGAGCTGTCAGTTTGTAAATATTAAGTACAAATGTCAAGTTCTATCCTTCACTTAGAAAATCCTATTTATTCCAAATCTCTGAATTGGGTAAAAACCTTAAAGATTCACTATTACTGTGAATGATAGACAAGGTAAATACCATAGTTATTAGTCTGAACTGTAAAATATTTAGAGCTTTTGGCATTTGTCCCTAAGGAATATAATATCATGCTTACAGATGAATAAATTTGCTCTTTATGGATTTTATTTTTTATACTGATTATAATTTCTAATACAAATATATATAACATTTTACTTAATCCTACAAGTTGATAAGAATCATTATTATAAAGGAGAAACAAGAGAATGAGCTGGACAGTAATTTATTGAAAGAGGAATTTCCTTTCCTTTAATATGGAGTAGCTTAGAAGTTCTCATATTTTTGAAACACACAATAACATTTCACTTTATAGTTTATAAAAAATTAGCAATTTTTTAAAGCTAATGATACCTGGTACTTAGAGTAGAGAAAATTACATCCATATAACAAATATGACAAGGAAGATTTTACTATGTGATGTTTCAATAATAATACTTGTAATATATACAATATGAGTAGTCGATCTGTATGGGATGTACAACCGTGAGCCGAAGACAAGCCGTTGTTTGTCTCATACAGATCGAATGCGAATATTGTATAGTACATTAGCTCTTTCATATTTTACTAAAGTTGTCAAGATAAAAGTAAATCAGGCTGAGAAAATTCAATTTTAGTATTTATGAGTATTATCATTATTTTAGCTCGAGGTAGAACAAAATAATGAAGTTTTTAATATTGTACTTGTGGATAATTTACTAAACAATAAAATTCTTATTAACAGAACGTTTTCTTATAACTCACTTTTAACATGCAAATGAGCATATTTATGTAAAATAACATGCCAATGAGGTGTGCATGTAGTTAAAATGCTTCAGTGAGTTGTGCTCTCAACTTAAATCAAAATAAAACAAGTGACAATGGAAACATTTATAGATTTCCTCGAAACCACTTTTATCAATGATTTTCACAGTGGCTTGTAGAAAAAATGAAAACAATAGTTATGCACACACCTCATTAGCATGCTATTTTACACATATGCTCATTTACGTTTTAAAAGTTGGTTATACGAAAACTCTCTAATACTACACTAAATTTGAATAAAATAAAAGAATGTGTACAAAAGCTGTAAGTTTTCATCACTTTTTATCAGTGTTTATAGTTTTGACCTTAAAAGAACATTCAATTTGTAGATATCGTTATTATTTATTGATGTTTATCAAGCAACATTTAATTATCAGCATTTAACATTTTGACCATTCAAAATATTTTTCTGCTTAGACTGATTTGTCAAAATTGAATTGATGACACTAAAGTATTCAATAATTATTGGCCTTCTTGCTCTGCATAATGAATATTCTTCTTAACATATCCACCCTATTCAATAATAATATTTCTAATTAACATTATTATTGTTCACAAATATGAATTACCATATAATATTTAAAGTTTTTTGTGAATTCTTCATATATTTAGATTTTTAATCAAGTTTCAATAGAATGTTGTCTGTTTTTGAAGGTTGATTTTTCATTACTTTTAATTAACTATACTTGGTCAACATAAAACTTTTATTTTGAAGGCTTTTTGAAGTTGAACTTTTGAGCAAAAATAATATTTGTTAATTAATTATATAATAAAATTATTATAATTTTACTCTAATATCATTTAATTTTGATTTAATTTTAACTTTGTAGCTAACGATTGTTATTAAACTCATATATTTATATATGATTCTAAATAGTTTCTGAGCTAGTAAGAAAGTCTTGCAATCCCTTGTAACAAATTTACATCAATGTATTTTGAAATTATTCCCAGAAAAGTTTATTAGGCAGGAGGGGGCCCCCTCCCATTTTAAACAAATATTATGCAACCAACTATATAAAAAAATATATAATACTGAATTAAGTTATTTTAAATTGCAGTTAAATAGGGTCAGGATTTTCAAAATGTGTTTCAAACTATTAACTCTAGCGACTATTAACTCTAGCGACTATTTTTTAATTTTGAAATTAATTTTTCAATATTATTGTTCAAAACCAGCAAGGAAAATGGAGGTCAAATTTTGATAATTGAAAAAAGTTATTTGTTTTTGTGAATAGATGCCATTGTCAAAGACATAATAGAAGTCACAATATTATCTTTACCAGCTATTTGAGCTGTGCATACAATAAACAACAGCATTTATTCGTCAAGAAGTTGAGCTCAGTTTGGCGAAGTAAAATTGCAGAAAATGCCTTCATGCCATCAATCAATATTGCTCACCTATTTTAAATAAGCCATTTCTTCGTTGGAAATACGCTTCAAGGGTTGATAGACGCATTTATCTGTAGGAATACAAAGTAATGTCTCTTCGTTCATTGAGTAAAATTTACCTCGTTGGGAATAATTCTTGTTTAAAAAGGTCTTCGTGAAGGCAAACTAAATCTCACTGATGTATTCATGGCGGGATCTTTGGGTGTATTTCTATCCGATGTTTTGATTGGCTGTATTATATATAACGAGAGTTTTGATTGGTTGATGCACACAAGCGGGCGCGTCGCTGTGTTTAGTATGCATGCATGGGAAAGATTCAGGAAGGATTCAGTGTCATGTCTATTTTTTTGAATTAGACTCTCAAACTGAAGTTCTATCTTTGATAATTTTGTATTTGGAAACCTAGAATTCCCGTAGGAGGCGAAGGCTTTGGTGGTTGTGGTTGAATTTGTAGATCAAGCGGGTAAGGTGCAGTTTTTGAGCACACTGTAAAATGAAGTAGCTTTCGACCAAGCTTACAAATACTATACGAATGCATTCAGTTAGCGGACTTGACTAAAGAGTGCTGTAACCGATTATATTTTTACTCCTAAAAACATGATTTTGATGCATTTTTGTCAACTGAGTAATCGTAGTGCACTGATATTTACAAGTATGATAAAAGTACCTTGAATTTGCTCGTTCGCTATTCCCTCGAACCTACTAGATTTCGCGATATTTTGTTTGCTGTAAATTGATGTACAACTATTTTACAAGAATACTAAAGAATCAATGTCTTTTTCAGAATTTTATCGATTCCATGGGAACAATGGGTGAAGTTGCAGCCGATTTTAGTCAAATACATGGAACAGAAGAAGAATGGATGGAGCAGCAAAGTTCAGCCAGACTGTTCGAAAGATCAAGAATCAAAGTTTTGGCAGGTACGTTCATGAGTTTTTGCAAACCCATGTACATTTGTGACTGTTATTTGAGCTTTTATTTTTCGTTTCTTGAGTTATCTTAGTCAAAATATAAATCGCGAAACGCGCCATGTTTTATATTTTATCTTTGAGCCTGTGTTGTTGAGCTTCGAAAACATCTGATTGCATCTACAAGTAGTTATAAATGACATGAACATAAAACAGTTGCTTGGTAATTTAAACCTAGATACGTTTTTTATCTCTTTTTCTTCTTCGTTAATAACAAATTATTCTACATTATCAGCAATGATCGTAAACTCCATTTTAAAATAGTTAGTTTGCACATTTCCCAATAAAATAAATTATTTGCTTTCATGTCTATATTCTGTGTTCAAATATCTCCCCTAAATACTTCTAAACTTTATTGAATAGTTAAGATTTGGTTTTGAATAATGTTGTTTGTGTGGCTGCAACTCTTGCTAAACGATTTATGCATAAGGTTACAGAATATATAAATATATTGTAACATGTTATTTCCAGTCCATAACTAGCTCGGGTGGGGTTCTGTACTCGAATGACCTTGATAAAACGATAACATGTTTATAGTATGTTGTTTATAGTATAGTGAAAAAACGTGTCTTTACTGCAGTTGTAGCATTCTGGAACATTCCATTGATACAATGTACATGTGAGACACTAAATGCCCAATAGGCATAGAAAGTTATGCATGATCAAAACTTCTTTGATTAATTGTGCTCACTAATGGATGTGGTTTTGTAAGCTTTTACCTAACCTAAATGATAAATGGTACTATTACTCCGTACATTAAGTATGTTGTGACCTTATCACATTTGCAGAAATAAATAGAATAATTAATGATTATTTAAAAACTTTGAAGCATAATACAATAGAATTGCTGGCTATGCTATGGCATTCTAACAAAACTCTAAAATATTTCTTGAGCAAGTTTTATTTTATTTTGATTTGGTCTGATAGAAGTGAGTTTGACAAAAGATTCAAAAAAACACCCAGACAACTTAATGGAGAGGTGCACACGTTCATAATGGACTAAATCGCAAAAGGTTTTCCTATTGCATTAGGCTTTCTATCAACTTACAGAAAGATTATTTCAATACAGTTTGTATCTCAAATATTGAAACAATTTGTCTTTTTTAGAGTTGTCTTTTGAATTTGTTTACACTTAATATCTATTTGTAGAACAAAAACTAACGCAAGTAGGTTTGTGATCATTTCATTCTCGATGTTTCGATGCTATCTATCTATTTTGATTAATAGCAGAAGCAAAAGAAACTTCATTCACAACAAGTTTTCACACTTAAAAATCAGAGGAAATTAAGAATAACTACCTATATTTTACATGCTTTGTTTATAACTCTGTTGTTTCCTTATCAGATGAAAGAGAACGAGTACAGAAAAAGACTTTCACAAAATGGATCAATTCTCACTTACAAAGAGTTGGCGCCAGAGTAAATGAACTTTATCATGACTTACAAGATGGTCGTAAACTAATATTATTGCTGGAAATTCTCTCTGGTGAAAAACTGGTAAGAAATATTTTTATCCTATGATAAAAAAAGTCATGTGATGGGGTCCGTACGTTTTTTTTTCACACGTACAGACCCGCTTCTCGAAATGGCTTCTTTAATCAATCAACTAAATTAAAAAGAGTGGGTCATTTGATAAAAAACTTATTGACTGAGTTAGGTCTGGCCGTACGGGAAAATATTTGGCTCTTGGTCATTTGTATGGACCTCACCCGTACAGCCCTCCCACTCAGTCATTAAGTAATTAATCTTTTCATAGCCTCCTTACATTGGCCACATCATTAGTGTTTATTGTATAGCTACAATTACGTGCAAAATATCTTGGGACATATCCCAGGTTTTACTTAAAAAAAACTTCTATAAAAATTTAGTCAATTTTAACCTCAAATATTTATTTTTGATTTCAGCCCAAACCTTCAAAAGGAAGAATGCGTATCCACAATTTAGAAAATGTTGAAAAAAGTTTGGTATTCCTAAAGAAACAGAGAGTAAGTAGTTCTTTGATTTTGGTACAGTACTTAAAGAACAAATAAACTGATTCCAAAATAGTTTTGTAGTTTTCCACAAAAAATGATCATATTGATGAATTTGTATTTCTAGGTTCATCTTGAAAATGTTGGTGCCCATGATATTGTGGATGGCAATCAAAAGATTACTCTTGGTCTTATCTGGACCATTATTCTCAGATTCCAGGTATGATATTAAAGGCCTAAGATAGATAGATAGATAAATTCCTTTATTTAAACAGGGTAGCTCTTTCAGTATTTACAAAATGTAATAACTGTTATCAATAGAGGCCCTATAAAAAATACACTAGGAAAAATAATACCAAAAACTAATTAAATACAATATTAAAAGATAAAATAGATTAATAAAATATACATTAAAAGTTGTGCTAAGATAAATACTATAAGGGTAGAGCGACCCTCTCTGTCCCGTGAAAAGGTGTATAGCCAGTGGCAACATTATCAAGTAAGAGTATATTTCTGGACAGACCAAACAAGCAAGGTTAATAAATTGTTTATTGTATAGCTTTTTTTCTTAGTGATGTATGAAATCGCAAATATTTTATCACCGAATCTCTCCTTATTGGATGAATAAAAATACATTAAACACACACTAAACTGGCTAAAACACTTTGCAGGTATGAAAAGGCAAAACTTTAACAAAACATATATTTCAATACTTTACAAGTTGTTTTTAATTTCCCTGTCTGAAACAAATATGAAAATTGGACCGCTGTCACGGTAGCAGTCTGAGATGGGAAAATTTTAGACTGGAAATCAGTCAATCAGAGCGTGCTTACTATCGTAGTCATATAATAAGTATTGATATTAATCTAATTGGCTAATGTTGTCTATAGATATCAGATATCTGGATTGAAGGAGAAACAAAAGAACGAAGATCTGCAAAGGATGCTTTACTGTTGTGGTGCCAGTCAAAGACTGTTGGGTATGCTTTGCTTTCTTCATTCATTCATTTATACATTCATTCATTCTTTTCTTTGTTCATTCATTCATTCATCCATTCATTTAGTCATTCATTCATTTAGTTTTTAAATCATTCATTTAATAATTAATTTATTCATTCATTCAGTTAGTTATTTCATTTATTCATTTGGTCGTTCATTCATCCAATTCATTTAATCATTCATTTATTCATAATTTCATTCATTTAGTTATTTAATCATTCATCCATTCATTTAGTTTTTCAATCATTCATTTAATCAATCAATCATTTATTCATCCATTCTTTTATTTAGTTATTCATACATTCATTTGGTCATTCATTCATTTAGTCATTCATTCATTCATTTAGTTATTTAATCATTCTTTTAATCATTCATTTATATATTTATTTGGTAATTCATTCATACATTCATTCATTCATACATTCATTTAGTCATTCATTTATTTATTCATTTGGTCATTCATCCATACATTCATTTAGTCATTCATTCATTTTGTTGAATAATGTTGATGAGTAAGTTTTGATTCCTAAAAAACATATTTAATAAATATATCGATAGTCATGAAACTATAACGCATAATTGATGATAAAGTTTGTTCATCTTTTTGAAATCTCTTGTTTATGTTTTGTTTAGTTATCGCAATGTTACAATCACAAACTTCACTACAAGCTGGAGAGATGGCTTGGCATTCAATGCAATTATCCATAAGCATAGGTGAGTGAAATTTATGAAAATTGTAATATTTCAACTGAGGCTATTTCTATCTCATAGAGAACAAAAATATTGTTCTATAGTTTGTGGTATTTAAATGATTCAGTATAAAAGTTTGTTGCATGGTCCAAGTCAAAATTTGGCAGTCTGGAATTTTTATTGACTGTCTAATCTTGACCAAAACATTATATCACATGAACCGGTATGAAACGGTATTTAACTTAGTTTGGTGTATGATGTTGAACTCTTCTGAGAAATATATCAAATAATGCGTTCTGACCAACTTTCAAGGTTTTATAGCTTTGTAGTTATTTTTGGAAATTAGTGCCCCCTGAAATATCAAATTTCAAAGTTATTTGTAATTATTAATATAAAAATGTCCACTGTCATTACAACCAAGTTGTTCTATGACAGTCATTACAATGACATAAATGTTTTACAATTCTAGGCCTGATCTGATAGACTATGAAAAGATCACTAAAGTGGATGCTGAGGAGAACTTAGAACAAGCCTTTGAAGTTGCAGAGACTCAGCTTGGAATAACACCGCTATTGGACCCAGAAGGTAGAATACACATATTAACTATATTATGATTTACAATATTCAGTTCTCAATTCCTCCAGTTATTATCTAGCACCATTGTACATTTTGACAAAAGGTGCATTTGCACAGGGATAATCTTGATTTCGTAAATAAAAATGTGTTTTCTATTATTTAGCGGTAATATTTTTGCTGATTGGCTTGGTATTTTTCAATATTTTTTTACAACATACAAAGGCTTTGACTGTGCAAATGCACCCTTTGTCAAATAGTACAGCAGGGACCAGTTGTACGAAGGGTGGATAAAGTTATCGGTGGATAAAAGTTATCCACTGCATAGGTTTTTTTATAGATTTTATCTGCTGGATAAGGATTTATCCAGTGGATAGCGCTAATCAGGCTTTGTACAACTGGCCCCAGTGCTAGATAATGTCAAAAGTGTATATATATATTCTTTAGTTTTGACTATTATTCCATGGAAAGTGTCATTAATTGCTAACTGGCAGACTGGCTTGTTTATCATATATTGTGTATATTTCCAGCACCATATCAAAAAATGTTGTAATCTTTAAAGATTTATATTAACCTTGTGTGTTTTTGCAAATAGATGTAATCGTAGACTTCCCAGATGAGAAATCCATCATCACCTACGTTTCTGCGTACTACCACTATTTTGCTAAGATGAAAACAGTAGAAGTTGGTGGCTCAAGAGTAGGAAAGGTAAAACATATCAAAAAGTATACAGTCAATGTCATTGTCCACATAAAGTTAAGATTAACTCTACAACAGGTCACACATGATTTTTGTTTATTTGTTTAATTGTTCAGTAAATATGGAATAAGAATTATGAAATCTGTATTCTTTATGTCTTATTGGTGGACAATGTTAATGACTGTATTCTAGTTTAGAAAATTGAGTTTTCTGAAAATTGAGAAAATTGAGTTTTCAAACCAGCAAAGAGATGAAACATTATCTTATTCAAAATAGTAGTCTTATCAATGCATTTTGTACTAAAATGCACATCAATAATATAAATAAATAGTGATAAAAGCAAAAAAAATAAAATGAAATGTTTCAGCTCTTACAAAGCAAGTTTTAAGTACACATTAATTTGATTTATTGGAGTCTGATTAATGAAATGCAAAAAGTTATTTCCTTAATACTTAAAGTTCAATCACTAACCAACACACACCCAAACAATTGCAAATCATCATAACTTTTACACTTGATTTAAACCCAATCACTCTTTCACATTATTATGAATAATTGAAATTGATATTTTTCTGTTGACTAAGTTATTTAATTGATATAGGTTATTGAAAGAATCAAAGAAAACAAAGGTCTTATTATTGAATATGACAAACTAGCCACTGATCTACTGGAATGGATTGAAATGAAGATTCATAGTCTTGCTGAACGTGACTTTGCCAACACATTAATTGGTGTACAACAACAAATGCTTGAGTTCAACCAGTACAGAACTCAGGAAAAACCTCCCAGGTAAGGACAAATATATAGATATATTTTTGTATTCATTTATATTATTTTTCCATGTGTTCTGGACTGTTTTTTATTTAATTTCTTCAAGTCTATTTGTGGAAAATGTGATGCTATATATAATCTCGGCATAAGAATAATGAAAATTATACTTAGTCTATAAACTGCTATAAAAAATTTGCACATAACAAGTATAAATCATCTTTCTTACATCTTGCTATTAGCATAAATGCCAAATAGAAATTATTCACTAATGTTGTAGTTTTATTATGTGGCTTTGACTTTACATCAGTTTGATATATCGTAAGCTGTGTGGTTACATATCGGATTCCAACACAAGTTTATATAGTGATAGCCTTACTCTGCTTAGTAAAATAAAATGAATCACTTTTTTAACGTCTCAATGTATTTAGCCAGTGGCTAATTGGGGAGACTCACACTCACTACCTCTACGTTAAATTTCAAAGCACACAACTCTACTCACATTTTTGCAAAGGGAGGAAAACCTGATAACCTGGAGAAAAACCCGATAACCTGGAGAAAAACCCTTGTGTTGTACTTACCTCTATCTTGATTCCCAGTTTGTTGTCAACTCTTGCCTTTTTTAAAGTTAATTTAATAGAATTATACTGCTCAAAGAAGACAAGAAGAGAGATATACCAGTGTTAGACTAGTTGAGCTTCAGCTTGGCAGTCACATGCTTCATTTCACTTTCAATGCTATTTACATAATTGAATAAATTCATTGTTGATCTGTCCTCTGATTGGTTGAATAATTGGTTGAATGACATTTACCATTTTGTCCTATGATTGGATAAATAATAATAATAATAGTAGGTTCTTGTATAGCGCACTATAATAAATAATTGGTTGAATGACCTTTACCATACATGTCATCTGATTAGTTGTTTTTTATTTGATTGACAGGTTTGTTGAGAAGGGTAACCTTGAAGTGCAGCTGTTTATCTTGACAAGCAAGTTACGAGCCAATCACCAGAAAATGTACATACCCCCTGAAGGGAAAAGCATGGTTGACATTAACAGGGTACGTTACTATAGTGACTGCTAATGCATTGATATTGGATAATGATGATAATAATAATAATAATAATAATAATAATAATAATAATAATAATAATAATAATAATAATAATAATAATAATAATAATAATAATAATAATAATAATAATAATAATATTTAAAATCTTTTTCTCGCAAATTAACATGTGCACATGATCAAACTAGTGTAACTTGTGTAAATATCAAGTTATGATTAGTTTTTAAGCTATGATTAATCCTTTGAATGCAAAGATCAACATTAAAAATTTGAAGTTGAGTGGTAATAGTGGAATTACAATTTAATTCATCAGGCTTGGGAGAGGCTTGAAAAATCTGAACATGAAAGAGAACTTGCTATAAGAGAAGAACTTATGAGGTAAAAATATTTACTTTATTCAATTAGATTATGTTTTGGATAATGTATAGTTAAATGTATTTTTAAATTCTATTATTTCTAATGATACTATATATTTTTTTTTATAGACAAGAAAGACTTGAGATGCTTGCAGGAAAGTTTGATAGAAAGGTTTGTTTAATAGTTCTTTATTCTACAAAATTACAATTGCAAAAAAATTAGAATTCAGTAAAGGATGAATGTAAACAACTATCATTTGTGAAAAGGAGATTTTGAGTTAACTAAACTTTTTTTTTCTTGCTTTACAGTATGCCATGCGTGAGACTTGGCTTGAAGAGAACCAGCGCCTTGTTGCTATTGACAACTTTGGCAATGATTTACCTGCTGTTGAAGCTGCAACCAAGAAACACGAAGCCATTGAGACTGACATCATGGTTAGTATATTGCAATCTACTTCATTTAATAGATTGTTACTCTGCAAGGCCCTTACTCTAGATGGCCATTGCATTATCCAGTAATATTTGAATCAAATGTTTGTCAATGTGCTTGACAATTTCATGTATCTTACTTCAAATAAGACCCTTTTACTTAGAGAAAAAAAGTTAAAAAGATGACAAAATATATAGATCTATAATCTAAATGTACCATTATGCAATGCAGTTTTTTGTGTTGCATGTTGTGTCCATTTCACTATCTGGTTGACCTCTATATCTTTGTGAATTGTAGTGATATTTTCTATTCATTATATTCTTCTTTTGTGTTGTGAGATATTGTAAATTCTTATATTTGATGCTGTAAAGCAGATATACAAATGTGTTATAATGACTTTTATAGGCATATGAAGAACGTGTCAATACACTTGTTGCTGTTGCCGATGAACTAGTCCGAGAGAACTACCATGATGCAGAAAGGATTCAAAATGGTAAAAATAAGATCATCCAACTGTGGGAATTGTTGCTGGTCCTCTTGAGGGAAAGAAGAGCTCGTTTGGAGAAATGCATGCATCTACAGAGAGTGTTCCAAGAAATGATTAACATCATTGACTGGATGGATGAAATCAAGGCAAGCAAATGCAACCATTTTACTTTGAAATGCTTTACATTGAATTGCAAGACTGTTGTCATATAAAAATAACAAAAAGGAAATAATGAGGGTTTTTTGAGAGAACAAATTTGATAAAGTTTTTTAACTTAAGTGCAAGATATTATAAAATACATATCATGTACGGGCACTGGAAATACCTAGAAATTTACCTCTAAACAGCTCCACATCTAATGTGATCATCTTGTGTGTTTTTCTAGGTTGGATTGTTGTCAGAAGATTATGGCAAACATCTTCTTGGTGTTCAAGACCTTCTGCAAAAACACAGTCTTGTTGAGGCAGACGTTGCTGCAATGGCTGATAGAGTGAAGTCAGTTAACAACCAAGCAGAGAATTTCCTTCAGGTTGAAGAAAGTGATGGTAAGTTATTGATCATGAAGATACTAATGCATATAGAGTTACTGTATATAATTTTGCCTTCCTTACAGTGAGGATACTCTACATGTGAACACTTGACTTTGTTCATGTTATTATTTTGAATTCTAAACCTTCTACTGCTTCAAAACCTCTTAAAATGAAGCAGACTGTGAGTTCAAATATTTAAAGTGTTTATAGTAAATCTTATTTCTAATCTATTTGCTCAAGGCATGTGGGTTAGAAAAAGGAACAAAAAAAACCTTGAAGTGTTCAAATATATTTCAAACTGTTGTTGTTGCTATTATTATGATATCTTCCTTTTTAATTTAACCAATTCAAAAACTATTTTGTTTATTAGAAAACAAACCAGATGAGAATCAAATCAGAGAACACCAAGCAGAAGTTGAAGGTGCCTACAATGAACTGTTACAGCTTGCAGCTGTACGCCGTGCAAGACTTGAAGAATCTCTCAAGTTGCAGAGTTTCTACAGAAATGCTGATGAAGAGGAGATGTGGGTCACTGAAAAAGACTACTTTGTACAGTCTACTGACTATGGCCATGATCTCAACACTGCAATGATTCTTCTTGCTAAACATGAGGTGAATAAAGATATTATAACTAGTTTTCTTGTGGTAACTTTGAAGTAAAAATGGTGTAGTTTATTGTACTGTAATAATAACAATTATTAGAAAATGTGTTATTAATTGGTGTTTTTCAGATTTTTGGTGTTTTTATGCCTTTTTGTATTTTAGTTTTTGATGAGTTTTAGTGTTGTATATGATGTGAAAACGTTTAGTTTACAAAACATTGTTGAATGTTTTCATCAATACCATTGATTTATTTGTTCATTTATTAGTTTACTATAAATTTATTCTACCAGTTATTTATTTTGTAATTTTCTCAATGTTTCATCTAAATGCTTATATATCTACTATTTTCTAGGCTGTTGAACGTGAGATGCATGGTCGTGATGGACAGACCAGAGCTATTACAAGAAATGGAGAAGAACTTCTTGAGTCTGTTCCTTATGCATCTGATACTATCCAGAACAGACTTGATATCATCAGGAACAAGTGGGAAAGACTGCGTGATAATTCTGGTTATCGTAAGAAGAAGCTTAAAGAGAATGTCAAACTCCAGCAGTTTATTGCAGAATACAATGACATTGAGTCTTGGCTCGATATGACCAAACGTGTTGTTGAGTATGATGACTTGGGCTATGATGAACACAGTGCCGAAGCCTTGATTAAGAAACACCAGGTAATGAATGCATGGGAAATGAAAGGGAAAAAAATTGGATGAATGCATGGAAACGCAACAAAAATGTGTGTAATTAATAAATAGAATGGGATGAGTGAATGAATGAATAAGAAATGAGTGGAAAAATAGATTGGAAATGCTTTGGAAATTGATGAAAATCAATGAAATGAATGGAATAAATGGTTTGAATATGTGGGCAATAAATGGGATAAGAACGTGCATTTTATCAAGAGTTCCCTTGAGAAAGTATGTACAATACATAATTGAATAAACCTATGTATATCATCTTAAAGTTGTAAATATGAACTATATTTGTTGTTAACCTCCATGTTGTTTTTGATAGGCTGTTGAAGAGAACATTGAAGCTTATGCAACAGAAAACCAAGCATTGCACAGTCAAGTTGATACTCTTGGTGATGAGGTAAGTTGTTTACATTGTTGTGCTAAATATTATTCGATATTATAGTCCACTAACTTATTGTTGATTATCATTTCAGGACAAGTCTTCACCTCAAGTTGTAGAAAGATGCAATAAGTATGTTACATCTAAATAATTTAAAAATTATTGTTAGTAATTAGCTGTTACTGTTGAATGCTAATTTCTAATGCTTGATATGTTTTCTTGCAGTGTGGATGAGAGATATGAAGAACTCCAGAGACTAGCAGCTATCCGTCGCCAGAAACTACAAGATGCCCTTTCCCTGCATCAACTGAACCGAGAAGCCAATGTGGTAGAGTCATGGATTGATGAAAAGGTACATTTTATAATTTCCCATATAAGCAGTTGCTACTCCTTAAACTCCTTGAAAACTCCTTAATTCTAGCTAAAGTAGGGTAAAAGTTCTAGTATTGCAAATTCAGGTTAAATAAAAATTCTAGTATTGTGCATCATTTTTGTAAATTTTCGTATATCAAAGTTGTTGCAAAAAGTGCTTAAAAGTTACTTTTTGGCCCTTGAAAACTCCTTAGATTTTGTTTACCGACATCAGCAAGAACTTTGTATTTATTTTTCAGGTCCAAAATTCTTGATTTATGTATCCACAGTAAGGCCATAAATTGCCATCAGTTAATGTAGTAGAATAAAAAAATATAATTAGTAGGTTCTTTTGTAAGAGGTTTATAATTAATAATGTTTTGTGTGTTGTCAGGAAAATCGTCTTGATACAGCACTCACTGTAGAAAAGAGCATGGACTTGGAAGAATGTCAAATCATCCAGCAAAGATTTGAAGGATTCCAGCAGGTTGGTTAACAGCTATTATTGTTGGTATCATCATTGTCATTATCATAATGTAATATAACACATGGATTTTCCTTTTTTTTTAACAGGAGTTGGATGCCAATGAGCGTCGTGTTGAATTGGTCAATGACCTTGGAAGTAAACTCATTGACAAGGGTCACATCAACTCCGACCAGATCCAAGAAACCACTGATAGACTTAATACCAGGTAGAAACAACATAACAATTTTGATTGGTTGCTAGATTGTTTTGTAATAATTAACAAAATCACCCAAAACACTTCTACTTTTCTAAGCTTTGCCAAATGTTGCAGAAACAATGTTGTCTTAGAATCATTTCATTCAATCAAATGTTACTTACTGAGTGTCTGTTTGTGTATTCATTAGGTGGTCTAACCTTCGCAATGCTGCTGATCTAAAGAAAGCTAAGCTTGACAAGGCCCTCAAACTTCAACAGTTTTATGCAGAGACAACAGAGACAAAGGTAAACTGATTTACTTATCATCTCTGGCTGAATTACTCCATTCTACCCACATAATACCATTCCTCAAGATACCAGTCAGTACATCATATGATGAGTCTGAAGAATCAAAACATCGTTTAGATCCAAGTTTTGGATGAAAAAACAAGAATTGTTCAACAATATTTCGACTTTTATTTCAAGTCATAATCATGTTAAATTTAAGTTTACAAGATCAGCTATTTCAAATAGCTCTAACTCCCTAGAGGCTTTCAAGAATACCATTCAGTGTATGATACAATAGAACATAGTGATCCTTAATGTTTTATATTATTGACAGATTTGGATCAGTGAGAAGTCAAGCTTGTTGATCACTGAAGAAGATGTAACAAACATGAAAGACTTGTCAACTGTAATGATGCTGCAAAGAAGACTCAATAACATCCAACGTGATCTCCCTGCCTTGGAAGACAAGGTATGATCAATGATTCACTAGACTAAAATGATTGCATTTGCTTACAGTATTTAAAGTGAGAATCGAAAAACCGTGGGCACAATATTTAAGAAATTTTTTTATTGTTCGTTGAACAACTCACAAACAACTCTAACTACAAAAGGTTTATTATGTAAAAATAAAAATTATTGTGGTGATATAGTTGTTTCTGAGTTGTTCAACAAATAATAAACGATTTCTAAAATTTCTAGGTGCCCATGGTTTTTTGATTCGCACTGTAATGTGTGAGGCATATTATTTACTAATACCAGTAATTATTAATAGTACTAATTATTGAATGAATACATTTTTTAGCCTTTGATTGATACTTCAGAATGTCAAGTTTTATAATGTTTGTTTTCTTGTAGTGCACACAACTTGAACAAGATGCTGAGCAACTATGTTCTGAGTATGAAGGGGTAAGAATTAGAACGAGAAAACATCTTTTTTTAAAGTACATCATTGTAAAGAACATTTTGACATTGTGTGTTCATTTTGTTTGCAGGAACCAGAAGAACCTATCGTCCGTGAGAAGATGATTGTTGTTAGTTCTGCTTGGACTGATCTCAAGGATAATGTAAGTCAACAAAACCTTTTTTCTACATAGTTTATATTTTAATTTTAACCCAATGAGAATTGTAGGATGATGATTAAAGAAATATTCTCTACCTATAGGTCAAACAACGTGATGAAGCTCTAGCTGAATCAGGTGAACTACAGAGATTTGTTAAAGATCTTGATGACTTCCAAGTTTGGTGAGTGGAATGTTTATGTTTAATGTTTATGATGAAAATAGTGGGTGGTGGTGGTGATGGATAATGTTAATTATGGTGGTGATAATGATAATAGTGATAATAATGGTAATGATAGTAATGATTGTGGGTGATAATGATGATTTTAGTGATGATTTCATTCACCATTGTAATAATAACTACATTTACCCACAGGCTGAGGAACACCCATAACGAAGTAGCATCAGAGGAGATTCCACTAAGTCTTTCTGAAGCTGAGAACTTGTTGAAAGAACATGAAGATATCAAGGTTGGTTCCTCCATACTTGATCCTCTGCTCTGTTCTATTGTCTGTTCTAAACTGTTCTAGTATATCCTATATTCCCATTGTATTCCCATTGTATTGCTATTCTATTCTATTAATAATAATAATAACTTTATTTATTTATATAGCGCTATTTCCAACTGGTAATTGCTCAATGGCGCTTATTAACTATTGTGTGTGTGTGTCTTTTAAGGATGATATTGATTCTCACCAACCTGACTTTGAGAAACTGATGGAAGAAGGACCCAAATGGGTACAAGATGAGTCTGAATTGCATCAACAGTCTCTTAAAGAACAATTGGAACAGCTTGATAGTGGATGGAAAGACCTTCTTGTTACATGGGAGAAACGAAAGAGACAGCTTATACAAGCACTCAACCACCAGGTAAGCACTCTTTAGATAATCATTATCAGATATTACATTATCAGATACATCACCATTATCAGATATAACATTAACAGACACATCACCATTATCAGATATTACATTAACAGATACATCACCATTATCAGATATATAACATTAACAGATACATCACCATTATCAGATATATAACATTAACAGATACATCACCATTATCAGATATAACATTAACAGATACATCACCATTATCAGATATAACATTAACAGATACATCACCATTATCAGATATAACATTAACAGATACATCACCATTATCAGATATAACATTAACAGATACATCACCATTATCAGATATAACATTAACAGATACATCACCATTATCAGATATAACATTAACAGATACATCACCATTATCAGATATAACATTAACAGATACATCACCATTATCAGATATATAACATTAACAGATACATCACCATTATCAGATATATAACATTAACAGATACATCACCATTATCAGATATAACATTAACAGATACATCACCATTATCAGATATTACATTAACAGACACATCACCATTATCAGATATAACATTAACAGATACATCACCATTATCAGATATAACATTAACAGATACATCACCATTATCAGATATAACATTAACAGATACATCACCATTATCAGATATAACATTAACAGATACATCACCATTATCAGATATAACATTAACAGATACATCACCATTATCAGATATAACATTAACAGATACATCACCATTATCAGATATTACATTATCAGATACATCCTTTTATCAGATATAACATTAACAGATACATCACCATTATCAGATATAACATTATCAGATACATCCTTTTATCAGATATTACATTAACAGATACATCACCATTATCAGATATAACATTAACAGATACATCACCATTATCAGATATAACATTAACAGATACATCACCATTATCAGATATAACATTAACAGATACATCACCATTATCAGATATAACATTAACAGATACATCACCATTATCAGATATAACATTAACAGATACATCACCATTATCAGATATAACATTAACAGATACATCACCATTATCAGATATTACATTATCAGATACATCACCATTATCAGATATAACATTAACAGATACATCACCATTATCAGATATAACATTAACAGATACATCACCATTATCAGATATAACATTAACAGATACATCACCATTATCAGATATTACATTAACAGATACATCACCATTATGAGATATTACATTAACAGATACATCACCATTATCAGATATAACATTAACAGATACATCACCATTATCAGATATTACATTAACAGATACATCACCATTATCAGATATTACATTAACAGATACATGTACATCACCATTATCAGATATAACATTAACAGATACATCACCATTATCAGATATTACATTAACAGATACATCACCATTATCAGATATTACATTAACAGATACATCACCATTATCAGATATTACATTAACAGATACATCACCATTATCAGATATTACATTAACAGATACATCACCATTATCAGATATAACATTAACAGATACATCACCATTATCAGATATAACATTAACAGACACATCACCATTATCAGATATTACATTAACAGACACATCACCATTATCAGATATAACATTAACAGATACATCACCATTATCAGATATAACATTAACAGACACATCACCATTATCAGATATAACATTAACAGACACATCACCATTATCAGATATTACATTAACAGATACATCACCATTATCAGATATTACATTAACAGATACATCACCATTATCAGATATAACATTAACAGATACATCACCATTATCAGATATAACATTAACAGATACATCACCATTATCAGATATAACATTAACAGATACATCACCATTATCAGATATAACATTAACAGATACATCACCATTATCAGATATAACATTAACAGATACATCACCATTATCAGATATAACATTAACAGATACATCACCATTATCAGATATAACATTAACAGATACATCACCATTATCAGATATAACATTAACAGATACATCACCATTATCAGATATAACATTAACAGATACATCACCATTATCAGATATAACATTAACAGATACATCACCATTATCAGATATAACATTAACAGATACATCACCATTATCAGATATAACATTAACAGATACATCACCATTATCAGATATAACATTAACAGATACATCACCATTATCAGATATAACATTAACAGATACATCACCATTATCAGATATAACATTAACAGATACATCACCATTATCAGATATAACATTAACAGATACATCACCATTATCAGATATAACATTAACAGTATCATTTGTTGTTCTAGTTGTTTATCCGAGATTCTAAGCAATGTGAAGCTTTACTTGGTCAGCAAGAACTATTCTTGTCCAAGGAGGAGAATGGAGTAAGTATATTACCACTTTACTTCTACTTCAATATTATTATTGTCATTATAGCTAGACTACTTTCCACAAATTAAGAAATGTTTGTTGACAACTTTTCAAAACCATCATATCGACATTCCACAGTTGTATCCAAGACCTATATTTTATTGACAACATCTAACTGGCCATTAAAAAAAATACAATCTGTTTGCCATTTTCATATCATGAAATAAACAATATTCAAAAATTCATACCTTATGTTCACACAATTACTGACAAAGATGTCATTCACTCTTTTCGTTCTTTCCTGATTGTACATACAACCAATAACTGTCCTTGTTCTTAAGGCTACTGTGGAAGCCGTCCAAGAACTCATCAAGAAACATGAAGAGTTCTCCAAACGTATGGATGCCCAGGACGAGAAGATCAACCAGATGATCCAGTTTGCTCAACGCTTGGCTAATGAAGGACATTATGCACAGGATAAGATCACAGAGAAAGCTCAAAGTCTACATGAGAGGTAACTCAACAGTTTAAATCCTCTGTTCACAGGCTCATAACATTGTATATGGGATCAGGGATCAGCGTTATTTTGGGATCAGGGATCGGAATTGTTGCTTTGGGATTGGAATCACAGCCACTGGGATCGGGATCATGAGAAAATGTCCAAATCAGGGATCAAAACGAGGATCAAGGATCAAAAGTTTGGGGGGGAAATTGGGCTCAGGGATCTAAAATTCCGAAATGATCCAGGATCAATAGGTTGAAAATATACCATAAAACACGTCTTGACATTTGTCTTTACCCATTATCAGTATAACTATACAATGGTGACAATGAACATTTTTTTTTTGCCAGGCGAAATGCTAATCGACATAAGATGGAGGCTGCACTTCAAAGACTGAGAGATGCTTTGGCTCTGCAGCAATTCATCCAGGATGCTGAAGATGTATGTTTGTTTATTCACCCATCCGATTTTCATTAATTCATCCAATTTTCATTCATTCATTTATCTAATTTTCATTCTTTATTTCCCTAATTTTTATTTATTCATCAATTCATTTGTTGTTGTTTTTTCAAAATTTCTGTTTGTTCTTCATTCATTCATTCATCAATTTTGATCATGTGCTCATTCCTTTTTTTCATTAATATATCCATTCATCCATTCTTCCTTCTATGTATTTCTTCTCTTTCTCATGGGCTTTTATCACACTGCGGCCATGTTTATTCCCATGAGAGCGAAAACCTTTCTTTGGAACGTTTTGAAATGCATGAAAGCCAGGGCAAGGGAACCCATGAGATTCAAAACCCATTGTTTCAACCAATATGTCGGCCCATGATAAAAGCAAATTACCCATTTACTGAGTATGTATGCTGTTTTTAGATGTACGACTGGTTAAAGGAGAAATACCAAATCGCGTCCGAGGAAACTTACAGAGATCTCAGTAACATTGGCGGTAAAGTGATGAAACACCAGGCCTTTGAAGCAGAAATGATGGCAAACAAGGAACGTTTGGATCAAATTAGCCAAGTAAGACCAAACACAAACCACCCAACATAATATCACTGACAATTAAAACATCATTTGCTACACAAGAAACGGTAAACAAAAATTACAAATAATTCTAATTGAGAGAGTAAGTTATAAAAGATTTGTGCAGAGAAGAGAGCAGCACATGGTAGCCCAACAAGGTTTCTTTATGTTCAGAAGAAATGCTGATACCTTTACTGTGGATAAAACGATAATAACAGCTTTGTATTCTAACATATCAAATTAACCTTGTTATATATATAGGAAATAGATGGACAAAAGCAGCAACTGAAATCCAATAGTCCAACCAAAGACAATTGTCACATTTCTCTCAAACATACAAATAATAAAAAAATCACATTCATGTTTATGCTTTCCACAAACGTGCTATATTGATTCTTGTTTACGTGTTATTTGTAGTCTGGTGTTGAAATAGCCGACGAAAAACCAGAAAGCAAACCAGAGATTGATGAAAGACTAGAGAAACTCAACCAGAAATGGCTTGAACTGGCTGAAGTGTCCAAGAACAAAGGCAACAAGCTTGACGAGGCACAGAAACAAGAAGAGTTCAACCAAGGCGTACAGACTATGGGTGAATGGGTGAAGGAATTAGAGACTGTTATTATTACACAAGAAAAAGCTACAGACCTTACAACAGCAACAAGACTTTATCAGAAGCATAAGGTACAAAGACTTGTGGAAGTAGTTGTATTCAAAAAGAACTTACACACCATTAAAAGTCAAACTCCAACTCTATTCACATGGTGTACTTTTGTCAGTTGCTCTAAATGTTTCATTAGAAACACTGAAAGTGATCATGAAGTTCTATATTTTTTCTTTAAATATCGACTATTTTACTTTTTCTTGATTTTTTTATTTTAATCAAATCTAAACAGGGCATCTTTGTAACATTGCATAGTTTTGTTCACTGATAGAAAAAAGTGATGATTTGTTAACGTTCTTAATGTAAATGATACATGTATACAGTGCAGCTAACACATGTTCTGTTTGTAGCTCATGGAGAAAGAGATTGGAGTCAAGAAAGCTCGCCTCCAAGAACTTGGTTCCCAGGCGGCTGACATGGTTGACGCGGGCCATTTTGATCCTAACGCTGTACAAGAAACAAGAGTCATCCTTGAGGAAAAGTGAGTTGTCTGTCTAAGACTTTGAGTTTCTTACTGCTTCTTTATTTTGTCTGTCTGTCCTATTTTGTCATCAATCTGCATTCTGTGTCTTTGTCAGACATTTTAATTGTATAGTAATGATGGTTTTGTAATTGTTAGATACGATGCATTGGAAGCTCCATTGGCTGAAAAAGCAGTTGAACTTGACCTTGCCATGCAGTTCTTCCAGTTTGATCGAGATGTTGATGATGAAAAGGTAATGTGGAACATCATTGGCCTCATTTCAACCTGTTAAACCTGTTATTACTAGTATTATTATGTGCTTGCATGCATTGAATACCAATGTTTTAACAATTTCAAGTTTTCTTATGTCTTTTCTTTTATTGTCATTGTTTAATGTTTAGACATGGATCAAGGAAAAAGAACCCCTCCTTCAATCAACCAACTACGGAAACAACTTATTTGAAGTACAGAAGCTCAAGAAGAAACATCAAACTCTGTGTGCAGAGATCGACATCCACGAGGCCCATAAGAACCGTATCTGCCAACAAGGAGACGATTTGCTAGAGTCTGACCATCCACAATCTGGAGAGATCCGTCGAAGAGAAGATGAGCTACAGAACCAATGGGACGATCTCAAGAACCAATCAGATGCCTACAAGGCACAATTGGAACTGTCATTACAGGCTAAACAGGTAAGATAAATAGAGAGATTTAATAGGCAGAGAAAAAAAACAGTTTACTGAGGATAAAGATAAAAACAGCAGTGTAATAAAACCAACAACAGCTACCACAAACAAAGTCAACAAAAAAAAAAACACTAAAGAAATAAGCTTTGTCTAAAAGTGAAAATATTTGAAAGAAGATTTTGTGTAAAAAATTTTTTGCACATTTTGAACAGCAGCAAACAAACAACAGCAACTTATACAAATTACAATTAACGATAACCTGAAAAAATAAATCGATAAACATAAGTGATTTAAGAAGACCTCTTAATTCCACAAGATTCTACAAGAACTGATAATATAATCTGCTAATATTGGTGTTTGTTTGTTAATAGTATTACTACGATGCTGCCGAAGCAGAGGCATGGATGAGCGAACAAGAGCTGAATATGATGGGAGATGAGCGTGGCAAGGATGAAGCTAGTGCTAATGATATGCTCAAGAGACACGAGACCTTAGAGGCAGCCATTGCTGACTATGCTGAGACAGTCAATGATCTTGGTGACCACGCCAATATGTTGATTGACAGTAACCATCCCGAAAGGTAGGACCTTACATTCTTATAGTCCCAGTAATGGTGTGAACGATACTATTATCATTATTTTTATTATTAAAAAAAATTATATAAATATATATATATATATTATATCATTAACATCACCTTCGTTATAACTATTACTCAGGGCTCAAAATAGCTGCCTGACAATGGCCAAATGTCAGGCTAAATTTGAGATATTGGACAGGCGAAAAATCATTATGAACCACCAAATGGATACAATAAACCTGCAGTCAAAGTTTACCAGAATCATCTTTTAATGTTTCTTTATCTGGAAGTGGCAGGCCAATTTGTTTTTATATTTCAAGCCCTGTTACTTTGTTATTACTTATCAACATTACCACCATATCAGCCTCATCATTATCATCTTATTATCGTTATCATCCCATTCATCATTATCATCACCTTCGTTATTACTAAATAATGTGGTTGCCTTGATCGTCATCTTAATATCGTTATCATCACATTCATCATTATCATCACCTTCGTTATTACTAAATAATGTGGTTGCCTTGATCGTCATCTTAATATCGTTATCATCCCATTCATCATCGTCATCATCTTCCCCATTACATGTAATGACAAGCTTTTGTTAACCAATAAAAGATATATTAATCATACTTTATCTCTTGTAGCGAGACAATCAAGATTCGTCAGGCTCAAGTAGACAAACTGTATGCTGGTCTAAAGGATTTGGCAGAAGAACGACGTGGTAAACTAGACGAAACACTCAAACTGTACCAACTAAACCGTGAGATTGATGATCTCGAGTTGTGGATAGCTGATAAAGAACAAGTAGCAGGCTCACAAGATATTGGCCAAGATCTTGCTCAAGTTGAGGTATTAGTCTGGGGCCTTATGTAAATCCGTGGGAAATTCGTGATCATTTTAGTTTCTTTTCATAAATAGTAAGTTTGAGGGATAACAAATCCAAAAAAAGTTGTCACCAATTTTTTCCACCTTGATGACGTCATTCTAAGTATGACGTCATCAGATCCTTAAAAAATGATAGTAATTAGCCTGATAATTCACTATTTTAACGGAATATTAGCATTTCTTCTTCTTGTTATGATGTTATTAGCTGCAATAGTGGAATGGAAATGAATTTTGCACTTACTTAATGTTTGGCTGATTTATGCAAATTAGATATGACGTCATAATTACACCAGAACTAAAGACATGAGCTCAAAATAAGACTTTATTGAATATACATTTAGTAAATTATTGTTTCTAAGTGACAAGCACTTATATATACATGTATCGTTTTAAGTCAGTGGTACACAGAACATCTTGTGCAGTTTCATCCCATAATCTAATTATCTTTCAATCTATTTTACATAGACAGCAGTTAATTTACATTTGAAGGTCTTCATCGTCGCTGTCTTCATTCACTGTAGAACTTGAATTGTCGCTGTTTCTGTTTTCGCAGTTTGGTTGACATGAAGCACACATATCTGTACATTTGAGACTGTGTTTACAACAGGAACAACTCATCGTGATGCACTTTCCCTTGCAACCACACTTGATGAGCTGTAGAACAGCCTTTGGTGCAGGAGGAAGAGTAGTTGGAACAGGTTGTAGTCTATCTCCATCTTGTCTCCATCCATGCAAAGTTGGAGCAGGAAAATTTGGCTGTGGTGTATCACATGCCTTCCAAACAAGTGCAACGTAGTTAGCACGTTTTATCATCTGGTGTAGAGCTGCTTGAGTAGGCGGAAGCTGTTCATCTGTATATTGCTTCTTGCTAAAAAGCAACCACCTCACTTCCTGTACACTGCTTAGCTGTGTAGATGACATGTATAACTGACAGGTGTATCGCTCCAGCATCTGGTAGGTATCATCTGAAATGACTTGACTACTTCCGAGGCTAGAGAATGCATCAAGAATAGGTCTTTCAGACTTCTTCAGCGTATTCCAACATGATACCTTTCCTTTTCCGCAAATGGTTCCTGTCTGGTCACATCCTGTGAAAGCATGAAATCCAGGTAGTGCATTAACCAGTTCTTCTCCGATGGCTTCATGAAGTGGACCAAGTGCGATACTTCTCCGCTTGCCTCCAGTGCCTACAATTAATGAGGTGAAAGGACAAAGTCGCCTGTACAACCATAACGCAAGAACTAGGACATCAGTATCAGGACTCTGGATGGTGATGGAGGATGCTCCCCTTGCAGTAGCGTCAACAGCATGTAGTAGCATACGGGTGTCTGCCTCCTCCTGCCAACTTCGCAGATGTCGAAGATTTAAATTGCATGAAGACATACAGTCATCCTTCGAAGTGACAACATATGTCTTCTCTGCATCTTTCTTGCAATCGATGAGATGAGACGCAAGGTAGATTGTTAGAGCCCCTTTATTCTCATTGCAACATAACAGTTGTGCCATTGTCACTTTGGCAATAACAGCATCAGCTGAAATCTGGTACACTACAGATGGATTTGTGCCCTGGCGCACCTGACGAGTTTTCTCCTTTAGGGAATGTGGCACATCATATCGGTCAAAGACAACATGAACTTCACTAGCATGAGTTGACCTGCTATCGATTATTTCAACGAAATGGTTTGCCAGATCACGCCCTGTTTTCACCCAGGTAGGCTTTCCCATTGACTGGACCACTGCCATTGCATCAATGATGACCACAGGTCTTCCGAGCTCTTCCGAAGTTGGAGGTTGCTGTTCAGGAAGAAGACCCTCTAGAATGTTCAGAAGCTTACTCTTAGCAACACAGTGTCGTAGATTCCCATCAGAGGTAAAAAGTGCCCTGGGGTATTCTGACAACTCAAATTTGCTGATGCTTTCCTTCACATCCAGTTCTGGCCTAGAGAGAACTACCACGAGGAATCGAGCAAACAACGCCCTATCATCCTTTAAAGCTGCGATGGTATTGGATGCCTTGTTTTTCTTTGAAAGCCTGACTGACTTCCATGTTTTCAGATTGGCCTTTTTCATTGGGCTCCAGACACTTAGCGTACAACCAGTACCGATTCGTTCTTTGACAAAACTGTCAAAGCGTTCCTGACCAATTTGGTCACGATTTGAAATATCCTCTTTGACTTCAGTTGGCATAACAGCTTTTGTAATGATATTGATGAGATCACCTCCTTCCTGAAAAGGGTCATTAGCCTCGAGTACCTCCTTAAGCTTCACGATGTTCTCATTGTACCTCTTGATTACTGCATCAGTCAAGTCATGATGATGTTTTGGCATTTGTCGTTGTACACCAACCATTACTTCTGCTTGGACTGCGATTCTACTCAGCTCTGGTGCAATTAGAAACCATCTAGTCATGGCGGCTGGCTGCTGCGTCAGACCTTTCAACCCACCCCGTATCTTCATCATCTTGTTAACGTGCTCTATGGCATGATCAGGACCAATCGCACAGAAAGGAATCTCATTCTTATTAACACAAAAGTTCCCTTGTGTGAACTCGTGATATACATCTGGATCCTCAACTTCTAGCTTTTGCATCTGGGCTATATAGAGCGGGACTAAACGGGCGTAGTTGAGACGATCGTGTGCGAAAAAATACTTTGTCAAAGACTTTAATGATTCTAGATGAAGTTTCCAGTTACCTTCTCTTGTTGCACGTACAAACATCATGATACAACCCACAAACTTCATGTAGTCTCGCACAAACTTGAATAGTGGATTTTGTGATTCCATTCCTTTGTCAAAGTTTTCAAGCCTTGCTTTAAGATTATCAGTTTCCAGTGCAGCTAGGAGCTTATCGTGTTGTGCTCCAAGTTCTTCGTACTGCTTTTCCTGACAGATCGCGTTCATTTCTAAGGAAGCTTGTAGTACTCTAGTACATTCTGCATCACCATCGGTTCTTTCGTTCTTTAAAAAGGCCTCTATGTAAAGGTCATGCAATGCTGAGTAAGTTATGCTGTGAGCTGTGAGAGCACGCTTCATATGGTTTCCATCAAGGATTTGGTGCTTTGTCGTTGGGCCGTATATATCTGCTTCTACCCAGGCGTCGTCTAAACCACTGTCCTCGATAGACGCTCCAAGAGCGCGCAATGAGGTCATCACTGTGTGCATCTCTCCAATCCGAAAAATCATGTGATCAAACTCTGGTGCTTTATAAAGCTGCAACTTCACTGCCATCTCATAGAGTTGAAGGTCAAAGGTAATGATGGTCTTTCGGTTCTCTCCCATGACTATCGCAGTGATCTTCTGTGCCTGCATTAAGACCGTAAGCATAGTACTCCACTCATGTGCAGGAGCAGCAAGAAGTGGCATCATTGCGACTGTAGTAAGTGGTAGTGCTGTTGATTTTAACTTTGAGTTATATGGAGACCAAGTTGGGATTTGTGGCTGATCGGACTGTGATCTAGTGATGGAATGACTAACTGCCCATGCTAGGTCTGATTGCTGTGCGTTTTCAGTGATGTTACGTGATGGTTTTGTATCAAGGTCAAAACCAGGGAACTTAGGTTGTGCATTTTTTGGGACATAACATGGCTGTAATTCTGTTTGTGGAATAGAGGTTTCTGGCAACGACTTGTGTTTTGGAACTTCATTAAGAACATCTAGTGTGACTTTAGAACTCTCTCTCGTTTTTCTCTGAGAAACAATCATTGCTGTTGCATGTAGATTGTTTTTTCCATCTGGTGTATCCTCTGAGAAATCTGAATTGTCAACACTTAGGAAGATGAATTTCCCCTTGGTAAGTTCAGGAGGAATGTAAATGTTGTGTTCACTTGAATTTCGCAGGACAGCTTGTGCAAGTTGTGTTTCAATGCGCAAAATACGTGTATAATCAACAGAGACTCCCAGCTGATGTAAAACATCTATCATAGATCTGCTCCTCATTTGTTGGTGAGATAAAAGACCAACTCCAACTTGTAGTGGGTACTCACGGTGGTGACGGAAGGTCCTTTCCTCTTCATCTTTTTTAGGCTTGTAGTTAACCTGCCTGTCGGTCTTTGTATGATACATTATCTGCTGTGCCAAAAGCATTGCACTTGTGTTTACATCTTCTGTACGATGTTCTGTATGTAGGTCAGAAACGACGCCTGAAAGAATCCACTGGAGTAATGTGAATAACTTGGTAGGAGCAATATCTTTTTCATCTGGTTCAAGAGATCCATTGAACTGCCACATACTTGCCTCATTTATTTCCTTGCGCACTATTTTTGCACAGTCATAGATGACTTCGAGTTCACTATCTTCTGATGGCTTGTTAAGAGCTGCTTCTATAGCGGCGACCTTGGCAGCACTTAGACAGAAGCGGTCGGGTTTGTTTCGTTGAAATGCACGTATAAACTCAAGATCATCAATATGATCAATCAAAAACTGTCTCACAGTTTTTCTACAAGGTGACCAGTTACAAAAATGATCATTCAAAATATTTGAATAAGTTTGGTGTGCGTCATCTAGACTTAGAATCTTTCCTTTTGACAGCAGTCCTTTGATGAGATTCAGGAATTCCACATCAGCAGCAATCTTATTTTCTTGTACGTCACTTCCTTTTTCTTTGGTCTGGATACCTTGGGCTCGCACTACATATTTTGTCCAACAGGCACGATGATATTGAACATCTATTGACAGGGCATCTTCTTGTCTTATTGCACTACTAAGGAAGACTTTGTATAGGTCATTGTCACAACTTTTAACAAACTCTGACAGCTGTTTCCCTCTGCTTTCAGTTTGTATGGCGTGGACTGGCTGTTTGTCATCATGCGTTTGGCAAAAGAAACACAATTGCTTGTCGTACGTTGCTGTGGATGAGCGAGATATACGTTTAGAGATTGCAGCTACATTTTCGCCAGACTCTTGAGATAGAGGAACAAGAGAACATGATCGTGATGCAAGAGATGGCCTACCAGAAGTACGGAAAAGGACAGAAGCATTCTTGGATTCAGCTGCCTTCTCAAATCTGGCTTTTGCCCGGTCTAGTTTTTCAGAACTGACCAACCCTTTCCTGCAACTTGCATGGAATGAAGCATTGCTTTTTCTCAAATCTTCTTCAGTCAGTCCCTCGAGCAATTTGCTGATTTCAATCAACTTTTCCTCCCTGTATGCCGCTCTGGCAAATACATATTGCAAGACTTTTCCGTAGGCTTCATCACTAATACTTTTGACAAGTAGCTCATTTGACTTAATTTCTTGACAAATAATGCATTTCGTAAAGTCAGCAGATTCATCAACTCTTCTTTTCTTTAATGGAATTTCCATAGCTGAAATGCATTAGCAATATACTATGATCACTGTCTAATTATAAATCATTCTAAATTGTGAGAAAAAAATCTCCAAAAAATGTAAAGTGAGACACATTTCTACTTACTTGCTGAGAATATCCTATGATATTGGCCATTTATATCAACTCATTTATTCCATCTCAACTGTATCTGTAGATTAATATTAAATTATACTTATCTTTTTAGTTAGAACTGTCAAATAGATAAGATGCAGTTGCATACATCTGTTTTGTTATTTTTCTCAAGTTTTTGGGTGTTTAAAGTTGCAAAAACTTACAAATAATCGATATTCTTAAAATTAGGAAGCAAAGGATCATGGGTAATTAACAGGTGTAAGAAGGATAATGCTGTCATAGATTCCTATCAATACGATTTTATGCCATTTTTAACAAAAAAAAAATGATCATCAGCATCTTATAATCATGCATTGTAAAATTGATAATTGTACATACCTTAATACAGGTGTAAAGCTTCAAGTCATGAAACACGAAAAAACAACATGGCGGACTCGAGAACAGCCATTGCCAAAAGAGGCTGACTTGATTAAAACAAACCTTTATATGTTTTTTTTTTGTCAGTTACGCCCCATGAAATACAAATATATTATAGATGTTTCCAACAAAACTGCTTGTCAATAATTTGCATCATTTTTCTGTTTATTACTGCCAGAAACAGTAGAGAAGGAAATTTAACACAGGAAGCCCAATTCTTATAATTTGGGCTTTTTTCTAATTAAGCATACACATACAAATTCCGTGAACCAGAAACAACAGCAATGATGACAAATTAGCAACTTTTAACCTGAAATCACTAAAGTCATCAATAATGTAGTGAATTACAAAGAAAAAATCAAACAAACTTTCCAAAACTATGTGAAAAATAAGAAAGACTAAATGTTACATGATAGAATGTTTGAAAAAATAACTATTTTTCACATGGAAAAGTTTTGCAAGCTTATTTCCTTGGTAATTAGGCAATTTTTTACGAAAATAGGCTTGAAATAAATTATTTTCTAAAAATTCTATTTTTAAGTGATGACGTCATAGCTAATTTGCATAAATTACCCTTAAATGACTTCAGAAAAATTGGTGACATCTTTTAATTAAATCAGCACCTTCCAAACTACAGATTTAAGCAAAGAAACTAAAATGATCACAAAGTTCCCACGGGAGTGATTTTAACTACATAAGGCCCCGGACTATATGTTACACATCACATAAACATGTTCTTGGCACTGAATACAGCTAACATTAAAGCAAAGCACCCAAAAGTGTGACCACCGCTAATGTATTCGCATACTTTCGTCTATGCTGTTATCCAATCAGCATTACAGGATTGTCCTATCTTCTCTCTGATCTAAATGCTAATTGGAGGATTGCGCTACAAAAGTATGCGAATACATTATCAGTGGTCACAGTCTTGAGCATCTTGCTATAACGTTGGTCTCCCTTGAGAAGTTTTGCGTTCACGTTCACAACAGAGTTTTCAGTAGTACTGACAAGAAGTCAACATTAGCAGTTTGTAAATATAATTTTGTGAACAAGTCCACATAGCCGAGCACTATGTTAGAAGCTCCTAATATTTCATTTCTTTACTCACTACATTCACTGCATTTGAGGGACTGAGACAGAACCCCTGATGACGTAACAAACATCTACTAACCAATCACAATTGCAAAACGTCTGGGACTGAATCAGTACAAAAGATTAAGTACATTGTAAGGCGTTTGATTATATTTCACAATGAAACTGAAATATATAGATTCCATATCTTACATGTATTTTCTTGTTTGCAGTTGTTGATCGAGAAGTTTGAAGACTTTGCACATGATACAACACACGTGGGTACCGAACGTGTTGCAAACACCAATGCATTGTGTGACCAGCTAATTGGAACAGGACATTCTGATGCTGCTACTATTGCTGAATGGAAAGATGGTATCAATGAATCATGGGCGAATCTATTAGAACTCATCGAGACACGTAAAAAGGTAATGTTACTGTGAGGCGTTGTCACTTGTTAAGACAACTGTTATAGTTGTTACCTGATGTTGTTGTGCTAATTGTTTTTGTTGGTTGGCTTTGGTTGGTAGTTTTCGTAGTTGTTTTTTGTTTTTTTTTGTTTTTGTTTATTGTAGTTTTTGTTATTGTTTTTAATGTAAAGTTACAGTTAATGCTGTTGAAGTTGTAGTTAGTGGTTACGCGAACACTTTGTATATGCTGAACATTGTTGTTTTTGTCTATTTTCTGTGATACTTGTTTTTGTTGGTTGGCTATTGGTTGGTGGTTTTTGTGGTTTTGTTGTTGTTTATTGTAGTTTTTTTCTTTGTTGTTGTTGATGTAATTGTAGTGTTAACAGTGTTAATAGTAGTGGTTACGTTGTATTTGTGTTTTTGTCTATTTTCTGTAATACTTGTTTTTTCACCTAAATCGTTTTTGTTACTTTGAAGTGCTTCTAAGAATTGCTTATTTTTGTTTCTGTATTCATTGTTATTCTAAGTTGTTTCTTAATATTTAATTGTGATTTTTAGATGCTGGAAGCAGCTCGTGAACTACACAAATACTTCCATGACTGCAAAGAGGTGCTTGCTATGATCTACGAGAAACAAAACCTTCTGACTGACGATCTTGGACGTGACAGAGCCAGTGTACGTCACTTGAAGAGAAACTTACAGAGCTTTGAAGCTGATTTGGCGCCACTAGGAAATGAGGTTAGTTTATTGAAAAATTAGTCAGTGCCGGTATGGTAGCTAGTGAATGATGATAATCATTGCTATAACGAGAATAAATGGTCATGATGATAATAGCCTTTTTCAAGACGGTCTTGTGACGGACAAGTTGCCTTATGACAGACAAGTTGTCTGGTGTGAACAAGATTTGAGACGAAAAAGTCGTCTGGTTTTGTTTGATTCACATTGAAACGAACAAATGTACCAACGATTTGTCTGTCGAGATAATGAGAATATTTATGGTAGTGATGAATGTAGTTATGATAGTGATGATGATAATGAAAGTAGTGGTGCATATTCTACTCAAATATGTATTTTTAGATCATTATTTAAACTATTGTTGTGTTCTGTAGGTATCTGCGGTACAAGAAGAAGCAAATCGCCTCCTCGGTTCATATGCAGGTGACAAGGCAAAGGAAATCCAAGCCAAGGAAAACGAGGTTGTAGAAGCATGGAAAAACCTGCACCTTCGTGTACGACGTCGAATGGAGAAACTTCACGATGCTGATGATTTGTATCGATTCCTAATTGCTGTCCAGGACCAAATGTTATGGATGAACGACATGTTAAAACATATCTTGACTTACGAGAAAGCCAAGTAAGTCTTGATTCCAGTTAGCGATATGCATTTCGACATTGTAAATTACTACTGGTTCAAAAATATTATTGCGTAACATTACCCTTGAGACAATGTAACTTTGTATCAAAATTGTTCTTACCGAATATTTATCTTACAATCCAAGCGGGAATTTGAATGTTTATATGTGATGTAGAACGACGTGTTTGCCCCATACACGCCCTATTGTTACGACTCTTGTGTTTTTATTACGAAAATCAAGTCATTTTGTAAAGGGTCACTCTAAATGTATTTTTAGATGATTAACACGTGTCCTGATAACTAAGACAAAACCATGACACTGTAACTCTACAGACATTTTTTGTCCCTTCCCTGTTCCTATTTACATCGCTCCAGTTTTCCTAATTGTTTGTCAAGTGTCCTCTATTTCTATTTAATTTTTACCTGACATCAACTGCTGTCTTCTGTGTTTAGGGATGTGTCGGGCGTTGAAGTCCTCATGGATCAACATCAAAGTCGCAGAGTAGAAATCGACGGCCGTGAAGAAAGCTTCAACGGCGTCATTAAAATGGGAGAAGAACTTTTAGGCAAAAATCATTATGCATCTGATGAGGTGAGTTTGTACCACTAATACTGAGTATTAATACAATGAATATTCAAACCCTACATATGTTGCAGGGATTTTCAGCTCCTTCCATCTCGACGGTTACGACTTATTTGCACGTTGGAATTTGTTCAGTTTTCACAACCAACTAATTAGCTACTTGACTAATTACGGTCGCCTAATTAGTTGTGATTAATGGTCGTAAAAGAAACAAATTCCAGCGCACAACCACCATCCCGCAGTATATCGAGAATTGATAAAAGTTTTTATTGTTTTTGGAATTTCTGTAAAAAGGATAAATGTCTTTTTTGACATTGTAGAGCGCTTATTGTAAAACGACAAAAAAAATTATTTCAATTATACTATTATTTAATGCAAACCTTTCTTCATGTTTTCAGATCCGTGAGAAAATCAACATGTTGAATCGTCATCGTGATGAAATGCTTCTTGAATGGGACAAACGATGGGAACATCTTGGTCTAAGTACGTAAAATATATAGAACTTGTTGTTTGACTCTATTGTATTTTTTATTTCATCCCGTTCTGTTCTGTTCTGTTCTATTCCATTCCTTCTTATCCATTCTGTTCTAGTTTATTTCATTCTGTTCTGTTTTAGTGCGTTCCAGTCTTATCTAAAATATAATATATTATCTTATCTATTGTATTCCATTTTGTTTTATTTGATTTTGTCCTGCTCTATTTCATTTTATTCAATTCCTATCTTGCTAGTGTGTATTTACAAGCGAAGCCTTTTTCACAAAGCGTTTTCTCAATTTGTTTGACTTTTTTGTATATTATTTCTCTCAGTTCTTGAAGTCATGCAGTTCGCCCGCGATGCTCATCTGGCTGAAGGTTGGGTCATGGCACAGGAAACTACCTTGAAAACAGAAAACCTGGGTGTAAGTACTATAAGACATGGTTATATGGTTCTACAATTATCTCTTAGCGTAATTCAATTAGAGTACAAATAGTATATCCGTGAAACAAAAGAGTGATTTTCAGTAAACCGTGAAACAAACTTTGGTGTATCATTCTTCATTCCATTATTCCATTACTATCACACTTTAACTGATACACTTTGTTTCACGGGTTATTGAAAACCACTCCAGTAAAATACTAAGTAGTACAATTTTTGCTATTTCTATTGTTTTCTATTGTCTATTGTAGCACTATTTTGTATTTCAATCTAGCTCTATGAATAATTGACCAAAACCAAAGACAAATTAAACGAATGAATGAACACTCAATCTTGAATAAATAATCTTACCTTTGTATGTTTCCATGTTGTAGGCTGATATCGCAGAGGTTGAGAAGCTTATCGAGAAACACTCTAATTTAGAGAAACTTATCACTAGTCAGGAGGATAGATTCAACGCACTCGAGAGGCTAACAACGGTTAGTATTAATAATACATGCATAATCTTATATTATTAATATATTTGGCTCACTTTCGCGCGTACTATCAATAAATGTACCTCATGATTGCTGTGTGAGAAAGCCTACTTTTAAGCCCTACTTAAGACCAATACTCAGGGTCTTAAAATAATTCAAGTCTTCTCGGATAAGGACGTTAAAGACCCTGTTGTGCTGTTCGCAAAGAGTAGGGGATTGTCTCCTGGTACATCAGTTAGGTCTCGGAAGCATACACTAATCCACACTCATTATTGTAAACTGCTTCTTGCAGTCCGAGAAGTCATCCAAATATATCATCAAGAAATTGTCATATACTGGCATGGTAGACTGCGCAATATTAAGTACCAAATATTATTATTATTATTATTTATGTTGATTTATTTTTCAGTTTGAGCTTCGTGAAGCTCGTCGACGCCAAATGGAGAAAGAACAGCGAGAAAAAGAAGAAAGAGAAAGACAACAGCGCGAAGAAAGACAGAGACTAGAAGACGAAATCCGAGAACGTCAAAGAGAGGAAGAGGACAAGAAACAACGCGAGGAAGAGTCGAGAAAAGGCGAGGAAGGTGGTGTTATCGAGCAAGTTACTGCTGCTGTCGCTCAAGAAGCACAATCGGTGAGTTTGGTGATGATGTTGTAGTTGTTGCCGTTGTTGATGCTGTTGTTGTTGTTGTTCTTGCTGTTGATGATGATGCATGATGTTGTGGTTGTTGATGATGATGTTGTTGTTGATGATCATGCTGTTGTAGTTGTAGTTGATGATGATGTGGTTGATGATGTGGTTGATAATGTTGTTGTTGATGATCATGCTGTTGTAGTTGTAGTTGATGATGATGTGGTTGATGATGTTCTTGTTGATCTTGTTTTGATGTTCTTGATCATATTGTTGACGATGTTGTAGTTGTTGTTGATGATGTTGTTAATGATGTTATTAATGATGTTGTTAATGATGTTGTTAATGATGTTGATGGGCTGAATAACTAACGCTATCCTCTCGTCTTCAGGCACCACCACAGGATGAACACCATGGTGAGTTCGGTTTATCGTTGTTTTGCTATGTTTTCATCTCGTTATTGTAATAATTAGAGTGTCCACAATGAATCCATGTAATGAATATTAGCTGTTATTGTTATCTTAATACTAATGTATATTTCTAACACCGTAGAAGACCAAGACATGGATAGTAATTATAATGGCTATCTACAACGTAAGCCAACTATGGATGGACCAAACAGGAAGGCAGCCATAAGGTAATAAAACGAATTAGTAGATATCACGCCTTCTTATTGGCTGAGGGCACACAGCACGCACGTATTTGCATGTTGATCAGATATGTCAATTTGTACTTTATAAAAGAAATAGAAAAGCTGCGTTTGCCGATAAAGAACGAACGAAAAGTCTCTAACTCTTTTCATATTAAAATTGAGTTCGCTGAAGCGTGCGTTACCGAGGAATAGCAGCACTCCAAGTGATCGATTTGAGCCAATGGGGAACTCAGATTTTGTGTAATGCACGAAATTTTAATATTAAAACTGCACACAGCACGCGCGCGCGTTTTCTGTTTCTTATACTTCAATACCATCTGAATGTCAGTCAACGCTGTTCGTGCTTATTAACGGGAATTATTTCATTTAGGCAATGGAAACAGTATTATGTGATCTTAAAGGATTTCGAACTACGATTCTATAAAGACCAAAAGAGTGCAAGTCATGTAAGTGTACATTAATATTTTTTTTACATTTAAAAAGTATTTCTTTGCTATTCTCATTATTGTTATGTACTACTTATGTTAAGTCAAAAGCTATACATGATCTGGTACCGTGTTTTGCTTTTTTTATACCCTACCGTTTAATAACTGTACTGTATGCATTGAATTGTTTCCATTGTATGCACTTCTTATTCACGAGTTGTTCTGTAATCGTTTGATGTGTAGGAACATCCAGCAGCACATCCACTACCAACATTAGACAGCGTGGCGGAGATAGCATCAGATTATAGCAAGAGAAAACATGTATTCAGATTCAGGTAACTATTTCTACTTCTATTCTATTCGCTTCTATTCTATTCTATTCTATTCTATTCTATTCTATTCTATTCTATTCTATTCTATTCTATTCTATTCTATTCTATTCTATTCTATTCTATTCTATTCTATTCTATTCTATTCTATTCTATTCTATTCTATTCTATTCTATTCTATTCTTTTCTATTCTTTTCTATTCTTTTCTATTCTTTTCTATTCTTTTCTATTCTTTTCTATTCTTTTCTATTCTATTCTATTCTTTTCTATTCTTTTCTATTCTTTTCTATTCTTTTCTATTCTTTTCTATTCTTTTCTATTCTTTTCTATTCTTTTCTATTCTTTTCTATTCTTTTCTATTCTTTTCTTTTCTATTCTATTCTATTCTATTCTATTCTATTCTATTCTATTCTATTCTATTCTATTCTATTCTATTCTATTCTATTCTATTCTATTCTATTCTATTCTATTCTATTCTATTCTATTCTATTCTATTCTATTCTATTCTATTCTATTCTAGCTCGTTCTGTTCTGTTTTGCCAAATGGTTAGATGACAATATTTGTTTATTTCTCTTGTAGATCAAGCGATGGCCACGAATTCCTCTTCCAAGCAAAAGACGACGTAAGTATCATTTTGATTTACACTGAAAACATTTACGATATTAAAGAGCACGTAGTAATTAGTTGTCTCTTGTGTAGAGTGAAGACATTAAACCTGTGAAACAAAATTAAGTAGTCAAGGTGTAATAGTCAAATAGACACAAAAGAAAACAATGGAATTAGAGACTGCTAAGGTTTATTAATCTAATATCTATTTCACGGGTTAAATGACTTCACTCTAACATCGCATTTCTGCAGTAACTTTAAAATGTTTTAGCGCGACATTCAATTCAAATAATATCATACTGAAAATGTGATTTTTTGAATTCAGGACGATCTTAACTTCTGGATCCAACACATCCAAGAATGCTCCAAAGCTCCTGAAACCCCGCCAAAACCATCCACACCCGACAAGAAGGACAAGAAAGGAAGCGGTTTCTTCAAGAGAAAAAGCAAAAATATCGAAGAAAAGAAGTAAAAACAAGGGATTAATTTAAGCATTATTTGCTTCAGTAAGAACGTGTAAATCTAGCGAGTAAAATTGCCAGTAAAATTGCTCTGTGTTGAAGCAGCTCGATGCAGGTAAAAATGTCGGTGATTACGTTCCTTCGTAAGACCTGACAGCATAATGGTTACGTTAAAAAGGTGTTCAGACATGACGAAATATAACTAACTTAACTATTCTTTATCCACTAAGTTAACCTACAAGGCGCCAAGTAATATCTAAAGCGTCCTTTTAAAACTTTATAGCTAGTCTATTAAATTGTTATCATTTTAGAAATAGAGCTATAAGCTCTGATTTGTGTGTATCCTATCCAGTACTACTATCGATTTTGTTGGTCAGCACTATCTTGTGACTGGCTGTTACTATGACTATTAACGATTCTCAATTAGGAATCAACTAAGTAAAGATAGCGTCCACCATTTCATTCTAGAAAAGATAAATCATACATTACTTCTTGTATTCCGTTTACAAGTAAACATAGATTGTGGATATCTGTTGAAAAATAAATAAACTTTGAGTCAAACTTGTCTTCACTTCTTATTTGTTGCTATATTTTTTTTAAACTACTGTGTTAAAAAAGCAAAAAAAAACACTGATTAGGGACTTGTCAGAAATTAGCAGGGGGGGAGGGGTCATCACTTTTTAAGAACCTAAAAAGGGAGGGTCACAAAATAATAAACCACCAAAAATGAGGATTGTGCAAAAGAAGACACTGTGACATAGGGTAGGGTCAAGATATTATGATCCTTTACTTTGGGAGGGTCATGAAATTTTCATCACTTCATTTCAAAATTCCACCCCCCCCCCCCTCCCCCCCTGCTAATTTCTGACAAGTCCCTTAGCAAGGCTGATCTTTTATGGGTAGAGGGTCTCACTCTTCTGACTCTACACAGCATGATATGTTTTTATAGATCGCTCGATATTTTTTAATAGATATCTCGGTATTTTTTAATAATCGCTTGAAATTTTTTTAATAGATCGCTCGATATTTTTTTATAGATATCTCGATATTTCTTTTATAGATCGCTCGATATTTTTTAATAGATATCTCGATATTTTTTAATAGATCGCGTATGATCCTTTACTTTGGGAGGGTCATGAAATTTTCATCACTTCATTTCAAAATTCCACCCCCCCCCCCCTCCCCCCCTGCTAATTTCTGACAAGTCCCTTAGCAAGGCTGATCTTTTATGGGTAGAGGGTCTCACTCTTCTGACTCTACACAGCATGATATGTTTTTATAGATCGCTCGATATTTTTTAATAGATATCTCGGTATTTTTTAATAATCGCTTGAAATTTTTTTAATAGATCGCTCGATATTTTTTTATAGATATCTCGATATTTCTTTTATAGATCGCTCGATATTTTTTAATAGATATCTCGATATTTTTTAATAGATCGCGTATGATCCTTTACTTTGGGAGGGTCATGAAATTTTCATCACTTCATTTCAAAATTCCACCCCCCCCCCCCTCCCCCCCTGCTAATTTCTGACAAGTCCCTTAGCAAGGCTGATCTTTTATGGGTAGAGGGTCTCACTCTTCTGACTCTACACAGCATGATATGTTTTTATAGATCGCTCGATATTTTTTAATAGATATCTCGGTATTTTTTAATAATCGCTTGAAATTTTTTTAATAGATCGCTCGATATTTTTTTATAGATATCTCGATATTTCTTTTATAGATCGCTCGATATTTTTTAATAGATATCTCGATATTTTTTAATAGATCGCGTATGATCCTTTACTTTGGGAGGGTCATGAAATTTTCATCACTTCATTTCAAAATTCCACCCCCCCCCCCCTCCCCCCCTGCTAATTTCTGACAAGTCCCTTAGCAAGGCTGATCTTTTATGGGTAGAGGGTCTCACTCTTCTGACTCTACACAGCATGATATGTTTTTATAGATCGCTCGATATTTTTTAATAGATATCTCGGTATTTTTTAATAATCGCTTGAAATTTTTTTAATAGATCGCTAGATATTTTTTTATAGATATCTCGATATTTCTTTTATAGATCGCTCGATATTTTTTAATAGATATCTCGATATTTTTTAATAGATCGCGCGCTCGATATTTTTTTATAGATCGCTCGATATTTTTTTATAGATCGCTCGATATTTATTAATAGATATCTCGATATTTTTTAATAGATCGCTCGATATTTTTTTATAGATATCTCGATATTTCTTTTATAGATCGCTCGATATTTTTTAATAGATATCTCGATATTTTTTAATAGATCGCGTATGATCCTTTACTTTGGGAGGGTCATGAAATTTTCATCACTTCATTTCAAAATTCCACCCCCCCCCCCTCCCCCCCTGCTAATTTCTGACAAGTCCCTTAGCAAGGCTGATCTTTTATGGGTAGAGGGTCTCACTCTTCTGACTCTACACAGCATGATATGTTTTTATAGATCGCTCGATATTTTTTAATAGATATCTCGGTATTTTTTAATAATCGCTTGAAATTTTTTTAATAGATCGCTCGATATTTTTTTATAGATATCTCGATATTTCTTTTATAGATCGCTCGATATTTTTTAATAGATATCTCGATATTTTTTAATAGATCGCGCGCTCGATATTTTTTTATAGATCGCTCGATATTTTTTTATAGATCGCTCGATATTTATTAATAGATATCTCGATATTTTTTAATAGATCGCTCGATATTTTTTAATAGATATCTCGATATTTTTTAATAGATCGCTCGATATTTTTTAATAGATATCTCGATATTTTTTTTATAGATAGCTTGATATTTTTTAATAGATATCTCGATATTTTTTAATAGATATCTCGATATTTTTTAATAGATATCTCGATATTTTTTAATAGATATCTCGATATTTTTTAATTGATCGCTCGATATTTTTTAATAGATATCTCGATATTTTATAATAGATATCTCGATATCCCTTACCCTAGAAACTAGAGGGTTTCTTGATCTAGTACTTAATTGTATTTATCATTTGTACGGTCTGTGTTCGTTATTCTCGTTGCTTCACAAACCATCGGAGTTACAAATGCTAAAGCAAGTAAAAAATATCCTCTGGTATACCCAGGGTTAGCTCCCCTTCCATCCCGCCCCTATAAACGTCGTCACGTGCAGTAGAATGCATCGATTTGCTCACTGATTCAAGTACTTTCAAGTAATAATAAATATGCAGGAGTGTTTTATGTATGTTTAATCAGTACATATACTCGAACAATTCCAGTTGACAAACGTTTTTTGTGTAAGTTTCCCTGTGGTTTCTATACGCGCATTGAATAGTACATACTTTCACAGAAAACACTGCAGGGCTTTGGTTTAGAAGAAGCTGCCAGTGATGGTTTGAAGACCATTCCCGAATCGGCATCGCTGATCATTAAAAACAATTGATTCAAATCTTATTCTCTTTTATATAAGCTTTAATACTTTGTCAAACTATATTGTAAAATGACGCGCTAAACAATGTGTAACTGAGAGCACCCCGCGAACGTGGACCGTACCCTTAAAAATCCATAAATTGCATCAAATTGCGTCGACTTTAGGACCCGTGGCAGGCCTTGAAATCGTACACGTACTCAAGGATCGATGCCCTAGTCTCCATGAACTTCAACATCCAGCATGGAATCATTGGGTAACGCGTAGGATATTTTTTTTGTGGTCCGATAAAAAATTTGTAAGTTGGGCCCCCCAGACATATTTACTCTGATCGGGCCTGATCTTCCAATGCTATTCATCTCCATACGTCATTATGGTACAGTCAGTAAATGACACGAAGCACAATATTGTTTTCTTTATTTTTATATGAAGACTTTGTCATGTGTTATAAAGCATTAAATATATCTATCATAAACACCATAAAATGGATATAAAATAAGTCATTATATGTGCAATCTTTATTGTTATAAGCATTGTGCAATGAAACAAGTATTTGGGTGTTGTTCCATCAGTGATGATATACAAATGGTAAAATTGATAGCAAAATGTGTTTATGAAAAATTCATTAATTAAAAAGTCCATACGAGTCCATTCGTTTCATGAGGGGACAAACAATAGGAGACTCAACCTGAAGAAAACAAAACAACAACATGTTAATATAGGCTGGTCTAAATACCAAATAATACCACAAAACAGGCATAAATATCAAAGAATACCACAAAACAGGCATAAATATCAAAGAATACCACAAAACAGGCATAAATATCAAAGAATACCACAAAAGAGGCATAAATACAAAAGAATACTACAAAAGAGGCATAAATATCAAAGAATACCACAAAAGAGGCATAAATACCAAGGAATACCACAAAACAGTCATAAATATCAAAGAATACCACAAAACAGGCATAAATATCAAAGAATACCACAAAAGAGGCATAAATACCAAATAATACTACAAAAGAGGCATAAATGCCAAAGAATACGACAAAACAGGCATAAATATCAAAGAATACTACAAAAGAGGCATAAATATCAAAGAATACCACAAAAGAGGCATAAATAATAAGTACTTATTGACTGAGTGGGAGGGCCGTACGGGAAAATATTTGGCTAGCGGCCATGACGTACGGAACGAGCGCAGCGAGATCCGTACAAATGACCAAGAGCCAAATATTTCCCCGTAAGGCCCGGCCTAACTCAGTCAATAAGTTTTTTATCATATGACCCGTATTTTGCCCAGCGCGCGCCATTTTTGTTGTGATGTTTCGAGTAGCTGGTCCGTACGTGTTTGTACGGACCAGGTGAAAAAAGCCGTACGGACCCCATCACGTGACTGTTTTCCGAAGGTTTTCTTAAGAACGCGCGCCGGGCAAAATACGGGTCATATGATAACAAAGAATACTACAAAACTATCTCTTCCTCTAAACTGATTCATGGATAAAAAAAACCCAAATTCAAATTGAAATTTATCATTTTACAAGTCTGCTATAAAGACAAGACATGTACAAACTTGAAATTTAATAATAAAAAGAATATGATGATCTAGAATGGTACGTAATACTTACTCCAAGGATATATTGACAAACTTCTGGTTCCAGTAAATAAATAGATACCTCTTGTAGATGGCTCGACTCTTTACATCTACAAACAAATACACAAAATATATTAAAAACACCTGTTAATTGATGCCCTTGGTGGATATGTCTTTTGGATTTGAAATACTACAGTTGTTCAATAAGGCCCCTGGAATTATTTGTAGTATAGTTTGTTATATGTAATTATATTTGTTAAAATAGAAATAAAAACATATTAAAAAAACTACAGTTGTTTGAATTCAGTAAGATTTTAAATGCCCCTGTAATTTGTTGTCTGTGTCATAATTTTATAGTATTCAGGAATGAACTCGGTGATTGTTAGTATGAGGGACCATTATTCATGATTAAATTCATGAGGGATATTTAGACTAATCGTCCCTCATGAATATAATCATGAGGGACAATTAGTCACTAATCGTATCTCATGAATATAATCATTAGAGACCATTAGTCACTAATCGTCCCTCATGAATATAATCATGAGGGATATTCAGACTAAATATCCTTCATTCAATTCAGAGGTATGTTAGACATTAAACATCCCTGTGGAAACAATTGATACCGAGGTAATCATGATATTACCTTTGTTGAAGAATGCAATCATGATCAGTAAAAGCATGCAACATAAATGGTACTAAATAATGATATTATATTATAATTCTATTGTTTTCAATTGTTTAATTAGTACTAATTAATACTTATTACTACCCTTGTTTCACAGGTACATTATATGTACAAACCCTTTATTGTGAAGTGAGATATTAATATCTACTTATAAACTGAATGTTTCAGAAATAATCTTTTCATAACCAATTAATCAAGATCAAATTACAGACATCCTAGCCAGTGTTAGAGTGTAGACTGTAGCTTCAACAGCTGCAACAATGGTTTTTGAAATATAGGTTTATAAATTACCTTAGTCTAACTTGTACTTGTCTTGGTTGACCTGTCATATCACATGTATCTCCACCAGTATATAGATGCACAGCATAACTTCTGCAAAAGTGATGGTTTAAACCTTGATGTAAGTACAAGGGATGATCCAGAAATTTGTCAGGGGGGGTGCCCCAATTGCAAATGAAGGGCCATTAAGGTGTAAGGGGGTGTCCGGTCCCTTAATGTCTTAAATAAAATAGGGGTAATTGCGGTGCTAGGGGGTGTCCGGTGCCTTAAGGGACACCCCCTAGATCCTCCTCTGAGTAATGATGGTGAGTGTGAGAATAAATGTTGATCTCAAGTAAGGCTTTGGTATTATGCTAATTAGTACATTTTTAGTTTCTTTAATTCATTCGTTTAGTGGAGTTGTGGATCTGGGTTTGTAACAATTTGAAATGCAAGAAAATACATTTTTTTGTCATGTCACTTTAAGGCACTAAAAAATGGGGGTACACACCCTTTATCTATCAAACTGCAAAGCACATTATTTTTTAGGTATTTAGAGCAGGTTTATGGATTAGATCTTTCTCGATGTCTATCTATTTAAAAAAATAAGATATTTAAGAAAAACTAATATGCAAGTTAGGTCATGTGACCTCTTTACTCAAATAGCTCCTTCTGTAAAGTGATTTTTCAAACAAAAACGACTAATTCGTAAAGTCCCCTTTAAAAGAAACTAAGCAATGTATAATTAGTTTACACACCCCATTTTAAATCAAAAATTCAAAACCAAAATTTTGACCTAGCTCTATACTCACCTGAAAGCTAACACGTAGCAAAATAATTGCATTCAGGGATATTCAACAATGTATGCCAAAATATTAAGAATTATCACCATATATAGGCCAAGAGCTTCTTAAAACATAAAGTATATGCAAATTCGGCTAAACCCAAGCCTTAATATATGTGATGTTTGTGATAATTCTGAAAACTTAATCAGAGGTCACTTGCAGTGAAATTGGTGTGAGCCTTCAGTTATATTAGAAAACTTACAATGATTGTGATAAATTAAACATAATATTCAATAGGAAACTTTGTGTATTAATACAAAAAATTATTGCTACTTACGGGTTTTGCTTTGTATTTTTGCTGTCCATCCATTTGATGTGTTCCTAGAAATATAACCCAAAATAAGCACTATATTTTAAGATATAAGTTTGTTCAGTTTTGTATAAAAATTTACAGATTGAAGAGCTAGAATACCACTAGCCATGCCCACACCCCAAACACCACCCACATCATTGGTGTATGATGGTTTTGCCATCTCTGTATTCCACTCATAGTATAAAGTATTTTACAATCCCAACCCCTCCCTGTACCCACCCCCCCCAGTCCCCCTGTACCCCCTGTACCCCCAGTCCCCCTGTACCCCCCCCCCCCCCCCAGTACCCCCTGTACCCTGGTGTGTGGTGGTAGTTTTTTTACCTCCTTATTCCATTGACCCAATAAGATATCTGTACGACCTCCATGCTCCTAAAACAACAATGAATATTATTTAAAACATAATAATGTTTCCATGTGACTGATCTATAATGGTAAAGCTCACACTTATATCATGACTATGGTATAAGGATTAACACTGTAACTTTCACCTAAAAAACGGTTTCTCTGTTATTAGTAAACGATTGGATATATAATGAAATTTGTAACACCGTAACAAATGTTGACTTAATTTTACTGACGTTTCAAGCTTTAGCCCTTCATCAGAGTAAAAGAGTTAGACTAAGACAGACACTGAGTATAAATAAGAAGCAGGAAAAGAAAGCGATAGAAAATGTAGCAGGAGTTAAAGAATGGAAAAATTAATTGAAAGCTAATCATTCATTCATGCCGAAAGTAATTACTTACTTCATCTGTATGATATTGTATCACTCTTTTCCCTAAACACAATTCATACTTCCACCAACCAGTTCCCTGAAACAAAACAAAAATGACAAAATTAACAAGATCTGCGACAGGAGAGTTTCAGACACACTATAAAAATGAATCAATAATTAAAGATTGGATGAATGAATGAATGCTTTTTGTGACACAAGTTCAGTTCCAAATAGTTATGTAGATGAGGTATGATCATCCGGGGCAGTGTAGTCTTGAGAAAGACTGTTAGTGTCTAAGCAGAAGTCATCTCCAGAGTAAAGAAACAAAAAGATCATTATATACAAATCATATACAAACAATATTCATGTGTTACAGATGATCATAACTCAAATTTTCAATAAAAAAGTGCTAGAATACAGTAAAAACCTGCATAAAAAAACATGATTTTCAGTTCAGGCTGATTTTGTTCTTATATATTGTTCCTATGTGTATGCAGGTACTTTGTTGACCAAATTTCAGCCTGAGTGTTCTTAATCCACTAGTTCTTTTATGCAGGTTTTACTATATATCAAAATACAGAAAACCAATTTATTCAGTGTAATTTATACCCCTTGTAAGCAGTAGTCTCCATTGAGAAAGTCTTTTGTGAGTTGATCATCAGGGAGAGGGGTTTGTATTCTTGGTTTTTCAGCCTCTTGATTTGTTTCTTTTTCAGGAGGATCCACTTCTTCTTGTTGTTGTCCTTGTTCAAACAACATGGTCTACAAAAATAATAGATAAAACTAAAATGATGCTCAACAGGTTTTGTTATTGTTCAAGTATCAGTAACATGGTCTACAAAATGATGCTGTTTAACATTTGCAAGCATACAAAAAGTGCAATAGTTTTTGCCCTTACAACATAGTTTCAAAATACAATTATTCAGCAGTTTTTGCCTTGTTCAAACATCATTGATTTTAAAATGAAATCAAAACTGTAAGTACAGCACTAAAACAGAAGAAGTTGATGACCTTGTTCAAACAACATAGTCTTGAAAACAATTTTTAGTATACAACAGTCTTGAAAAAAAAATAGATCAAAGTTTTTTAGTATACAACATAGTCTTGAAAACTAAAATAGATCAAAGTTTTTTAGTATACAACATAGTCTTGAAAACTAAAATAGATCAAAGTTTTTTAGTATACAACATAGTCTTGAAAACTAAAATAGATCAAAGTTTTTTAGTATACAACATAGTCTTGAAAACAAAAATAGATCAAAGTTTTTTAGTATACAACATAGTCTTGAAAACAAAATAGATCAAAGTTTTTTAGTATACAACATAGTCTTGAAAACAAAATAGATCAAAGTTTTTTAGTATACAACATAGCCTTGAAAACAAAATAGATCAAAGTTTTTTAGTATACAACATAGTCTTGAAAACTAAAATAGATCAAAGTTTTTTAGTATACAACATAGTCTTAAAAACTAAAATAGATCAAAGTTTTTTAGTATACAACAGTCTTGAAAACTAAAATAGATCAAAGTTTTTTAGTATACAACATAGTCTTGAAAACTAAAATAGATCAAAGTTTTTTAGTATACAACATAGTCTTGAAAACAAAATAGATCAAAGTTTTTTAGTATACAACATAGTCTTGAAAACAAAATAGATCAAAGTTTTTTAGTATACAACATAGTCTTGAAAACAAAATAGATCAAAGTTTTTTAGTATACAACATAGTCTTGAAAACAAAATAGATCAAAGTTTTTTAGTATACAACATAGTCTTGAAAACAAAATAGATCAAAGTTTTTTAGTATACAACATAGTCTTGAAAACAAAATAGATCAAAGTTTTTTAGTATACAACAAAGTCTTGAAAACAAAATAGATCAAAGTTTTTTAGTATACAACAAAGTCTTGAAAACAAAATAGATCAAAGTTTTTCAGTATACAACATAGTCTTGAAAACAAAATAGATCAAAGTTTTTCCGTATACAACATAGTCTTGAAAACAAAATAGATCAAAGTTTTTTAGTATACAACATAGTCTTGAAAACAAAATAGATCAAAGTTTTTTAGTATACAACATAGTCTTGAAAACAAAATAGATCAAAGTTTTTTAGTATACAACATAGTCTTGAAAACAAAATAGATCAAAGTTTTTTAGTATACAACATAGTCTTGAAAACAAAATAGATCAAAGTTTTTTAGTATACAACATAGTCTTGAAAACAAAATAGATCAAAGTTTTTCAGTATACAACATAGTCTTGAAAACAAAATAGATCAAAGTTTTTTAGTAAACAACATAGTCTTGAAAACTAAAATAGATCAAAGTTTTTTAGTAAACAACATAGTCTTGAAAACAAAATAGATCAAAGTTTTTTAGTATACAACATAGTCTTGAAAACAAAATAGATCAAAGTTTTTTAGTATACAACATAGTCTTGAAAACAAAATAGATCAAAGTTTTTTAGTATACAACATAGTCTTGAAAACAAAATAGATCAAAGTTTTTTAGTATACAACATAGTCTTGAAAACAAAATAGATCAAAGTTTTTTAGTATACAACATAGTCTTGAAAACAAAATAGATCAAAGTTTTTTAGTATACAACAAAGTCTTGAAAACAAAATAGATCAAAGTTTTTTAGTATACAACAAAGTCTTGAAAACAAAATAGATCAAAGTTTTTCAGTATACAACATAGTCTTGAAAACAAAATAGATCAAAGTTTTTCCGTATACAACATAGTCTTGAAAACAAAATAGATCAAAGTTTTTTAGTATACAACATAGTCTTGAAAACAAAATAGATCAAAGTTTTTTAGTATACAACATAGTCTTGAAAACAAAATAGATCAAAGTTTTTTAGTATACAACATAGTCTTGAAAACAAAATAGATCAAAGTTTTTTAGTATACAACATAGTCTTGAAAACAAAATAGATCAAAGTTTTTTAGTATACAACATAGTCTTGAAAACAAAATAGATCAAAGTTTTTTAGTATACAACATAGTCTTGAAAACAAAATAGATCAAAGTTTTTTAGTATACAACATAGTCTTGAAAACAAAATAGATCAAAGTTTTTTAGTATACAACATAGTCTTGAAAACAAAATAGATCAAAGTTTTTTAGTATACAACATAGTCTTGAAAACAAAATAGATCAAAGTTTTTTAGTATACAACATAGTCTTGAAAACAAAATAGATTAAAGTTTTTTAGTATACAACATAGTCTTGAAAAGAAAATAGATCAAAGTTTTTCAGTATACAACATAGTCTTCAAAACTAAAATAGATCAAAGTTTTTTAGTATACAACATAGTCTTGAAAACTAAAATAGATCAAAGTTTTTTAGTATACAACATAGTCTTGAAAACAAAATAGATCAAAGTTTTTTAGTATACAACATAGTCTTGAAAACAAAATAGATCAAAGTTTTTTAGTATACAACATAGTCTTGAAAACAAAATAGATCAAAGTTTTTTAGTATACAACATAGTCTTGAAAACAAAATAGATCAAAGTTTTTTAGTATACAACATAGTCTTGAAAACAAAATAGATCAAAGTTTTTTAGTATACAACATAGTCTTGAAAACAAAATAGATTAAAGTTTTTTAGTATACAACATAGTCTTGAAAACAAAATAGATCAAAGTTTTTTAGTATACAACAAAGTCTTGAAAACAAAATAGATCAAAGTTTTTTAGTATACAACAAAGTCTTGAAAACAAAATAGATCAAAGTTTTTCAGTATACAACATAGTCTTGAAAACAAAATAGATCAAAGTTTTTCCGTATACAACATAGTCTTGAAAACAAAATAGATCAAAGTTTTTTAGTATACAACATAGTCTTGAAAACAAAATAGATCAAAGTTTTTTAGTATACAACATAGTCTTGAAAACAAAATAGATCAAAGTTTTTTAGTATACAACATAGTCTTGAAAACAAAATAGATCAAAGTTTTTCAGTATACAACATAGTTTTGAAAACAAAATAGATCAAAGTTTTTTAGTAAACAACATAGTCTTGAAAACTAAAATAGATCAAAGTTTTTTAGTAAACAACATAGTCTTGAAAACAAAATAGATCAAAGTTTTTCCGTATACAACATAGTCTTGAAAACAAAATAGATCAAAGTTTTTTAGTATACAACATAGTCTTGAAAACAAAATAGATCAAAGTTTTTTAGTATACAACATAGTCTTGAAAACAAAATAGATCAAAGTTTTTTAGTATACAACATAGTCTTGAAAACAAAATAGATCAAAGTTTTTTAGTATACAACAGTCTTGAAAACAAAATAGATCAAAGTTTTTTAGTATACAACATAGTCTTGAAAACAAAATAGATCAAAGTTTTTCAGTATACAACATAGTCTTGAAAACAAAATAGATCAAAGTTTTTTAGTAAACAACATAGTCTTGAAAACTAAAATAGATCAAAGTTTTTTAGTAAACAACATAGTCTTGAAAACAAAATAGATCAAAGTTTTTTAGTATACAACATAGTCTTGAAAACAAAATAGATCAAAGTTTTTTAGTATACAACATAGTCTTGAAAACAAAATAGATCAAAGTTTTTTAGTATACAACATAGTCTTGAAAACAAAATAGATCAAAGTTTTTTAGTATACAACATAGTCTTGAAAACAAAATAGATCAAAGTTTTTTAGTATACAACATAGTCTTGAAAACAAAATAGATCAAAGTTTTTTAGTATACAACAAAGTCTTGAAAACAAAATAGATCAAAGTTTTTTAGTATACAACAAAGTCTTGAAAACAAAATAGATCAAAGTTTTTCAGTATACAACATAGTCTTGAAAACAAAATAGATCAAAGTTTTTCCGTATACAACATAGTCTTGAAAACAAAATAGATCAAAGTTTTTTAGTATACAACATAGTCTTGAAAACAAAATAGATCAAAGTTTTTTAGTATACAACATAGTCTTGAAAACAAAATAGATCAAAGTTTTTTAGTATACAACATAGTCTTGAAAACAAAATAGATCAAAGTTTTTTAGTATACAACATAGTCTTGAAAACAAAATAGATCAAAGTTTTTTAGTATACAACATAGTCTTGAAAACAAAATAGATCAAAGTTTTTTAGTATACAACATAGTCTTGAAAACAAAATAGATCAAAGTTTTTTAGTATACAACATAGTCTTGAAAACAAAATAGATCAAAGTTTTTTAGTATACAACATAGTCTTGAAAACAAAATAGATCAAAGTTTTTTAGTATACAACATAGTCTTGAAAACAAAATAGATCAAAGTTTTTTAGTATACAACATAGTCTTGAAAACAAAATAGATCAAAGTTTTTTAGTATACAACATAGTCTTGAAAACAAAATAGATTAAAGTTTTTTAGTATACAACATAGTCTTGAAAAGAAAATAGATCAAAGTTTTTCAGTATACAACATAGTCTTCAAAACTAAAATAGATCAAAGTTTTTTAGTATACAACATAGTCTTGAAAACTAAAATAGATCAAAGTTTTTTAGTATACAACATAGTCTTGAAAACAAAATAGATCAAAGTTTTTTAGTATACAACATAGTCTTGAAAACAAAATAGATCAAAGTTTTTTAGTATACAACATAGTCTTGAAAACAAAATAGATCAAAGTTTTTTAGTATACAACATAGTCTTGAAAACAAAATAGATCAAAGTTTTTTAGTATACAACATAGTCTTGAAAACAAAATAGATCAAAGTTTTTTAGTATACAACATAGTCTTGAAAACAAAATAGATTAAAGTTTTTTAGTATACAACATAGTCTTGAAAACAAAATAGATCAAAGTTTTTTAGTATACAACAAAGTCTTGAAAACAAAATAGATCAAAGTTTTTTAGTATACAACAAAGTCTTGAAAACAAAATAGATCAAAGTTTTTCAGTATACAACATAGTCTTGAAAACAAAATAGATCAAAGTTTTTCCGTATACAACATAGTCTTGAAAACAAAATAGATCAAAGTTTTTTAGTATACAACATAGTCTTGAAAACAAAATAGATCAAAGTTTTTTAGTATACAACATAGTCTTGAAAACAAAATAGATCAAAGTTTTTTAGTATACAACATAGTCTTGAAAACAAAATAGATCAAAGTTTTTCAGTATACAACATAGTTTTGAAAACAAAATAGATCAAAGTTTTTTAGTAAACAACATAGTCTTGAAAACTAAAATAGATCAAAGTTTTTTAGTAAACAACATAGTCTTGAAAACAAAATAGATCAAAGTTTTTTAGTATACAACATAGTCTTGAAAACAAAATAGATCAAAGTTTTTTAGTATACAACATAGTCTTGAAAACAAAATAGATCAAAGTTTTTTAGTATACAACATAGTCTTGAAAACAAAATAGATCAAAGTTTTTTAGTATACAACATAGTCTTGAAAACAAAATAGATCAAAGTTTTTTAGTATACAACATAGTCTTGAAAACAAAATAGATCAAAGTTTTTTAGTATACAACAAAGTCTTGAAAACAAAATAGATCAAAGTTTTTTAGTATACAACAAAGTCTTGAAAACAAAATAGATCAAAGTTTTTCAGTATACAACATAGTCTTGAAAACAAAATAGATCAAAGTTTTTCCGTATACAACATAGTCTTGAAAACAAAATAGATCAAAGTTTTTTAGTATACAACATAGTCTTGAAAACAAAATAGATCAAAGTTTTTCAGTATACAACATAGCCTGCATTACATCCGGTTTATTCCCCGTAATAACCGTCTGCGAAATAACGAACAAAATAGATCAAAGTTTTTTAGTAAACAGCATATTCAACAGAACTAGTAACCCAAGTTAGCCCCCAAATCCACTGCGCCTTGATTGAGAGATAAGGATTCTCATCATATTCTTAAAAATCAATAAAAAGGCACATGATATTACCTGCTTCTGTCCTGTTCTTTCCAAATCCTGCTGTTCAAGAAAGTCATAGTAACTCTGTGGTTGCCTGAATAACATGATATAATATGTCAATCAAAGGACAAAGGATGAATTTTAAATTAAAATATTATATCAAACAATAATGGTATGGTGATATAAAAAAGGAAACATCATGGTGAATTGGTAAGAGCGTTGGTCCCTCAATCTAATGTTTCCAGGTTCAAGTCCTGTTCTAACTACTTGCTGAGACTCTATTTGATTTGATTTATCCCTGATTCTAATTAGCTCAAATCATGTTTTTCATCCACGGAGACTGGTTTGTCTCCTTGACAGTTGGGAGTCTTATATGAGGGCCATTAAATATAAATTACCAGGTAATACTGTATCTAGTCTCTCACAAAATAAAGATGTATTCTATTATTATGGTGATCTTACTCTGGAGTGGAGCCCAAGGAATGACAACTTATCTCATGGACAGGTTCTTCTTGAAACCTAAACAACGTCAAGATAATCAGTGATATTCTATGTTGGGAGTCATGATGCCAATGATGATGACAGCAGTGGTGATGCTGGTGATTATGTTGGTTATAAAGAAGATGATGATTGATGATGATTGACGATGAGAATGAAATGAAAAGAAGGAAGTGAAATAACAATAAGAGTTATGATGGCAATGATGATGATAGCAATAATAATTATAGCAATGATGATAATAGCAATGATGATGATAGAAATATCAGTGATGATGTCAATGATGATGATAGCAAAGATAATAAATGACAATTAAGATAATTAATTCATTATATATATATATATATATATATATATATATGGCGGAATTGTCTTACCTATACATTTCATTGGTACACAGAGCTGGTGTAACAACCTCCATCTCATAAATACATGTACTGATTTCCTTGATAGAAAGTATCTGTGGATATGACAAAACATGTCATTATTGTAATTATAAAAAATGTTTATTTAATAATTCATGAGAAATTGACAAAAGAAATCACAACCGTGGAGGAGGTTGCATAATATCTCAGATTCAACTTGAATTTTTCTGCTAGATTTATCTTTATTTTGACTATATTAGCAGTTTTATGATTTCTATTATTAAGGAGATTCCGTAGTAATAGATTTTGACCCCAAATCTTCATTCACACACAAAACTTGGATAGAAAAGTGAACCTGTTAAAAGATAATAGCGATAAAGCAATACTCGAAGTTACTTGAGCGTATCGTTCGCGAACACCTGGGTAGCACAATATTACCACAATTCTTGAAATATCTCGAAATCTGGACATAGATTTTTATTCAAACTCAGATATGTATTTGAAAACGTGGATATCTTTAATTCAATAAAATAAAAAAGATAGGTCACCGTATTCGTTTTGGCGCTATGGCACTTGGAATGTACGAATTGTGATCTTTTAGTAATACCGACATAGCGCGCGCAAGGTGCGCGAGCTGTAGCGCGCGCTCTCGCTGGTCAAAATTGCGCAGTAGAGCGTGCGCAATGCAAAACTACGGAATCTCCTTAAGCTATAAAGTAACTGCCAGTTGAGTAACAAAGCTACAACATAAAGTAAGAAACAATGTGTATTGTTTTTCCAGAATATATAAACACACAAGCTGAAAAATGGTTATCTTGGTTACTTTGATAGGCTTTACTTGTAAGTTACTTTGATAGGCTTTACTTGTAAGTTATTTGATAGGCTTTACTTGTAAGTTACTTTGATAGGCTTTACTTGTAAGTTACTTTGATAGGCTTTACTTGTAAGTTACTTTGATAGGTTTTACTTGTAAGTTATTTGATAGGCTTTACTTGTAAGTTACTTTGATAGGCTTTACTTGTAAGTTACTTTGATAGGCTTTACTTGTAAGTTATTTGATAGGCTTTACTTGTAAGTTACTTTGATAGGTTTTACTTGTAAGTTACTTTGATAGGCTTTACTTGTAAGTTACTTTGATAGGCTTTACTTGTAAGTTATTTGATAGGCTTTACTTGTAAGTTATTTGATAGGTTTTACTTGTAAGTTACTTTGATAGGCTTTACTTGTAAGTTACTTTGATAGGCTTTACTTGTAAGTTATTTGATAGGCTTTACTTGTAAGTTATTTGATAGGCTTTACTTGTAGTTACTTTGATAGGCTTTACTTGTAAGTTACTTTGATAGGTTTTACTTGTAAGTTACTTTGATAGGCTTTACTTGTAAGTTACTTTGAAGGCTTTACTTGTAAGTTACTTTGATAGGCTTTACTTGTAAGTTACTTTGATAGGCTTTACTTGTAAGTTACTTTGATAGGTTTTACTTGTAAGTTACTTTGATAGGCTTTACTTGTAAGTTACTTTGATAGGCTTTACTTGTAAGTTACTTTGATAGGCTTTACTTGTAAGTTATTTGATAGGCTTTACTTGTAAGTTACTTTGATAGGCTTTACTTGTAAGTTACTTTCAATTGATGAGTGAGCTGTGAGCTGCGTTGTGTGCAAAATAATTCACATAGAGGTAGTGAGTGTGTGTCTGAGTCTCCCCAATTAGCCACTGGCTAAATACATTGAGACGTTAAAAAAGTGATTTATTTCTTATTTTTTATTTTATAGGCTTTACTTGTAAGTTACTTTGATAGGCTTTACTTGTAAGTTATTTGATTATACTTATAAAAGAACTGCTATGTCTTTGACAGCTCATTATTGCTTGCTCTGAACAATTCAATTCTATTCATAGTTTTGAAGCTATAACACAAAATAATGATTTTTTTAATGATTATTAATAATTAACAAAGAACACACATTATTTACAATTCAAGAATGTGACACATGAAATAACTATAGTTCGTTAATATTATTTACATTTCTAGTAGAAAAAAATAAATTATAAAAAAAACATTCACAACAACTTACAACTGTAATGACACACATATTTTACGAATTTATATTTTAACTTTTCTAATTATCTATGACTATAAGAATTTTACGAAAAAACAAACACTAATACGCACAATCACACACGCACTTAACCAGATTCTTTATTTCAAAAGTAATGACTTTGTTGTTGTTAATATAATAGATAATGATTTATTGTATAGTATATATTTACCTCATTGTGTCCATGTGGGTGACAGAAGTACAAAACATGGACCTCTCTTGGCTTGCCACCCAGTAAATCACATGTCGTACCATTACCTATCACAACTTTAAAGTATGGCATATCTCGACCATCTAACTTTCTAGTAGGAGGCTGGAAGTAATGAAATATCAACATCAAAATATAGGGGAAACTAACGAAACTGTTGATATTTAAAGTACAGTGGAACAAAGTCTTATGGCCACCCGCTTAATACGGCCACCCCGTTATTGTGGCCAGTTTTTTAGGTCCCAATGAAATGCATGCCTATACATTTTCTATAAAATTTACCTGCTTAATACGGCCACCCCGTTAATAGGGCCACTTTGGGCTGTCCTTTCGGTGGCCAGATTAACGGGGTGCCACTGTACTTCAATAACATCTAGATACACTACTTATGTAAACCTGGAAGTACTTCAACAAATATTCCAAAGTGAAGAGTGAAAGAAAAGTGGCAAAAAAAGAACAAAGAAGGAAGAAAGAAGGGAAGTGAGAGAGGGAAAGTGAAAGCAAGGATGGAAAAATAAAAAAGACAAAAATAGAATGATAGTTCTCATAGATCATGCCATGAAAGACTGCAAGGTTTGAGAATTTCTGATTTGGGTTTTAAAAAGATTGTTTAAATGCATTTGACAAAATATAGGACAGAAGAAAGGAAGATAGGATGCAATAGGAAAAAGAAAGGAAGAAATGGGGGGGGGGGGGGGGGGGGTGATAAGAGTAGGGAATGAGCCCTGGGGAGACTTATAGAAGAGAAAGACAATAAGGTAATTCCTAAAAGCATTGATCATAGAAATGTTTATTCACCTTCTTGGGTGTTCCTTGTGTTTGATCTGCAGAAGGTGGCTCTGGAGTGGGTTGTGGATCTACTTGTTTACTTTTCTCTGGATCTGCCTTACCCAGGTAAAACTCCTGTATCTTGGATCCCTTAGATAACAAAAACAAACACAGTGATGCCTAAAGGATATATTTAACATAACATTTATGACTTTCTGATAATTTATAATAAATATTACATTGCAATCACTACGGTTTTCGTCTTTTTGCAACCTCAGACATTCAAATGGCTAGTAGTGAAATATGTTTTTGGTTGCTGCTAATTACTCAACACCTTAAATGTTTTTGATTGACATCAGACAAAAACGTATTTTAACTTAGTGGTGCAAAGGATTCCAACTTTGTTTCTGCTTTCAAATGTGCAATGAAAACTCTACCAGGAGTTTCTAAAATATATTTTACTATCTTTCTTAATATTGTAATCTGTGTTTGTTTTGTTTTGTTTTTTGAGATGTTGCTAGTTGTGTTTTGAAGAACTAAATATCATCGTTATTATTTTTGTCTTAAATAATACTAGTACTACCTTTTGTGTTCTTTCATCATGAAACTGTCTAACATGCTTGTTGTGGCATAACTCATACGTCCAATATGACTCAAGCTGTCAAATATAAATTGAAAAATAGTTAGTCACAAAATATCAAATCTTATGATATTATGATGATAATGGATGGCAGAGATATATATTTTGGAGAGCCATTTCTTCATGACAATGTTTGCTAGCTAGTGAAGATACAGATACAGAGGATACAGACACTCCCCTCAGGGCTTCTCAGTGACTGTTTACAATTTCTTATGATAGATGTGGAGGAGGTATTGGACTACTAGAATCAGTTTACAATCGTGAGTATGGTTAGAGAATGCCTCTGAGACCTAACTGTTGTACCAGGAGACAGTCCCCTACTCTTTGTGAATAGCACAACAATATCTTTAAAGTCTGCCTTATATAGGATTAGAGTAAAGACAGACGGCGACCTACGGTTTTACTTATCCTTATCCTTGTCTGAAAAGACATGAAAATCTAACCATTTGCAGATATAATTACAAAAGTAGCACCTTCTCAATTTAAAACCATAAGTATTGGTCCTGTCAGGCGCAAACCCTGCATCTCCTGCAGTGTAGTCCAGCGCTTAACCAACTAAGCCAACCGGTTGGCGGTTACACAAGTACAAGTACAAGTAAATAGTGTTGGTATTTACCCTATATGAACATCTGGCTTCATCAGCTAATGAAGCTAGAAGTCTCTCAGGTGATTGACCATAACCGTACTCTCCTGAATAAGCCTGACAATAAAATAAAAATAATATGCTTTTTAAAATATAATTAGACAGGAATGTATTCAACTGAAAGCTTTTGGGTCTTGTTTGTGTACTGGAAACCTAATAGAGCGATTTCATATAACGCATTTTAGTATGCTAATTAGTAAAATAACATGCTAATGAGCTTCATGCTGGGGCATACAAATCTAGCGTACATAAATATGGCAATCTCGTTTTTTCGCTCGATCTGATAAGTGAACAAAATCTGTGATATATTTATTCTAATATAAGAGCCAGTTCTGATAAATTATCTCTTAAATTTTGACGCGATTGCCATAATCATGCAAGCAATTTATGATAAATATATATGGTCACCCGTGCAAAGCTCATTAGCATATTATTCTACTCATTAGCATACTAAAATGCGTTATGTGAAATCACTCTAGAGTACAAACATTATATCCGTGCTAATTAAACAATAGAAAACAATAGAATTTGCATAAATTATCACTATTTAGTACTATTTATGTTTCACGCTTTTAATGTTTGTACTCTATTGTATTCTTTGTTAGCCTTGGGTCTTTTGTTGTTCCTATAGAATTACGTAGACTGTGTCTGGTACATGGAAGAAGCCAGCTTTTTGCCTTATTACAATACAATAGCTTTATTTGAGGAGGTAGACACGATAACCTTTTACAACCCTCTACCTCAACCCTTTTTTGTTTTTCAACATTTTTTATGGTGTTACAAATTTCACTATATTATTTATCCTTCTTTTTTGTATTTATGTACATAAATGGAAACTAGCAAGTAAATTAACTAGTATAGACTGCATTTGTGTTTGATATAAACGATAGGTAATAGAATGAAATTAGTAGCACCGGTAAAAAATGTTAACTTAACTTTACTGACATTCAAGCATTAGCCCTTCGTCGGAGTAAAAGCCATGTACATACCTTATTTTCAATTTGCTTGGAAGGTAGAATGCAGTGATATTTTTCATTATTTGGTGTAGTTATAAGCACAGCATCATGACTGCTTATATAATCCTTTCCATCCTAAAAATTCAATTACTACATTAACTACACACAGTATGCCATTGATAAAAACAACATTCTACAGTAATTACATACTGGAAAACAACTAGCTCTTAACATATATATTATTGAGAAGTAAATAAGCCCTTTTGGATATTGTACTTCGCCAGGGTAAGGTTTTCTTGATTTATTGTTTGTTTATAATTTCTGTCGGCTAAAAATCAAGAGAAACCCTTTGGTAAACAAGACAACTTTTTTTTTGTTAAATTGTCAGCCAATAAAAGGCACTAAAAAATAATAAAAATCACACAAAAATCAAAAGAACACAGTTATGTGAATCGCTTTTTTCTTTCTTTTTATAACACTGAAATAAATGCTGCTACCAACAATAGTGTGTGTTTATAACAGGCTCTTAGAACTTGTAGTAAATAATTTACAAAGCCATCCTTGTTTACAAGCATTGAATTCATTAAGAAATCTAATACACCTACTAGAATTACTATTTCCAGTGGTATTGTATCATTTAAACAACGTTTCAATTGATCCAAGTTAGCAAAATTATAGGTTAATTGGAAAACTTATATAAATACTGATATCAATAAGAGTTTAAAAGTCAATTTTCTATTAAGAGCTACTCAAAACTCACAAAGGTATATTAAATACCTCGGTCCGTTGTCCTTCTCTCAGCGAAAGTGGTCCAGCCCAAGTTATACCAAATAAAACATTATCATTAAACTGTTCAACACTATCTACTAGTAAAATTAAAGCCGAAAGAGATAAAATTATAACTTGGAAAGAACTCATCTTCGCCGTCTTCTCTTATCCGCCATCTTTGTTATGACGTGTCTAGTACCCATGGCTCACGACCGGCAACGCGTTCACACTCCATTGGTGAGTCGTTGGGAGGGTAAGGAGGGTGTAAAACAGCGAAAATATTTTATTGGCCATTTCTATAGATAACATAATACTTTAGAAATTCTGCGTCTGTGCAAAAAACGAGAAAATTATTTGGGCAAAACCTTTGACTTTAATAGGTTTGACACTTTTTGTCTGTAGTGGCATTTTTCGTAAATTAATTTAGCTAAGTTCTTGAATGGGAAAAGCCGACAAAGTCATTATATATTTTGCTCTATACATAGTTAATAGATATCTATCTTCGGGTGTTGAAATTATCTTTCACGAGTGAGCACAGCGATTTTCAACACGAGAAGATAAAATTTGTATCTCCAAACGACCATGTAATGTTCTGTTTATTATATAATTATCAATGAAAATAAAATAAAACTTTTTTCGACACAATAAGTTTCCGTGAAGCTGTGTAACCATAGTGATGAAAATATGTTATTTTCTCATGTGAAGATACCAAATTTTTGAAACAGAGAAATACAGGTATTTCATTGACAATTATGTAATAAATATCTTTTCGACACATCTTTTAGCCGGTTATCAAAAAGAGAAATGCCTTCGTTTTCCGCACTTTTTTCCGTTTACGATTTTTCGGTGTGATATCTGTTAACTGGAGGGGCTTAAGTGAGGATACTTGAACTCTTGACTTTTATAATAAATCACATTTCTAATCTATTCGCCCAAGGGATGCGGGCTAAAAAAGGAATAAGTTAAGTTACGGTTTGAGTGTCCTCGTGTCCTTGTCACGCCCTTTTTAAAGAATTTCCGAGGTTATCTTTTACTGAGGTGTTCTTTGAATTTCTAGACGATCTAACCCATACTTTTACGTTTCAATCTTCAACAAGGTCAATCGGTAAGTTCCACTATTTTATTAAATATCAGTGACTCAGTTCCTTTACTTTTTGATCTTATAACCTTGTCATCGTTATCTATAAGCACACTACGCAGTTTAGTACTCCCAGGCTGCAAAGGATGTCGATATTCTCATAGTATTTTTAATTAAAATCAATTTAATACAACTGAGTCTATATCGGAAATATTCTGTTCAACATCTACCTCTGCAACAGCTTGTAATGATAGTATAGTGTATGTATGAATTTATGTACTGAGTATGCACGAGGTGCCCTTGTAAGCTCTTAGTCTACCTCAGCTTTGTTTCTGTGTATCTTGTTGTTTATGTTTTTGTTTTGTTCTGGTGTGACTATCACGTCTTCGTCTTCTTGATTTCCAATATTCGATTATTTATTTATTAAAATCCTATACAGCCAAAGGAAAAATTATCTCGCACCAAAACAAATTGCACAATCCCCTTATCCCCTCAACTATCTATCTGGTTCGTCACAGTTTACTTCTCCCTACGGTACAATATACGAATTAACTATTCAATCACTTGGCATTAGTGCAAAAAAAAAAATATATATATATATATATATATATATATATTTTTTACTTTGAACGTTTTATCGTTTTATAAAGATTTGCATTCTAAGCAGCTTTTAAAATTCAGAAATATAATTATTAATTTAATTTATTTTATTTTCGAACTAAAACCGTGTAAATAACTTGTTCTTATTTTTCACATAATTGCGAGAATTCTCGCCAAAAACTCACGGTGGCTATCAAATATTTTCTTCCTGTTTACCTGCAGGTCCAGGCTCCATGGTAACTCCTTAATGCACGTACTTCCGCTAGAGTACAAAAACTAAAAGTGTGCAACATAAATACCACTAAATACTGCTAAATTCTAATCTTCTCGGATAAGGACGTAAAGCCGGAGGTCCCGTCTGCCTTCACTCTGACTATGTTACAAGGTGGACGTAAAAGAACCACTGAGGACGTAACCAAATCTCTGGCCGTGACCACCCTCGGTGACTGCCTCACTCTCATACGTACACTGGAATTTGGGAACCCGTTACTGGAGATATTCTCTGTGGGTTTATCCCTGCCTAGTGGCGAATCTTGTAAATAAATAAATAAATAAATAAAATAAATAAATTATGCAAATTCTTTTGTTCTCTATTGCTTAATCAATACTATTTAGTGGTAAATAGTACAAAATATTGCACACTTTTAGTGTCTGTACTTTAATATCTCATTATGAACTTAGATATATCAGGTATATATTTATGTAAAAACTGACAAAATTTCACTTGTACCACATAATATTGACAATAAAAAGATATTTACGAATATTTTTGTATTAAAACGTGATAAAGGTAATTATAGATTCGATATAGATTGCACTAGTTGATTATCCCTCATCACCGCAAATATCTTACTCAGGCGAAAACAGCAAATACACCAGAGGGGGTCGTAAGGGTTTGCGGTATTGCGGTATCAGGGAGTCATTTTTGTTGCGGTATTACCACAGGTAGCCCAAGCTCACTATTTGTGTTGATTTACTAAAGAATATATGGAAATTTTTCAACATACAATTTTTTGCCTTAATTCTTAATAATATAAAAAGAAACTCTTACAGTGTCTTTTTGTTGCTCTCATCAACCGTCTGACTGACTTTCAGCGATTTTCGTTGGAATTTAGCTGTCTTACTACACGTTAGGGAAAGTCAGCTAAATTCCAACGAAAATCGCTGAAAGTCAGTCAGACGGTTGATGAGAGCAACAAAAAGACACTGTAAGAGTTTCATTTTATTTTATTAAGAATTAAGGCAAAAAATTGTACGTTGAAAAATTCCCATATATTCTATAGTAAATCAACACAAATAGTGAGCTTGGGCTACCTGTGGTATTACGGTAATTTTTATTTTAAATTAACATGCGGTATTGCGGTATTCAAATAATATGCGGTGTGCGGTATTCATACATTTTAGATTTGGTCGAGAAGTACGTTTTAATAATCGTCTACTCTACTGACAGATATCTTCTTAAAGGTCAGAGATACATTGCAAACATATTATTGTTTCATGAAAACTTAGTTATTAATTTAAAACGGCTATTTTTGAATTTTCGTTGCGGTATCCGGCGGTATTTTGATAAATTTAGGTGCGGTATTGCGGTATCCAGACCCCCCTTACGCCCCCCTCACACCAGGCAATGTTGTTCAAAGACAGCAAAATGAAATCTTTAAAGCTGTAGCAACTGCATGCCTCTGAAATTTCAAGGATACTGACCGAGTTTCGTTCTGGAGGATAAAAATACAGCAAATTTTGGCAAGCTCACTTTGAAAGAATAGGTGACTTTCTTCTTTCAGGCCGGAAAGGAATTGGGTGGAAATACTGCATGATGACATCAATTAGATATCAATTAGATTGAATTCTTTTACCAAAGAAATGAGCCTGATTCTAGATCTCAATGCCCATGTCGACCCATAGTCGACCCGGAAAATGTCGATTAAAATAATTCCTCTGGCACCCAGGGTAGTTCTGCACCACTTCCGTTCACGTTTAATCGTTTTATAAAGATTTGCAATGTTATAAGCTGATTTTAATATTTAGAAATATAGTTATTCATTTATTAATTCATTCAAGGGATCAATTTATTTTCGAAATAGAGTGCAAACAATATAACCGTGAAACACAAAAACTAATTAGTAGAAATTTAGTAGAAATTCGGTGAAAAATAGTCGAAGCGTGAATAGACTAAATTTAAACCCCATTTACACGACATCACTTTTGGCCCGGCACTCCAAACTTGAGGTACGCGGGCCGATCGATTGTGGCACGTCAAAATCGCTTTTACACGTCAAATGTAGACGGGCCAGTTTATCTATTGGGCACTCCAAAAATTTGAAATGGCCCGCCTGATTTCCTGAGCCCTTGCTATAGTAAGAGCCATTCCACTTATGCTTCGAGTATTTTCAGAAATGGTCAGATACAACCCCACCTGTAACTTTGCATGGTGAAGGTAGTCATGAGCAAGTAATCATATGGGCAATATTAGGTCGTTTCATTTTAAAGCGTTCACGTGACATCCGTTCAAAGTTTGACCTATTTTCGGCTTAATTTTGCAGTCTGAAATTTCGAAAATTTCGAAAGTTTGTAGATCTCGTGCGGCTTTTTTGTATTCAAATTTACCGACGGTATCATTACAGCTTGTGCAATTTAAAAATCGTACAATTAAAAATGAATATGTAAATGTTTATCAGTATTTTACCTGACGCTCATCAGAGAGAGCAGAAACAACGCACTTCGGTTTCTTTAAACAACGCACTTTGGTTTATGTTAGATATTCTTTACATAGATAGATAGAATTCAATTGTTATTTAGATAAGCTATTTACTCCAATTCAATTAGAATCAGCTAGGGTTGTTAAAATTGCTTTCTTTTATTTATTCATTGTTATTATTTTGAGAGCCATGTGTATATTTTCTTTAGATATTAAATGTTACCCTCTTTAAATAAAGTATTCTATTCTATTCTATCCTTCGATGTGCATAAAGTGATGTCTCATGGAACAAAATCATAGAATGTTTCCGCTGGTAGTGCATTTTATGTCCAGTTAAAAAGATAAATTAGTACAAAATAGCGGTAAATGTGAAGATGTGAATTGCATGAAAGACCTGCAATCAGTTTTAGCATGGATAATAATGTTTTTATTATCCATGGTTTTAGTAAAATAGGGAATTTAATCCTGACTGCGGCCCGTATTTCACACCTGATCAAATACTTGTGAACAAAATTATTCGGCCTTTTTTATCTTGCACAAAAAATATCTAAGCAAGGGTCATATGAAGCAGTTGCAACTGCATGAGTCATTCTGAAGTAAAAACAGAGGTCGAATTGATCATGATTTTGTGTAGCGCAGGTTAATTATATCTTGTGTATTGTATTGAATATCACCTATTTTTTTTCTTTTAAGTATAACTATTAAATTTATTTTTTGTACAGGAATTTTTGAGTGTCGACCAGAAGTTTTGAGTAAAATGAATGTGTGCGCACGCCACAGAAATGAATTAGGAATTGGATGGAGAGGTAGACGAAAGTATTTTCAGATTTCAGAGAATATGCGAGTGTCATTTATATCAAATCAGATCGGTATTTAATTCATGCAAACCCTGAAGTTTTTACTAGAAATGTTCGTCAGACCATGCACAATCACAAGCAAACATTTAAATTACTTATTAAATTTCAATCAAAAATTGAATTAAAGTTTTTGCGGCCTCATCCGACCACGTTTTTCCTCTGGTTTTTCCACTTGTAGAACTGCAAGTAGACGCCGCCATTTGCACGATCAAGAACTAGTGAGCATGTTCTGTATAATTTCCGCTGGATATTCGAACTCATGGGCGCATTTAAGATACGCGGACCCTTGTTTTGGCGGGCCGAGACTACCTACCTGAGGTAGTCTCGGCACGCTTTAAAAGTAGGTACGCGGGCCGCTTGGAATTGCGTTTACACGGCAAATTTTACGAGTGCCGTGCCAGAAAAGTAAGGTACGCGTGCCAAAAGTTAGGAGTGCCGGGCCCGAAAATGATGTCGTGTAAATGGGGTTTTAGTGTGCACGTGCCTGATCAGCCAAGTGTCCTAGCGCACAATATGCAAAAAAAAATTGTTTTTAAGTCTATTCGCTTGCGCTGCAGCAAAATCAAGACACAACTAAAGCTAAAATAATCATAATACGCAAGTAAAATCACTTTTTATTCGGTTGCGCTGCCGCAAAATCAAGACACAACTAAAGCTAAAATAACTACAATATGCAAGTAAAATCGTTTTTGAGTCTTTATTGGCTTGCGCTGCTGCAAAATCAAGACACATGACACACCTAGAGCTAAAATAACCACAATACACAAGTGAAATTGTTTTCGAGTGCATTTTCCTTCGCCGGCGCTGCTGCAAAATCAAGACACATGACACACCTAAAGCTAAACTAATCACAATACACAAAGTCAAATCGTTTTCGAGTCTTCATTCCTTTGCACTATTGCAAAATCAAGGCACACTAAAGAATAAGTGTTACTCACTCTATTGCATGTAGTTCACATTATAAATACGTACTCTGGCTGGCTTTAAACGTCAATAAACTAACAATGACCTCCATTCGCTTCTGTAATGGATCTTGAAACTATTTCCACGATATTTAGACTAGGTCAAACTGCTGCATTCTAGATATTCATGCTTTAATTAGCTCCAAACAAAATCCCATGCTCGCGTTATGGACGTGCGCAATTTGGCGCTAACTTTAATCGCGGTTCAGTGATTGCACGTGCACACTAAATTTACTAATTACTAATTTGTACAAAATAGACTAGTACAATAGACTAATTTAGTGAAATTTAGCAAAATTTAGCAAAATTAGTTTTTGTTAATGTTTCACGGTTATATTGTTTGCACTCTAAAACCGTGTAAATAAATTATGTATCAATAACGATTTTCGTAATGTACTTAAAATAAAGAGTAACACTAAAACTTGACGTTTCGCAGTCAACATGACTGCATTTTTAAAAGTTATTTATTCAGAAATGTCAAAGCTTTTATACATGATGTTAATTTGAATATTGAACAAAGGCTAAAGATCTAAACAAAGACCTTGGCACGCAGTGAGTCTGATTGTATATTTAAGTTTGGTCTCCTTTTACGGATGAGTAGCATTTCATAAAGAAGACAGTCAAACTTCCCACTACACTTCTTTAGTACTGTGAAGTTGTTTCTTAAGTCCGGGTTCTTGATATCATGAACTTCATATGTTGACCGATAGCTGATGATTCTAGCTTATGCTCTTCAATTCTCTGGTGTAAATGACGACTTGTATAACCGATGTAATTATAATCTTTATTATATAACATATAGTGGTATACCGAGTGATATCAACTAGATAAAAAGCCTATCCTAGTCATGAAGATATCATTGATATCACACATGTGTGATATCACTCTCAACCAATCAACTTTCAAAATATATATATATATTTTTTTTTACAATCTGTTTTATAATAAACAGAACATTACATGTGCGCTTGGAGATATGAATTTTATCTTCTCGTGTTGAAAATATATCCCACTCATTCGCTGCGCTCACTCGTGGGATATCTTATCAACACTCGAAGATAAAATTCATATCTCCGTGCGCCCATGTAATATCCTCTATGTATCGCACAGATCACACTTGAAATTATAGACCACGTTCTGGTTGTTGACAATGGCAGGTTTCCTTTCCCGGTTTTTCCAAGGTCTTTGTTTAGATCTTTAGCTTTTGTTAAATATTCAAATTAACATCATGTATAAAAGCTTTGACATTTCTGAATAAATAACTTTTGAAAATGCAGTCATGTTGACTGCGAAACGTCAAGTTTTAGTGTTACTCTTTATTTTAAGTAAATAAATTATATTTTAAACTAATAGTTTATTTCTTATTTTTCATGCGAGAATTCTCGTCAAGTTAACAAAGGTCAAAAAGTGGGTATTTGTTTTTCTTCCTGTTTAGCTGCAGGTCCAGGCTCCATAGAACTCCTTAATGCACGTACTTCCGCTAATATCTCATTATGAACTTAGATATATCAGGTATATATTTATGTAAAAACTGATATAGTTTTAGATGTTAACGAATAGTTTTGTAAACGTGATAATAACGTAATTAAAGTTGGCATTGGTTTATTTCCCGCAAGGAAAGATCTGAAACGGCAATCATCATCATCCTTCGGCCTCGGCCGAGAGTCCTCCCACAACAGACTTCCACACCGCCCTGTCAGCCATTACTGCCCTCAGGTCTTGGACCCCGATTCCTATGTCTCTGGAAATGACGTGGGGGAAGGTCATTTTTCTTGATCTGACAGGGAAACGGCAATAACGTCACTTCCGTTGTGTTCCTTATCCAATATCTAGATTTTTCCCAGAAACTCGTCGGAAAAAGATATAAAAACGCACACACATAGTGTTCATTTCATACTTACTGATCCATGCGATCAGACTGAGAGGAAGGTATTTAAAATTTAACGCAGTGTTTTGGACTGATATAACTATGCATTGGTTGACTTTCAGTTCCATATCATGTATGATTGCTGTTGCATTACATGCTTCTATTGCAAATGCCAATGACGATGACATGTTCGAGTTTGTAAGATCACATCTTGATAGTACATCGTCAATCGTCCGTAAAGGGATAACTCCCCGAGCGAGGAAAACCGGGAAAAAACAAAAAATCCCATCAACAGGACCTAATAATCACTTTCTCGACGTACAGATGCAAGTGGGAAAAGGTAGGTACCACTGCACACGTAATTGAACATCCTTTTCGTGAAACAAATTTCTTTTCCTAATTTTTTGTATTTTGTGTTATTTGTTTTTAATTGTTGATTGATAGTTGGGAGAATCCAATCAAACTAAAATGTATTAACGCCTCTACGTTTTTCAGCAACGGCCATAGCAAAAGGCATTCGACGTACTTACAGTGACTCTGTGATCAAGAAAACAGTATTATTAGCAGCTAATGCTAGACGTATCCCAGAAGCACTTTCGGCAGTAGGAGCTGGTATGTACAACGATTATCAGCGTTACCATGACTGCGTGAAAAAAGGACAACCAACAGCAGTATGTAAAAAGAAATCCAAGAAGACAGGATTTGTCGAGCAGGTATACGAATGCACGCTTAAAAATAGTTCGTTGGACTTCACTTGTAAACAATGTGTGTTTATTTACCATATTTACCATTTAAGTCTGCATTCAATACTGAATATATATTATAAACTGCGTTATAACCTGAGGACTGACTGACCCTGCTCTTTTCGAATAGCACAACAGGATCTTTTACGTCCACCTTATGTAGGAATTAGGGGAGGGAAGGGGAGGGGAGGGAAGGGGAGGGGAGGCTAGGGGAGGGGAGGGGAGGTTGGGAGAAGGATGTAGGCTATTTCAAAATGGTGCACAGAATTGTGAAAGACACTATTCAGGGCTCAGGTTGCGTATTTGCAGAATGAACGCTGTCGTTTTATGTTCATTATTTGGCTGGCTGGCTGGCTGGCTGGCTGGCTGGCTGGCTGGCTGGCTGGATGGATGGATGGCTGGATGGATGGCGGGATGGATGGCTGGCTGGCTGGCTGGCTGGCTGGCTGGCTGGCTGGATGGATGGATGGATGGCTGGATGGATGGCGGGATGGATGGCTATAATTAGTTGATTATTAATGGTGTCATTGTCATTGTCAGTGTAGTTTGTTTAATAACATACTATTTATCGTATTATCTTCAGCTGAGAAAAGTTCTTGGTAACGACAAGTTTAATGATTTGTTCAGCGTCGATGGAGATGTATCATTAGTATTTGCTATTGACACGACCGGTAGTATGAGTCAGGAAATCAACGAAGCCAAAAACATCATAACCCAAATAGCCACATATCAACGAGAGGGTCATGTTGATTATATTTTATCACCATTCAACGATCCAGGTATGATAGCACTACTTTAGAAATGATAGAGCTGTCCGTAATCCCCCGCACCCACGCAGTTCCCTCCGACGAAGGGCTAAAGCTCGAAACGTCAGTAAAGTTAAGTCAACATTTTTTACGGTGTTACAAATTTCATTATATTACCTAAAGGCCATCATATATAAGCAGCTAACATCACATGTACAGCCCATATATAAAAACCACCCAAGAGGACTGATCCAGGGGTAAAAGTATCGGGTACGCCTTTCAAGATGCCGTATAACTCATTTTTAAAGGGCATGGTCGATTATTAACTACTTAGAGATACGGCTATTGAAATAAAACCAAAATGTTCTTTTTAGTACTTGATCATTGTTGATATGTTCACCTCGAAATGTTTATTTAGTAGTTCATATTGATCAAATGTTCTTTTAGTAGCCATATTGATCAAATGTTCTTTTAGTAGTTCATATTGAACAAATGTTCTTGTGGATGAAACATTCTTTTTGTTACTTCATTGTTCACATGTTATTTCCTTGTTCTTGGTTTAAAGGTACCGGACCAGTCTTTGGAAGAGACGCTGATAGAAACAAGTTCTTACAAAAAGTGAAGCAACTAAGGGCGCATGGTGGAGGAGACTGTAAAGAAAAGACATTTCATGGAATCATTGATGCTATTAATAAAGGAAATCCAAGGATAGGTTCCCCCATGTATGTCTTTACTGATGCTGGACCAAAAGACGAAGATTTTAATGATCAATACAATAAAGACAATGCAATAGGACTAGCCTTGGATTATATGATGCCAGTCAACTTCTTCTTTAGTAAAGGCTTTTGCACTGAACCGCATACCTTTAAATCATTCAGAGATCTTATCGAAGAAACAGAAGGCCTTGGCATCTTCTTTGGGTTAGGTAATAAGATAAGTACAATGGGTGAAATTGTGAAAGCTTCATTGGATGGAATGACGACTATCAAGTCGGGTGGATCATCACGTGTCCGAGCTCGACCAGTGCATTCCGGGAATAAGAGGTATGGAATACCGGTTGATGACTCTGTCAGTAAACTCATAGTTGTTGCAACGGTTCAGACCAACCCTCACCGCATCCAGCTGAAAAATCCTCATGACAATATCGTTACACAGACACACCTTCTAAGCCTTGGTGCTGTCTGGATCATCAATGCACCCCTTAAAGGGGCGTGGTCACTAGTTGTACCCGCGTCATGTGGAAGTCACAGTTTTAAGGTTACATCCAGTAGTTTGGTGAACATTGACTTTGATCACTACTTTGTATGGACGTTGCCAAGACAACAAAACGTGGAATTTCCCATTGCTCATCCACTTCAAAGTGAGTGTAAATAAACAACAAATATAGTCAATATCATTGTCATGACACTTTAATTGTTAATTGTCTTTAATTGTTTATTTATTTTCAGCAGTTGAAATTTTAATGTTTAACTGTATGACGAATAACAGTAAACATGGAATGATGATCCCAAGTAATGCTTTATATTTGAAAATGAACATATATTTGGAGCGAACTTATAGTGTAACTTGACATTTTTTGATGGACAATGTTAATGACTGTTTTTTTCTCTGACTTCAATGAAAAAAACAATCATAGATGATTATAGACGTTTTATTCTACAGATTTTCCTGAGTATATTGTGACGAACTATATCAACTACTATCTCATATTATAACTCAATAAAACACGCGCTGCCTCGTTTTCTATTTCTTAAAGAGTGATTGCACGTAACCCGTAAAATTACCCCTTTTAAAACGGAACGAAATCGGAAAGATCAATAAACGAATCTGTTTGTACACTTACAGCCAGCCGATTCATAAAAATTACAATATTTTTTTCTTTTTTCACAGATAAACCTGCAACAGTCAAACTGCTAATCCCTGTCAAGAACAAGCTAAATGACAATAGTTTGTCCCTTGATATCGTCCGTGTAGATGATGGCACCGTTATCCAGCGAGCCTCATTGTCAGGTATCACTGGTACATTCATACCACCCTCAACACCCTTCAAACTGAGGCTAAAGGGACGAACGGCCAAAGGATACCTTTTTGAACGTACTTCCCGCAAGGTGATCAAAGCGAGTACTACTCTCTTGAGAATGGTGTACAGTCGTCATTACATTACCTTACCACGAAGCAGGGCGACTACTGTTCGATTTGCATTCCACAATGTTGGTCCAACTAATCGTTTTCAGTTCACCCTAACAACCGGAGTACCCGGTGTAAGTATAAGGAACCCTAGTCGTTCTGCATATACCGTGTCAACGGGTAAGGTCCGTTATTTCAGTGCTCGTATAACACCCACTACACGATCACCTGGCTTGTTGCCAGTATTAGTTTATGCTAAATATGCCTCGACTGGGAAGATAGTAACAAAACTTAGGGTTACTTTCTTGGTTAACTGATAGTTTTTTCACTAGTATGATTCACACCAATGTAGTTTTTGTTGTCGTTTACTCAATGTACCTGTAGTACATGTAGGATAGTTCTCTATTAAAAACTTGGTGACGTTAATTATTATCCTTTGTCGGCGTTAAGCAAAGGCTAACGCCCGAAACGTGGATAAATTTTGCCTACTTTTTTACCTTTTGTAACTTTGTCATTACTCTGATAACGAAGATTGTAAGACAGTTAAGGATAACCTAGTTATGGGCAAGTTTGTGTACACGTTTTCATTTATCGCAATAAAGCGAAAACAGGATATTCATGAAATAACATCAAACTTGGCTGTGTGATAGTTCCTATGCATGAAGTGACTACTCAGTTATGCAAAAATAAAACTGTATTGAGGTATTTTGTTTCCTTTTGTATTTGTTATTTGATGTTTCTGGTTGAGTGACATGTTACTACGGTAAATAGAAACCATTATAGTTGCAGTAGTGACTATATTTTGTTTCATGGTTTTCGGTTTCATTGATTTTGTTACAGTTGTTATTGAATTTGCTTGAGAAACGAACGATAAAGTACAATAAACGTTCTTTAAAAAAATACTTTCATTCGTTTATCTACCCATTCATTCATCATATTTGTTTCCTTAGTCTCGCTCTTTTTCTTAGTCTCGTTCTTTTTTTTCTTAGTCTCGTTCTTTTTTTTTCTTAGTCTCGTTCTTTTTTTTTTTCTTAGTGTCATTCTTTTTGGGATTGTGTCTATTGCCTTTAATTCACACTTATCTTCACTAGGAGTGATTTGGTTGCTAAACAAAACAGATTAAATTAAAAGTTAAATGATTAAGTGAAAGAAAGGGAATTCATAAATTAAATAAAGAGAATAAATAAATGAAAATATATGTTACTCGCAGAAGCATAAATTTCCATTTAAAGGAATTTGTGGACTTGAGTGAAGGCATTTAACCCGTGAAATAGAAATTGCTTGCTAAAGTGTAATAGTCAAATAGACACAAAAGAAAACAATGGAATTAGAGACTGCTAAGATGTATTAGTCTAATATCTATTTCACGGGTTAAATGACTTCACTCTATTATAAATCAGATATACAACAAAGACAGAAGTATATAACAAAAAGAATTATTATGAATCAATAATTAACACTAATACATTACAATTCAAGCTAAATAATTATCAAGGTAATATCAAACAGGATTTTCATAATATATTGAGTATCTAATTATCACATAAATTAACGAATAACTACATATCTGTGAGGTGGTGGAACAAGAACATAACCTTATAAGCAAAGATAAAAAGTTGTTGTGTCACCCCCGCAGAATGACATGACACATATGTTATATGGAGTGTCAAATCAAAAAATCAACGCTGTAAGGGGTGGGCCATTTGATTTGTGAGGGGAGGGAGGGGGGGGGGGGGGGGGGTTGGGGTTGGGCAAAAAAACAAAAAAATATTTGAGCACAGCATTACAGAAAAAAATTAAGAATCGTGCACACAATGACATAAAAATATCCGTGCAAGTTAAAAAAAACAATTCCTGCACAACCATGGACAAAAACCATTCATGCACACAAATAATTGCCCAGCCCCACCCCACCCGCCTCAAAAATCTAATGGTCCACACCTAAGTAGCATACCAAGGCAAATTATACAGCATTGTGTGACAATGAATTAGCACAGTGTTGTGTGAATGATGTGACACCATGTTACTTAGTGACAAATCAAACCAATCAAAATGAAAAGATCAGGTATATTGTGTCACACACAGGGCAATTTATACAGCATTGTGCGAATGTTTTTTCAGTGTTGTGTGACAACAAATATTGATGTGACACCATAATATGGCTTGGCAAATTAAACCAATCACAATACAAAGTGTTGCGATATGTCACACTCAAGAAGCAAATTTATACAGCATTGTGTGACAAAAAATATTTAGCTTAGCAAAAGTGTAATTGTTTTGCATAATGCAAAGAGTCAGTACAGCATTACATAAGAAGTATACTCTAAATATTGTGTGACAAGGAAATACATATAAACTAAGAATGTCACATAATACACCAAATTGGAATTAGCCAGGCATTCCTTGTTGGGGGTGTGAAGACAAACCTCTCCAGTCTTGCCATCCCCAACAAGAAATGCCAGGTTACACAGGCTAGCCTAGCTTTTGATTTTCACACAGTGCCCACTGATAACAAAAACCTAGAATCTGTACTGGTATACTGGGTGCTTACCATTTGTAGAAAGAAACCGGTTTATTGAAATCAAGAAAGGACATTCCAAATGGATCAGTTCAAACCGAAAAAATAAACGCATGCGCAGAAGAGATCAGTGTATGAGCAATCGAATTGAATGTTACCGAAATTATCATTTTTTTTAGAAATTCTTCAAATGGTTCGAGCATTTCCAGTTGGTTCGTACCAACCGAAATGGTAAGGCAAGCTTGAAAGGTTGACAACTTTTTTCAGTTGGAAATACTGAAAAATTGACTGTTCCATTTGTTGTCCAACTGAAATTATTGTTCTTTTTTTGTACAAATGGTAAGCAGCCATAAAGTTAGTTTGGGGTAATAATTAACTCAATTGGCTAGCATGTTTCCATTTGGTGTAGAATGTTAATCTTCATTTATAAAGGGTTGTTCTTAGTCCACTTGTGGATATCAAATAAATAGTAAACTATGAAAGGGATTGTGTGGACTGCCTGCAGCCATTCCATCACCTCGCATGGTAGTCACACAGCTAGATTATCTAAAAACATTTTACAAAATAGACTTAGCAAACATCCTTCATTAAATTGTATTATTATATGTCAATAAAGTTAGCTGACGTGTTGGCTGATATAATTATGTATCAAAATAGGGCAGCATACATCCCATCCAAACTATATAACCAGCATGAAACAGAGATTCACATACACACTTGGTAGACTAACACAAATGAATATTAACTATCTCATGCATCCACCAGAATAATCTTGGTTTGTAATTCATGTCATCGACTTAGCTGTATCTATCAAGGAGCCATTGTTCTTCCAATCTCCTGTTAAATGAATATTGAAATGTCAATCACTGCACTGTTAATATCCACATTGACTTCAGTTAAAGAAAATAGTAGATATATCTAGTAATTAAACATTATTCCGCAGCAGTGAGAGGCAACAGGTTTAACAACTCTGCCACCCATGTCAACCATGAAGTTGGCTATCAATTCAAATCTAATCTATGAATGAAAGTGTTGATCACTTCAATTTTGCCTATTTCAAAATCACCCAGGTCAGCATCCCATAGTGTTTTGCACAATAGTTCCATCAATGCTTACAGTGGGTTTCTTAAAAAGATTAATATTTAGAAAAAAGAAATACTGACCAGTATAGAAAAATTAAGAAATTTCAGACCTCAAAATTAATGAGAGTTAATCTTTGACAGCTTTCTTTAATCAGGCCCAGACATTTCCATTTCCAAAGTGGTGTTCAATATAACAAGTAATATATGTTATTCTAATATCTGTTAAGTTATTTATGATTTTTTAAGTGTTTGGGCATGCAGGAATAATTATTGGTGTAAGCTAGCTGTTGCCCTTCTTTTTTCCTTTTGTAAATTTTCCCTATTTTGTCCTTCCTGGGTGAAGCTAATAAAATGACATTTCCAGACGTAATAGCAAGGGACTCGGGAATTGACAGGGCAGACATTGCTGGAGCAATGTTGGACCGGAGGGTGTGGGGCAAAGTGGTTCTGAGCATCTCGACCGGAAGGGCCGAAAGATGATGATGATGATTAATAAAATAAAATAAATTACCTGTTGTGGCATGGCAGCCCTGCCTGCTGGTTTGATCAAAGGAGGAGGTCCTTGTAAAGGGGAAGCAGATTGACCTACTCTAGACACAGACTGGGTTTGTAGTGGTGGTGGTCGTTGGTTTTGTCCTCCTGATGGTTTCAGAAGTGGAGGTGGTTGTCCAGCCATACCTGAGTACCATAAAAAGAATGTCCAAGCATTGAGCAATTGTTTTTATTTCTAGACATGAAATCTTGTACAGTAAGTAAATTAACATATTAAATAATGTAAGAATAAATGAACAACAAATTACTGTTCTTTCAAAAATACATGAAAACTTGTACAGCAAGTATTAAATAATGTAAGAATAAATGAACAAACAATTACTGTTCTTTAAAAAATTTATTGTTTCACAGCAAGATGCATTATTATTAATGCATCTAATTTTTAATCAATACAGCATAATAATAATGCAGGGCATGCTTCAAGCATGAATCGTTTCTTTCACTCATACTGTATAATTTATATATATAGTTTTTATAAAAATAGTAATTATCAAAAAATCAGACTGGAATATACCCACGAATGCTGCATTTCCAAGTGAAATCTTATAATTTATAACCACATTTGTTAATTTTCTCACTTTCTGATTAGTCGAAAGCCGTGGTAAATAAGAGTACATACCACGGTTGCTATTTTGCTCATTTTTAATGTGGTAAAAAACAAATTCACAATAGTTTCTTGTGGTATGTCCTCTTATTTACCACTGTTGGCGCCATCTCATTGTCGAAATCCACAACAATTTAGATGATTCGATGACGCCAACCATGGTAAATAAGAGGACATACCATGCAAAACTATCATCAATTTGTTAAATATACCTTGTGAGGTAACAGGAGGTGATGAAGTCTGATGTGGGCTAGGAGATGAAGTCAATCCAGGTGAACCAGACATACGGGAAGGGAGCATCTCAATATCTTTCTTGTCACTACTAGTTATACCCTGCTCAGCTTCATACTGCTCCAGAACCTCTTGTAAATTGTAACGTCGTCTGTAGTTCACAAAGAAGTTACGACACTGGCCAATACTCTTGTTACCGAGTACATCTGCCATTGCTTGGAAATCCTTGCCATATTTCCTCACAGCTGCCAGATTGAAATTATCATGTGAATTAAACTATTAATATTCAATTTATTATTAAATTATTAATACATTTGAATAGAATAGTATATAATAGTAACTTTATTTATGGTCATATTTCCTCACAGCTGTCAGATCGAAATTATCAAGTGAATTAAATTTTAAAATATTCAATTTCTTATTAAATTATTAATACATTTGAATAGAATAGTATACAAAAGTAACTTTATTTATTGTGGATAGTGACAAAAGAAAATCATGAAATATCAAAATGAATATTTGGGTTTTAAATGAATGAAAGGGAAAAGAACTAGCAATTTGAATGCTTGAATAGACAGATTATCAAAAATTGCTGTAGAACAAGCAGATTATAAAACAAACAAAGCACACAGTAACACCACATCAGCTACATTTCGAAAAGACAACTTCTAAAATTAGAAACAATTATTTTTTTCCGGGCAGACCAAAACTTTACTTTTTATATACATTTTGATGCATTGTGTACAGAATTACTTACACTGAACAGCAAGCAACAGTTCATCATTGCTCCATCTTGCATTGTTTTTATTATTCAACTGCAGGTAAGAAGAAACATTTTTAAAAATTTGAAATTTAAAAATTCAAAATTAAATGATGAACAAGACTTTTTGAAAAATAACTTTTAGAACTGAAAGATGGAAACAGATATTATCTTATAGCTTTTTCTGCACAAAAAATGTTATTTTCCGTATGTAAGAAAATCCTTGAAGGCGCACAAATATGCATCTTGAATGCACGTCCTTTGAATTTATGTAAGAGTGTGTGACAATATTACAATAGGTAATATATTAATGAAATTTGTAACACCATAACAAAGTTTTGACTTACAGCCAAACCTACTGAAGCGTTCCTATCAAGGTTGGAAGGCTCGATTTATTCTTCCAAACTTGATTTTAAATTTGTTTTGAAATTTGCATAAATGAATCAAATCTTGTAAGTTTCAAATTGCATACTTCAACCGTCAATGGTCCTGAAATCACGATCTGTGGTCAATAACTGATAATGCTATTGTAATAGAATACTTTTTAATTAGTAAGTATTTATAACAATATTTCTGTAAGCAGACTAGGTTTAGAAAGTTTCCGTTGTCCAAAAAAACATTGAAAGTAATGTTTTGATTTGAGGCAGTTTTTGAAACTTACAAGTTTTGATTCATTTATGCAAATTTCAAAACAAATTTGAAATCAAGTTTGGAAGAATAAATGGAGCCTTCCAACCTCGATAGGAATGCTTCTGTAGGTTTGGCTGTAACATTACTGATGTTTCAAGCTTTAGCCCTTCGTCGGAGTAAAAATATATTGTCCATTCATGACAATATTACACTTGAGCCATTATCTCAACATTAATCTACTACAATGAGACTCCTCAAAATCAGTAACAACCACTTTGTACATTGTACTTATAATGAACCTTATTGTTTTACTATTTAATATGTTTTCAATTAATTGCTGAGCAATAAAAATTAAACTACTTACATCGCCAAGTCTGAAGTCATCAATCCCAATTTCCACAGAGTACTTGTTCTGGCTGATTATTTGTTTATTAGCCTGGATCTGTCTTCTGAGGTTAGTGATTTCATTTTCTAGAGGCCTAAGGTGTGCATCGCCATGTGTATATGATATAGACATCAAGTGATCATGGGATAGATCCATGCCCTGCAACAAAACAACCATAACATTAAATACATATTGGTTGTAAGGGACAGACCATTTGATTTTTGATGGAAGGGGGAGACCCAATTCCCCTCAA